>CM059196.1:41997797-42707675 GCA_030323885.1 Branchipolynoe longqiensis | reverse complement strand
GTGGAGAAATAGAATTAAGGGTTGGAGGGAGGTGTAGGTGTGTGTAGGTGTGTGTGTGTAGAAAATCGGGGGGGGGGGGGTCTGGATAATCGGGGGGGGGGGGTTACGTGTGTGTTGATCCTGTGTGTGGGTGTCGGTGTGGTTGTGCTGAATGAGGTGAAGGGTCATAGTGACTGAGGGGAGGTTTTTGGGGGAGGGGAGGTGTAAGTATGTGTGTGAGGAGTGGGGTGGGAGGGTCTATGGTGAGGTGTTGGTACGTGGGGTATGTTTGGGGTAATCGGGGATTACGTATTGGAAGGTAGAGATTGGGTGGAATATCTGTGGTCAGGTGTTGGTAGGCAGGGTAGTGTGGGCGCATCTATGGTGGGGTATTGGAAGGTAGAGATTGGGTGGTATATCTGTGGTCAGGTGTTGGTATGTATGGTAGTGTGGGAGCATTTATGGTGGAGTGTTGGAAGGTGCAGATTGGGTGGCATATCGGAGCTCAGGTGTTGGTAGGGTGGGAACCTCTAGGGTGGAGTGTTGGAAGGTGCAGATTGGGTGACATATTGGGGGTCAGGTGCTATTAGGGTGGGGACCTCTAGGGTGGAATGTTGGAAGGTGCAGATTGGGTGGCATATTGGGGGTCAAGTGCTGGTAGGTATGGTAGTGTGGGCGCATCTATGGTGGAGTGTTGGAAGGTGCAGATTGGGTGACATATTGGGGGTCAAGTGCTGGTAGGTATGGTAGGGTGGGAGCATCTATGGTGGAGTGTTGGAAGGTGCAGATTGGGTGGCATATCGGGGTCAGGTGCTGGTAGGTATGGTAGTGTGGGAGCATCTATGGTGGAGTGTTGGAAGGTGCAGATTGGGTGACATATTGGGGGTCAAGTGCTGGTAGGTATGGTAGGGTGGGAGCATCTATGGTGGAGTGTTGGAAGGTGCAGATTGGGTGGCATATCGGGGTCAGGTGCTGGTAGGTATGGTAGTGTGGGAGCATCTATGGTGGAGTGTTGGAAGGTGCAGATTGGGTGGCATATCGGGGTCAAGTGCTGGTAGGTATGGTAGGGTGGGAGCAGCTATGGTGGAGTGTTGGAAGGTGCAGATTGGGTGACATATTGGGGGTCAAGTGCTGGTAGGTATGGTAGGGTGGGAGCATCTAAGGTGGAGTGTTGGAAGGTGCAGATTGGGTGACATATCGGGGGTCAAGTGCTGGTAGGTATGGTAGGGTGGCAACCTCTAAGGTGGAGTGTTGGAAGGTGCAGATTGGGTGACATATCGGGGGTCAAGTGCTGGTAGGTATGGTAGGGTGGCAACCTCTAAGGTGGAGTGTTGGAAGGTGCAGATTGGGTGGCATATCGGGGGTCAAGTGCTGGTAGGTATGGTAGGGTGGGAGCATCTATGGTGGAGTGTTGGAAGGTGCAGATTGGGTGGCATATCGGGGTCAAGTGCTGGTAGGTATGGTAGGGTGGGAACCTCTAAGGTGGAGTGTTGGAAGGTGCAGATTGGGTGGCATATCGGGGGTCAAGTGCTGGTAGGTATGGTAGAGTGGGAACCTCTAAGGTGGAGTGTTGGAAGGTGCAGATTGGGTGGCATATCGGGGGTCAGGTGTTGGTAGGTATGGTAGGGTGGGAACCTCTAAGGTGGAGTGTTGGAAGGTGCAGATTGGGTGGCATATCGGGGGTCAAGTGATGGTAGGTATGGTAGGGTGAGAACCTCTAAGGTGGAGTGTTGGAAGGTGCATATTGGGTGGCATGTTTGGGGTGAGGCGTGGTCGCACGTGTCTGAAGTGTGGAGGGAGGGTTTGCAGGTTGAGGCTCAGGTAGGAGAAAGGGGCTGTCTTTGAGTCGATTGGTCGATTATAACTTTAGTTGTGTGAATTCGATATGATGACATGGGTATCGTGTGCACCCAGTGGAACCGTTCCACCCTTGAACACTGTCTATTTATAGCTAAATCTGCGTGTGCAATGAGCCTTGACGGAGAGCTCCAGGCCACACGACTCCCAGCGCATGGATAATGGTTTTTGCAGATTAATGTTTATGTTTTTAAAACTAAGATTGCAAAAGAAGCTGAAATAAATCGAACGGGGTGCATAATTTAGTCTTACGTTTAAATATATATATATATATATGTATATTTCTGATATGGCACTTCATGTTTCATGTGTAATGATTATCAAGGAATCAGTTTCTCAATGTCATCCTACCTGAACTGGATGGTTGAATCTGAAATATAGCTCTGGTTGGCTTCCGATGCTGGAGATCGTGCCAGAGTCAGACCAATGACATAAAGATTGATTCTTGTCACTCCTTAGCCTAATCCCCATTAATACGATAGGGCAGGGATTGGTTTCTTCCCTATTCAATAAAATGAGATTGAGGCATATTGGGTCATGGTGTTAGTGACATGGTGTCCCACTACAGCGGCACTATAAAGTTGCGATGAGCGCACACTTTCAAAAGTCGGTCCTATCCTCATATGACCATATATGTTAGTACCCTGTAAAACCCCAATAACAAGGCTATAATTAGGCTTGCCTGAACGAAGGAGCGGGAGAGATTAGATTTGTTCTCGGGAAGTGAATTTCTGGCAAAAGTAACTACCTGGTCCCGTAGGAATCCTGATAAAGGCTTCTGGCCTAACAGATCGGGATGGTAAATCTATATTACGCAAATCTCATAATACATGTGACGGGATGGCTGAATGATTTGAGCGTCCATCCCCCATTTGGGCAGATCGCGGGATTCAAACCGAGAGCTTCGAGCCTGGTCGAGTGAAACCAATGACTTAAAATTGATACTTGTTGCTTCCTAGCCAGGCGTTCTGCATTATTAGTATTATGATATGGCAAGGACTGGTTGTCTCAATGTCAGGATAATGTGACTGAGTGGTGCTGAGGGCCTGGTCTCCGAGTGGGGCAGCACTATAAAGTCGCCATGAGTGCCCACTGTCACAAGTCGGTATCCGTCCGGGATATGACCTTAGATGTTGCCAGGACGAAATCCTCCAAAAACCAACCAATCATAATACATGAATTCCGAGAAACAAACACTTTCTGTCCACCTTGCCATTTGTCACAATGTCAGGCCTCTGGCCGGGCTGTGGTGGGGAGAAAATTGAATGCAGCTCTACACACTGCTATAATTACACACAGCAAGTGCTACTTTATTTAGTGTAGAATAGTTCTCAACACAATGCAATGCAAGCCTTGCCTCGTCTCTTCCCTCTTCCCTCTTCCCTCTTCCGTCTTACCCGTTTCTTTCTTCTCTCTTCTCTCCTCTCTCCTTTCTCCTATCTCCTCCTCTCTTCTCTCTCCTCTCTTCTCTCTCCTCTCTCCTCTCTTCTGTGTTCTCTCCTCTCTCCTCTCTCCTCTCTCCTCTCTCCACTCTTCTCTCTTTAGTCTTGCTTCGCCCATCTTCTCTCTTTACTCTGTACTCTTTACTTTTCCCTCTTTACACTTTACTCTTGCTTTGCCCCTCTACTCTCCTCTATGTTCGCTTGCGTTTCCCCTCTTCTCTCTTTTCTCTTCTCTCTTCTCTCTTTTCTCTTCTCTCTTTACTCTTGTTTCCCCCTCTTCTCTCTTTACTCTTGCTTCACTCCTCTTCTGTCTCTTATCTTCCCTTCTGAGCCTCGCTTCCTGCCGCTTACTCCTTGTTATGTATTATGCGGTTCGGGCGCCCGAACCGCATAATACATAACATGACTGATTGTAGTTGTAATTCCAGAACCCCATATTTGGGGTGCATAGCTTCATGAAACAACAAGCTGTGAGAACTGCATGCATTACAGACATTCCCTTAACACTGAGTGCCGTAAGATCTGGCACCGTGCCAGCAGAGTGGTGCCACATGTTCCCAGTCATAGCCACCACTCCCACAGCTTTTAAACAATATTATTTCATTTATTTGTATTTGACATCTGTTTTTCAGCTCATACTAGTAAATTTATTGTGAATATTTCACCGAACCATTACCCGTTTCGTCTCCCATTCTCTTCCCTCTCTCCCCGTCTCACTTCTCTCTCTTTCCGTCATCTATTTCCGTCTTTTTACGCTCTCTCGCCCCTTCTCACTCTCTTTCCCTATTCTTCTCCCTCCCTCTCCCTCTCGCCTCTTCTCCACTTCGTGCTCTCCCGCTCTTCCCCTCGCTTCCTCTCGCTCGCTCCCTCTCTCCTTCTATCCCCCTCTCTCCCTTCCATCTCCCTGTCCCTCACTCACCCCCTTCCTCTCCTCCCTCTCCCCCTCTCTCCCTTCAATCTCCCTATCACTCACTCTCCCTCCCTCCCTCTCCCCCTCCCTCTCCCCTCCCTCTCCCCTCCCCCTCCCTCTCAGTCTCCCACTCAACCTCCCTCTTCCACTCCCCCTCGCTCCCTGTCTCCCGCTCTCTCCCTATCCCCATCTCTCTCCCTCTCTCTCCCTCTCACTCCCTCCCTCTCTCTTCCTCTCCCCCACTCTCTCCCTATCCCTCTCCCTGGCCCTCACTCACTCATTCTCCCTCCCTCTGTCATGCCGCCCCTGCTTCCCTCTCTCCCTGCCTCCCCCTCTCCCTGCCTCCCTCTCTCCCTGCCTCCCTCTCTCCCTCCCTCTATCCCTCGTTCTCTCCCTCGAACTCTCCCTCCCTCTCTCGCACACTCTCCCTCTCCCCCTCCATCTCGCTCCCTCTCCCCCACTCTCCCCCACTCTCCCCCTCCCTCTCCCTCGGTCTCCCGCGGTCTCCCTCTCTCACTCACTGGCCCCCTAGTCCCTGTCTCACCCTCTGCCCCTCTCTTCTGCCCCCCTCATTTTCCTTTGCATTCTCTTTATTTGTATTTTGTTTGTTTTCAATTTACTTCATACTCGCTGAATAGCTGGAGTTGTGAAAAGGCAGTGTCTGGAATTTCTATTCTTGGTCCCCTTTCATACCTCGTCTGGTTGATATAATCAATGCATTGCTCTGACCAAAGGGACAAGACGATGATCTGGTAAAGAGTGAAACTGACCTATATCTTACCTCCGGATGCCATCTCACATTGCCACAACACACCCTAATTCACGTATGGTCAGTTCCGATGGTCCCTCGGTAAGAACTAACACTGCGACCTAACATTCAGGGTCGCAGCTTCACCTTACATGCTAAACCAGACTGGATGGCCAAATGAGTTGAGCATCCGTCTCCGCCCTTGGTAGATCGTGGGATTCAAACCCACAAGTTTGTAACCTGGTCATGCGAAACCAATGACTTAAAAATTAATACTTGTCACTTCCTAGCCAGGCGCTGGGCATTATTAGGATAGGTCTCTTAGTGGGGCAGCACTATAATGTTACCATGATTGCGCACTTTCACAAATCGGTACCTTAGATGTTGCTAGGACATAAAACTCCAATAACAAACCAACCACGTCTATGCAAATCGCATTCGCAGTCAGACATGGAATCAAAGCTATTGTATTGTCATTGGGGAGTGGTGAAAATGGGAACTATTGTGCCTAGAGCGGGACTAGAACCCACCTATCGTTGCGTTCCGGGCCAGTGTGCTAACCAGTACACCACCTAGGTTCCCTGATGTCACCACACTACACACACCTACCTGTCTATGCGGCTCCTTGCCTGACAGGTCAGTGCAGACGACTACGCTATTTACATGTTTTCCATTTGCTGTCGCGTTTGCATACTGCAACGGTCGATAGAACTGAGTAAAGCGGGTCGTGTCGGCCAGTGTGCGTTCAGTTAGACCCCGGCATTGCATACATTTAGGTGGCGCAACATAGACTGTGCGACTGGATCATGAAAGAGTGTTTACGTGGCAGTCACACTTCAGACTGAAACACGCTTGTAGGACACTCAGTGTAAACCTTGGCTCTGCAGCTACTTTCTGCTACTGTTTTTTTTCAATTTGTGTCGTGCTATGCCCGAGTAGATTTGCAAAATAAGATAAAATAATGTTTTTAAAGGCGAAACATCTAACACCATAACAGGAACGTTAGAGGAACATTTGTAATCTGGAATTGGCAAACAAAAATAGCCTGCTAGTGCTCCCCTTAAAGCTGCATAGTCTGGTGAAATATCAAATTTTCAAAACCAAACAAATTTTCTAGATTTGATTTTACATATCTAACTTAGATAGTGATGCACTTATTACGCATTTGTTTCTGCGTAGAAGGCAATACTGAGTCAATTTAACATAACCTGTTACTGCAGAAATCTATGGTGTCAGAGTTTTGGCAAGCATGCCAAAACTATTTTTCCATGTTTCCACTCAAAATATCTCAAAAAGTTTACCAGTTAAGATAAAAGTAACTTTGAACTAATGTAAAGTAGATACTAGTGATCGATCTAATATATTTATCTCAGAAAAAATAGAGAAATTCAAAACCATCGGACTATGCAACTTTAACCTTCATCACATATGTTGCAGCCATGGCGGTGTGCACAGTATGCAGATAATGTGACTGCGATATCTGGTCATTTTGCTGCGGTCCTGGTCTCCCAGTGGGGCAGCACTATAAAACCACCATGCATGTGCACTGTCACAAGTCGGTACCCGTCCTGATATGACATTAGATGTTGCTAGGACTTGAAACAACAAACAAACAAGCATAGTGAATTTATAGTGCTGCCTAACTGGGATAACATACCAACGGCACCATCACATAGTATCTCACTCAGTCATCTTATCCTAGCACTGACAGCATCCAGTCATCGCCGAGTTATTCTGAGTGCCATGCAAAGTAGCGACAAATATCAATTCGATACGTTTCCGGTGTGTCTTGGCCAGAGATTGATCCTATGCTGGGGGTAAACATGGTAGACACTCTTTGACCACTCCTGAAGTTTGGACAAACTCTAGGTGCTCTAGATATTCATATAAAAAACAATAAAACACCGAAGATTGAATAACAACCATATGGCCTGCATGGGTACCAACTTGTAAACACTCAATACCCTTGCTTTAACCAGGCAGACTTGACAATAGTAGACCAGACTAAACCTAGATAAAAGATTCACCCGGTACTTATAGTACACGGGTGAACGACAACGTAGTCTAAATATGGGCGAAAATAGCTTTAGTATGGAACATGACGTAGAAACTGTGGTTCCATGATCAAATGGCTACATATATTGGCACAGATTTGGTGAAATGGGAGAGAATGCAAAAAAGACAAGATGGTGGCCAGAGAACGCCGTCGATTTCACTTTTAAATTGCATTTCAAACATAGTTTGTATCGCTAAAATGAGGCATAAATCGCTGAGCCATTTACCAGCCCCGACACCGGGTGTTTCTGATTATAGGACAGGACGTTGTGTCCTAATCGGTAAAGCGCAGGCCGCGTGTGCCGAAGGTCAGGAGTTCGGTTCCCGGTCGAGTCAAACCAATTACTTTAAAATTGGTACTTGTCGCTACCTGGCCTGGCGCTCGGCATTAATAGGATAGGGCAAAGACTGGTTAGCTCAGAGTCAGGATAATGTGAATGTGTGGGATGTCCGTTCATGGTGTCAGTGGCATGGTCTTTCAGTGAGGCAGTACTATAAAGTTGCCATGAGTGCACACTTTCACAATTAGGTGCCTATCCTGATATGATCTTAGATGTTGCCATGACATAAAACTCCAACACCCAACCAAACAACCGTGCCGAGGGCTAAGGACCCGGTTACCGGCACCATTTATTGATATCCCACTCAGTCACATTATCTTCATGTTAGTCAAACCAGTCCTTGTTGGATTCTAGAAATGTCTAGCGAGCCCAGGATAGTTAGCGACAAGTATCAATCTTGTAAGTCATTGGTTTGTCTCGGCCAGTGTTCAAACCCACGAGCTCCTGCACGGCAATCCAGCTGGCGCTCTTTCCGATTCGGCTATCCTATTTGATGGTGTGCCTAGATTGGCTGTTTGTTGGAATTTTACATCCTGGCAACATCTAAGGTCATATCAGGACGGGCACTGACTTGTGATCCTGCAAAGGTATGGCGACTTTATAGTGATGTCCCACTGAGAGACCATGAGCTAATATGATACTCAGTCACATTATCCTGACTGAGCCAACCAGTCCTGGCCCTCTCGACCAGGGTTCGAACCCTTGGGTTCGAATCCCATGATTTACCAAAGCGGGAGACGGACGCTCAGCTCATTCGGTTTGCCTAGAGGGGCGGAGGTTGTGTATGTCAGGGTGTGTGTGTGGGTGGGTGGGGTGTAACAACATGGTTTGTTGTGCTTCCTACAGTCGGCTGATGACCTACCCTCTCTGGTATGCAGCACCTCACCTAGAAAACTAATTTCCAATTCATTTGAATTCCATTTTTATTTACTCATAGGAAAAAAATATGAAAAAGAGTTGAATATTTGCTGCAATGTATATCGACCTCTGTATCGTGGGGGCAGTGGGTATTACTCATCTGACATATATGTAAACAGAGGCGTGCTTGTGCTGATCTTGTTTTGTATCACTCTATATGAGCTAATGCTCGGCTCTAACCGCAGAGACTGTACCGGGCAAGTTGGAACTGACTGTTGGTTTGCGCATGCGCCGACAACTGTATGTTGTCAGTCAGCGTCGGATTCTTTTGCGAAAATAACCCCCTACACCGGGTAGGACGACCTAATGGTTAGGGCGTCCGCTTCACAGTGCTTCGATTCCTGACTGAGGCAATGCAGAGGCTACCAAAACTGATGAGTTGCTATTATTGTAGAGATGATGCTAGATGATGTAGAGATGATGGGGATTCAAATCATCATCATTCATAAGCTAGTAAATGACATCTATGAGACTGGATTTATACCATTGAATATGACTGAATCCATATTTGTACGACTCCCAAAGAAGCTAAAACCAACATTGTGTACAGAGTACAGAACACTAAGCCTGATGAGTCATATGTTGAAGATGATCCTGAAAATAATTTTACTGAGAAACGGACAGAAAATTGAAGAACAAATCAGTAACGTACAAAGTGGTTTATATCTGGAAGAGGTACACGTGAAGGGATCTTCAATATGAGAATGATTTGTGAACGTTATTGTGAAATGAACCAGGATGTGTATGCCAGCTTTATTGACTATGAGAAGGCCTTCGACCGAGTCAATCATGAACTGTTAATCAAATCTTTACAAGATATTGGTGTCAATGGCAAAGACATTAAACTAATTGTGAACTTATACTGGACACAACGTGCATTTATAAAAATGGAGCAGGGCCTATCGGATGAAGTTATGATTAAACGAGGAGTTTGACAGGGGTGTGTATTGTCACCATGTCTATTTAACCTGTACACAGAGATGATTTTCAGACACATTGAAGATTGCAAGGGAGTGACAATAGGTGGCATGAACATCAACCATCTTAGATATGCCGATGACAGTGTAATACTAGCAGACAGTGAGAAAAACCTACAAGATATAGTGAATAGAATCAATAAAGCTGGAATACTATTCAACAGGAAGATGAATGCCAGGAAGACCAAAACAATGGTTACAAGTAAAAAGACAGATAAACCAAATATCAATATAACCATAGATGGCACAAACATAGAACAAGTATCCAAATTCATATATCTCGGACAAAAGATTACAAATGATGGGAGATGTGAGGAAGAAATTAAAAGAAGGATAACAATAGCCCGAACAACATTCTCCAAAATGTATAGAGTGTTAACATCAAGTAAGATATTAATACAAACAAGGAAGCGTATTCTTCAGTGTTATGTGTGGTCTACTCTAATGTATGGGGCTGAGACATGGACAATCTCTAAGAAAATGTACAAACGTTTAGCAGCATTTGAGATGTGGACTTATCAAAGGATGATGAAAATATCATGGACAAAGAAGATCACCAACAAAGAAGTTCTTAGAAAAATTAAAAATAAGAAAAGCTTGTTTGCCACTATACAGACAAAGAAACTTATTTATTTTGGCCACATCATTCGTCAGAGTTCAATATACCGTACATTGTTGGAAGGGAAGGTGAATGGCAGCAGAGGGAGAGGGAGACCAAGAACATCATGGTTTACAAATATTTCACAGTGGACAGGCTTGAATTATTCACAGTCTATCAGAACAGCACACCATCGGGACAAGTGGAGAACCATTGCATCCAACCTTCGACTAGAGGACGGAACTATTGATTGATTGATTGATGCTAATGGGAAATAGTGTGCCTTGAGCACAATTTGGATCCACACTTTTAGCCATTTCAGAACTAGCCTCTTAACCATTCGACTATCTAGAATCCCTGATAAAATCAAGTTATCCGCACCTAACTGTCAATGTGGTTCATTGGCTGAGAGGTCAGTGCAGATTACGACAGTACCTTGCCTGTTAAGGTATCACCATGCAATTTCTCTTTTATCTGTGGCCGGGAGCTGTGGCCGAATCGGTAGAGCGCGGGCCTCGCGTTCAGGAGATCGGGATTTTGGTTCCCGGTCAAGTCAATCCAATGATTTATAAAAATAGATATTTGTCGCATCCTAGTGAGGCGCTCAGCAATAATAGGATAGGGCAAGGAGTAGTTACCTCAGTGTCAGGATAATGTGATGGAGTGGGATATCGGATCATGGTGCTAGTGGCCTGATCTCCCAGTAGGACAGCACGATAAAGGTGCCATGAGTACGCACTGTCACAAGTTGGTACCCATCCTGAGATGACCGTAGATATTTCCAGGATGTAAAACTACAACAACCACCAACAGACGCAAGAAGAGCATGACACTGGGGCGACACTGTGCATCTAGAGGCTTAACACTGAAATAGGGGAAAACATAGCAGTGTTTCACAGGAAGTGGTTTAAAGTTTTGTTATGGTCCTGTCACATTACGAGACATCGCGCAAGCGCGTGGATAGCGGCTAAAATGTCTTTGAAACATCGAGATGTGTCAAACTTTTCAGCGTGTGGGGCAAAGTTTGACGTGTACATACTGTATATACACAACGTTGTAGAGCATATGGCCAACGTATCGCTAACATGCCTCCCAACGAAAAACGCTCGCAGTACGCTCACAGAATGCCGGTGAACGTTATATACATAATTCGATCGCCAGAAGTTTGCTTTATACTTTACATATGTCAAGGCACAGTGGAGAAACACAAAACATACATTAGACTATGTTATCTATAGGTTGTCAATACGAGGACTGTACATTTCCGCTGGCTCTCCATCCGACTGATGTAGATCAACGTAGTGCTACATCATGAAAACATTTGTCTAATATATGTCTAACGCACATCGACGTATGTTTAACATATACATAATGTACACCCGACATAAAAGCCACACATTGTCGAAAGTCAAAAGTTTTGTGTATGGACAAAACTTTCGCAACCAATAAATGAGTGACAATGTATAACAACGATCATCGACGTATACCAACATACGCACAGCAAACACATAATGTTTGAGCAATGCATATCGACATACACCGATGTATTGGCGCAAAATCACCTTCATTGGCACAGGCTTACGCGATGTGTCGTAGTGTTTGTTGTTGTTTTATGTCCTAGCAACATCTAAGGTCATATCAGGACGGGTACTGACTTGTGACAGTGCACACTCATGGGGACTTTATAGTGCCCGCCCCACTGGAAGACCATGCTGCCAGCACCATGACCTGATATCCCACTCAGTCCCATTATCCTGACACTGAGCCAACCAGTCCTTGCCCTATCCTAATAATGCCGAGTGCCAGGCTAGGAAGCAACAAGTATACATTTTTAAGTCATTGGTTTGACTCGACTGGGGATCAAACGCACAATGTACCAACACCGGAGACGGACACTAACTCATTCGGCGATCCCGTCTGGTTGTGTCATAGTGTGACAGGGCTATAAGATGGGGCGGGATGACTGAGTGGCTACTGCATCCCTTTTCCACCAGGGTATCAATCCCAAGCCGATTTAAGCGAAACACTTAGAAAATGTTATAATTGCCGCTACCTTCCTTGATGCTCGATATTACTAGGATATGGAAAGAACTGGTTGGTTCAATAGCAGGATAATGTGACTGAATTGCAGATTGTAGCATCATGTCAGCAGCAGAGTACTCTTTCTGGGGAAGCACGATAACGCAATTATGACCCGCTGTAACTTGTAAGCGTACATTCATCTCATACAGTGCATAGTGCTCTAATGCCCTGGTCACATACACGTTAGTGAACATAGCTGAACGTAGTGGAGGCTAACATAGTTGAACGTAGTTGAACGTACCGGCATCCATACTTGTCCGTCATGTTAACTTGGTGATAATGTGGGTGAGCCCTGATGTCCGATTAAATTTGTGGACACGTTCAAAAGAGCGCTACGTTAGAGGCTGAATCTGCATCCTTGATGCTAACATACTCTACCATGCTCTAGCGCACTCTAGCATACTGTAGTGTACTCTAGCTACTCTAGCATACTTGGACGCACCCTGGTCACATAGCCGTTAGTGGAAGTGTGTGAACGTGCGTACCATAACATATTTCAACGTAGTTTAACATACGTACACCACGTTTGACCCACGTTAGCCTCCACTACGTTCACCTACGTTCAACTACACCCACTAACGTGTATGTGGCCGGGGCATTAGTCTCCAGCAAAAAGTACAAAGTCCTCTAAGTCTTCAGGATAAAGGACAGCGCGCTCTGCGTGCAGAGTAAACCCGGTCCTCATGCCGAGATGCTCCTAAAAGTGTCCTATTGATTAGGTAACGTCGGTACCTGTGTGAGCTGCTCTCTCCGCATGTACAGTGCCCGAGCACTGGCCGGCATGCGTGCAGTCTGCCGTGTGTGTCGTGTATAAGTGGCTCCACTCGCCGGCAACCAGCCACTGACACACACATGTAGGACACACAGACACACACAGGTGGCAGGGCGTACAAGACAGGGAGACATGGGTGGTAAATCTACATTCTTGATGCAGGCTCCTATGACATGTTAGCCGAAAGCACACCCTGTTTCGATTGTCCCGGCGTGCACTGCGCCCACCAGCCCAACCCGCGTTAAAGGCCATATTCGATTAACACGACCCGGGCGACTCGGGTCACCCGAGTTCCGAGAATTTCAAATCGAACACCGCCAGTGGAGTCGACAACTACAAGTGCCGTGTGCAAAAAAGTCCCGACCCCAGTAACCGACGTCTTGGCTGGGGTTGGCTAGGAGCGATGACGTCACATGTGTGCTGGTACCGTCCTGTAGCAGTACAAGTCCAATGTGTTTTTTTAATGTGTGTTTAAAAAAACATAATTCAGATTAATGAAATGGAAATATAACTGAACTATGCAATCAAAAAATACATTAAATCCTATTTTGCTGTAGTTATATTGGTTATTTTAAAAAAAAGATCAAGTTTTGGATTAAGCCACCATTTTTCCCACCCCGAGCGTGGAGAAGCGTGTTCGATTATTCAACCCGAGTCTGTAGGATGTGCGCATGCGCCAAAAAGTGGCTCGGGTGACCCGAGTTGATTAATCGAATACACCCAAAGGGACTGCATATGGACTCAGGTCGATAGTTTTGGATCATCAATTACCTAAATCATCTCTTTGGATAGGTTCACAACATATATAATAAATATATATAATATATACAATATATTGAATGTATGGAATATTATAATTTATATATAATAACATATATTATAAATACGAATCTTTATACACAAGTTTATATTTATTTGTACATAAAGTGTAAATGAAATGTACACAAAATATATATATTTCCTTCATACGACTTGTACCTTTGTATGCCAAATGTATGTTTCATTTATATGAATTGTATATTAAATGTATATTTTGCTTCTATGAGTTGTATGTATCTATTAACGGTATATTAATTGTGCAGTAAATGTATTTAAGAAATTGTCACGAATTTATTCATCCTTCCCATGACGGATAATCGTGCTAACCCTTGTTTTCGACACTTGTCAGCACTATTCCAATTTGAGTCAAATCTTTAGAATTTTGTTTGAGTAAAAATGTTGGCTTTGTTGTTGTTTCTTGTTTACGGGTTGTAATTCTTCGTTGATGGAAAGCAACCCAAATCCGGCTTTATCTTCTTTGTGTTAGACCATTTACCTATAACTCAGTGGGTCTTTTTGTGCATTTCCATCGTAACTTCTTAATTTCATCAGGTGCTAGCAAGGCTTTCATGCCTACTTCATTCATGCCTGTAGACTTCGATATTGGTATTCATAATAGTTACTTGTTTGTGTTGTACTAATGAAATGTACATACTAAATGCATGTTCTATTTGCAGGACTGTACATAAACAGTGAAAATGAAATTACCTGAACTATAGACCGTTCCCGCTGTGAAGCGACCCTTCACCCTTAAGCCCCAGTCACACTACAGCTTGCGACCACTTTCCGACCACCTTAGACCAAAGAACCCACAATCAACAGTGACATCCTTTGTGACCAAAACAATGGTTGCCGACATCTGGGCGTCACTGGTGCCTGTGGGTTGTTTGGTCTAAAATGGTTGCAAAGTGGTTGCAAGCTGTATTGTGACGGGGGCTTAATGGTGCTGTCACTTTATGACGCTTCTCGCCGGCGTGCTGCCAACATGCAAAAAAAGTCGAGAAACGTCAAACTTTTCGGCGCGGTGAGAAAACGTTTGACGTCAGCGCAATGTGTTGGTAGCGTGCGGCCGACGTTGTGTTAACGTATATCGACATGTGAGAAAAAAAACCTAAAAAGTTTGGCGCGCCATCCTGATATGACCTTAGATGTTGCTAGGATGTAAAACAACGCAACAGTTTGGCACAATATGTGGGAACAACCCTCACGTGCGCGTGGCGTGTGCCTACCATTCGCGTTACGTTATTCCAGCACATGTAACATATCTTGACGCGCCCATAACGTCACCATTATGTTAGCATCCGCCCGTTGTCGCACGTCAAAAGCTTTGTGCAAGCACAAAACTTCGCCGATTCCCTGACACATGCTGCCGACCGTCGCCGTAGAACACCGAATACCAATGCGCACCTAACACGCGCGTAATGCTTCCTGAAGTATCCCGACGTTCCACCAAAAAATCACATACTTTGACGCGCGTTGGCGAGAAGCATCGTAATGTGACAGGGGTATTACCTACCCCGATCCCTCCTGTCATTAGCGAGCGGACTCGGTGGCTGAATCGGTAGAGAGCAGGCCTCACGTGTAGTAGTTTAGGAGTTTCATTCCCAGTTGAGTCAAACCAATGACATACAAAATTGATACTTGTCACTTCCTAGCTTGGCGTTCGGCATTAATAGGATTAGGCAATGACTGGTTAGGTCAGTGTCAGGATAATGTGGCTGAGTGGGATATCGGGTCATGGTGATGGTGGCTTGATTTCCAAGTGGGACAGCACTATGAAGTCGCCATGAGTGCACACTGTCACAAGTTACTACCCATCCTGATATGACCTTAGATGTTGCCAGGACCCAACCATGGAGCTGCTGCAGAGCATGGTGCCTGATTGGATAGAACGGGGCGAAACCCGGAAGTGACCTGTTTTGTTATTCAAATCAGCAGCAAGACATTTAGCGGACTGCCTGAGTCAACAGGCATGGGCTGAGGCATGTTTTTGTTTGTTTGTTGTTGTTTTACGTTCTAGCAACATCTAAGGTCATATCAGTACGGGTACCGACTTGTGACAGTGCGCACTCATGGCAACTTTATAGTGCTGCCCCACTGAGAAACCAGGCCACTGGCACCATGACCTGGTATCCCACTCAGTCACATTATCCTGACACTGAGCACAGCAGTCCTTGCCCTGTCCTAATAATGAAGCACCTGGCTAGGAAGTGACAAGTATCAATTTTTAAGTAATTGGTTTGACTCGACCAGGGTTTGACCCCCACGACCCCATGATCTACCAGCATGGGAGACGGAAGCTCTAAGTCTAACTCATTCGGCCATCCCGTCTGGTCAGGCTGAGGCATGAGATGTGAACCGAAGCTGAAAGTGAACTGTCTTGCAGACTCTCACTAATGATTCTACTCCGTCCTGATATGACCATAGATGTTGCTAGGACGTTAAACAACAACAAACAAACTATGAATATGTATTGTAGAATTGTTGCTCTTACCCGGAGTCTATGCAGATATTTAGACACAGTTACGAGGATTACAGTTGCTTAGTCTGATGGTACTAGATTTTCTTCATTTTCTAAGATAAATATATTAGATTGATTGTGTCGTGGGGGTGATGAAAATGGGAAATATTGCGCCTAGAGCGGGTCTCGAACCCACATCTCTTTGCATTCCGGGCCAGTGTGCTAACCATTTCACCACCTAGGCTCCCTGATGTCACCACACTACCCACGCCTACCTGTCTTAGCATCTCCTTGCCTGAAACAGTGAGTGGTGAGTGCAGACCTTAACACTCATTCCCCTGGAATTGTAAGTCTTTTAATGGTTACAAGTACATACATACAGGCACTGCACTTACACATACATACACAGGGTAGGTTCAACAACTATACAGCACGTAGCTTGGAGAGGATCCTGGTCACAGCAACCAGTGTTGTGGGGGTGATGAAAATGGGAAATATTGCACCTAGAGTGGGACTCGAACCCAGATCTCTTTGCATTTTGGGCCAATGTGCTAACCATTACACCACCTAGGTGACTTTACACCCTGTTGTCACCACATTACTCAAACCTACCTGGCTATGCGGCTCCTTGCCTGGGAGGTCAGTGCAGACCACTATAATTGTTATTATCTACCTTACTTTAGTTTGAAGTAGCATTTATTTTAAAGGGGTAACTTTTGAGATATTATCCTGTAAAATGTAGGCTCTACGGTAACAGGTTCTATTGAATTGGCTTAGCATCCCCTTCTATATGGCAACGTATGCTTAGTAAGTGCATCAGTATCTCAGGTAGATGTGTAGAATCAATTCTAGATAAATAATTGGTTCTGTTTTGAAAATGTGGTCCTTCATCGGACTATGCAGCTTTAACGTCTGCAGGGGACTGTGTCAGTGATTTGAGGTTTTACGTCCTGGTAACATCTCAGATTATATCCCACATGGAATGAGGGCCCTCATAGCAGACAAGCCAATTCCATTTAGCAAAACTAAATGTTGTCATTTTTTCCCCACAAGATTTCCATCGGCATGGTCAGTGATGTACTAGGACTACACGTTAGAATGGGGAATCAAGTGTCATTAGATTTGTTGGGGACATTTTAATCATGGATAACTGATATGTTGGGGACATTTTAATCATGGATAACACATCTGTTGGGGACAGTTTAATCATGGATAACAGATCTGTTGTGGACATGTTGATCATGGATAACTGATCTGTTGGGGACATTTTAATCATGGAGAACGGATCTGTTGGGGATATTTTAATCATGGATAACTGATCTGTTGGGGATATTTTAATCATGGAGAACTGATCTGTTGGGGACATTTTAATCATGGAGAACAGATCTGGTGTGGACACTTTAATCATGGAAAACTGATCTGTTGGGGATATTTTAATCATGAATAACTGATCTATTGTGGATATTTTAATCATGGATATCTTATCTGTTGGGGACATTTTAATCATGGATAACTGATCTGTTGGGGACATTTTAATCATGGACAACTGATCTGCTGGGAACATTTTAATCATGGATAACTGATCTTCCTCATTTGCCTGCTGCTTGCCCTGTGTTAATAATGTCAAGTGCCAAAATAGTTAGATGGATGTATAAATCAAGAGCTCTTTTCCAAACGTGATTAGCACAAATCCAAATAATAGGTTTGCAATACCAATACCAAGTTTTTACATCGTATTTTGGAAAAGAGCTTGTCATATATATATAAAGAGCTCTTCATCTATATATGAATAGCTCTTTTCCAAAACATGATCTACAAATTTTGCATTGGCATTGCAAACTAATATTTGGCATTGGCGCTTATAACATTTTGGAAAAGAGCTCTTCGATTGTTTATATCATTGATTTGTCTTGACCAGAATTCCAAGCCAGACTTCAAATCCCATGAAACCCCCAAATGGGAATCGGGCACTCAACTCATCTGGTCATCGGAACTGGTGTTCAGATAATATGTATTGCGTACATTGGTCAGTGTATTGTTGGATTGATATGTCGTTGTGGTTCTTGTGTAACTAACACTTGTTCTGTTTTCATTGCAGGTGAGTAGATAACATACATGGCGCTCAACTCTGGAGGTTTGTCTGTTGATTATGATTGGACATCCTTTTTTTTTTTTTCGGTACATTAGTTGTTTAAGCAGGGGAAATTTCAGTCGCAGATGACTGGTCTTCCTCATTCCAATGCTCCTTGCCCTATCGTAGTAATGCCGAGTGCCTGGCTAGGAAGCAAGAAGTATTGATTGTTAAGTCATTGGTGTGACTCGACCAGGATTCGAACCCACGATCTACCAACATGGGAGACGGACGCTCTAACTCATTCGGCCATTCTGTCTGGTTCCATCCTTGCAAAACCTAAGGTAAAAGCAGTACAAATTCAGCATTGTCAGAGTGACGTCATTAAGGCCCTGCCACCAGCACAATGATCTGATATCCCTCTCAGTCAAATTATCATGATATTCATTCCCCAAGCCGTTGCTGCATCCAAGTAATGTTAAAATCAGGCAAGATAGCGACAAATATAAATTAATAAGTCTTTGATTAGACTTCTTTGTGAATCGGAAGCGGGCATTCAATCCTGTCAGGTTAAGTAATGCAGGGACATACACACCATTTAAATAACATAATCCGATGGCTTGAACTCCCTGCTATATTTGTCAGATGCATACATTAGGTTGATAGTTATAAGCTACTTTACCTTACTTTACTTTTTAAGTACCTTTTATTTTCCTGGATTAACTTTTGACATATTTTAAGTGCAAATATGGCAAATTAATTTAGTCAAACCCACGAAAACTCCACCACAATAGGATTCACCACAATAGGCTTAACCAGTAACATGTTTGATTGAATTGACATAGTATTCCCATCTCTACAGCAACAAATGCTTAATAAGTGCACAAATATTCATGGTAGATATGTAGAATAAAATCGAGGTAATTTGTTTGATTTCAGAAAGTTGAAATTTCATTTGGCGATACAAATAACTTAAAGTTGCATAATCCGATGCTTTTGAGTTTTTGCTATTTTCTGAGATAAATATATTATCCTAATTGTTGTAATCTACTTTACTTTAGTTTGAAGTAACTTTAATTTTAACTGGCTAAGTTTGGAGCTATTTGACATCAAAACATGCCAAAATAATTTTGGCAAGCACGCCAAAACTCTGACACCATAGACTTCAGTAGTAACGGTTTCTATTAATTGACTTATTCTGCCGTTCTATGCAGCAAGAAATGCTTAATAAGTGCACCAGCATCTAAGTGGAATATATAGAATCAAATCTAGATAAGTGTTTTTGTTTTGAAAATTTGAAGTTTTCATCGGACTATGCAACTTTAAAAGCAAGAAGGCAGGTTGTCTGGGTTAAAATGAGGGAGAAAAGGTACACAAGCATTTGGGTTTGAAACCCAATCTGAGACACTAAATCAAGCTTGTTCACTCCCAAGACAAACAACAAAATGGAGGACCTTCCGGTGGCAGTGATAAGGCGGTAACGTGACCTAGCAGCTGGGCGATAATGGGTGTTGACCTGGTCGGTGTGACCCCTGTCTCTGACTGCTCACCTCAACCAGGTGAGGGGAATCCCCCCACCCGGCCCGCCCACCGCAACAACACACCTGGCTCTCCCACCTCTTCCCCCCCCCCCCCACACTCCTCCCTCACCCCTCCACTCTCCCACTTCCCGACTCCCCGTACCCCCTCCTCCCTATCCGCGCATCCGCTTGCCACCCACCGACCCTCCCTCCCTCACGTCCCACCATCCCCCCACTCCTCTCCCCCCCCCCCTCCCTCCACTCCTCTCCTCCCTTCCCTCCACTCCTCTCCCCCCTTCCCTCCACTCCTCTCCCCCCTCCCCAGTCATCCCGAACATAAACCTCCTCCCACCTCTACCCCCCTATCCACTCCTCCCCCTCCCACTCTTTCCAAACTGAAACCAGCCCCCCCCCCCCATTCCCCCTCCCACTCCTCCCCCCCCCCCCCTTGTACCTCCGACAACTTCCCACTTCACATCTCTCCTCTCCCACTATCTATCACTCACCTTCACAGAGTCAGGCCGAGGGTCGATCCCAGAGGAGGGTCAAAGTGTAGCGCCATGCGCACTATGGAAATATTCTCTACTCTAAGACAGATCCCTCCCCCTCCCACCACCACAACCTACCGCATGTCTACTTTTCATAACAATTGCATAGCTCGCTGAAAACTGACACCGTCAAAGAAGATTTGATATAATATAGCACACATTTATCTGTTCTTACTGTCATATGCGTGGTGGTTGTGTAATAAGGCGCATATTCGTACTCCATGTATGTGGCGCCGTAATGCCATCCTCAGCTGAGGATGGACAGTGTCCAGGAAACCAGATGTGTGCCGTTGCCTAGCAACGCGTTTTTCTTCAACGCACCTACCCTTCTCTTCAGTAATATGCACGTGCACCTATGTATGTAGTGTGTGTTTGGTGGCTGTGGTGTCAAGAGTTTGTATTGCCAAGAAACAATCACTGCTCGACCACAATCACTACACTGCAGGTACCACATCCTACACTACACCAGAACACTACTATCACCACAATCACTCCCAGACACTACACCACACCACCACAATCACCCATACATGGCACCACACCACAATTACCATCATACACTATTCCTCACTACCAGAATCAGCACTCTACACTACACCACACTATCACAACCCGCACTGTGCGCTACACCAGAGTTCTACAATCACTACCCTACATTATACCACACTCATACAATCACCACTCTACGCTACACCATACTATCACAACCCGCACTGTGCGCTACACCATAGTTCTACAATCACTACCCTACATTATACCACATTCATACAATCATCACCCTACGCTACACCACACTATCACAACCCGCACTGTGCGCTACACCAGAGTTCTACAATCACTACCCTACATTATACCACAGTCATACAATCACCACCCTACGCTACACCATACTATCACAACCCGCACTGTGTGCTACACCAGAGTTCTACAATCACTACCCTACATTATACCACATTCATACAATCACCACCCTACGCTACACCACACTATCACAACCCGCACTGTGCGCTACACCAGAGTTCTACAATCACTACCCTACATTATACCACACTCATACAATCACCACCCTACGCTACACCACACTATCACAACCCGCACTGTGCGCTACACCAGAGTTCTACAATCACTACCCTACATTATACCACACTCATACAATCACCACCCTACGCTACACCACACTATCACAACCCGCACTGTGTGCTACACCAGAGTTCTACAATCACTACCCTACATTATACCACACTCATACAATCACCACCCTACGGTACACCACACTATCACAACCCGCACTGTGCGCTACACCAGAGTTCTACAATCACTGCCCTACATTATACCACACTCATACAATCACCACCCTACGCTAAACCACACTATCACAACCCGCACTGTGCTCTACACCAGAGTTCTACAATCACTACCCTACATTATACCACACTCATACAATCACCACCCTAAACCAGACCACCACAATCGCCCCATACACTACACCACACCACCACAATCACCCGATGCATGGCACCACACCACACTTACCCTACATTATACGACACTCCCCCAATTAGCACCTTACAGCAGACCACCACAATCACCCCAGACACTACACCACATCAGACCAGACGAGATGGCCGAATGAGTTAGAGCGTCTGTCTCCCGTGTTGGTAGACCGTGGGATCATGGGTTCGATCCCTGGTCAAGTCAAACCAATGACTTACAAACTGATACTTGTCGCTTCCTAGCCAGGTGCTTGTCATTATTAGGATAGGGCAAGCACTGGTTAGCTCAGTGTCAGGATAATGTGATTGAGTGGGATATCAAGTCATGGTCCTGGCGGCCTGGTCTCCCAGTGGGGCAGCACTATAAAGTCACCACAAGTGCGCACTGTCACAAGTCGGTACCCGTCCTGATATGACCTTAGATGTTGCTAGGACGTAAAATAACAACAAACAAACAAACTACAGCACATCAACCCTCTACACTACACCACAACACCACAATGACCACTCTACACGACGCAATGCCACCAGAATCACTACCCTACACTACACACCATCACAATTACCAATCACCGGTACCTCATACTACACCAGCACAATCACCAGACTAATCTTCACAGTAACCCATCTCTCATAGATCACCAGAATCACTACACTAGACCACACCATCACAAACAACCCCATAGCACCATCAGCACACCATCACCACACTTCACCACACCACACCAATTACCCCACAACTACCATCACCACACAACAACAATCACCATTCCACGCTAATCAGCACAGTGCCAATGTCAAGCAACTGACCTTCCAATCACAACACCGCAAGGTTCACCATACCAAACTCAGTCACAACAACCACAATCACTGCACCAAAACTAGGCCACGATTATTCCAAGCACTCTGCTACCAACACCACCAGCACCACCACCACAATCATCACCATCATCAGCACCACCACCAGCACCACCGCCTCAATCTCACCTGACCCGGTGACTTCCTCACCCCGATCGGCGCTGATGTTTTGGGCGGATCGGTGAGGTGGGGGACGGGGGTGGGGTGGGGTGGGGACTGGGGGGTTGCTGGGTGAGGGAGACGTGGGGGAAGCCTGCTGCTGTACGTGCATGAAGCATGCCGGGCGTTAACCAACCCGACAAGCAAACGTATAGGCAGGGGCAGTCTACTCTACTCATGTTGGTTATAGGAAGGCTGGCTACTTTATAATCTACATATGAAGTGTGCTTTAATATGACTGCGTGTTATAGTTTACAAGTAAAGTGTCATGTTAAATGTGAGTTTAGTCTACAAGGAAAGTGTCCTGTTATCTGCGAGCTGTGCTCTACAAGTAAAGTCTGCTGTTGACTGTGTGTTATAATCTACAAGTAAAGTGTCCTGTTAACTGTGCACTGTGCTCTACAAGTAAAGTGTCATGTTGACTGTATGTCATAGTCTACAAGTAAAGTGTCCTGTTAACTGTGAGCTGTGCTCTACAAGTAAAGTGTCCTGTTGACTGTATGTTATAGTCTACACGTAAAGTGTCCTGTTAACTGTGAGCTGTGCTCTACAAGGAAAGTGTCCTGTTGACTGTATGTTATAGTCTACAAGTAAAGTGTCCTGTTATCTGTGAGCTGTGCTCTACAAGGAAAGTGTCCTGTTGACTGTATGTTATAGTCTACAAGTAAAGTGTCCTGTTATCTGTGAGCTGTGCTCTACAAGGAAAGTGTCCTGTTGACTGTATGTTATAGTCTACAAGTAAAGTGTCCTGTTATCTGTGAGCTGTGCTCTACAAGGAAAGTGTCCTGTTGACTGTATGTTATAGTCTACAAGTAGAAGTGTCCTGTTAACTGTGAGCTGTGCTCTACAAGGAAAGTGTCCTGTTGACTGTATGTTATAGTCTACAAGTAAAGTGTCCTGTTAACTGTGAGCTGTGCTCTACAAGGAAAGTGTCCTGTTGACTGTATGTTATAGTCTACACGTAAAGTGTCCTGTTAACTGTGAGCTGTGCTCTACAAGGAAAGTGTCCTGTTGACTGTATGTTATAGTCTACAAGTAAAGTGTCCTGTTATCTGTGAGCTGTGCTCTACAAGGAAAGTGTCCTGTTGACTGTATGTTATAGTCTACAAGTAAAGTGTGCTGTTATCTGTGAGCTGTGCTCTACAAGTAAAGCATGCTGTTGACTGTATGTTATAGTCTAGAAGTAAAGTGGCCTTATTCAGCTGTACCGAAACTCAGTCGGTTCCAGCCTAGTCGGATTAAGTCGGCGGTAGTCTGACATGTTGTAGCCCCGCATGTCCGCTGTGTGCGCCTATGTGGGTGAGGGGGGAGCTGGGTGTGTGGGTGGGAGGGGGAGGGAGGTTACGCACACCTGGGGCAGGTGAGTACCAGCACGCGACGCGTGTATCAGCACGCCACACAGGAGGACTGGCCGTGTGAGCTGGATTCAGCGCGCCACCCAGGAGGAGTGGCGGTTTCAACACACCACCCAGGAGGAGTGGTGGCGTGAGCGGGTTTCAGCGTGCCACCCAGGAGGAGTGGCGGTTTGAGCGTGTTTCAGTGCGCCACCCAGGAGAAGTGGCGGTTTGAGCGGTTCTCAGCGCGCCACTCATGGTGACTTTATAGTACTTCCCAACTCGGACACCCGGCCACCAGCACCATCTACCACTCAGTCACATTATCCTGACACTGAGCCAATGCATCCTTGTCCTATCCTACTAATTCTTAGCACCTGGCTAGGAAGTGACAAGTATCAATTTTTAAGTCATCGGTTTGACTCGATGAGGGTTCAAACCTGTGGTTTTGAATCCCACGATCTACCAAAATGGGAGACGGACGCTCAACTGATTCGGCCATCTCCGTCTGGTCTCGTCGTGTAGGCGACTTGCTTAGTATTACGTTGAAAACATAGTTATTTACAGCACCACATGCTTATTAAGTGCACAAATATTGAACTGAGATAAGTAACATCAATAAGTGTCTTGCTTTCGGAAATGTGATGCTTTCCAAGAACTATGCAGCTTGTAATTTGTATAATTTTCTACACCGGAGTACCTTATTACTCTTACTATTAGTAATGATATTCCTATTAACATCATCTGCATACATTTATAATCAAATTTTGGTGAGAATAATTTCTACACATGGTTCATTAAAATATCAAAGCAAAGTATCAACATCCAAAAATATCAGAAGGAAAAGAAGTGACATAGTTGAAGTATTTAAAATTATGAAGGGTTTTGATAAAATAGATATGAACAAATTGTTCACCTTGAATAAAAGATAAGGCAGTAGGGGTCATACTCTCAAACTAGTAAAACCCAGAACCATTTCAAAGTTAAGGCAACATAGTTTCTCAAACAGGATCATAAATATATGGAACAGTCTCCCACAAAATGTTATTGATGCCGAGTCAATTAATTCATTCAAGAATAGATTAGAAAAAGCATGGGCTGATGATTCAGGGAAAGTTGACCCCTTATTCACCACATGCTACTAATTACTCCTTGTGTTGCTTATTTACTTGCACTCAAGCAAAAATGAGAGACAAATAAGTGTTCACACTTCCTGTCTACCATTGCTATATCGCTATATATAAAGTGATTCTCGTTTGAACACACCAGGCATGGTTGCTGAATCGGTAGCGCCAGGGCCTATTGCGCGGGAGATAGGGAGTTGTCTTACCTCAGGATCAGGATAATGGAACTGAGTGGGATATCGGATCATGGTGCATGCAGCCTGGGGCAGCACTATATAAGTAACCATAAGTGTGCAGTCACAATACAGTACACGTCATGATATCACCTTAGATGATACCTGGACGAACAAATCCAACAACCAACCATGAGGAGGGGGCCCTGTGATCAATTTTCCCCTTTTTT
Organism: Branchipolynoe longqiensis; assembly: GCA_030323885.1. Classification (NCBI taxonomy): domain Eukaryota; kingdom Metazoa; phylum Annelida; class Polychaeta; order Phyllodocida; family Polynoidae; genus Branchipolynoe; species Branchipolynoe longqiensis. The sequence goes on along the minus strand of CM059196.1, from coordinate 42,682,206 downwards.
TAATTAACTGCACATAAATAAATAATTGTGGATAATAGCCACTCATATTTCACCTAACTACTTCGCTCTATCCACCCAGAGTGTGGAACTGTATAGATTGGGTGTATGTGTCTAGTGTGTATATGTGTGCAGTGGGTGTAGGGTATTCAGTGTGTACTATGGTTGTGTAAGTGTGTGTAAACTTGTGCATTGTGTTGTGTACTTGTGTGCAGGGTTTGTAAATGTGTGCAGTATGTGTACTAGTGTGCAGGGTGTGTACATGTGTACAGTATGTGTACTTGGGTATGGGGTGTGTGAATGTGTGTATGTGCAGTACGCACTGTTCTATGTGAATGTGGAAAGTAAAGCAGGTTGTGTGTAAATCTGTGCAATCTATGGCTGACTAAATATATGCAGTGTGTACCATTGTGTATGGTTGTGTAAATGTCTGCAGTGTGTGTAAATGTGTGAAGTGTGTGTAGATGTGTGTGGATGTGTAAATGTATGCAGTGTGTACTATTGCATGTGGCTGTATAAATGTGTGCAGTGTGTACTATTGTGTGTGGGTGTCTAAATGTGTGCAGTGTGTACTATCGTGTGTGGGGGTCTAAATGTGTGCAGTGTGTACTATTGTGTGTAGATGTGTACTATTGTGTGAGGGTGCCTAAATGTATGCAGTGTGTACTATTGCAGAGTTCTAACCCACTGCCTTGTGGTACAGGTCCTTGACAGAACCGAAGGCTAAGGGAGCAAACCCTAAACAGAAAACCATGTCACTGTGGCAGCATTAAGGGCGGTTGATGTATGGAACTCCCAATATCTCCCGACCAGCCACTGCAGGGACAAATAGTTTTGCGCCTGTCTTGACATGTTCTTGCCAGTGTGAAACCTCTATTTGCTCCCCGAGAGAGTGCCGCTGGTAACTTGCAAAAGCCAGCAGCACTAAAACACTTTTGCAGGCAGCTTTCATGAAATGTACTATGGAAGATCTTCTGATCAAAAAGAATCTCCGGTGGACTGGACACCTCATGAGGATGTCATCAGACAGGCTACCAAAGCAGATCCTCTATTCTCAACTGTCTTCTGGCTACAGAAAGAGAGGGCGCCCCCGTCTCCGGTTCAAAGATACCATCAAGAGAAACCTGAAGCTGAGAGACATTAAGACCGACTCATGGACGCAACTCTCACAGCATAGAGCTAAATGGAGAGCGGCATTCAAGTAATGAAAGCAGTCTTTGTCGCATCGCGACCGACCGCATGATGATGATGATGTGTACTATTGTAATTGGATGTCTAAATGCGTGCAGTGTGTATTATTGTGTGTGGGTGCCTAAATCTGTACAGTGTGTACTATTGTGTGTGGGTGTCTAAATGTGCAGTCTGTACTATTGTGTGTGGGTATCTAAATGTATGCAGTGTGTACTATTGTGTGTGGGCGTCTAAATGTGTACAGCATGTACTATTGTGTGTGGGTGTCTCAATGTATGCAGTGTGTATTATTGCGTGTGGGTGTCTAAATATGTGTGGTGTGTACTATTGTGTATGGGTGTCTAAATGTGTGCAGTCTGTACTATTGTGTGTGGGTGTCTAAATGCATGTGGTGTGTACTATTGTGTGTGGGTGTCTAAATGTGGTCAGTGTGTACTATTGTGTGTGGGTATGTACTATTGTGTGTGGCTGTCTAAATGTGTGCAGTGGGCACTATTGTGTGTGGGTGTCTAAATATGTGCAGTGTATTATATTGTATGTGGGTGTCTAAATGTGGTCAGTGTGTACTATTGTGTGTGGGTATGTACTATTGTGTGTGGGTGTCTAAATGTGTGCAGTGGGTACTATTGTGTGTGGGCGTCTAAATATGTGAAGTGTATTCTATTGTGTGTGGGTGTCAAAATGTGTGCAGTGTGTACTATTGTATGTGGGTGTCTAATGTGTGCAGTGCGTACTATTGTGTGTGGGTGTCTAAATGTGTGTGGTCTGTACTATTGTGTGTGGGTGTCTAATTGTGTGCAGTGTGTACTATTGTATGTGGGTGTCTAAATATGTGCAGTGTGTACTATTATATGTGGGTGTCTAACTGTGTGCAGTGTGTACTGTTATATGTGGGTGTCTAAATGTGTGCAGTGTGTACTATTATATGTGGGTGTCTAAATGTGTGCAGCGTGTCTGGACATCTGCAGTGTGAAAATGTGTGTGCACTGTGTAAATGTGGGCTGTCTGTGTATATGTGTATTGTGTGTTTGCAGCGTGTGCATATGTGTATTGTGTGTGTACACGCACTGTTAGTTTACAAGCGCGTGTGTGGGGAAGGCGTGTGGGGGCTGCAATCTGAAAAGGGTGCAAGATAAGCCAGCTGTGTGACTCACCCGCCACCAGTGGCTCCCCCCCAGCGGGCGTTGTGATGACTAAGCACGGGTAACCCACGAGCAGTCTCATCAGGTGCGCATTTTTACCAAACTCAACCTTGTTGTTATCGACACTGAATCCCCAATGCTCAATTCACCAACCTCCCTCAAATGCAAGTAAATAAAATATCACAGGCAGTCGGTAGAGAGCATTGGAATTCCAGTTCAAAAGTCGTCTGCTTTCAGCGCGTTTGCTCAAGCAGTTTGTTTTGTGATTTATATTTGCGTGGAGGTCGGTGATTGGTTGTTTTTTTTGTTTATTTTGGTCGCGACGCACCCAGATCTCGCGAGAGAGAGCCGGCTTGGCGAGGGGTTCTTACCTGCGTGCTAGTGCACTGGTAGAATGTAGGTCAGGCAGCATTAAAAATGCTGTTACTCACATTAAAATTAAACAGTGTCTCAGTTGTTTCAGCGGGCTCAAGGGTATGTGGATGAAATTAATTGATTACAGGAGGGATTTAGTGAACAGCAATGGATGTTAGGACATAATATGTGTTAGGTGTAATTTAATTAAATACACCGGACGTGGTGGCCGAATGAATGGACTGCATGCTTCCCGTACGGAAGGTATGGAGTTCTAAATCCCAGCTAAGTCAAACCGATGATTTACAGAATTGATCCATGTCGCTACCTAGCCTAGCGCTCAGCATTAACAGGATAGTATAAGGACTGGTTAGCATAGTATCAGGATAATGCGACTGAGTGGGATATCAGGTCATGGTCCATAAACAGTAAAACCTCTCTATACCGACCCCTCCACAGATCGACCACTCCGCTATATTGATCGCTTTATTTGGGTCCCAATAATACCATTGTAAGGATATCCTAACTCTCGAAACCGACCACCTCCCTAAATGGAACACTTAAAATCGGTCCCAATGGTCGGTCGATTTAGAGAGGTTTTACTGTATTTATATTGAATTATCTCCACCACCTCGAGTTCCCCTTGACGGCCACGCAGCCCAGTACTAACGAGGCGAAATGCTACTTAAAGGTGCCTAGTCCGATGATTTTGAGTTTCTGTTATTTTCTTAGATAAATAGATTAGGTTCGTGGTTATAATCTGTCTCACTTTAGTTTGAAGCAAATTTTGTTTAAAATGGCTAACTTTGGAAATATTTGAAGTTGAAACCTGCAAATTTGATTTTGCCAAACATGCCAAAACTCTGACACCATAGGCTTTAGCAGTAATATATTCTTTTAAATTGACTCTATATTTCTTTCTATGTGGCAATACATGCTTAATAAGTGCCTCAGTATCTACGTTAGATATGTCAAATCAAATCTAATTGATTGTTTTGGTTTTGAAAATTTGATGCTTCATTGGACTATACAGCTTTCAATATTTTTGTTATATCGAAGGGCATACCAAGTAAATTTAATTGAATCTGTTACCATTGAAGCCTATGAGATCAAAGTTTTGTCAAGCATGCTGAACTTAATGTAGCATTTGTTTCAATCCAAAGAGCTCCAAAGTTTGCAATTTTAAATGAAAATTACATTAAGCGTCTTCACGACATATTCTAATGATCAACCTAATATATTTATCTCAGAAAATGATGGACACTCAAAAGCATTGGACTATGCAATTTTATCTTTGGTGATCAGACGAGAACCGCTGCTCTGAGACCAGGCAATTTTATTATGAGAACTGGACTATTGAAAGCGAACGAAAAGAAGAAGAAGACCAGGCCGAATCCGTAGAGCGGAAACCTCACCGGCAGGAGTTCGGTTCCCAGCCGAGTCAAACCGATTACTTACAAAATTGATACATCTCACTTCTTAGCATGGCGCTCAGCATTACTAGGACAGGGCAAGGACTGGTTACCTCAGTGCCAGGATAATGTGACTGAGGGAGATTTCTGGTCATGGTTCCAGCGGCCTGATTTCCCAGTGGGGCAGCACTATAAAGTCACCATGTGTGCACACTGTCTCAAGTCGGTACCCTTCCTGATATGACCTTAGATGTTGGCAGGAAGTAAAACTCCAAACAACCATCCAACCGCTGCTGTGAACATGATGGCCAGTAGATAAAGGATTCACCCGGTACTCGCAGTACACGGGTGAAAACCAACCCTATGTAAAAACGGTCGAAAAAACGGGTTAATGAAATGAGTCTAATTTCACAATCTAAGAAGCAACATTTATTCTTTGTAGATGTCTTCATATTTACCCGTTACCTTTGAGTTGAAAAATATAATAAAACATCTGGTTTAATAAGATTTAAAAGTGAAGTCGACGACGTTCTGTGGCCGCCATCTTGTCTTTTTGCATTCTCTCCCATTTCACCAACTCTGTGCCTATATATGTAGCCATTTGATCCTGGAACCACAGTTTCTAGTTCATGTCCCATACTAAAGCTATTTTTGCCTGTATTTAGACTACGTTGTCCTTCACCCGTGTACTGCGAGTACCGGGTGATTCCTTTATGTAGATGGCCAGGAGCTGTGAACATGATGGCCAGAATAGCTAGTTTGTCGATGTTAGGCTAATCAGACCTGTTACGTGCCCAGTCCATGTTTGTAGAGCTGTGGTGCTGAGTAATTAATGTGCCAGCCAGTGGAAGTGGAACGCGGTCAAGTTGAGGCGGTGTGAGCTCAGAGTGATGTAAGTGAGGCATGCATTTGTCGCAGAAGTAATGATGTGCTTAACCCGCATGCGTAAGGGGGCACCAGTAATTAATAACTGTGCATGTGCTGCATCATTTAGTGATCAATCGACGTGTGTCAATAGCTAATGCCTATTGCAGTGGAAATGGAAGGCGTGCAGTGTAATTCAACGCCGTAATAGGTAATGAGTATTAGAATGAAATAGATGGGCGTACAGTGTGACTCACAATGTTTTTGGGTAATAACTATTGCAGTAAAGTCGAATAGTGGGGAGTGTAGTACACAGCCTTCATAAGTAATGGCTATTATAATGTACTAGAAGAGAGTGCAGTGTGACTTATAACCCTGATATGTATTGATTATTACAGTGAAGTACAAGAGTGGGCAGTGTGCCTCGCTGCACCTCATAGGTAATAATGATAACAATGAAGTAGAATAACGTGCAGTGTGACTTGCAACTCAACTAGGCAATGATACTTACATTGAAATACATGAGTGGGCAGTGTGACTTGCAGCCCTCATAGGTAATAATGATAACAATGAAGTAGAATAACATGCAGTGTGACTTGCAACTCAACTAGGCAATGATGCTTACATTGAAATACATGAGTGGGTAGCGTGACTCGCAGCCCTCATAGGTAATAATGATAACAATGAAGTAGAATAACATGCAGCGTGACTTGCAACTCAACTAGGTAATGATGCTTACATTGAAATACATGAGTGGGTAGTGTGACTCACAGCCCTCATAGGCAATAATGATAACAATGAAGTAGAATAATGTGCAGTGTGACTTGCAACTCAAATGGGCAATGATGCTTATATTGAAATACATGAGTGGGTAGCGTGACTCGCAGCCCTCATAGGTAATAATGATAACAATGAAGTAGGATAATGTGCAGTGTGACTTGAAACTCAATTAGGCAATGATGCTTACATTGAAATACATGAGTGGGTAGTGTGACTCGCAGCCCTCATACGTTATAGGTAATGGATATTAATTAGAGTGGCCCTACTCGGTAATAACTATTATGAGGAAATAGAAAAGCCTTCAGTGCGACTCACAATGTTATTGGCGAGCAACTAAAACACTAAAGTAGAAGAGCGGGTAGAGTGACCAGGCCTATATGGCCTTGTTTTGAGTAGCTGCCGTTATCTTGAAATGATTGGTTATTACACTGTGCAGCTGCCTATAAGCGATGCATTGTTGTCACGATTGCCTTTGCTTTATTGAATTTGCGCGGGCTTCGCATGCGGAAGGTCGGGGGTTCTTTTCCCGGTCGAGTCAAACCAATGACTTTAAAATTGATACTTCTAGCTTCCTAGCCTGGAGCTCAACATTAATAGGATAGGTCCAGGACTGGTTAGCGCAGTGTCAGGATAATATGACTGAGTGGGATATCGGGGTCATGGTGCTGGCGGCCTGATTTGCGAGTGCGCACTGTCACAAGTTGGTACCCGTCCTGATATGACCTTAGATGTTGCTAGGACGTAAAACAACAAAGAAACTAAATTTATTGAATTTGCTGTTTGCAAAGTACCCACAGAGCCAGTGCTACCATTAGGCCAACTAGACTTAATATTGCCCCTGACTGACTCTATCAACCTCTAACTTCCTCTGCCTGCTCATGTCTGACTGACTCTACATATTGGCGTATGCCTATGTCTACATATGTCTGCCTATGTCTACATATGTCTGCCTATGTCTACATGTGTCTGCCTTTATCTACCTTGGCTGCCTCTGTCTACCTCTATCTACCTCTAACTACCTATATCTACCTCTATCTACTTATATTTACCTCGATCTACCTATATCTGCCTACATCTACTTCTGTCTACCTCTATCTTCCTCACCCTGTCCCTGTATGCCTCACCATGCCTCTATCTACCTCGATCTACCTCGATCTACCTTTATCTGCCTACATCTAACTACATCTACTTCTGTCTACCGCTATCTTCCTCACCCTGTCCATGTCTGCCTCACCATGCCTCTATCTACCTCTATCTACCTCGATCTACCTATATCTGCCTACATCTAACTACATCTACTTTTGTCTACCTCTATCTTCCTCACTCTGTTCCTGTCTGCCTTGCCATGCCTATATCTACCTCAATCTACCTCTACCTACATCTATCTACCTCGATCTACCTCCAACTTCCTTTGTCTGCTCCTGTCTGGCCGACTCTCTCGCTGCCTGCTCCTGGGCCAAAGTGATTCTGTCCGGCATGGTCTCCGACACCTACACCTTCACCTGTTACATACTGAACACACAAATCGACAGCGAGTTCAGTCAAAAGAAATAACTGTCTACTATTATAACACACCTTCATAGTAAAACCAAAAGCGATAACCGACTGAGTTGAGGCCCTTCTTACCAGGTTGGCAGCGAATGGTGTTTGAAACTTGGGTGATTCAAACTAATGACTAAATATTTACTTCCCACAACCTCAACCTAACTTAGTGCTCACCATCACCAGGAGAGCATATGGTGCAGTGGAATAAGAAAGATGAAATGTCCTTGGTTGACATTACCCCGAGTTAATCACCAAATGTAACAAACTAGCCATCGTGATAATATTGTTAATATTCTATTTTTTATTGAGTCTGTATTTATACTGTCTACAGCATGTAAGCCCGGGTACCCAGCCTTGTTTTCAATGCTGGTCAGTTGTAGTGTTGGGGTTATCTTACCATTGATGAGACTATTGGTAATAATGATAATAACGGTGATAATGGTATCAATTGTACTGATGGTAATAATTATTTTAATGGTGACGGTAATAATGGTTATGCTGGTAATAATGGTGGTGATGGTAATAATGGTGATAATGATAGTACTAATGGTAATAATGGTGATAATATTAAAGTTGCATAGTCCGATGGTTTTGAGTTAGTTAGTTTTTGTACATGAATGTAGTAGTGTGAATGTTATAATCTACCTCACTTTAGTTTGAAGTAACTTTTTATTTTAAATGACAATCTTTTGAGATATGTGTAGTTCAAACATGCCAACACTCTGACACCATAGGCTTAAGCTGTAACAGGTTCTATTAAATTGAGTCGGTAGTCCCTTCTATGTACCAACACATTTTGTTTTTTCTTGAAGATTTATACTGCCTATCATAGATAAGTCTGAATAGACTTTTTTTCACCATTAGATAAGTTTGAATAGACTTTTTTTCACCATTAGACAGTTTGTCGATAGAAAGCCCAACCATACACTGTTACCGACCCAAGGGACTTTTAACCTCCCACACCAGATAGACATGGTATGAGTGCAACTGGCCTTTGATGACGCGGCAGGTTATACACAGCGGTGGAAATCCAAATTGGCAGAGGTGGGGGCACAGGGAATCGAACCACTGACCTTCAGATTAGGAGTCCTACCTAGAAAAAAGGCAGAAGCTCTGCCCACTCCACCACAGAGAACACCACGTGCCTAGTAAGTCCACCAGTATCTAAGTTAGATATGTAGAATCAAATCTATATCATTGTTTTGGATTTGAAATGTGGATGCTTTCATCGGGCTATGCAACTTTAACCCAGATGAGGATGTTTGATTTTGCGCGACAAGATATTGATAAAACGGTGCCGCAAACGTTTTGTACAACGTCGCACTTGGGAAATATATTACCCCTGCTCCCCCACCCCCACCCCCACCCCATATACACAGAACACACTTTCACAGATACACACCAACACACACACTGCTCTTACATACCCTGTACGTACGCCCCACATGAGGCTGCACCCTGCTATTGATATGCTATTATTAGACCTCAGTGAACCGGATGATATGGCCTAGTGGGTGGGTTCGAACCCCAGCCGAGTCCGAACAAAAACCTAGAAAAGTGATAGATATAGCAAGGACAGAGTCAGGATAATGCTAGCAAGTGGGCTTTTATAACTTGGCGTTGCTGGCATGGTATCTCTGTGAGGCAGCACTATAAAGCCACATATGAATTACCACTGTTATATAAGTCAACAGCTGTCCTGATGTGATTTCAGTTGTTGCTAGCGTGTGAAGACATCAACATTTTGCAAAGCAAAACATTTTTGCCTACATTTGATCGTAGGTATTCATCTGAGTCACTGGTGGAGAGCGAATATTAAATCAATCAGATAAAAGCTGATACTGCTGAAAATTGTACAAGTGTACCCAGCATTTCAATGAGTACACACAATTAGTTTTCACATCAGTTATTTCCTAAATTATCCATTTTCTAAGACAGATTCACTCCAGTCCAAGCGAAAATAAAATAGATCATGATGATCAACCTAATATATATTTTTTAATATTGAAGAACCTGCAAAGTGCAATCCATCAGATAATACAACGTTTGGCTTTTGATAATAAAACTTATGTTTTGGTTTTGAAAATGTAGTGCTTTCCATCGGCCAATGCAGCTTTAACGATTACACTTTATTTAACCTGAGTCATCCCGGACCGTTAACCGTAAATATCAGAAGGCACCTTTTTCCCGCCATTTTTCTATACGAAAGAAAAAACACCATATTCACTGAATGTTGCAGATCCACCTAGATTATTATTTGTAGTAAATGTAATTTATTCATTGAGTAATACATTATGGCAATACCAGAGCTCTTCTCTTCATGTTTGATAAATAAATATACATGAGGATTTCGGTTATGATGGCAAACTGCATACAATTGCAGTTGGATAATAAACAAGTTATATACACTGGATGAATATGTGTTTTGCATGGTTCCAGAAATCTGACATCTATATAGTAAATAGATCACTTGCCTACATTCTAACTTGTACGATTGAGTGATATACAATTATGTTGTGATCGTTGTTAAATATGGGAAATATTTCGTCTAGAGAAGGATTCAAACCGTCACTTCATGCCATTCCGGTGATAGCCTTCTAGTACTAACCATTCAATTACTTCGGCTCGCCAATGCAATCACCCTTTCACGTCTCCCTGCCTATGTGGGTCCTTGCCTGAGAGGTCAGTGCAGACTACTACCCTTGCAAGAACTACGCTGTCATCTAGTGAGTAGGTAATCAGGTACCTAGTGAACAGGTGCACTGGTACCTAGTGACTAGGTGCACTGGTACCTAGTGACCAGGTGCACTGGTACCTGGTGAACAGGTACGCCAGTACCTAGTGACCAGGTATGTTGGTACCTAGTGAACAGGTGTACTGGTACCTAGTGGCCAGGTGTGCTGGTACCTGGTGGCTAGGTGCGCTGGTACCTAATGAACACGTGCACTGGTACCTAGTGAACAGGTGTGCTGGTACCTAGCGAACATGTGTGTGGGTAGCTAGTGAACAGGTGTGCTAGTACCTAGTGATCAGGTGTGTTGGTACCTAGTGAACAGGTGTGCTGGTACCTAGTGACCATGTGTGTGGGTAACTAGTGAACATGTGTGCTGGTACCTAGTGAACATGTGTGCTGGTACCTAGTGAACAGGTGTGCTGGTACCTAGTGAACAGGTGTGTGGGTACCTAGTGAACAGGTGTGCTGGTACCTAGTGAACAGGTGTGCTGGTACCTAGTGAACAGGTGTGCTGGTACCTAGTGAACAGGTGTGCTGGTACCTAGTGAACAGGTGTGCTGGTACCTAGTGAACAGGTGTGCTGGTACCTAGTGAACAGGTGTGCTGGTACCTAGTGAACAAGTGTGCTAGTACCTAGTGAACAGGTGTACTGGTACCTAGTGAACAGGTGTGCTGGTACCTAGTGAACAGGTGTGCTGGTACCTAGTGAACAGGTGTGCTGGTACCTAGTGAACATGTGTGTACCTAGTGAACAGGTGTGACAGTACCTAGTGAACATGTGTACTGGTACCTAGTGAACATGTGTGCTGGTACCTAGTGAACAGGTGCACTGGTACCTAGTGAACAGGTGTGCTGGTCCCTAGTGAACAGGTATGCTGGTACCTAGTGAACAGGTGTGCTAGTACCTAGTGAACAGGTGCACTGGTACCTAGTGAACAGGTGTGTGGGTACCTAGTGAACAGGTTTGCTGGTACCTAGTGAACAGGTGTGCTGGTACCTAGTGAACAGGTGTGCTAGTACCTAGTGAACATGTGTGCGGGTACCCAGTGAACAGGTGTGCTGGTACCTAGTGAACATGTGCACTGGTACCTTATAAACATGTGTGTGGCTACCTAGTGAACAGGTGTGCGGGTACCTAGTGAAGAGGCATGCTGGTACCTAGTGAATAACTGAATGAAGTCAGTGTGAATGGAACTTACATTGCTAGTGTCTACACATTGAGGGGTCATGTATGGCGGCTACAAAAGGACGGTTAAGTGGAGCAGCGTACTGTATGTTAGTCTGCTCTTATTATCGAGGAATATATTAGTGAGATTACAATCTGAATGGTAATGCAATATACTTTGAGATATTCACTTAGAAATGGTTAGTGTTATATATTACATGGCCCAGCAAAGAAATAATGTGAAAATGAAGATATAACAGATATATATGTATATGTATATACAATATAGTAAACATGTATAATATATCAATATAATAATATATTATCAATTTAATAAATGTAGATGAACATATGATATATATATATGATGAAAACAACATTGATATTATTTGTCATATCTATAACCCTGCAAACAACTTAATTTTTTAAACCTGGGGCATTGCAGAGACCAGTAACAATACCAACGATGTTACTAGATGTATGAGACATGACTATAAATAAATGTGCAACGGTTGTAGAATTGAACGTGTAGGCAGGCAGGAAATCCAACGGTTACTGCAATTTGTGCGCATACCATGGAAAGACACTTTGAATCCGCTGGCGCTTGGCTGCCCGCTGTTTGCTGTTATGCTCTTCGGACACACTGACTATTGTGGACAAAGCCGGAGCCTTCGGGGGTCCCGCTTTTTTGAGTGTCTTCCCTGGGTGCAGCCTGCTGACAGCTTCATGTCTCCTCCTCAGCCACCACCCCTCACCTCCTCACACCTCACACCTCATCCCCTCCCCCTCCCCCGCCCGCTCCCCCTCACATACAGCCCCTCACCCACCACGCCTCACCCATCACCCCTCACACCTCACCCCCTACCCCTCATCCACCACCCCTCACCTAGCACCCCTCACAGCTCACCCTCACCCCCTCAGCCCCTCCCCATCATCCACCACCCCTCAGCCCCTACCCCTCACCAACCACCCCTCACCCCCTCAAACCTACCCCTCACACCTCACCCCCTACCTCTCATCCACCACCCCTCACCCCCAACCCCTCAGCCACCACCCCTCACCTGTAATGGATTTGTGTTCATAGCCACGCAGATCGGATCAGCACACTGTGGGTCAGGTAACCAAGTTGGGGATAGTGACGTAGGTTGGGAATAAAGAATCACTTATGCTACACGCTTCATTCAGTTGACTTCCTGCTTAAATTACATGGTGTCACCGATCACCCACCACCCACCACCCACTACCCATTACAGCTCACCCACTACGCCTCACACCTCACCCCTCACCCAACGTACTCTCACACATACCCCTCTTCCCCGACCCTCACCCCTAACCCACATACCCCCACCCGTCACCTCATCCACATACCCTCACCCCTCACCCCTTACCCCCTCAACCCCTCAACCCTACTCCTCAGTCCCTACCCCCCCCCCACCCCACCCCAGATAAGAGACCTGCCTGTGTGTACATAACACCTAACCTCTCACCCCTCACCCGCAGCCCTCATCCTCACCCCCTACCGATCACCTCACCCCATATACATACCTTCCTGTGTGTACAGCACTCACCCACACACACACACCCCTCACCCGTCACACCTCACCCACCACTCACCCCACCACTCACCCCACCACTCACCCCACCACTCACCCCACCACTCACCCCAGATAGAGACATTCTCACCCACATACACATACATTCAACCTCCTTTTCAGGAAGGGCGTGGTTTGATCCTCGGAATGAACTAAATTGAGAGAAAAATGAGATTGTTGTTTGTTTGTTTGTTTCTTGTTGTTTTACGTCCTAGCAACATCTAAGGTCATATCAGGACGGGTCGAGAAAAATGAGAAGAAATTACGCAAAATATATAGCATTTATTAATCTCAGCCCCCTCATGGGTGCTTTATTGTGGACCATCCGTGTGTACCGTAGTCACTCAGCCAGATGTCCGAGACTTGGGCCCGGTGTAGATGAGTATGTGTACACAATTGGATTTGGATTGATTGATTGGAGTTTTGCGTTCTACCAACCTGTGAACTCATAGCATGCTGTGTAGTATACAGTATAACCCCGTTAAACCAAACTTGAAGGGACCCTTGGAATTTGTTTGGATTAATCGATCATTGGTTTAATCGAGCTTTGGCTTCAACTTTGACTTGGCTTTGGCAACAACGTGGGTGCATTTTGAGTAATAGACAATGAATGTGGACACTTTGATTATTGTTTTTTTTTAATGTATATACACTATAACCCCGCTAAACCAAGCTTGGTTAACCCAAACTATCGGTTAATCCAAAAGTTTTTCGGCGGCCCGGCAAAATACTACCATTTATCATATACAAATGTATTTGGGGTCTCAGCTGACCTTATAACCACATGAAAGTTTGGTTTAACCATACCGGAAGTGGCCTGGGGTCCGACAATTTTGTTTAGATTAACCGATAGTTTGGATTAACCGACTTTGGTTTAACCAACGTTTTTATATGATAAATGGTAGTATTTTGCCGGGCCACCGAAAAAAGTTTGGATTAACCGATCATTTGATTTAACCGAGCTTGGTTTAACGGGGTTGTACTGTATATGGAAAGTGCATAAGTTACATGTTTTCTTTTTTTGCTTTTCACAACCCAGGATTACCTGTATGTAATATAACAAAATAATGTGCCGACTGAAACCTCATATGTTATTGACCCACATGTGTGAATATGGTCAGAATGGGCCGATAGAAATTCTTGCCTCGTGAAGAGATGAATGTGTTGTTCTCTGTGGCGGAGTGGTTAAGAGTGTGACTTGTTTCTAGGTTGGACTCCTAATCTGAAGGTCAGTGGTTCAATTCCCTGTGCCCCCCACCTCTGCCAATTTGGATTTCCACTGCTGTGTATAACTTACAGCGTCATCAAAGGCCAGTTGCTCTCATACCATATCTACGTGGTGTGGGAGGTTAAAAATCCCTTCGCTCGGTAAAAGTGTAGGCCTGGGCTTTCTATCTGCAAACTGTCTAATGGTGAAAACAAGTTTATTCAGACTTATCCATGATAGGCAGTATAAATCTTCAAGAAAAAAAAAAGAATGTGTTTGTTTCTTTTCTTGCACCAACTTGTAACAATGCACACTGAACATCGCGGGTTCTAATCGTGCCAGAATGAAACTAAAGGCTCAGAGAATTGATACTTATCGCTACCCCTCGGCAAAACTAGGATAAAGCTAAGATTCCATATATGTGGATAAAGCTAAGATTCCATATGAATGTGACAGAAAAAATGGAAAAGCATGTAAATGCATGGTGGTGCTTCTATATGTCCGGCTGTCAATGCGAATGCATGGATGGTAACGGGGATCGCTCAATGGACCAATTGGTGTGAATGCATTTTGGTCGCATTCGCATTTGCATTTGCATACCGCATACCGTATAAATGGAAGCTTAGCTTAAAGCAAGGATTGGTTGGCTCCATATCAGAACTGAGTGGGGTATAAAGTCACAGTAGCGATATGCTACCAGCTTAGGAACACTATAAAGTGTACACGGCTAAAAGTTGCTGCCTCTCCTGGCGTGCCCTCATGTGTTACTAGGAGTGCAGACCCCAGTCAGTCAATCAAAGCCTCATTGGGTGTGTAAATGTGGTTGTCGTGCACCGGTCCTAATGCGGCTTCACTGCTCCTGAGACAATTGGACCGGCACACGCCAATGCAACTGGATCGGTGCCAAGGTGACGCCGCCACTCCAAGGTCACTGGATGGCGCATCCGAAGGTCAACTCGGGATGTCTCCAGGATGAATGCTGCCCCCATGGTGACCTCCCCACCCCCGAGTCCCTGACACCATGTGTTTCCATGCACCCCCCCCCCCCTTCAAATTAGCCACCTCCCCCCCCCCCTTCAAATTAGCCGCTCCCCCTCCCCCCCACCAGGATCTTTGCCGAGCACGTATATCTTTATATGAGTTATAACCTCGCTAAAGGCCCAGTCAGACCTTACCGGACATCACCGGGAATTGTCTAGTCCGGTGGTGTTCGGTATCGAAATGTGTCAAACTGTTGCAACGGCCATTGGACGAAACGGACGCTAAACGGACAAGGAACGTACATTAATGAATATCCAACGGACGATAGCCGGATGACAACTGAATCTCAAACGAACGCACCAAACATATTATGAATAGCCACCGGACTGTCACTGTGTGTGGTGTGCGGTTTGTGGTGAGTGGTGTGTGGGGTGTGTGTGGTGAGGGGTGTGTGGGGTGTGGTGTCTGGTGAGTGGTGTGTGCAGCCCCCTGGACCAAATTCCCCCAACATCATCAACGGACTCTGCAGAAAGCAAACTGGAGAGGTAACGGATGGGTACCGGACATGTAATGGACAAAACGGACTTAAACCGGACATCAACCATACACATCAGTCCGGCGGTGTCCGGTACAATTTTTGTGCATGTTCAAATCTTGTACCGGACACCGCCAGAGATAGAATGAACGCGCCGGATGGGTACCATATATAAACTGTACATTGCCATATTTCACCGGACAGTGTCCGGTTTCTATCCGTTTCCTCAATCCGGTGAGGTCTGACTGGGGCTTTAGAGTTAGACTTAGAGCGCAAGCTTCCTGTGTGGAAGGTCCGAATCCCGTTCGAGTAAAGCCAATGACTTAGAAATGTTATACTTTTCGCTATCTACCCTGGCGCTTGGCATTACTAGGATAGGACAAGGACTGGTTGGCTCAGTATCATTATCAAGATAACTTGACTGAGTGCTGCCAGTGGCCAGGTCAGACTAAGGGGCAGCACTATAAAGTTGCCATGACTGCGCAATGTCAAAAGTCAGTACCCGTCCTGATATGTGCTTAGATGTTGCCAGGGTGTAAAACTATAACTAAAAAGATATAACCTTGACCTTGAGAGTTAAAGGGAGCAAAAAAATGGAAGATCGTAGTTATATAGTGAATATTACATGTCCAGACCGCTTAGGACAGGGATGAAAGATCTCCGCGGTTTCGCGGATTTCCACGATATTTTATATTACCGATTAACATTAAATTCCAGAAAATATGACATGTATATGACAACAGTTGAGAGGTTCGAATCCCGTTCTTATATGACAACAGTTGAGAGGTTCGAATCCCGTTCTTATATGACCTTAGATTTATCTAGAACGTGAAGCCCATTCACAAAAGTGTTAGCTATCGGCCATAATACAATCACGACAAGGTTAGTTGAAACCTGACTTCCGGTATTTTTCCGCGATTCCCTGACAATGCTAAGTCCATGGGAGAAGATCCACGTTATCGCGGAAATTCGCCGTCGGTGTAATAATCTCGGCTTGTTTTCCGCGGTTTTTGCTGGAGACCACTTTCATCCCTGTTAGGAGTTAGCTACTCATATAGCGCATGTATAATAATATATAGACACTACTTGTGAATATGATAGAATAGGATTGTGATAATGGGTTCTGACACTGGCAGAAAGGTATCTTTCTGGGACAACACTATAAAGTCATCATGAGTTGGCACAATAAACAAACAAGCAATAACATTCATCTCTTCATAAGGGACCAAACGGGATGGCCGAATGAGTTAGATTGTCCGTCTCTCGTGTTGGTAGATCGCGGGGTCGTGGGTTCGAACCCTGGGCGAAATGAACAGTTATTACACTGTGCAGCTGTCTATAAGTGATCAGTGTTGTCACGATTGCCTTTGCTTTATTGAATTTGGGTGGGCCTCCCATGCGGAAGGACGTGGGTTCGATCCCTGGTCGAGTCAAACCAATGACTTAAAAATTGATACTTGTCGCTTCCTAGCCTGGCACTCGGCATTATTAGGATAGGGCAAGGACTGGTTGGCTCAGTGTCAGGATAATGTGACTGAGTGGGATATCAGGTCATGGTGCTGGTGGCCTGGTCTTCCAGTGGGGCAGCACTATAAAATCGCCATGAGTGCACACTGTCACAAGTCGGTACCCGTCCGGATATGACCTTAGATCTTGCTAGGACGTAAAACAACAAAAAACATCTCTTCATAAGGCAAGACTTTGCATTGAATGATTTTGATCACGTGTGTCAATAACAGGGCTGGCTTTTACTAGGTACTCCAAAGTGATCTCTATTTTCAACAGGTCAGTATTACAAGTTATATATCTGTACAGATCTTTTAAATTGGATCTCAATGATATAAAAATCATTTAGATCGATTGAATAGCTGCAAAGTTATGAGTGTTTAAAGATTGATTTTTTTACCCAGATTTGTGCACATTTCCAAATTCGCCAAATCTTGGTTTTTAGGGTGTCACCTGTAAGCTATTTTGCATATGATCTGTCCAATATTAAAGAATCTCATTCTCTATAGTACAAATAAGAAGCTCAATTTTTTACAGACCATCACTGTTAGTATTCTTTCTGAAATTTCATGTCAAACTTGCTAAATTCCTTAATTTCCAGCAACCACCAATAATAAATTCAGTAAAATATAGAAAAATAGCATAACTCCCATTCTAATTGTCCTATCACAGCAATCTTTATACCAAAATAACCAGAATTAAAAGCTCTACATGATGACATAAGTTTCTAACTGATCAGAAAAAGAAAGCTAACATTCACTTTTAGGCATCGTTAGCTGACAATAAAATTAAGAAAAATAGCATAACTCCCGTTCTAATTGTCCTATCACTGCAATCTTTATACCAAAATAACCAGAATTAAAAGCTCTACATGATGACATCATTTTCTAACTGATCAGAGAAAGAAAGACAACATTCACTTTTAGGCATCGCGAGCTGACAATAGCCACATTCTTGCAGCAGTCACTTCTCAGACCAACCTTGATGCGCATGATATCAATCTCAACCAAATATTGTTCTGGTTAGGTAGAGGAAGACTTAAGCTTTCTGATGATATCATTTTCAAAATGATCCTGATCAACTTTCAAGGAGGATTAATGTCTTAATGTTTTCACTCCTTCAGTTCAATCAAATTTCCCACTCAGAAACACTCATGCTTGATATGCTAATGAAGCCTAGATTATTTTTAGCTCAGGTCAATGTACTCACCAAGCCATCAAGTTTAGGGAAGGGAGTAGCTCAGACTGGATGAAAACAAAATCGGCGAGAATGCTCAGAGCTGCCGATGGTACCCGCCAACAAGTGTCCATTGACTGTGATTTATTTCATAATGATAATTAAAAATCAGAGACCCTAAAAGACAAAAGAACAAGCTTTAATTTGATATAATTTTTATTTCAAACCAAGCAGAAGTAGTGGAGATTCAAGCCTTTTTTAAATGGTTAAAATAGGTCAAATTTCGCGCTGCGGACACCGTATACGCCCACTTTGGAGTACCTACTTTTACCGATGCCTTACTCTGTTCTCTAGAGGTAGCACTCATGACACATTGTCCATGTAATGGCCGTCTATATTCTTAGGAGGTAAAACCCCAAAAATCGAATCAACCTCGTGTATTAAATGGCTGCAGTTATCCGTTACTGGGAGGAAATGCATGAAGTCGGGGTGTAGGCACTAGATTTTGTTCACTTGATCTTCAGCAGACGACATTGATAAAAGCAGACGACAATTTAGTTCTGGAGCCTACTGAGAGTTTGGGGTTGCCGGGCCCAGTACTGCTAAGAGCAAGCAGATTAATTGTGTTCCTTTGATCACTTACAAGATACAGATGACATTGGTACCAGCAGACGCCAATCTCGTTCAGGGGCCTGCTGAGAGTTTAGGTTGCCGCACCAGGTACTGCTAAGTGTAGGCAGTATCATGTTGATCAGTTGATCGCTGACAGACAGCATTGGTAGAAGCAGACGACAATCGCTAACAAGCAACATTTATAAAACTAGATGACAATCTAGTTATGGGGCCTGCTGCAAGTTGGCGTTGCCGTGCCTAAATGTAGGATGTATCACTTTGTGTTGTGTAGGCAGTATCACTATCAGCAGACAACATTGGTAAAAGTAGATGACAATCTAGTTATGGGGCCTCCTGTGAATTGGGGTTGCCAGGCCCAGTACTGTTAAGTATAGGCTGTATCACTTTGTGTTGTGTAGGCAGTATCACTATCAGCAGACAACATTGGTAAAAGTAGACAACAATCTAGTTATGGGGCCTCCTGTGAATTGGGGTTGCCGGGCCCAGTACTGTTAAGTGTAGGCTGTATCACTTTGTGTTGTGTAGGCAGTATCACTATCAGCAGACAACATTGGTAAAAGTAGACGACAATCTAGTTATGGGGCCTCCTGTGAATTGGGGTTGCCGGGCCCAGTACTGTTAAGTGTAGGCTGTATCACTTTGTGTTGTGTAGGCAGTATCACTATCAGCAGACAACATTGGTAAAAGTAGATGACAATCTAGTTAGGGGGCCTCCTGCTAATTGGGGTTGCTGGGCCTGGTACTGTTAAGTGTAGGCTGTATCACTTTCTGTTGTATAGGCAGTATCACTATCAGCAGACGACATTGGTAAAAGCAGACGACAATCTAGTTCCGGGGCCTCCTGCCAGTTGGGGTTGCCGGGCCTGGTACTGCTAAGTGTAGGCCGTATCGCGTGTACGCTGTCAGCCTCAATAAAGCAGGCAGTCAGTGGAAGCCAGGGCAAAGTAATTGCTCCAGTAGGCCTTTTCACTGGCCACAGACCCATTATACGCCGGCAGGAGCTGGGGGTGGTGGAGGGGGGGGGGAGGAGGGGGGTTCGTATTTAGTAGGGGAGGAGAACGGGAAGTAGTTTTTCAGTAGGGGTGGAAGGAGGGTGGTTGTGGAGGGGTAGAGGGAGTGCTGATGGAGGGCTTAGGAGGGGAAGGAGGTTATTAGAGGAAGGGATGCACAAGAGGGGAGGGTGGTGGGTGGAGGAAGGAAAGTCTCTACTGGAGTAGAGAAGGATTAATAGGGGACGACGTAACACATTAGGGGAGGAAGGAGGGTGGTGGAGGAGAGAGGGGACTACTGGATGAGGGGATTGTTGTGGAAAGGGAGGAATGGGGTACACAGGGGAAGACGGTGGTTGGAGCAAGGGTGCTTTACTGGAGGAGTGCGGGATTAGTAGGGGTAGGGGGCTTACATAGTATAGAGGGTGTGCACATGACGTCATTACTTAGCAATCACTGGTCAGCGGGCTCCCATCTGGGATTATGAACACCCTCCCTAGCCATGTTGTGAATGCATGCAAGTAGTATAGGAGGGTTCCTATACTACTCATGCAGATGCAGTAAAACAGAGTTTTCTTCTGTTATGGGAGGTTCTGGGCGGTTCTGGGCAGTTTACATCCAATGTGTTTACTTACAGCACTTTAGCAACAACGTCTGAGGCCAAACTGCTCAAAACAGTGACAAATAAACCAACAAATCAGTAAATAAGCACAGTGTAGGCAGTTCCAAGCCTTCTGTATGTCATCCAATATGGCCACCGAAAGTTGTCTTGTGACGTCATTACACCCCCTCTATAATAGTAGTAGGCGAGGAAGGAAGGTGGTGGAGGAGGGGGTGGCTTCGATTAGGATGATTAGGGAGGTTATGCATTGAGGGAGGGTGGAGGACGGGGGAAGGACTGGAGGAGAGATGGATTAGTAGGAGGGTAGACGTTGGAGAGAGGGATGGGAGGGGGTGTAATAGGGGAGACAAGGATTTGTAGGTGAGAGAAGGATTTACACAACGGTGGACAGTGGTGGAGGGAGGCTGTACTGGAGGACAGAAGAATTACTGTTTGTTTGTTGTTGTTTTACGTCCTAGCAACATCTAAGATCATATCAGGACGGGAAGAATTACTAGTGGAGGAGGTTACACAATAGGGATGTGTGACAGAGGGGGTATGGAGTGGAGGAGACAAGGATTATTACGGGAGAGGGTTACGCAGTTCGGGGGGGGGGTGAAGGTTGGCTGTACTCGAGCCGTATGCATGAACAAGTATTTATCGGCTCCAGTGTTAAGGGCCGGCACCGGGGTACCTAACATCAGTGTTCCAAAATGGGTCACGGGGTATGTATGGTGCCAACGCGTGGTGGTGTTAGCTAACATATGAGTTATTTATAGATTTGGGATATCCCTCTGAGCCTGTTGCCGGCGAGTACTACTATTTGACAATATCGCCGCTGATCTGGCGGCGGCAGCGGTGGGGTTAATATCGGTTCGATTATTAGTTTCATTTGACCTAAATTCGGCGGCGGTGTTAATATCGCTTCGATGTTGGGGTTAATTTGATCAAATTTCACTTTTGGAAGATGTTATTCTGTTAAATATGATAGCATTGAATAGATTTGGGTGTAATATATCGCCGCCGATTCGACGGTGGCGGAGCGCGGCGATTTGCTTTGTTTAGATTTGACAGTATGAATATCGCTGCCGATGTAGCTGCGTCGTTAATATCTCTTCGAGTTTGGGGTTAATTTGAGCAAATTTCACTTTTTGATTATGTTATTCTGTTACATATGATCGCATAGATTTGGGCCTAATCGGTACCTAACACCGCGCTTAGACCTGCTACGGAGTGGTGTTAGCGTACCCCACATTAAACTCGCGGCGTTTCCGTAACACTGCTCTATACATAGCGACTTTTCGCTGCTAAACCAGAAATCCCCTCCAAAACGTGTTTTGGCTCGCTAACACAGCCCCATGCATATGGCCCCTGGTGTAGAGCTGGAGTAGTTTGGGAGGAGGTTAGGGAGTAGTAGGATAAGGTGGGGGACGGAGATGGTCTGCAGGACAGAAGGATTAGAATACGAGGGGACTTGAATTTGGGGAGGACAGTTCCATCTGCAGTGGAACAATGGGGGGTGTTAGATCTAGTACTAGTAGTAGAATGATGGAGGGTGTTTTTTGTAGGGGTAATGGGCGAGGGTGAGGGGGGGGGGGGTTGAGGGTTGGAGTGGCACAGGTGGTAGCCGATTGGACGTGAGTGCGCGCACTGCCTGCTGGGATACATTACAGCGACGTGCGGGGCGAGTAGTTACTTAAAAGGCACCATTGTCCCTCACCGTCCCAAATCAAAGTCATACCGCCCGGCTATTAGCCGAGCAGGCACTGATTAGGCCTGATTAGGGCCTGCTTAAGGCCTGCTGAGGCTGCATTTGTCTTCAGCAGACGTTTCGTCGAAAGAAAAGAAAAGAAGGTCTCAATTTTTTTCAAAGAAAAAAAGGATGGTGTGTGTGTATGTGTGTGTGTGTGTGAGGAGGACGGTGGGATTGGGGGAGGGTGCTGGGAGAAGAGACACTTATAGATAAATAGGAATAATGGCAAACATGTTTTAATGACCATTATTTATTGAACACATGTTGATATTGAGGGGCTTTCTGGTCCAGCGAATGGGACTGGACATGGTGGCTGAATCAGTATGTAAAAATATACGGTCAATATCTCGGGCGATGGAGTTGGGAACCAGTGTTATTATGTAATAGTGATGCAATGTGTACCCACTCGCTGTGTCACATGGAAATAACTATGCATAAATGTATGCATGGTGACCGGTATTGCGGTATGATGTCTGGATATTAAGATACGGTTACTAATTACAGGAATGTTCCTTCCATGCACCAGGAAGAGTGCAAAAGTGAGAGGGACATGTATTATTGTTTAATGTAACTGTATGATGACTAGTTGTAACCACAGGACTGCTGGGTAAGCACACCCAATCATTCTGCATACATTAGGGACAGCACCTGCCCTGGGGTTGAGTGACATGTGCCCCCTCTTGGGCGACACCCCTCCCAGGCTGCAGAGGAGTCTGATTGGCTGGCTGTGTGAGCCCAGTCACCCTTGTACGCCTTGCACTTGCTGGACAGACCTCACACTCACTCTAGGGACACCAAAGGAAGCAGTTCAATGGGTTGTAGGCACTGACTTTGACTGAACAAGCAGAAGCTATGTAGGGCTGTGTTGCAGGTTGTAAGTGAGTCAGGGTGGCAGGTCACTAGGAGGTGAACAACAGTTGTAACTTGTAGCAATAAAGCTCAACCTTATCACTGTCAATCTTGTGTGACTTGTCTCCCTTTCTTTCTTATGAGTTGTGTTTTGGTATTTAGTGGGGGGAGACTGGCAGACAGTTGCCAGGATCCTCCTGATAGTAGTGAGTATAAGATGAGTAACTGGAGACGGCCAAACAACCAGTTATTCTTCAAGTAGGTAGACTGCAGGCTTCCCAGGCAGAAGGTTGGGAGTTCGATCCCTAGCGGAAGGATTGATTACCTCAGTATCATGATAATGTTACTAAGTGGGAAATTATGTCATGGTACCTGTGGCATGGTCTCCCAGTGGGGCAGCACTATAAAGTCACCGTGAGTGTGCACTGTTACAAGTCGTTACCCATCCTGGTATGACCTAAGATGTTGCCAGGATGTGAAACTCCAACAAACATATATTGAATGGAACTGGTGCCATTTGAAGTCACTGGAAAATAGTTCCAGAGTAAGATACTCGAATGATTCAGCGCATGCTCAGTCGAAGAGCAGAAAGCGGGGATTTTTACACAATATGATTCCAGAAGGACTAAATTGGTCGGTTGTTGGAATTCTGCGTCCTGGTAACATTTAAGTTCAAGTCAGGACATGTACCAACTTTCAACAGTGTGCACTCATGGCAACATTATAGTGCTGCCCCACTGGGAGACCAGGCCAACACCATAACCTGATATTCCACCAACCCACATTATCCTAACACTGAGACAATCAGTCCTTGCCATATCCTACTAATGCCGACAATCATCTGTTTAGGAAGCGATGAGTATCACTTTTGCAAGTCATTCGTTTTACTCGACCAGGAATCGAACTCCCCATCTCCCGAACGGGAGGGAGGTCTGCACTCTACCGATTCGGCCACCCCGCCCGGTAACTTCACACACAAAGAGGCATGTGTCACAGCCTGGGTCCGCAGGAGTCATCCAAGAAGGCTCAAAACCAAAGGTTGAGAGCCATCCTCAGTCATTTCCTCCACTGAGACTACTTTGAAAATGCTATTGGTATTACGCCACAACTAAGTGATTAGTAATTACTGATTACTCCAGCCATAATAACAAGGAAACTTGAGGATAAAAGCAATTGTCAGAACTTATTCTGTTAATTAGTAGCATCTCCTAATTATACCCCATACTAGTAATTAACCTATAATTAGATTAGACATGAAATGGGCAGGGTATCTGAGTCGAAGTGTTAATTGTTATCCTTTGTTTTACTTGAATACTGACTGTTATGTGCAGGGTTGCTGACTCACAGCTCAAAGTTGCATAGATAGTCCCATGATTTTTACTTTCTGCCATTTTGTAAAAAAAAAAAAAAAAAAAAAAAAAGTTCTCAGTAGTAGCCTGAACTTTATGATGCCCCTTATTTTAGTTTTAAATAACTTTGATTAGAAATGGTCAACTTTGGACATTATTTGAAGTGAACAAACAAATTAATGTTGGCATGCACATCAAAGTTATTATACCATATATTTCAGCAGTAGCAAAGTTAGTACGAGATGACAAGCCATGCTTACTAAATGCATACGTATCTAAGGTTTATATGTATGTGAGTGTTTTTGGTTAGAAAATTGGATCCCTTTTCTCGGGTAATGCAGTTTTAATTGTTCCCAGCATTACGTTATCAACCTACCCACACCTACCTCTCCCTATGACATTTTACCTGGGGTGCTTCGATTTACAATTACACATATCCAGGCAGCACACTTAAGCCGTGTTTACCGCGAGTTAAAACGCTTCATATAAAACCACTTGTCTAGATCGATTTACATTTGTCGTGTAAACGCAACACTGTGGCATTTTAGGGCTGAATCGATTCATATAAATCGGTATATGTAAACCACCTTGCGAGGTAGTATAGATGAAGTGATCTAGCTTAAGCGCGTCAAACGCATGCGCAGTCGAGACCTTAGTTTGTTGACTTTCCGGTCAATCAAAAGCCCATATTATAGAATTTAGTCTATGAAACCGCTAGCTGTGCACAGATATGTTTTTCATCATTTATTTTTAGGGTTGCACTGCACAGCAGAAGTTTTGACCGTTCCAAACCAATACGATTCAGTCCATACAGATCTAGGTCGAACCCACACTCTCATGGTGACGTCGATGAACCCAAACTGGCGCTGGTTAGTCTGGACTTGCTCATATGCAGATATCGATTTCCGCCTTCAAACTAGTTGTGTGTAATCGCGCCACTACATCGCTTCATATAAATCGCTTTGTCTAGATCGTTTTACAATTCCCCGTGTAAACACGGCTTTACAGTACATATAGAGGGATGGGTCAACCCTCCCCTCATAGTGCATACTTTAAAGTTGCATAGTCCGATGGTTTTGAATTTCTGTATTTTTTCTGAGATAAATATATTAGATCGATCACTAGTATCTACTTTACACTAGTTCAAAGTTACTTTTATTTTAAATGGCAAACTTTTTAGATATTTTGAGTGCAAACATGGGAAATTAGTTTTGGCATGCTTGCCAAAACTCTGACACCATAGACTTCTGCAGTAACTAGGTTCTGTTAAATTGACTCAGTATTGCCTTCTACGCAGAAACAAATGCTTAATAAGTGCATCAGTATCTAAGTTAGATATGTAGAATCAGAACTAAATAATTATTTTGGTTTTGAAAATTTCATGCTTCATCAGACTATGCAGCTTTAAGAGCCAGCACCGTGACCTGTGCTCTGAATCTGACTATAGCACCTGCCCCCTAAGGGGAATATATACGGGTAGTGAGGTGAGTGCCCGTTGGTGGCGCCACCAGTCGAGTTGGAATGAGATGGTACATGAGGCAATATCGAAGAGACACAGTATGTATACTCGTATAATTCTAATACATCACATATATGAATATATATCAAGAAGTAAGGCACAAAAACCGACAAGCACCATTCGGGCCGACATGAATCCATGGCTAGTAATAGCTAGTACTAGTAATAGATTTGAGCTGTGGGTGCCATCATTTTTGTAATCAAATCCAGTTTTTCACAGAAGCTGAGCTATCCCCTACATAATGGACTACCCAATATGAAATTGGTCAACTTTAACTGGAAAGCACAGCAACAAATACCATTTTGCAGAAAACAGCTAAAATGGATCCGTCAGTGTTTGCACCAGAACTCTTTGAGTATCTATGCATACATTCCAGTGCGCGAGTGACAATATGTTTGCCATTGGTGAAGTCGGAAAAGGGTGGTGTCTCCACAGGTCATAGGGGTGGGCCACCCATAGAGTAGTACACATCATAGCAGTGGTTAATGAATACAGTACTAAATAATGGAACGTCCCTTGCATGCCTTTTTACTTGCATAATCCTTATACATGATATATATATATATTTTTTAAAATTTATGTATCCATATATATTTATGTATGTATATATCATTTAGCAGTCAAGTAATGAAAGCAGTCTTTGTCGCATCGCGTCCGACAGCATGATGATGATGATGATGATATATCATTTATGGAGCTTAGGCGGTAGCGGGTCCATCTGTGAAGATGTGGGTCCTCCGATCGATCCTGCTCAGTGGACCCATTTGCAGCTTGGGCTATTTTCCGTTCCAACCAGTGGTCCACAACTGGTTCATTAAAGGCTGTGGGAGAGTGTTTTTTTGTTTGTATATGTTTATCGTCCAATAGCGGGTGGTAAAAATCAATGTGCTCTAGGGGGGTCATTATATAAAACAAACTTGTTTGTATATATCATTTATACAGATATATCTATGTATATATATATATGAAAAGTTCCGGTGTCAAAAACCAACAAATCCAATTCAGTTCTTTTAGTTTTCCGTGATACCATCTACTTGGGAGAAATCAAGCGTTTGCAAAGTCAATAACTGACGGCGGGAGTAATCGGGTGTGTGACCGGAAGTGGTTGGAGCTGCCTCTCCCGCGTCGAGTCGATGGGTTCACACCCCACGCGTACCACCATTGTGTTGCTGGCGGGCAGTCACTACCAGCACGGTGGGTGTGTGCTCGTGCCGTTCACACCTACCTGGTGCACACCACCGACTCCCGTCGAGGGTCACTGGGTGCATAACGCGGCGAGCTGCTCGCAACACGAGCCAATCAAGGTCAAGGTCAAGCGACTGAGTGGGATATCGGCGCATGGGCCTGCGGGGAGGGGGGGGGGGTGTTGTCCGAAGGGGCAGCAGTATCAAGTTGACATGAGTGCACATTGTCATATGTCACTCGGTGGCCGTCGTGATGTTATGCCTGGTAGTGGTACACACCTACCGTATACGATTCGCGCACTAAAACTCGCGACTCGACCCGACCCGCTTAAAACTGAAAACGGGCTGATTCATTTTTCGAATCGCAATCGTAATCGGCCCGTTTTAGCCCTAAAACTGAGTTTTTAGTCGCGAATCGCAATCGCTAGGTGTGCGCGGGGAGTGCACACCTAGCGATTTTTGTGCGCGAAACGGGCAGTTTTAGATCGTATACGGTAGGTGGGTGCGCACAAACGGTAGGTGTGTACTAGGCATAACTCTGATGTTGGTAGCAAAAGTAACATTGGTGGCTAGGAATCGGGTGGTGGGTTGGGGGATCTTGATGTGTCCTGCGCATGGTGGGAATCTGCTGTATATTGCACATGGCCCAAATCTTGGTATGTTCTGTGAATGGCCATAATCTGAGATGTTCTGTGCATGGCTGTGATTTGATATGTTCTGTGCATTGCCATAATCTGATAAGTGATATGTTCTGTGCATGGCTGGGATCTGATATGGTTTGTGCATGGTTGGGATCTGATATATTCTGTGCATGGCCATAATCTGATATATCCTGATAAGTGATATGTTCTGTGAATGGTTTGGAATCTGATATGTTCTGTGCATGGTTTTTTGTTGGGTTTCTTTTTTCTTGAAGATTTATACTGCCTATCATGGAGAAGTCTGAATAGACTTGTTTTCACCATTAGACAGTTTGTCGATAGAAAGCCCGAGCCTACACTTTTACCGACCCAAGGGATTTTTAACCTCCCACACCACATAGACATGGTATGAGAGCAACCAGCCTTTGATGATGCTATGAGTTATACACAGCGGTAGAAATCCAAATTGGAAGAGGTGGGGGAACAGGGATTCGAACCAGCAACCTTCAGATTAGGAGTCTGACCTAGAAAAAAGTCAGACACTCTAACCACTCCGCCACAGAGAACACCACAAAGTGTCGCTTTGCATCGGCCGGGAATCGAACCCAGGCCGCCCGCGTGGCAGGCGATCATTCTACCACTGAATCCGGTTGGAATCTGATATGTTCTGTGCATGGCTGCAATCTGGTGTTTTTTTACACATGGTCGGAATCTGATGTGTTCTATGCATGGTCAGAATCATGCTGTGTTCTGGCAATGTCCAGAATCTTTGAGGGTTTTACGCATGCGCAGCGTCGGCGGTGTAAAGTGAATCTGGGGAAGCGCGCTCCCTGTGGCACGTTGATGGGCGCAATGACCGCTCCCCACGGAGCCCGGCAATGGCTGCTCCCCGCCACAAGGGGCCCGATAAGGCGCCGTGTGCCGACACGTACACTAACCGCTCCCCACCATGCATGTCACGGTGAGCAATGAGCGATCCCAGACATGCTTCCCGCCGCCACATTCAGCGCAAAGCCCCAGCCCCACTGCCGACTGAGAACCGCTATCTTCTCAGTGAAGGCTAAAGCCCCGACCACACTGCCGAATTAGAACCGCTAGCATCTCAGTAAAGGATAGAGTCCTCTTGACGACCGTCATCTTCACACTAACGGTTAGCACCCAGGGCACACTGCCAACTGACAGCCACCATCTTCTCAGTAAAGGTTAAAGCCCCATCAACACTGACATTGTGACAACTGCCATCTTCACATTAAAGGATAAAACCCCCAGCACACTGCCGAATGAGAACTGCTATCTTCACAGTAAAGGGTAAAGCATCGTAAAACACTGCTGACTGACAGCTGCCATCTTCACAGTAAAGGCTAAAGGCCCTGTCAGATCTTGCCGGACTGGGGAACAGACCGTACATGTCCATGACCAGTACCCATCCGTTGGTGTCCGGTTTGCCCGTTTTGTCCGGTACATGTCCGGTACCCATCCGTTACGTGTCCGGTTCTTGTCCAGTTCTCGTCCGCTACATGTACGGTACATGTCCGGTACTTATCCGGTTGTCCGGCGGCAATTGACCCAATTACACTCCATTTCGATACATTTTATGTACCGGAGAGCACCGGACTAGACAATTCTTTGTCCGGTGGTCTCCGGTGCTCAGTCCGGTCAGGTGTGACAATGGCTTTATGCCCGGTGAACACTACCGACTGAAAGCCACCATAGTCACATTAAAGGCTAAATCGCAAGGAAAATTGCTGACTGAAATCTGCCAGCTTCACACTTAAGGATAAAGCCGGTGAACACTGCCGACTGAGAACCGCTACATTCACACTAATGGTTAAAGCCTGATAAACACTGACGACTGACAGCTGCCATCTTCACACGAAAGGGTAATCCCTTGTGAACACAGCTGACTGAAAGCCGCCATCTTCACACTAAAGGATAAAGCCCCAGACTCTGGCAACTGACAGCTTCCATCTACACGCTAATGGGCAAAACCCGGTGAACAATGCCAACTAACAGCCATCTGCCACTAATGAATAAAGCGGTGAACACTGGGGACGGACAACCGCTATCTTCACAGTAAAGCGTAAAGCTTTGTAAATACTGCTAACGGATATCTGCCATCTTCATACTAAAGGCTAATGCTCGGTGAGCATTGCCGATGACAACCTCCATCTTCACACTAAAGGATAAAACCCTGACAACACTGCCAACTGACAGCTGCCATATTCGTACTAACGCCTAAAGCCCGATGAACACTGTTAACTGACAACGACAACTAATAATCCCCAAGCACTCTAGTGACTGACAGCTGACATAAAACACACTAAAGCCCTTTGAAGCCAGCAAAAGAGAATCTAAAGGGTCCATACTCAAGCCCCTTCATGGAGCACTAATTGCTTCTTGCGTGACCTTCTCTTCCCAATCCACCGGAAATAGGGACATCTCATGGGCATGCGCGGTGCCTGCACGACTTGCTGCCGCGGCGTGGTGGGCAGCTTTGGCATGGTAATGCACGGTGCCTGTGAGCCCTCCTACATGCACTATGCGCATTAAATAATCGGGGAGCGGCACTAAGGGTTCCCCTATGGCCGGCCGTGGGTGGAGGTGCAGGATTCATGTATCGCCGCGGTCTGGGTGAGAGGCAGGTAGATTAGGAAGGGCAAGAGTGAGTTGGGGCGAGGCGTAGCAGACTCAGTGAGGACCAGACGGGATGGCCGAATGAGTTGAGTGTCCGTCTCCCATTTTAGTCGATTGTGTGATTCAAACCCTAGTCGAGTCAAACCAATGACATACAAATTTATACTTGTAGCTTTCTAGCCATATGCTCGGCATTATTAGGATAGGACAAGGACTGGTTGGCTCAGTGTCAGGATTATGTGACCGAGTGGGATATCAGGTACTGATGGCCTGATCTCCCAGTGGGGCAGCACTATAAAGTCAGATTTCTTTGTTCCGTTTGAACATTTTAGCTTTGAGAAAATTCTTAGGTTTTCTTTTTGGTCATTCATGTACATGTAAGAGAAATTGAGATAATGAGGACTGGACACAGTGCAATGTATACCTCCATATAATATTCAACCTGGACCGCTCAGTTTAAATATGCATGCCGGCTGATTTTAACATGCTGATAGCAATACATTGTAACCGACTCTAGTTGGTGGCTAGTTCCAGGGTGCATCTTCTAGAACCGCGCGCTATTTCCCGGGCTTATTTGAATGAATTCCTGTGACTGTATTAGTACACTCAGCCACTCAGTTCGCGTAGGCTGGCGCGTCTGTGTTATTTGGGGGTCTGGCTCTACTGAGCATTGGCTCCAACAGATGTTTTCCCCTATTCATAGCTTGAGGGGTCAGGGTTGTCTCTGGTGTGTATCATTCACACTAAACATATGGGGTGCCCTAGACTGAGACAGCAAGTATTGGACGAACATATTAATGTTGCCTTCACAGTTGCTAGTGGGTTTCTTTTTTAAAACATTATCAATATTTCTTTCATTTAGCACACATCATTTTAAAGGTAAACACGTTAGTGAAGTGTTGGGCGCGATTCACAATACCAGATGAAGCTCAGATTCCAGGATACACCAAGCAAACACCAGCAGATTCAAATTCATTGCTGCACATGACAATACTGAACAGAGCGTCCTCACCAGATGTAGTTGGCCCTGATGGTGTATTCTCTGACTTGGCCTGAGTATACAACTCAAACACTCCATTCTAATCTAATCTAATCAAATGTGGATTCCAAGTTCTACTGGTCCCTCGGGAAAGAAGGAAGATTTGAGCTGGTATCTCACAGCAGAGATGTAGCTTCCATATCCAGGGATGAAAGAGCTCCGCGATTTCGCGGATTTTCGGGATTTTTCCTGTAGCTATAAGTGTATACTAATACGTTGCACCTGTCCTGATATGACCTTAGATGTTGACAGGACGTAAAACTCCAACAACCAACCAACCAATACGTTGTTTCACGCTGCAGCACTATCAGCGTACTATCAGCGTATACTACTAATATGTGCTTCTAACGCCGCATCACTATCAGCGTATATCGATATTTGGTGCAGACACTGCAGCACGAGCAGCGTATACTACTAATACATGCTTCAAACGGCGCAGCACCAGCAGCGTATACCAATATGTGTGGAACCCGACTTCCGGGAATTTTCAGCGATTCCCTGACAATGCTAAGCCTATGGGAGAATATCAGCATTTCCGCTTTTTTCCCCGGAGACCACTTTCATCCCTGCATATCAGAAGGTGGGGTTGGTACCACTCCCAGCCCGACACTACAAAACCTATTCTCACTTTGCATCTACCTGAGGACCAGCTTTGGTATGGTTTTTGACTTATATTTGTTCCCAATGTTTACTGCAATGAAATTGTCTGCAATGAAATTGTCTGAGCAATTATTTTACATTGGATAACATCTAAATATGTATGTGTAATCACCAACGCTCACCTAACCCCCAACACCCGCCCTCACTGTGCTGTGGAAGTTGAAGCTGCCACCTGGTGTCAGAGGTTCAGTACTTCCTGAAGGACCAGCAGAACTCTGGACACACATCTTGTCACATATGTCTGCAGTTCTGCTGGTCATAGGAGCACCAGTTGCGGTACTTCCTAACCGATCAGTGGAACTCCAAACACACATATTGTCATATCTATTTGACATTCTGCTGGTCGCTCAGGAAGTAGTGAAGCTCTGACCAAGCACACTGCATTGCAGCTTCAACTTCTACACCAGAAGATAGTGATGGTCCTGGGTGGGGGGAACAAGTCAGCATTATTATGAGCATGCAAACCATGTATACACTGTAGCACGGCACCAGGGAGAGATTGGCTATTCTCTCCTTTTAGGAACACTAATAAATATTGATTTATGACTTATCACCATACCTGGTAGAAGATCAGCATTTTACTGAGCACACTCTTGACGTAGTAGGGCGCAGGGGTTCTCAATTAATGGTACTGACAAAGTGTATCGTGTTTGCACTTGTGATAATGTTGATAATTGTAAATACACTGACCAGCTTCCAGCTTCCAGAAAGCTCATCCAGCTTCCAGAAATTACACGGTGCAATATTTTTTTATTTTTCATTGTTTATTTGATCATTTCGGTATATATTTAAGCTCTCTTGAGAACACCCACAAATCCTGAAATTCAGGTGACTTCCTGTCCCACGCTTGCCAGATGTTAGTCCGGTACCTGTAACTTGTAAGCCCTTATCTAATACATTGGCCAACAATGGGTATGCATGTATTGCAATACCTCAGGGAGTTTGATGCCCCTGCCCTGCAGAGTTGTAAACCACTGCCTTGTGGTACAGGTTCTTGACAGAACCAAAGGCTAAGGGAGCAAACCCTGAACAGAAAACCATGCCACTGTGGGAGCATCAAGGATGGTTGATGTATGGAACTCCCAAATCTCCCAACCAGCCACTGCAGGGACAAATAGTTTTGCGCCTGTCTGGACATGTTCTTGCCAGTGTGAGACCTCTATTTGCTCCCCGAGAGAGTGCCGCTGGTAACTTGCAAAAGCCAGCAGCACTTCAATACATTTGCAGGCAGCTTTTATGAAATGTAAATGGAGAGCAGCAGTCAAGTGGGGGGAACAAGTCAGCATTATTATGAGCATGCAAACCATGTATACACTGTAGCACGGCACCAGGGAGAGATTGGCTATTCTCTCCTTTTAGGAACACTAATAAATATTGATTTATGACTTATCACCATACCTGGTAGAAGATCAGCATTTTACTGAGCACACTCTTGACGTAGTAGGGCGCAGGGGTTCTCAATTAATGGTACTGACAAAGTGTATCGTGTTTGCACTTGTGATAATGTTGATAATTGTAAATACACTGACCAGCTTCCAGCTTCCAGAAAGCTCATCCAGCTTCCAGAAATTACACGGTGCAATATTTTTTTATTTTTCATTGTTTATTTGATCATTTCGGTATATATTTAAGCTCTCTCGAGAACACCCAAAAATCCTGAAATTCAGGTGACTTCCTGTCCCACGCTTGCCAGATGTTAGTCCGGTACCTGTAACTTGTAAGCCCTTATCTAATACATTGGCCAACAATGGGTATGCATGTATTGCAATACCTCAGGGAGTTTGATGCCCCTGCCCTGCAGAGTTGTAAACCACTGCCTTGTGGTACAGGTTCTTGACAGAACCAAAGGCTAAGGGAGCAAACCCTGAACAGAAAACCATGCCACTGTGGCAGCATCAAGGACGGTTGATGTATGGAACTCCCAAATCTCCCAACCAGCCACTGCAGGGACAAATAGTTTTGCGCCTGTCTGGACATGTTCTTGCCAGTGTGAGACCTCTATTTGCTCCCCGAGAGAGTGCCGCTGGTAACTTGCAAAAGCCAGCAGCACTTCAATACATTTGCAGGCAGCTTTTATGAAATGTAAATGGAGAGCAGCAGTCAAGTAATGAAAGCAGTCTTTGTCGCATCACGACCGACAGCATGATGATGATGATGATGATGGCCAACAAGATGTGTCTTAGTTGTTGGCATGCATTAAGATGCACTGTGTGATCTGGCTGGTTTGCTACTATACTAGCTTCCGACATCTGTAGGCTCGTGTCGCGTTGTCATGAGCAGACATGAGCTGCTCTTTGACAGTACTCAGTCTCATGATGAGTTCACGACTACCAGTCGTTGGTTATCACTAATTAGCAGCTCGCTGCCTCCCGGCCAATGCCGGCTAAGTAACCGGGCACTATTCCACAACTATCTTCTTGTTGTTGTTGCTGCGGTTTGATGTTCTACCAACACTTACGGTCATTTGAGGTAACTTGTTTGGTGCTGCCCTACATTGCAACTAGATATCATTACCAGATATCCAAATCACTAGAATAAAACATGGGACGGCCCAGTCTCTGAAGCACCTTCGGTGTTACCATGTGATTCATCAAGTGGAGTAGAACGCGGTTCATCACACTGGTTGGCTAAGTCTCAGGGATATGTGACTGAGTGGGATATCGTGTCATAGTGGTTCAATTGCACAGCATCCCTGTGGGGCAGCGAGCAATATAAATATACAATAGGTGCACACTATAACCTTTGTAAGATGGCCTTAAATGTTACTAAGAAAACCCCACAATAATTTAGCCACACCTTCTGGAGCTGAAACGTATGATCACACCAACTGCTGCCTCGACCGACAGCGGATGAATCAGTCCGTCGGCACCAGGCCCCAGTCGGCCGCCGCATACCTGGTTAGAGCCCCGCATTAGGGTGGAAGTTTGCCATACATGTTGGGTCGTTGGTTGTAGTCATGTCGGTATGACTAGGCCAGGACGCCAGAGGAGTGTTGGGAGGGTGTGTGTGTGTAGGGGGGGGGGGGGGGATGACAGTAGCTCGGTGGGCGGGGTGGGCGGGGCTCGTATCGATCAGCGATGAGTCATAGGCAGAGGGGGGTGCCAGTAGCCTGCCCACACACATTCACCCACACGCTCACACCTACACACATATAGACACACGCTCTCACATAGACATTCACGGACACACACAGACATACACACACTCACAGCTACACCTATATTGAGCTACACACATCCTTGTTCACACCCTCACTTCCTCACAGCCTCACAGCCTCACATCGAGAAACTCACGGGGAAACACATAGTCACACTCACGCCCAAACCCTCACTCCTACCCTCACACCCTTATATACACACTTACTCACTGACACACATGACACGTGGACACACACTCATTTACACCCTCACACAGACACTCCTGGATGCACACACACCCACACTACAGTTCCTCACTCGTACGCTCAGACCCTTGCCCCACGTAGAGCCTTGCTCACATCCACTCAACCCGCACCTATGTACACACGCACACCCACACTCACACAAACTGATGGACAGAT
Source organism: Branchipolynoe longqiensis (assembly GCA_030323885.1). Lineage (NCBI taxonomy): Eukaryota > Metazoa > Annelida > Polychaeta > Phyllodocida > Polynoidae > Branchipolynoe > Branchipolynoe longqiensis. Next base: position 42,646,615 of record CM059196.1, on the reverse strand, counting down.
ACACCCACCCTTATATTCCCCAGCACTGCAGTTAGACTGCAACGTGTCCTCCTCCATTCGGTGCCCCAGCCGTGCAGTTAGACTGCAACGTGTGATGTTCCACTTGCTGCACCAGCCGTGCCCTTAGACTGCAGCATGTGCTGCTCCACTCGGTGCCCCAGCCGTGCAGTTAGACTGCAGTGTGTGCTGCTCCACTTGGTGCCTCAGCCGTGCAGTTAGACTACAATGTGTGCTCCTCCATTCGGTGCCCCAGCCGTGCAGTTAGACTGCAATGTGTGCTGTTCCACTCGGTGCCTCAGCCGTGCAGTTAGACTACAGTGTGTGCTGTTCCACTCGGTGCCTCAGCCGTGCAGTTAGACTACAGTGTGTGCTGCTCCACTCGGTGCATCACCAGTGCAGTTAGACTGCAGTGTGTGCTGCTCCACTCGGTGCCTCAGCCGTGCAGTTAGACTACAGTGTGTGCTGCTCCACTTGGTGCATCACCAGTGCAGTTAGACTACAGTGTGTGCTGCTCCACTCGGTGCATCACCAGTGCAGTTAGACTGCAGTGTGTGCTGCTCCACTCGGTGCATCACCAGTGCAGTTAGACTGCAGTGTGTGCTGCGCCACTCGGTGCCTCAGCTGTGCAGTTAGACTAGTGTCTGCTGCTCCACTCGGTGCCTCAGCCGTGCAGTTAGACTACAGTGTGTGCTGCTCCACTCGGTGCATCACCAGTGCAGTTAGACTACAGTGTGTGCTGCTCCACTATGTGCATCACCAGTGCAGTTAGACTACAGTGTGTGCTGCTCCACTCGGTGCATCACCAGTGCAGTTAGACTACAGTGTGTGCTGCTCCACTCGGTGCATCACCAGTGCAGTTAGACTGCAGTGTGTGCTGCTCCACTCGGTGCATCACCAGTGCAGTTAGACTGCAGTGTGTGCTGCACCACTCGGTGCCTCAGCTGTGCAGTTAGAGTACAGTGTCTGCTGCTCCACTCGGTGCCTCAGCCGTGCAGTTAGACTACAGTGTGTGCTGCTCCACTTGGTGCCTCAGCCGTGCAGTTAGACTACAGTGTGTGCTGCTCCACTCGGTGCCTCAGCCGTGCAGTTAGACTACAGTGTGTGCTGCTCCACTTGGTGCCTCAGCCGTGCAGTTAGACTACAGGGTGTGCTGCTCCACTCGGTGCCTCAGCCGTACAGTTAGACTACAGTGTCTGCTGCTCCACTCGGTGCCTCAGCCGTACAGTTAGACTGCAGTGTGTGCTGCTCCACTCGGTCCCTCAGCCGTCCAGTTAGACTACAGTGTGTGCTGCTCCACTTGGTGCCTCAGCCGTGCAGTTAGACTACAGTGTGTGCTGCTCCACTCGGTGCATCACCAGTGCAGTTAGACTACAGTGTGTGCTGCTCCACTCGGTGCATCACCAGTGCAGTTAGACTGCAGTGTGTGCTGCTCCACTCGGTGCCTCAGCAGTGCAGTGCAGTTAAAGTGTTTTCTGCAAAGCGAGGTGGAAAGAGTATGCATGTAAATGTTTTTCTCCCCATTAAAAGAAGAATAAAGAAATAAAAGAATTCATCCACCATGCACAAAAACGACTTGGCAAACACGACCATAGTGGCGCATCCACTCAAACACCCATCACAACCCCTTCATCTCCAATACCAGCCCCCCCACCCCCCCACCTCTACCACCACACAGGGACATGCTCACCCCCCCGCCCTCCACCACCCCCCTCTCACACACATACACACAGGTCGGTAAGTCACTCGTGGAGCCCTGGCTTCCAGGCTAAGCTGTAAAGTGCACTATACAACCCATCTCACACCGAAGCCTCCTACCACGACCCCCCCCCCCCCCCCCCAAGAAGAACCCCTCCCCCACACACATACATACACATACACACAGGCTGGTACGTCAATATTGCAACCCTGGCTTCCAGGTTAAACTGTAAAATGCACTATACAACCCATCTCACACCGAAGCCTGCTTCCACGACCCCCCCCCCCTGGACGACCCCCCCCCCCCCCACACACACACACATATACAGATATCCACACAGGCTAGTAAGTCACTATTGCAGCCCTGGCTTCCAGACTAAACTGTAAAATGCACTATACAACCCATCTCACACCGAAACCTCCAACAACGACCCCCCCCCTCTCCCCGACGCCAACACACACACATACACACACACATACACAAACACACAGGCCGGTAAGTCACTATTGCAGCCCTGGCTTTCAGGCTAAACACTAAAAGCCACTATACAACCCAACTCACATCGAAGCCTCAAAGAAGACCGCCCTCCCGGGTCTCCAGCTAGTACAATTAATAGTTCCAGATTAGTCTTGAAAGAATAGCTTTGGTATATTTATTAAATCAACAGACACAAAATGTTTCCTCCACACCAATTACCGATAACCCCCCCCCCCCCCCCCCCTCTGACGAGAGTAGTTGATAGTGGCATGTGTGCATGAGAACAAAACGGGTGGGGGGCTTTTTTTTTTAAGGGGAGGAGAAAAAAACGCTTGCCGGTTCCATTAGAAATATGACGGTAACCCCCATACCTCCCTCCCACTCCCTCCTCCCTCTTCCCTCCCCCCATTCCCCTCCCCCCACCCCTTCCCCTCAGGATCATCACGATGTAATAAAGTCGGATATGATTCCACCACACACTGCAGCCACCATACTTATCTCACGGTGTTGACTCCCACCCACGCACCCCTCCCACCCAACTCCCACCCTGGCCCCCCTCCCTCCTCGCCCCCCTCCCCAGTCGCAGACCACACAGACACACACTCACACACTCAGACACACACATGCGGTGTGACAACGTACCACACGCTGGGAACACTGGCATTGATCACTGCCTACACACTGTGACGAGCACACCACTGCAAACCACCTCCACACACACTCACACACACACTCACACACTCACACATGCGCACAAACTCACACACACGCACCCACTTCCGGCGGGCATGCGGCGTGTTTCGCTGGCAACTGGTGGTTCACCCACGTTTACAGCGTGATTAAAATCAAACCGTGTTTGCGCATTATGAGGAGAGCACAGCCATGGATCCTGCTGCCCCTCCCCCTCTAGCCCCCCTTCCCCGTCCGCATTTACCTCCCGCTTCGCCCCCCCCCCCACCTCCTCACCGCCTCCCCTCCCATCCCCCACCCGAACATCTGGTGCACCAATACATCCCCTAAGTCCCCTCTACCTCCTGCACCCACAGCACCCCTTTAAACCATTACCCTACCCTGCACCTCACTCCATCCTCACTACCTCCCCCTGCACCTCACTCCATCCTCACTTCCTCATGCACCTCACTCCATCATCACTACCTCATGCACCTCACTCCATCCTCACTACCTCCTCCTGCACCTCACTCCATCCTCACTACCTCCTCCTGCACCTCACTCCATCCTCACTACCTCCTCCTGGCACCACCTCACTCCTCCATCCTCACTCACTACCTCATCCTGCACCCCACTGCACACTCAGTACTTCCTCCCTCACCCCACTCCATCCTCACTACCTCATCCTGCATCCCACTCCACCCTCAGTACATCATCCTGCACCCCACTCCACACTCAGTACTTCCTGCATCACCCCACCCCACCCTTACCTCCTCCTCCTGTACCCAACCCACCCTCAATACCTCCTCTTCTACCCCACTCTTACTCTCACTCACTACCTCCCACCCACTACACTTCACTCCACCTCCCCACGCCCTCCTCCTGCACCTCACTCCATCCTCACTACCTCCTCCTGGACCTCATTCCATCCTCACTACCTCCCACTACACTCCACTCCACCTCCCCACAACCTCCTCCTGCACCCCACTCCATCCTCCCTACCTCCTCCTGCACCTCACTCCATCCTCACTACCTCCTCCTGCACCCCACTCCATCCTCACTACCTCCTCCTGCACCACATTCCATCCTCACTACCTCCTCCTGCACCTCACTCCATCCTCACTACCTCCTCCTGCACCCCATTCCATCCTCACTACCTCCTCCTGCACCTCACTCCATCCTCACTACCTCCTCCTGTACCTCACTCCATCCTCACTACCTCCTCCTGCACCTCACTCCATCCTCACTACCTCCTCCTGCACCTCACTCCATCCTCACTACCTCCTCCTGCACCTCACTCCATCCTCACTACCTCCTCCTGCACCTCACTCCATCCTCACTACCTCCTCCTGCACCTCACTCCATCCTCACTACCTCATCCTGCACCCCACTGCACACTCAGTACTTCCTCCCTCACCCCACTCCATCCTCACTACCTCATCCTGCATCCCACTCCACCCTCAGTACATCATCCTGCACCCCAATCCACACTCAGTACTTCCTCCATCACCCCACTCCACCCTTACCTCCTCCGCCTGTACCCAACGCACCCTCAGTACCTCCTCATCTACCCCACTCTTACTATCACTCACTACCTCCCACTACACTCCACTCCACCTCCCCACAACCTCCTCCTGCACCCCACTCCATTCTCACTACCTCCTCGTGGACCTCCTTCCATCCTCACTACCTCCTCCTGGACCTCATTCCATCCTCACTACCTCCTCCTGCACCTCACTCCATCCTCACTACCTCCTCCTGCACCCCACTCCATCCTCACTACCTCAACCTGCACCCCCACCCTCCCTCACTACCTCCTCCGTCACCCCACTCCACCCTCACTACCTCCTCCCTCACCCCACTCCACACTCACTACCTCCTCCTGCACCCCACTCCACACTCACGACCTCATCCCTCACCCCACTCCACCCTCAATACGTCCTCCCTCACCCCACTCCATCCTCACTACCTCCTTCCGCACACCACTCCACCCTCAATACCTCCTTCTGCACCCCACTCCAGCCTCACTGCCTCCTCTTGCATCCCACTCCACCCTCATGCATTCCTCCTATACCTCCCTCCAACCTTATTTCCTCCACCCCCTACCCATTCTATCGCCTGAACACCAATCCAGCTCCCAGCCGAGTCATGATAGAGTAGGGCAGGTGGACCAGCTTATTAGCTACACTGGCACCTACGCATTCTCTAGCCTGAACACCAATCCAGCTCCCAGGCGAGTCACGATAGAGTAGGGCAGGTGTACCAGCTTATTAGCTACACTGGCACCTACCCATTCTATCGCCTCAACACCAATCCAGCTCCCAGGCGAGGCACGATACAGTATGGCAGGTGGACCAGCTTATTAGCTACACTGGCACCTACTCATATGGCTTTCCATATCTATGTTTAGTGCCTGACTTGTGATTTTGTCAGGTTTTATTAAATGATTTAATATTCATTGTATGCAGCAATACAAGTTAAATGAATTCACCAGTATCTATCTAGCAAATGCTTTGTTCTTGAAAATATTGATTCCATCCCTTTATGTAAACTTTACCAAACCTATCCGGGTGGCTCAGTGTCAGGATAATGTGACTCAGTGGGATATCATGTCATGGTGCGGGTGGTGGGCAGCACTATGAAGTCGCCCTGGGTGTGCACTCTCACTGTCACAATTCGGTATGCGTGTCCTGATATGACCTTAGATGTTGCCAGGACGGAAAACCTCAACAACCAACCATCCTAACCACCATTCCATTCTGTCTGCTGCTTGTTCCACACACCTAACAGGGACCATCTCCGAAAGAAATGTTAATAACAAAAGTAGACTGGTTCAATATTATCTATAACTATAAGGAACATTCGCTTTTACCTGTACCTTAGTTGTTGCACCTGTCGGCCGTCATCTTTCTCACAGGGTTCACCAGGCCTTAGTGTAATGGCGGCTTTATGTTTGTAAATAATTATCTTCGCTTATCCTACTCATCAGATGTTGTTAGCTTCACTGTGATATTTGACACTGTCTCAAAAGGTGCTAAGCAATATGGGACAAAACTTTGTCCATTGTAACGATCAACACACTATCTGCCTATGCATTTGCTCAGGATAAACTGATTTGTTTTTTATATGGTGTTTCACAATCCCAATAGAATACATATTGATTTGAAGCAAATATCCTTTTGTTTTCAGTGTAACCGTTTCTGTGCCGTTTTGTGTCTATCGTTACAATGAACACAAAAAAAATGAAGAGTTATTACCTTTTGAGACAGGCTCATTTACTGGACGATGGTCCTCTGATGTGTGTATCCAGATCGTTATCCTATAAATCTAGAGAGACTTAGACTGGTCTGAGATCAGAACCACTTCAAAATTATATAGAATATCCTGGTCCCTCTAGTCATAACAGTGTCTGTCAATCCTTTGTTTCAATGCCTTAATAGTCATGGCCTCCAGTACATAGCTTCCTGAGCTGTGTCATTGCCAGGTTCTATTAAATGACTTAATATTCATTGTATGAGGTGGTTTGAATCCCACGATCTACCAAAACGGGAGACGGACACTTATCTCATTCGGTCAGTCATGGTTTTGGTCATGTCACCAAGGTCACGAGGTCAATGCTGCATTCCACGCCCTAGTTCTCTATCTTTTCAAGTAGCGTTTACGGTGGAATTACAGTACATGGCCAATCAGCATTCAATTCAGTTTTCACTCCTCAAAGTGGCGGGCAAATAGCATGCTGGTCCATTTAGACATGTAGAATCAAAGTGATTTTGGCTGGGAAAATGCTATGCTTTCATGGGATTCTGCAGAGTGTGTGGCTGAATAAAGTATACCTATCCTGGCAGTCGGCACTACCAGGATATGATATGGAGCCATGGAATGTGGAGAATCAATCGTCTGCGATTAAAAAGTCCCCTGGTCAATTAACGAATGTAACCCTTCCAAGAAATATGATAGCATATCTGAAATTCAGAAAATGTATACTAGTGATTTGCGAAACCTTGTTAACAAAAGGCTGAGTTTGCTGGGAATGCTGCAGGAGGTTAACATGGGTAGAGGTAGCACAGGTTGCTGGGACTTGACAGGTGGTGGGTGAGGGTGGGTGGCGGTGATGGGGAGGGGAGAGGGGGGCAGGAAGTGGTAAATCTGGTGTCGCGCCAGGTGTGGGGAGAAGAGAGTCACTGCTCTGTGGAAGTGAAGGGAGGATGGAAGAACCAGGGCCACATGGGGTGAGTGTGTGTGGGTAGGGGCTCCGGGACCACAGTAGTGGTGGGAGCTTTAGCAGCAACTATCAAGATGGATATTCTTATCGCTGGCTACTCGGGCGGTTCTTAAATAGTGAAATCTGTTTAGGCCCTCTTGGATGCCAGAGTTAGAATTATATAGGCGTCAATAGGTATGGTTAGGGGTAAGCATTAGATCACAAGTCATTTCTTAAGATCTTCAAATGCGCTGTTCGTCAGAGTAGGCATTGTGATACCTTCGTTGGGGAAGTTCATTGCAGTAAACCACTTCTTTGTGAGCCTTTTGTATATTTAGTGATCCATGGGTAAAAATATGTTTTTCTTCTATATGTATATATATTATATGTATATATATGGAAAGAGTATCTAATGTATTCCACGGCCTATCTCACGTTATCAGCTGAGGAGGGTGATTCGAAATACATTCTCTCGCTATCTTTTGGTTGTCCATCGGTGGTGATGATGACAGCAACTCATCATTTGTTGTGAAATCGTCGTTGACTGATGAGTCCAATTTGTGCTAGGAATGTGTGGTGGCACATTGGACGAGTGTGTAGCTGCAGTTAGATGGTCTGGTCATTGAAGGAGACAATATTTTCTCTGCTGACACTTTTGTTTAGCTTGAGATATAAGAGGAATAAATATATAGAGGAATAGATTACCCTGGTCATCACAGCTTGACAACAGTGGCACTCAGTCGGGGTTGGTCTCTAAATAACACTGTTTCGTTAATATGGAATCTGTAGCTAGTGATATGTCTAGAATATATCAAAAGTTGTGAATAAATAAAGTTGTTTTCTTTAGGTCAAGTTACTCCCCATTCAATGACTGGATGTTTGACATCCAGCAGAGGTGGGTTAATATGAAGAGGTTCCTACCGCTAGGTGTCGCCTCAGTTTAGGTGGGGAAACACCCAACTTTTAAAAGAAAATTCCCGAACCATGCAGTGCCATGTAATGCATATTCAGCACATGTATAATACTTGTATTATGGAACTAGAATTGGATGCAGCTTAATATTAGTTTTACAACTGATAGAAACCTATAGGTATCAAGCAATATTAAATAAATAAATAAAATATTTATATAGCGCCCTATCCAGCAAGCCGTTCTCAGGCGCTTTACATAACAAAACAAACAAAAAAAAAAAAAAAAAAAATAATAATATACAGGAAAATAAATTTCACCTAGTTAAATATTACTCTGTGGCTGGAAGACCCATGTTCTGGCACTGACTAAAGGCATGAATCAATGAATGTATTACATTTAGTAAATATATTAAATTAAAATGGTGAAATGACAACTCCTCAGTGTGCATCATTCAACCCAAGAAGAACTTGGCCCGTGAACTTGAGCTTAAGCGCTTTTTATTTGGTAAACCTGCAGATATAATACAATATACAATTAGGTCGTGGGGTAAAAACCCCAACTTCCGGTTATTATTCATAGTCGAATTGGCAGTCTGCACTCCACCATCTGGATGCCCATACTTTGCTATGGGGTTTTAGTCTTCTCTCACACGGTAATCAGTAGTCTTCCCACATTTCACTATCAACCTGTTGTGACTCGTGTTGCCGCTTGATTAGCATCTCTGCGATACCCCAAAGTTACTACAAGATAAAGCCACCAAACTGTTGTGTTCCAGATCAATATGCATTCGGACCAGGTTTATGTGTCTTTTCTGACACTGTAATCAGTAGTCTTCACACATTTCACAAACAACCTATGGCGACTCCTGTTGGCAGTTGGTTGACGTCTCTGAAAGTCCTCAAAGACACTATGAGATAAAGCCACCTAACTGGTCCGTCCCAGATCAATGTGCGTTCGGACCGGGTTTATGTGTCTTTTCTGACACCGTAATCAGTAGTCTTCACATATTTAACTAACAACCTATGGCGACTCCTGTTGGCAGTTAGTTGCCATCTCTGAAAGTCCTCAAAGACACTATGAGATAAAGCCACCTAACTGTTCGGTCCCAGATCAATGTGCGTTCGGACTGGGTTTATGTGTCTTTTCTGACAGCGTAATCAGTAGTCTTCACATATTTAACTAACAACCTGTCACGACTCATGTTGCCGGGTGGTTGGCATCTTTGCAAGTCCGCGAAGAGACTACAAGTAAAAGCCACTGAACTGCTGGGTCCCAGATCAATATGCGTTCGGACAGGGTCTATGTGAGGCATTAGTAAAGTGATACTGATTACTGATGTGTGGCTAGTAGGAAACAGTACATGGCTATTTATAAACCTGTAACACAGTCTGGTTTACCATGGTTCCCCGCTCCCTCATCCTGCATTCACTTGCATCCAATACACTTCAAAAGGAATGAGCAGCTCAATAAGCAAATTCATCCTAAGCCTGCTCTGATCCATCTTCTGTCCTGACTAAATATAAACAACCTGCCATCAACTGCTTCCATATTTAGACCAGCTGAAGGCCAACATTGGATAGATACATGTGAAGTGGGTGAGACTACTCGACCGATGGAAATGCGGGCTGGGCTGATTAGCTCGCATTCTGAAATGCGGGCTACTCACCAGGCTCGCATTTGCCACCATTTGCGGGGCCAGGTTCCCTGCTGTAACATGTCACTAGGAGACGTCAATTGCGACTCTCCTAGCAATGGTGGAAGGTCGAGCACTCGGGCTCTGACACGTCAGACATACTTTATGCACGCTCTGATGTTTTACATGAGATTTAGGCCTTATTGTCGGAATTCTAAACTTGTTTTCATAAAATTATTGGGGAGGGTTTGGATTCAGCTTTACTACACATGTTAATTGAAAGAACTCTGTTAGTTAGGGTAAGAATAAAGCCGTGAGCTCTTGGAAAGTGATTGGAATGTTCCTTGCATTCTTTACTATTCTCCAGTCTTATTGTAGATTAACCGCTATGGTCAACTTGTCTTTGATATTCGATTGTTTTATATATATATATATATACATATATATATATATATAAGGGCCTCATGCCTGGTAGGCCTTAAGCCGCCGATTAACCCTTTTGCAGGGATATTAATAGATATAATATTATTGGAAACATAACTTAACGTAGTGATATTTTAACATAGTAAACACATTAAAGTAGGCTGATTAACAGTGACAGCGGCAGCACCATCTATGGTGCCTGCATATTTCTAGATTAATTAAACTCTTTTAATACACACACCGAATGGCGGGGAGGATAGCCAGTTAGTTGTAATAATAAATAACTGCTTTGTTATAATAAATGCGGGGAGGGACAAAGAACCGCATTTCTCTGATACTCTGGCTGTCCGACCTTAGCCCGGGAAGTACACCGATTGAAGCAGTCGACCTGCAGGTGGGACGAGAGGCGGCGATGGGCCGTGGCGGGCCAAGGAAATTCACATGGAAAATTACATAGATATCAATATTAACACGTAGGCTCGCCTTAAGCGGGGGTGGAATAGCCCGACGGTTAAACATGTATACTATTCTGTGACATCAGGCTGGGACGGGTTAGGCGGCATTGCTCAGATTGCTTGTTTGCCGTCCTGTCAACCTCTACTGTCATATCAGGATGGGCACCAACTTGTAACCGTATGCACTGATGGCACCTTTATAGGGTTGCCCCACTGGGACAACATGTCACAGTCACCATGATCCGATTTCCCACTCAGTCACATTATCAAGTGGGATATCATGTCGTGGTGCTGGTGGTTTGGCCTCCCAATACGGCAGCACTATAAAGGTGCCATGAGTGCAAACTGTCATAACTCGGTACCCGTCCTGATATGACCTTATTTATAACTCTTCTCCATAATTTGTGAGCCATGATTCTGAACATGTTTCACTTTTTCTTTAAATATAGAAAGCCTATTCAACTGTGTAAATGATCCCTGCCTTACGTCAGTCTAACAGCTTAGGATGGCCATTATGGCTGACTGACTCTACTAGTCACGGCTGCATCACGTACAAGGTCAGCCTTAATTTGACCCTACTTAAACTGCCAACATATACAAGACATTCCTATCCTATTTCCTTTTAAATTATTCTACTGTGATGTGTCCATATTGTCTTTGTTCATTACAACCCTAACCCTAACTTAATATTACCATATGAGAAGCATCTGAAATCCGATCATGACAATTATGACTAATGAAAATTGTATTGGCCCATTAAGACAATATCCTTAAGCGAGTGTTTTCTCAGCTGATGCCTTTGTTAATAACTAGTCTGTTCGTAATGCCTTTGAATTTACCACACCCCCACCCACACACACACACTCACACACCTCATTTCAAGTTCGCCCTGATATAACCTTAGATATTGCCAGCACGTAAACCTCCAACAACCAACCATCGTTACTTCAAATAGCTGTAGCCCTTCTTCCATCTGGAACTGTCACTTGGTTCGCTGCGCTAATTATCTACTAATTATCGCTCACTACTGCACACTTTCAAAGTTAACCCCCAAAAAAAAACATAGAAGAGGGCGCAAATTAGCTAAAGGAAGGGGGACCAGACGGGATGGCCGAATGGGTTGTAGTGTCCGTCTCCCGTGTTGGTAGATCGTGGGGTTGTGGTTTCGAACCCTGGTCGAGTCAAACCAATGACTTAAAACTTGATACTTGTTGCTTCCTAGCCTGGTGCTTGGCATTATTAGGATAGGGCAAGGACTGGTTGATCAGTGTCAGGATAATGTGACTGAGTGAGATATCAGGTCATGTTGCTGGTGGCTTGGTCTTCCAGTGGGGCAGGACTATAAAGTTGCCATGATGAGCGCGCACTGTCACTAGTCTGTACCCGTCCTGATATGACCTTAGATGTTGCTAGGACGTACAACAACAAACAAACACACCTAGAGGAAGGCGCGATGATTGGCACGTTTTTACTATAGAGCTCATAACTCGAACTGAATTCCGGATGCTTGTTATATGGTACGAGTTACATTAAATCTGTAAAGAACAAAAGATTGCATGAATGCAGACAGAAAGTTGGCATTGTTGCTGTTTTATGTCATAGCGACATCTAAGGTCTTATCACTTTAAAATGTACACTTATCGCTTCCTAGCCAGGCACCCTGCATTCTTAGGATAGGACAAGGACTAGTTAGCTCAATGTCAGGAAAACGTGACTGAGTGAGATATCGGGTCATGGTGCCAGTGGCCTCATTTACCAGTGGGGCAGCACTATGAAGTCACCACGAGTGTGCACTGTCATGAGTCGGTACCCATCCTGATATTACCTTAAATGATGCCAGGACTTAAAACTCAAACAACCAACTCTTCGACAACACGTTCGAATGAGTTCAGCTAGTGACAGTGCTCTATTAAAATTGTGTTTCTATAGTATTTACTATCATCAACCATCATTAATACTACTACCATTATGTTGGAGCCTAACTTTGCCGTCTGTATTTTTATATTTTGGTTGTAACTTTCTGAGAGCAGACTCTCATCGTTGGTGTTCGGGGACGCTCCCCACCTTGCCTCTCCGCCCCCCCCCCCACACCCCTCCCCGCGCTACAATAATTTAATTATACGTTGTGGCACCTAATTCCCTGTTCTTACCAGATGGCATGTGACGGCTGTTGTGCTCGAGAAATCCCATGATGCACTTACACCCCTGCCACCGCCGCCGCGACTGCCACCACCACCACCCACACCACCACTAGCACCACTACCACCACTATCATGACTACCACCACCACCACCACCGCCACCACCCACACCACCACTGCCACCACTAACACCACTATCTTGACTACCACCACCACCACCACCGCCACCACCCACACCACCACTATCATGACTACCACCACCACCACCGCCACCAACACCACCACCCTCGACACCCCCACAACCACCACCACCACAACCACCACCACCAGTATCACCCAGAAGGATGTCGTGGTTAGGCTGCTTAAAATACAAGCCAAAGACATAATTCTAATTCAGTCGCTGACAGAATCACTGTCGTAAGGAGAATTAAAGTATATTGTATATATTATTAATGCACTCAGTGAATATTTGATAGGCACGTCACATTGGCAGGGCATTGAATATAGAGCACTATGGGACAATAGGGTAGGGCACATTGTACCAACACAGATATCATTGTTCAGACACATGCCTTATTGCATATATGCATGCCTTATTGTACAGACACATGCCTTATTGTACACACACATGCCTTATTGTACAGACACATGCCTCATTTTACAGGCACATGCCTCATTGTACATGCACATGCATCATTGCACAGACACATGCCTCACTGTACATGCACATGCCTCGTTGCACAGACACATGCCTCATTGTACAAACACATGCCTCATTGTACAAACACATGCCTCATTGTACAGACAAATGCCTCATTGTACAAACATATGCATTATTGTACTGACATGCGTATCATTGTACAAACACAGGCATTATTGTACAAACACATGCCTTATTGTATAGAAACATGCCTCATTATATAGGCACATGGATTATTGTACAGACCCATGCCTCATTGTACAGACACATGCATCATTGTACAAACACATGCATCATTATATAAACACAGGCCTTATTGTACAAACAAATGTCTCATTGTACAGTCGCATGCCTCATTGTAGAAACACATGCCTTATTGTAGAAACACATGCCTTATTGTAGAGATATAGTGTATCGCTGTACAAACACATGCCTTATTGTACAAACACATGCATCATTGTACAGACACATGCCTCATTGTACAGACACATGCCTCATTGTAGAAACACATGCTTTATTGTAAATATATGTGTATCGTTGTACAAACACATGCCTTATTGTACACACACATCCTCCCTCATTGTACAAACACATGCCTCATTGTACAAACACATGCCTCATTGTACAAACACATGCTTCATTGTGCACCCACATGCCTTATTGTACATATATGTGCATCATTTTACAAACACATGCCTTATTGTACAAACACATGCCGCATTGTACAAACACATGCCGCATTGTACAAGCTCATGCCATACCTTATCGTATAGGAACATCCCTCATTATAAAGGCACATGACACATTGTGTAGATACATGACTCATTATACATACACTTGCCTCATTGTACAGCCAACAACCTCATTGCACAGACGCACACCTCGTTGCACAGCCATATGCCTAATTGTTAAGACACATGCCTCAGTGTATAGATACAGGCCTCAGTCTACAAACTCAGGCCTCACGGTGTACACACAGACCCCCTTATATAGGCACATGCCTCATCGTATAGACATATATCACCTCGTACAGACAGTAACAAATTTGAATCGACACAGGCCACATTAACTGGAGAGTCCATTTGGTTGATCGCAGTTGCATAGACACACCACCTGTGGTGCATAGACACACAACATGTGGTGCATATACACAGCTAAATAACAAGGAAACACACTCTGTGTCAGTCATGGACGCTTTCTCCGTTGCATTGACACATCCGACATTAGATTAGTCTCAAGCTACATTTCTAGTCGGCCATTTAGATTATGTAGGCAGTCATTGTTGTGTTTTCTTTCTTGGGGTCGGGGACGGGAGGAGCCTTCGATTCTACAGCAGATTCAAAAGGTGAAGTAAGTTGCTTGGTTGGTTGTTGGAGTTTTATGTCCTGGCAATATCTAATGTCATATCGGGATGGGCACCGACTTATGACAGTGCACACTCATGACAACTTTCTAGTGCTGCCCCACTGGGAAATCAGGCCGTCAGCACCATGCCCCCATATCCCACTAAGTCACATTATCCTGACACTAATCTAACCTATTAATGCTGAGCCCAAAGCTTGTAATTCATTAGTTTGACTTGGCGGGGAAATAAACTCCCGATCTTCCACACGGAAGGCCTTAGCTCTCCCGATTCGACCCCCACGTTCGGTGTGAAGTAAGTACATCACAAATCTGTTTGATGATTTCGCTCGAAGTGCCCGTGACCACAGAGCCACCCGATTGTGGTAACCCACGATGTCGCCGTCTTAGTTAATGGGTGGTTGTGTTGTTGTTCCTGTGCATGTGTGTGTTACATTGCTTGCAGTCGACTGCTGGTCGGCGTGATGTTAGTGACGGGGGCCCGGCGGTTTAATTAAGTCTGGTGGTGTAGCACCTGCCGCAGGGTGCCGAGTCTGTGCTACTCACACGCCTCAAACAGGCAGTCTATTATACTACTCAGCCCGCCCTCACTGCCACCCCCACCCACCTCCACTCTAACTCCGACCTCACCACGACCCCACCTCACACCCATACCCATAGTCACCGTGACCAGGGCCCGTATGCACAGGCTGGTGCTCGCGCCCTAACTGCGGCTAGGGTGGCACCACATGGCTAACGGTGGAAAATCCGCATGCATGAGCCGGTGCCCGCGCTAGCCGCCGACCGTAGCCTAGGCTAAGCTACCCTGCTTTCAAGTCAAGTTTAACTGCAAGCAGCGCCGGTTAGTGTGCCACCCGCTGATATATTAGAGCCAAATCTATTCAATGCTATCATCTTTAACAGAATTACATACTCAATAAGTGAAATTTGATCAAATTAACCCTAAAATCGAACCAATATTGACAACGCAGCTACATCACCGGCAATATTAATATTGTCGAATCGACGAATGTAAACTAAACAAATCGCCGCCGCCCACCGCAGTGCTCGCCGGCAACAGGCTCAGCAATAGCAAGGCTGGCTGGGGCCCGGCAGTGTTACGTACCGATTAGGCCCAAATGCTATCAGATTTAACATAATTACATAGTCTAACAGTGATATTTGGTCAAATTAACCCTAAAATCGAACCGATATTAACGCCGACGCCGCATCGACGGCGATATTCATATTGTTGAATCGACGAATGTACACAAAACAAATAGCGGTGCTCGCCGGGAACAGGCTCAGCAATAACAAGGCTAACTGGTGCCCGGTGGTGTTAGGTATCGATTAGGCCCAAATCTATTCAATGCTATCATATTTAACAAAATTGCATACTCTAAAAGTGAAATTTTATCAAATTAACCGCAAAATCAAACCGATAACATCGATATCACCGCCGATGTAGCGGCGGCGATATTAATATTGTCGAATCGACGAATGTACACAAAACAATTAGCAGTGCTCGCTGGCAACAGGCTCAGAGGGATTTCCCAAATCTATAAATAAGTACACGGTTAGCTATCCGCACCGGTTTGGACATCGGTGCATACGGCTTGACCTAATTCACCAAGCCCCTCCTAGCCATGGATAGCGACCACAGAGCTAACGTGTAGCACTGGCTACGCGTAGCATCAGCCCATGCATACGGGCCCAGGTCCTAATGCTTACCGCTACTCACACTGATTAGAAAAGGCTTAAACCAGCAGTCTAGTATACTACTCACCCCGCCCACACTGTCACCCCTCCCCAACCCTGACCACACCCCACACTCCACACCCCACACCCACACCCCCTGTGACCACTGCCTAATGCTTACCGCTAACCAGACCGATTAGATAAGACTTAAAGTGAGTTAACCAGCCCACTGTGACCATCATCATCATCATCATCATCATGCTGTCGGTTGTGATGCGACAAAGACTGCTTTCATTACTTGACTGCCGCTCTCCATTTAGCTCTCTGCTGTGAGAGTTGTGTCCATGAGTCGGTCTTAATGTCTCTCAGCTTCAGGTTTCTCTTGATGGTATCCTTGAACCGGAGACTAGGGCACCCTCTCTTTCTGTAACCAGAAGACAGTTGAGAATAGAGGATCTGCTTTGGTAGCCTGTCTGATGACATCCTCATGAGGTGTCCAGTCCACCGGAGATTCTTTTTGATCAGAAGATCTTCCATAGAGGGCAGCCCCGTCCGGTCGAGTATTTCCTTATTTGTCACTTTGTCCTTCCAGGTTAGCCTCATGATTGAATGCAGATGTCACATCATGAAGGCATGCAGCTTTTTCCACTGTGACCACTACCTAATGATTACCACCAACAAGACCGATTAGATAAGGTTTAAACCCGCAGTCTACTGTACTAAACTGGTCCCACACCCAGCCCACTGTGACCACTTCATAATGCTTACAGCTAACTAGACCAATTAGATAAGGTTTAAACCCGCAGTCTACTGTACTAAACCGGTCCCACACCCAGCCCACAGTGACCATGTCATAATGCTTACAGCTAACTAGACCGATTAGATAAGGTTTAAACCCGCAGTCTACTGTACTAAACCGGTCCCACACCCAGCCCACAGTGACCATGTCATAATGCTTACAGTTAACCAGAGCGATTAGATAAGGTTTAACCCCGCAGTCTACTGTACTAAACCGGTCCCACACCCAGCCCACAGTGACCATGTCATAATGCTTACAGTTAACCAGACCGATTAGATAAGGTTTAAACCCGCAGTCTACTGTACTAAACTGGTCCCACACCCAGCCCACTGTGACCACTTCATAATGCTTACAGCTAACTAGACCGATTAGATAAGGTTTAAACCCGCAGTCTCCTGTACTAAACTGGTCCCACACCCAGCCCACCGTGACCATGTCATAATGCTTACAGTTAACCAGACCAATTAGATAAGGTTTAAACCCGCAGTCTCCTGTACTAAACTGGTCCCACACCCAGCCCACAGTGACCATGTCATAATGCTTACAGTTAACCAGACCGATTAGATAAGGTTTAACCCCGCAGTCTACTGTACTAAACCGGTCCCACACCCAGCCCACAGTGACCACATCATAATGGTTACCGCTAAGCAGACCGATTAGATAAGGTTTAAACCCGCAGTCTCCTGTACTAAACTGGTCCCACACCCAGCCCACAGTGACCACATCATAATGCTTACAGCTAACCAGACCGATTAGATAAGGTTTAAACCCGCAGTCTACTGTACTAAACCGGTCCCACACCCAGCCCACCGTGACCACATCATAATGGTTACCGCTAAGCAGCCCGATTAGATAAGGTTTAAACCCGCAGTCTACTGTACTAAACCAGTCCCACACCCAGCCCACCGTGACCACATCATAATGCTTACCGCTAACCAGACCGATTAGACAAGGCTTAAACCAGTAATCTACTGTACTACAACCCCAACATCTAGCCTGCAATGACCACTGCCTAAGGCTTACTGCGAACCATACAGATTAGAAAAGGCTTAAACCACTGTGACCATGTCATAATGCTTATTGCTAACTATCTTTTGAACTTTTTCAGGTTGATGTATTTTTATCATCATCATCCTTATCAGCAATCTTATTACTTTAACAAATATGTACATATAGCTTAGTTAAAACAGATGTGTATATTATTTCATGATGCCCTACTACAGCCTGCTCTGAGTGCAGCTCCTCCCTGACCTACTGCCCTTTACTGATGGTCTCCCTCTCTCTATCGCCGGCAGGATTATACGATAATGGAGTCCGAGGACGATATGTGCGGCCCGAGTGATGCCGAGCTCGACTCGGAGGTGGAGGAGATGGACGGGGACGACGCCGAGCAGGAGCTGAGCATGTGGCTAGACCAGCTCAACACGATACAACAGGTCAGTGCACATTAACATTTTAACATAGCGACTGGATCAGATCTTTGATTGGTTGATGGAGTGGTTTTCCGCTGAGCATGTGGGTAGACCAGCTCAACATGATAACATGGGTCAGTACACATTAACATAGCGAAGGGACGAGAGATTTGATTGGTTGATGGAAGGTTTTTGAACTGGGAATGTGGTAAGACCAGGTCAACACGATACAACAGGTCAGTACACATTAACATAGCGAAGGGACGAGAGCTTTGATTGGTTGATGGAAGGTTTTTGAACTGGGCATGTGGCTAGACCAGCTCAACACGATAAAACAAGTCAGTGCACATTAACATAGCCAAGGGACCAGAGCTTTGATTGGTTGATGGAGTGGTTAGGAGCTGGCCTTATGGCTAGACCACCTCAACACCAATTCCATTGAGAACCAGCAAAGGTTTCTAATATGCCAAGTTTGTTCAGCTTCTGCTATATTACTGGAAGACTCTACTGAAGGGATAGCGGGTGAGAGATGGTGTTGTTGGTAGTGGTGGTATGGGGAGCTGTGTGCATCAATGTCCTGCTTGGTTCTACATGCAGACAAATGGGGTGCCATCGCTAAAGGGGTGGAAGTGAGGATGTGTGTGTGTACTGGAGCGTGACGTGCCCCGTGGAGCAGCCTACACTACACCTTATTGATTTCCACTTAGTGGCTTTACTGCACGCTGGCTGAGGCGTTAAATGTCTACATTGCCGCCCGCTCTGAGTCACGCCCTGTTCACACAGTCACAGAACTACACCTGTGTTAATGCATCTCTAAAGCAGGACGCCACCTGTATTAATGTATCCTAAAAACAGGATACCACCTGACATAAAGTATCCAATAGCAGGATTAATATAGCCTCACATCAGGACGCCATCTGTATTAACGTATCCCACACATGGATGCTGTCTGTATTCAAGTTGCGTAGTCCGATGGTTTGGAGATTCTGTCATTTCTGAGATAAATATATTAGATTGATCATCATAACCTACTTTACTTTAGTTTGAAGTAGCTTTTATTGTAAATGGTTAACTTTGGAGATATTTGAAGTGAAACCATCCAAAATTAATTTGGCAAGCATGCCAAAACTCTGACACCATAGGCTTCTGCAGTAACGGGTTCTATTAAATTGCCTCAGTATTCCCTTATAAGTGACAACAAATGTTTAATAAGTGCCCAGGATCTAATGTATCTAATATGTACAATGTATCTAATATGTACAATCAAATCTAGATAAATGCTTTAGTTTTTGAAAATTTGGTACTTTCGACGGACTATGCAGCTTTAATGCCTTCCAAATGCAGGACACCACCTGTATTAATAATATATCCTCACACCAGGACACCCCTTGTATTAGCATATAACTCACACAAGGACACCCCCTGTATTAACGTATCCTCAGACCAGGGAACCCTCTGTATTCACGTATCCTCACACCAGGACACCCCCTGTAGTAATGTATCCTCACACCAGGGCACCCCTATATTAACGTATCCTCACACCAGGACACCCCCTGTAGTAACGTATCCTCACACCAGGACACCCCCTGTATTAATGTATCCTCACACCAGGGCACCCCTATATTAACGTATCCTCACACCAGGACACCCCATGTATTAACATATCCTCACACCAGGACAACCCCTGTATTAACGTATCCTCACACCAGGACACCCCCTGTATTAACGTATCCTCACACCAGGACACCCCCTGTATTAACGTATCCTCACACCAGGACAACCCCTGTAATAATGTATCCTCACACCAGGGCACCCCTATATTAATGTATCCTCACACCAGGACACCCCATGTATTAACGTATCCTCACACCAGGACACCCGCTATTAATGTATGTTGGTGATTTTACCCACCCACATACTCTATAAACACAAAGTTACACACACAAACTAGTATAACTATAAGCACAAGGCTGCACCTGGAACCTCTGCAAATGCAAAGCTACATCCAGAGGTTTGGTAAGCGCAATCTATGTACAGTACCTCTATAGACTCTATATAGTACAAACTCCACACAAACTCTATATAGTACAAACTCCACACAAAGTCTATATAGTAAAATCTCCACACACAAAGTTTGTAAACACAAAACTCTACATACAACTTCTATAACTAGAAAGCTCCACACACAAACTCTATATACTAAAAACTCCACAGAAACTCAAAATAATAACTCCGCACAAACTCTATATAGTACAAACTCCACACAAACTCTATATAGTACAAACTCTACACAGACTCTATATAGTAAAATATCCACCCACAAAGTGTGTAACCACACACCTCCACATACAACTTCTATAACTAGAAAGCTCCACACACAAATTCTATATACTAAAAGCTCCACACAAACTCGATATAGTAAAAGCTCCACACACAAACTCCATCAACACAGAAGCTCGATATAGTAAAAGCTCCACACATAAGCGCTATCCACACAATGCTCCACATACAAACTATATAGCACAAGCTCAACACACAAACTCTATAAACACAAACTATATAGTAAAAGCTCCACACACAAGCGCTATCAACACAACTCTCCACATACAAACTATATAGCAAAAGCTCAACACACAAACTCTATAAACACAAACTATATAGTAAAAGCTCCACACACATGAGCTATCAACACACCTCTCCACATACAAACTATATAGCAAAATCTCACCACACAAACTCGATAAACAAAAACTATAAAATAAAACCTCCAAACACAAATTCTATAAACATTATGCTCCATACACAATCGGTATATAAGAAGCTCCACACACACACTCTATACACACAATCTCCAAACACACAGACTCTGTATTGTAAAAGGTCCACACACAAACTCTATAAACATGAAGCTCCCCAGACACACTGTATATATCAAAAGGTCCACACACAAACTCTATAAACATGAAGCTCCCCACACACACTGTATATATCAAAAGGTCCACACACAAACTCTATGAACATGAAGCTCCCCACACACACTGTATATATCAAAAGGTCCACACACAAACTCTATGAACATGAAGCTCCCCACACACACTGTATATATCAAAAGGTCCACACACAAACTCTATGAACATGCAGCTCCCCAGACACACTGTATATATCTAAAGGTCCACACACAAACTCTATGAACATGAAGCTCCCCACACACACTGTATATATCAAAAGGTCCACACATAAACTCTATGAACATGAAGCTCCCCACACACACTGTATATATCAAAAGGTCCACACACAAACTCTATGAACATGAAGCTCCCCACACACACTGTATATATCAAAAGGTCCACACACAAACTCTATGAACATGAAGCTCCTCAGACACACTGTATATATATAAAGGTCCACACACAAACGTTATGCACAAACTACACAACATTGTATAAACATAAAGCTCCACACACACAAACTATGTAGCACAAGCTCCACACACACACTCTATATGCGCACAATGTACACACACAAACTCTATAAACATAAAGCTCCACACACAAATTGCATATATCAGAAACTCTACACACAAACTCTATGCAGAATAACCTACACACATAAACTGTATAAGCACAAGCTACACTCACAAACTGTATAATTTATAAACATAATGATCCACACACAAACTATATAAACACAAGCTACACTCACAAACTGTATAATGTATCAACATACTGTTCCACACACAAACTCTATAAGTACAATCTACACACACAACCTGTATAATTTATAAACATAATGCTCCACACACAAACTCTATAAGCACAATCTACACACACAAACTGTATAATGTATAAACAAAATGCTCCACACACAAACTCTATAAATACAAGCTACACACACAAACTGTATAATTTATAAACATAATGCTGTACACTATATACTCTATAAACTATAAACTATATACTCTATAAACAAACAAACTGTACAATATATCAACATAATCAATATATCAACATAATGCTCTACACACAAAGTCTATAAACACAAGCTACACTCACAAACTACAATTTATAAACATAATGCTCCACACACAAACTCTATATGCAGAAGCTATGCACACAAATTGTATTTATTAACACAAAGTTACATACACAAACTCTAGGAGCACAACACTACATATGTGTACAATATAACCACAAAGCTACATACACATATAGTACAAAACCAGAGCCACATACTAAAACTGCAAGCTAGATTCAAGTTGAGCCAAATTAGCATCTTGTATTTCTAACCCGCTAAGCATAATCCAAGTGGGCATTTCGCATCACTACAGTACATCAAAGCAACATACATTCCATTCCGAATTCAAAGCTGACAATAATAGACCTTATATGTTCACATATGATCAAAGTGACTCTCGAGAAAAACACAATTTTGGTCATGCTCATAAAAGATGTCGGTGTGAATTTTTGTCGCGACAATGACATTGCAAGGCATTTGAGTGACACGGAAAGGAGAGCGTGTGGAGCGGATTAAGTTTGATGGAGACATAGCAATGGCCGCATTTGTTTGTTGGTGAAGCGGCGTCGTAGTGTATACATACATACATATATGGTGCTGTTATCGAGCATCTAAGCGCTGCTTTTAAATGGAGAAGCCAGGCGGTGTGCCAGCAGATAGCACAGTCTCTGTGATGGACGACGGGTCCTCTGTGCGTCTGTATGGATCCGTTACCAGGCAACCGACACTAACCGACTGCTGAGGTCCTTCTACCAACAAATCAGCGATCCTTCCTTGTGTTCTATTGTTGTTAGATTCGTTGATTCAAATTGCATACTCCCCGTCCTGACATGACCTTAGATGTTGCCAGGACGTAAAACAACAAACAAACAAACTTGCATAGTCTGATGAAAACATCAAGTTTTCCAAACCAAAACAATTATCTAGATTTGATTCTACTTATCTAACTTTTTTTCGTTTTTGGGGGGTACATTAGTTGTTTAAGCAGCGGAAATTTCAGTCGCAGACGACTGATCTTCCTCATTCCACTGCTCCTTGCCCTATCCTAGTAATGAGGAGTGTCTGGCTAGGAAGAGAGAAGTATCAACTTTTAAGTCATTGGTTTGACTCGACCAGTATTCGAACCCACAATCTACCAACACGGGAGACGGACGCTCTAACTCATTCGGCCATCCCGATACAAATGCAGTTATTAAGCACCTGTTGCCACATAGAAGGGAATATTGAGTTAATTTGATCAAATATATGTTACTGCAGAAGGCTATGATGTCAGAGTGTTGGCATGCATGTAAACATTAATGTTCTATGGTTGCACTTCAAATATCTCAAAAGTTAGCCATTTCAAAGAAACGTTACTTCAAAGTAATGTAGATAATACCGATCAGCCTAATATATTTATCTTAGAAAATGACAGACACTCTAAACGATCGGACTATGCAACTTTCAGTAAGGGGACTTTCAATCAGGACAAGTTGTCTTCCTCATTTTACTACTCATTGTTCGATTCTGCTAGAGCGCTATGTCCGGTAGCAGAAAATATTAATATGTATATCATTGCGTTGACTTGGTCGGGGTTTGAACCCATGAGCTACCCGCTATACAGGAAACAAGTGCTCGACTCATTCGGCCATTAGGTATGCCTCAACTGAATTTATTCGTTGTTGTTGACACCCAGGCACTCCTCTTACAGCCCTAATTACAGCTATTCTTATACTCCGTAAGTTATTTTTTTTAAATAACTCTTTAGCAAAATGTAATTCAAAAATGTGTTACTGCCCCAGCAAAGTGCAGCGGTTGGAGGTGGGTTGCAAAAAGAAAGAGAAAAAAGCAACAAGAAAGGCCAAATTTTGGTGAGTATATCCCATGATGTCATGACTTGCCGTGAAGTGACGCCTACATTAGTGGTATGCAGTGCTAATTAATCCCCCCCCCCACACACACACACCCCGACACCAGACCACATCCAGCCAGAATAACAAGTGGTCACGATATTGGATTATCAACATCTGTCTACTGAGGACTGTGGTAGGTCGGGCGGAGAAATACCAACACAATTTTGGTTGATTGGTGGAGTTTTACGTCATGGCAACATCTAGGGTCAAATGAGGATGGTTACCGACTTGTGACACTGCACACTCATAGTCCTGGCCCACTGGGAGGAGACCAGGCCACCAGCACCATGACCTAATACCCCACTCAGTCATATTATCCTGACACTGAGCCAACCAGTCCTTCCCCTATCCTAATAATGCTGAGCAAATGGCTAGGAAGCGACAAGCGAGTTAGTTAATGTTGCATAGTCCGATGGGTTTGAATTTCTGTATCCTTTCTGAGATAAATATATTAGATCGATCACTAGTATCTACTTTACATTAGTTCAAAGTTACTTTTATTTTAAATGGTAAACTTTTTAGATATTTTGAGTGCAAACATGATAAATTAGTTCCGGCCTGCTTGCCAAAACTCTGACACCATAGACTTCTGCGGTAACAGGTTCTGTTAAATTGACTCAGTATTGCCTTCTATGCAGAAACAAATGTTTAATACTTGCATCAGTATCTAAGTTAGATATGTCAAATGAAATCTAAATAATTGGTTTGGTTTTGAAAATTTAATATTTCATCAGACTATGCAGCTTTAAGTATGGTATACATGTAGGATCAAATCCGTGTAGATGTTTTTTTGGTTGAGGAAATATGCTCCAATCTGATTATGAACTTGTGGTTATTTTATTTGCTTACGCGCTTTATAACACAAATGAACTTGTAAATGCTTCCATCTTTATTTCTTTCGTGATACATACACTTTTGAATTTTCAAATGTATTCCAAGCATCAGGCGTTGTCTGGAGCAACATAACCGAATACAGAATACACATTAACATCATTCTACTTCGCCATCCCGATATCAAATTAGATGTTGCTAGAAGGAAAAGCCCCAACAAGGAGACAGGAAAGACCGCCACTAGAGTGGCTGACTGTCGTGAGGCGATCACCCTCACTCATCGCAATCTCCTCTTGTATGTGTAAAACCACCAGGGTACACATTGCGCTTGGAGAGCAAGCAAAGGAACACGCGGACTACTTTTTCTTGTGGCTGAGGGACTATTTCCTCTTCTCCCCACTGCATCATCCCGCGGTGTGTAGTTAGGCTCAGCTTGGCAGCGTCCCAGCGGGGCCGTCGTACTAGAACGTGGTCTGTTTTACTCAATAATTGGCCCTACGTTTCTTTTGGGGTTTCTGGCTAGATCCTACAAATACCCATTCAATGTTAGAGATTATTCCAACTATTCTGGTCTTGTACCTACAATGTGGAATATGTGTTGTTGCTGTTGCATTTATCCGTGATTAAACCGTCAGATTATGTAAAGGCCCGGTCACACT
This sequence comes from Branchipolynoe longqiensis, assembly GCA_030323885.1. Taxonomy (NCBI): domain Eukaryota; kingdom Metazoa; phylum Annelida; class Polychaeta; order Phyllodocida; family Polynoidae; genus Branchipolynoe; species Branchipolynoe longqiensis. The sequence continues at coordinate 42,620,663 of CM059196.1, read as the reverse complement.
ACGACGTAACGACATCAGCCTAGGGAGAAGGTGAAAAATGTCGAAATTCTCGGCGTAGTATGCAAATTTGGGCACAACTTGAACCTGGATGCAGCATAGTTGACAAGAGCGTAACGTCGGTAAAGTATAGTGACAGCAACATTCAACGAGAGAGGACAATGTAATTACGCTCACAGAACGTTATGAACGTTATTCCATCACCAGAACTATGTTGCTTTATGTTACGTGACGTTACATACGTCATGACACGGTGGTGAAACGCTGAACGTACGTTGGACGTATGTTCGGCGTACGTTCTCATGACGTTCCCATTACGCCGCGTGGATGTTTCCACCGGCTTTAATGTGGGTCAAAATAGTGGAACGTAGTGGAACATAGTGGAACGTAGTGGAATGTAGTGGAACGTAGTGGAACATAGTGGAACGTAGTGAGCAGTGTTTGACTAACGTCCATCTAACGTCATTGATGTTCGCTGAACGTGTACAGAACGTGTGGTGAATGTAAACCCTTCTGTTCGAATTACGTCAAAAGTTTTGAACGGGTTCAAAACCTTGACATGCACAGACGTAACATGACGTAACTCGACGTCAATCTAATGTCATTTTGACGTCATCATAACGTAACTCAACGTACATCAACATAATGACGAAACGTGATCATGTCAGACTTACATTGGCTCATTACGTCATAGTGTGACAGGGGTATAACTTTACTTTGACCTGTGTTTGGCGCAAACATGAATATAACAATAAATATTGCATGTTGAAGGGATCATCATGGTATTGCATTAGTATCCAATGTCGCAAAGAAGTTACACAACTTATAATACAACATTTGTTTGGTCATATTTGAACATTTCTGTATAATAATACAATCTGTTTAAGTTCCGTGTACTTGGTGAATATAGGAGAAAACCTAGCATCTTGGACAATATTTCGGAGTCAGAACGCTTGGTAACTTTAACCAGATATTTCTTGCTGCTAGCTCGAATCCGTTTGGCATCATAGCCGCCAATTTTGCCGGGGTGATAATAGGGGAAGCTGCAGCATCTTAGCCAGTGTTTGTGGACGATAATCAGAGTAGGTTTAGTAACAGCTCATGCAATCTTTCTGTGATTTCGGAGTGTAAAAGGATTGTCATCTTTGAAGACATTTGTGGGTCTTAATGTAAAAGGTTTAGCGTCATACTTCATCGAGGTGATTTTCTGCATGATATGTTATGGAAGTTTTACCGTCAGTGACAGTTTGTTTGAATTATGATCTGAAAAGGTTTTAGGTCTCATATACTGTGGGTCATAACAGGGAAAACTTTAGCACCATAGACAGTAGATCCGACTGATCACTTCACCACCAGACACTACATCTGTGTGATAATAGGGAACACTTAAAGATGCATAGTCCGATGAAATAATTATCTAGATTTGATTCTACATATCTAACTTAGATACTGATGCAATTATTAAACATTTATTTCTGCATTGAAGGTAATACTGAGTCCATTCAATAGAAGTTTTAGAACCTGTAACTGCAGATGGTGTCCGAGTTTTGGCTGAAACTAATTGTCCATGTTTGCACTTCAAATATCTCAAAAGTTTACTATTTAAAATAAAAGTAGCTTTAAACTGATGTAAAGTAGATACTAATGATCGATCTAATATATTTATCTCAGAAAAATAACAGAAATTCAAAACCATCAGACTATGCAACTGTAAGCGACACAGACAGTATATCTGAGTGATAATAGCGGAAATTTTAGCACCATAGACAGTATATATATATATATGTAATATATATATATATATATATATATAATGTGATAATACGGGACCATTTAGCATCGTAGACAATAAACCCGAGCAACAATAGGGGAATATTTAGCATTATATACTATACTGGGGTGATAATAGGACACATTTGAGCATCACATAAGTATATTATGGTGATAATAGGGGATGGTTTAGCGTCATAGTCTATAGCTGGATGATAACAGGGAACTTTAGCATCATATACCTATGTGATAATAGGGAGTGATTTATCATCATATACTATACATGGGTTACAATAGGGAAAATGTTAGCACAAAAGACAGTATATTTGGTTGGTAACCGGGAGATGCTTGAACATCGTACACTCTATCTAGGTGATAATAGGGCCCCCTTTCTCATCAGAGACAGTACATCTAAGTGATAATAGGGATCACCTTGTAGCATACTATACTGTATATCTGGGTGATAATAGGAGGTGTTTTAGCATCATAGACAATATCTGGGTGATAATAGGAGGTGTTTTAGCATCACATGATATATATGGGTGATAATAGGAGGGGCTCTAGTATCACATGCTATATCTGGGTGATACTAGGAGGTGCTCTAGCATCATAGACAATTCCTGGGTGATAATAGGAGGTGCTTTAGCATGACAAGCTATATCTAGGTGATAATATGTGTTTTAGCATCATACACTATATCTGGGTGATAATAAGAGGTGCTTTAGCATGACATGCTATATCTGGGTGATAATAGGTAATTTAGCATCATATACTATATCTGGGTGATAATAGGAGGTGCTTTAGCATTACATATATGAGTGATAATAGGGGGATTTATCATAATATACTATATCTGGGTGATAAGAGGTGCTTTAGCATGCCATACTATATATGGGTGATAATAGTATGTGTTTTAGCATCACATGCTATATATGGGTGATAATATAGGGGCTTTAGCCTCATAGACTATATCTGGGTGATAATAGGGGGCTTTAGAATCATAGCCAATATATATATATGGGTGAGCATGTGAGAAAGCATGGCAAACTTTCTGTCTGGCCTCGCCGACCTGTCCCGCAGCGCCATCTGAGGGGCAAGTGAGAAACCAGGCTAACACCGCCCGATATCCTCTGATTACCAGAACACTGTCAGACTGCTGACATCCCAGGAAAAGGTGCAGTAATTCCTCACTAGAACATTCTAAATGGCAAGTATCAATCCATTTCTGAGAGAGAACAAATATTTAAAATATAGACTTTTAGAATGTCTACCAGAGGGCATCTGTCATTAAGAGTGGATTAGCAAAGTAGAGTAGTTTCTTCTAATTGTTTGTTACAGAATGTGTTTAAAACAATTCTTTATAGTAAATATAGCTACCTGAATTCTTAGTATATCCTCCCCCTCCATGCCCCGAGCACGTACGAAATGGACGCACCCTGAGACTGCTGCAGGGGGTGCCGTGTGGAAATACCCCTCAGTTTGGGATATTATCTGTATTGGGCGCCCTACCCGCATTTTACCAAGAACTCATTTTCTTCATTTCTTCTCTCTTTGTTTCCTTCAGTCTTCCTTCCTTACTCCCCCCCCCCCCCTCCTTATTGTGTGTGTTTCTCTGCAGGACTAGAGTTGTGTAAATTGTGTTTAGTAACCTTTGTCTCATTGTAATATCACCCTGGAATACTGTACTCAGAAATACCTGCTTATAGCTGGGCTCAATTAGTTTACTGATAGTAGTGACAGTAAGTGTAGCAAACACTGACAGGGTATCCTTTGTGTGTTTCCTGTTCTTGGCAAATGACCACATTTATCCGTATGTCAGGTTAGCCTTCATATACAGTTGAAGCACAAATTTACACCTACACGTCTTCGTTGGTTTCATTGTCTTTTACTTCTTTTCACCCTAGTTTTCATTTATATTTATTCTCTTCCTCATCTGTTTTCATCTTTTCTCTCTCTCTGTATTTTTGTTGGTCTTTTCTGTCTTTTGGATCTTATATTACTAGTAACTTTTTCTTTCTCATATTCATCTTCTCCAGTGTACCCTCCATCCTTTTCCAATTCTGCTTCTTGATTTTTGCCATCTTTTTCATCGTCCTTGCCATCATGTTCATCTTCAACTTTTTCGAATTTTTCTCCAACCTGGTCTTCAAGTGCTTTGACGTATTGGAATTCTTAATCTTCTTCAAATTATGTTAATTGTTTTCGAATCATTTTACAACTTATTCCACAGGGTTTAATTCTTTTTTAGATTCGTGGAATGCTTCTTCAATTTTCTTCACTTCTTCCTTCCTTTCTTCCTTGTCTTGTTCATTGTCATGTGCCTTGTTTTGTTCATTGTCTTGTTCCTGGTCTTGTTCATTGTCTTGTTCATTGTATTGTTCCTTTTCTTGTTCATTGTCTTGTTCATTGTCTTGTTCATTGTACTGTTCATTGTCTTGTTCATTGTCTTGTTCATTGTCTTGTTCATTGTCTTTTTCATTGTCTTGTTCATAGTCTTGTTCATTGTCTTGTTCATTGTCTTGTTCATTGTCTTGTTCATTGTCTTGTTCAGTGTCTTGTTCCTTGGCTTCCTCCGTTTCTTCCTTATTGAATTCTTCCATCTCTGATTCCTTTTCTTCTTCCTTGTCTTCTTCCTTATCTTCTTCCCCGTTACTTTCTTTTTCCTTTTCTTCTTCCTTCGTCTTCTTTGTTTTCTTCTTAAACTTCAACTTTAACTTCTTAGAATCTTTCTCCAACTTCTTCAATGCCTTTCCTTTCCTCTTTCACTTCCTCGCCAGATTCAGGGCACTCTTCTCCGTCTTCTCAACCTATCTACTATGTCTCATTGCAATTCACTGCTTGTCTGTGACCCTGGTCTCTCCACTTGAAGGACAATATATTAAATTTAAGAATATATTATAGAAAAGCAACACAAGGAAAAGGACATGTTTATAAGAGTAGTATGATTAAAAAGAATAGACAAGAATAATTATCCTCGAATGCATATATCTTACATTAGACATAATTTGGGAAACTAATTACATATTGTGTAGTGCAATAATAGTAGTAATAGTAATAGTTATGTCACTCCGCCACAGAGAATGTGGCATTCTCTGTGGCGGAGTGGTTAGAGTGTCTGACTTTTTTCTAGGTCAAACTCCTAATCTGAGGGTTGGCAGTTCGATCCCCCATGCCCCCAGCTCTGCCAATTTGGATTTCCACCGCTGTGTATAACTTACAGCGTCATCAAAGGCCGGTTGCTCTCATACCATGTCTATGTAGTGTGGGAGGTTAAAAATCCCTTGGGTCGGTAAAAGTGTAGGCTCGGGCTGTCTATCGACCAGCAGTGGAATGAGGAAGACCAGTCGTCTATGACTGAAATTTCCCCTGCTTAAACAACTAATGGACCCCCCCCCCCCAAAAAAAAAGAAAAGATAATTAAGATAAGCAGACGAATTTCAGGCAACGGTAACAATAATACCAGCGAGAATATGAGCAGTAGTGGGCACAATGAAAAGACATAATAACTGCACTAATAAAAACAATACTCACGGGATGGGATGGCTTATCGATAAAAACGCTGGCTTGCATCCTGTTTGTGAATTTGTGCTTTAGAATCCTGGCTGTGTTAAACCAACGACTTACATACAATTGTCCCGTCTTGATATGACCATACATGTTGCTAGGACGTAAAATCCCAACAAGCAAACTTACACAATTGATATGTGTCGTTACCCAGCCTGATGTGGTGCATTAATAGGAAAAGCCTATTGTTGGTTCATTCAGTATCTGGACAATGTTACTGAGTGGTGTATTGGGTCATGGTGTCAGTGGCACAGTACTCCAGTGGGGCAACACTATAAGGTATCACGAGTGCGAACTGTCACAACTTAGTGGTCCTCCTGAGATTCTATCAATTATTAATAAACCTTTTCTTTTTCTATGGGAATTTGTTTCCCTTGACCACAAATATATGATTGTGAGCTTTCTAATTTAATGAGTGTCTATTGGCACATGATTGATTGTCTGCTTTTACATGTAAAAGCGATGGTTTGAACAAAAAAACTAATATTTCTCGCCGTGAATATGGCCTATGCTGCCAACACGGCCTAAAGCAACCATCAATCAATCAATCAATCAACCTGAGATGAACCTAATTTTTGCTCGTATATAAAAACCCCAGCAAACAATACCAATAATTATAATGCTAGAGCTGGTTCAGTGTATTACTAACAAGCCCAACCGAACATCAAAATTCATAAACTCAGATAACTAACCACATTACAGTAATACTGGAATATTTCTAACAAACTAATATGGATAAACCGCTCGCTTAACTCCAACTAAACATACCCTACATTAAAACATACTACAAATTTACCAAATGAATACAGACGATAAGTTCTGCTTACATTCTAAATACCATGTAAATACACACATTGCACATTGATCTGAGGAATATTGATCTAGTTATATGACACTACTGTTGCCATATTGCTATGGAACTTTGGGGTTACAGAATTTCATTGTGTTACATGCTGCAAATTGTGTATTGAACAGTTATTGTATACCTTACTCTATATACCTTTTTGTGTAAATAATCCTGAATTGAAAAATGGCTGGAATACCAGTGCTTCGGCACTGTCAAAAGACTTATTCAGCAGAATAAACATATTTACCAACAACAACAAAACCCATAAACCACGCTAATAACCATGACAATAATAACAACAGTGGTAGTTATGACAATATAAAGACAAACAATAACACAAACAGGAGGAAATTAACGACCCCTTTGAGGTTGGGCAGCGTACAGCCACTAGATGCGTGGCTTTGGGAGTAGATGCCTGCCCGCCAGTCCGAGGTAATCGGTTCTAATATTGACTTCCGGTGGGGGGCCCGGAGAGCAGAAAATGAGGTGGAGGTAATAGCGGCACCAGACGAATAACGAGCAGCTCACTTCTATGTCTGCTCGCGGCCCGGCTTACCAAAGCAACGCCGACGAGTTTTACCAAAGAAGCATCAGCTTTTTTTATTTTGTTATTTTCATAATTTAATGAATGTAATTGCGATTCTTGTGTAATGCACATTACATCTGCATATGTGTATGGATATATTTATTTACATCATATATATATATGTTATATATAACGCGTTATATGAGTATAAATGCAAGGGTAACATGTACACCCTATCTTTCCTCTGCGCGCATTGGTGGAGTGCCCCCCCCCCTCTTTCAGGTGCCGGGTTAATTGCCGGGCGTGCACCCCCCTCGCATCACACATAGGACATCTGTTATATGTATATAGGAACACCAATAGATACATATATATATATATATATATATATATATATATAAATATATATATATATATACATATATATATATAATATATACAGTATAACCCCATTAAACCAAACTTGATGGGACCATAGACATTTGTTTGGATTAACCGATCATTGGTTTAACTGAGCTATAGCTTTAACTTTGAGTAAGCATGTATTGCACATGTAATATACAATTTATGTGGACAATTTGATTATTGTTTGTGTATGTATATAAAGTATAACCCCGTTAAATGAAGCTCGGTTAAACCAAACGATCGGTTAATCCAAACTTTTTTCTACGGCCTGGCGTATTCTAGTAATGCCAAGCACCAAGCTAGGCATTGACGAGTAGTAGTATCAATTGTGTAAGTCATTGATTTGACTCGATCTGGAATTGAACTCCCGACCTTCTGCATGTGAAGCCTGCATTCTACCGATTTGGCTACCGCGTCCGGTGATATATATGTAGACATAATATACATATTTATATACATATATATATAAACAGGCCCTGGTAGACAAATGCGCATAAACCAAGGCTAGTTGTTAAAACATATTCTTGGGGGTGGGGATATATTAAATAGCCTACCAAATGTTTAAGGTCTGACTATCTGCACTGATATGACAGCAATACTGACCACTCGCAAGTGGCGACAGTGTGGTCATGAATGGAACTAAGCCCTATGAGCCAAGAACACACTTAAGTACCAACAGCTACCTAGCAGTCTTTCCCTATTTCGGATCGACCTAGAATAGCTAACCCCAACACAAAACAAGCTCAAACATCTACAGATACTAATCACCATGTAACCACAAGGGGCTACTAGAGCAAATAATGTACCACTACTAAAGCAGACCAGAAGCCAAATAATAGCTCATGAGAGAAGCATGCTGTAAATGGCTGCCAAGGTGTGGAATGCACGGTAAAGGAACGACAAATTCCTGACCAAAAAACTTACAAAAAATATATGTGCAATATAAGGCTAGGAAACCCCCGCTAAGCTGCACTGCAAAGGGGCATGTGATATGTCACGGCCCACAAGCGGGACTCCCAATGGAAGGTAACCATACCAAAAGTAGCCAGATAACACACCACACAATTACATACAAGGCTATGACATGTAAATAGGAGTAGGCTAGTCTAGTAATAAGAGTAGAACAAAATAAAATAATACATATATGCCAAGAAAATCCAAAGAAACTAACATAGGCTACTAACCATACCAACCAATTATCTATCTGCTACTGAAATGCAGGCAATCAAATACCTTATCAGCAGCTACTGTGAGGTAAGATAACACCAACACTACAACTGGCCAGCATTGAAAACAAGCCTGGGTACCCGGGCTTATATGCTATGGACAGTATAAATACAGCCTCAATAAAAAAATATTTAAAAAAAAAAAATAAAAAGGATCGGAGATGGTTACATAAACGGTAGGGGAACTGATGGTACATGTTGGATAGCAACATGGTTAATTTGCGCACGACACGGGGACGGTTGACGCCCTCCCCTCCCCCTCCGCCACATGCCAACTCTTACCACAATGCGCTTTCATCCCCCCCCCCTCTCCCCTAAACCCCCCCCCTCCGCCACATGCCAACTCCTACCCCACACCGCTTTCATCCCTCCCCTCTCCCCTAAACCCCCCCCCCCTCCCCTCTCCCCTCCCCTGTCATCTCCCCTACCGGCCTTAACACCCCCCACGGCTCCGCACCCGCCCAGCGCTAATCCACACCCCCCCTTCTTCCCCCCCCCCCCCCCGCCCCCCCCCCCCCCCCGAGACCCAGCCTCCAGCAGGATAAAAAGGAGCCCCCCTCCTCGGTCCTAGGCACTCTCTTCCTCACACCGGACCAACCACCACCACGTACTCGTCTGAATCTCTACCGCCCCACGGGCCGACTACACCGCCCCTGGGGCCGACTACACCGCCCCACGGGCCGACTACACTGCCCACCAGGGCAGACAACAATGGACACGCTGGACCTGCCAACACCACACTCTCTACATGCCCCACGGCCTGCTCTACACGTCCCACGTGCTGCTCTACACGCCCCACGGGCCGACTACACCCACCGCCCGCAAGGCAGACTACTCCACCCGTCACCCACGGGCTGCCACCACCTCCATCCCGCACACCACACCCAGCGTGCCGGCAACATAGCCCTCCAGCCCGGCAAGAAATCACCCAACGACCCTCCCCACACACCGGACCTGCAACAACCACCAACTCTTCTCTATACCCTCCACGGGCTGCTCCGCCAGCTTCCCACACTAAAAACTAAGACTGCCCCAAGGGCCGCCGACACCACCTCCAAGGCCGCAAGCACCACCCGGGCCAGCAAGCACCGCCGACGGGCCCCCTACACCGCCTGCACCGATGCCAGCACCGCCGGGCCACCAAGCAGCACCACCGCCACACGCGCCTACTAAAACCGCCCCAAGGGCCGCCGACACCGCCTCCAAGGCCGCAAGCATCATCTGGGCCAGCAAGCACCACCCATGACCGCCTGCACCGAAGCCAGCACCGCCCGGGCCAGCAAGCACCACCACCGCCACACGCGCCGATTACACCGCCTCACGGGCCGCCAACAACGCTCCCAGGGCCTCAAGCACCGCCGACGGGCCCCCTACACCGCCTGCACCGACGCCAGCACCCCCGGACCAGCAACACAACCGCCGCCACTCGCGCCGACTAGAACCGCCCCAAGGGCCGCCGACACCGCCTTCAGGGCCAGCAGACACCGACGACGGACCGCCTGCACTGACGCCAGCAACGCCCGGGCCAGCAAGCACCACACGCGCCGACTAATACTGCCCTAAGGGCCGCCAACACCGCCTCCAGGGCCGCAAGCACCGCCCGCGCCAGCAAGCACCGCCGACGGGTTTCCCACACCGATCCCACTAACTCCAGCACCCCACGCACCGGCTACACCGCCCCTCGAGCCGAAAAAAACGCCACACGGCCGCATACACCGCCCCCACGGGCCACCGACACCACCTCCAGGGCCACAAGCACCGCCGACGGGCCACCTGCACCAGCGACGGCAACACCCCCGAGCCGGGCAGACAACAACCGTATATACGCCTGATCTGCACCATCGCACAGCACGACTACACCGCCCCAGGGGCCGACCACAAACCTCTTCCCGGCCACCACGCCGCACATCGGCACCCAAACACTGCCCTACAGGCCGATAACAAACCCGTCCCCGGCCACCACACTGCACCCAAACACCTCTACACGCCTGATCTACACCATCGCACGGCACGACTACACCACCCCACGGGCCGACTACAAGCTCGTCCCGGCCACCACGCCGCACAGCACGACTACAACGCCCCATGGGACGACTGCAACCCTTTTCCGGCCACCACGCCGCATCCCGGCACCCCGGAACCCCGGCACCCAACCACCGTCTACACGCCTGATCTTCCCGGCCACCACGCCGCACTCCGGCATCCCGGGACCCAACCACCGGACACCGGACCAGCACCTCTCCTCCTCACGCCGGACCTGCCAACACCACACTCTCTACATGCCCCACGGCCTGCTCTACACGGCCCACGGGCTGCTCTACACGCCCCACGGGCCGACTACACCCACCACCCGCAAGGCAGACTACTCCACCCGTCACCCACGGGCTGCCACCACCTCCATCCCGCACACCACACCCAGCGTGCCGGCAACATAGTCCTCCAGCCCGGCAAGAAATCACCCAACGACCCTCCCCACACACCGGACCTGCAACAACCACCAACTCTTCTCTATACCCTCCACGGGCTGCTCCGCCAGCTTCCCACACTAAAAACTAAAAACTGCCCCAAGGGCCGCCGACACCACCTCCAAGGCCGCAAGCACCACCCGGGCCAGCAAGCACCGCTGACGGGCCCCCTACACCGCCTGCACCGACGCCAGCACCGCCGGGCCACCAAGCAGCACCACCGCCACACGCGCCGACTAAAACCGCCCCAAGGGCCGCCGACACCGCCTCCAAGGCCGCAAGCATCACCTGGGCCAGCAAGCACCACCCACGGCCGCCTACACCGCCTGCACCGAAGCCAGCACCGCCCGGGCCAGCAAGCACCACCACCGCCACACGCGCCGATTACACCGCCTCACGGGCCGCCAACAACGCTCCCAGGGCCTCAAGCACCGCCGACGGGCCCCCTACACCGCCTGCACCGACGCCAGCACCCCCGGACCAGCAAGCACAACCGCCGCCACACGCGCCGACTAGAACCGCCCCAAGGGCCGCCGACACCGCCTTCAGGGCCAGCAGACACCGAGGACGGACCGCCTGCACCGACGCCAGCAACACCCGGGCCAGCAAGCACCACACGCGCCGACTAATACCGCCCTAAGGGCCGCCAACACCGCCTCCAGGGCCGCAAGCACCGCCCGCGCCAGCAAGCACCGCCGATGGGTTTTCCCACACCGCTCCCACTAACTCCAGCACCCCACGCACCGGCTACACCGCCTCTCGAGCCAAAAAAAACGCCACACGGCCGCATACACCGCCCCCCACGGGCCACCGACACCACCTCCAGGGCCACAAGCACCGCCGACGGGCCACCTGCACCAGCGACGGCAACACCCCCGAGCCGGGCAGACAACAACCGTATATACGCCTGATCTGCACCATCGCACAGCACGACTACACCGCCCCAGGGGCCGACCACAAACCTCTTCCCGGCCACCACGCCGCACATCGGCACCCAAACACTGCCCTACAGGCCGATAACAAACCCGTCCCCGGCCACCACACCGCACCCAAACACCGTCTACACGCCTGATCTACACCATCGCACGGCACGACTACACCGCCCCATGGGCCGACTACAACCTCGTCCCGGCCACCACGCCGCACAGCACGACTACAACGCCCCATGGGACGACTGCAACCCTTTTCCGGCCACCACGCCGCATCCCGGCACCCCGGAACCCCGGCACCCAACCACCGTCTACACGCCTGATCTTCCCGGCCACCACGCCACACTCCGGCATCCCGGGACCCAACCACCGCCTACATGCCTGAACTCCACGGCCACCACAACGCACCCCGGCACCCAGCCCCCCGCCACCCTAGCACCCAACCGCCGGCTACATGCCTGATCTACACCGTCGCACAGAACGACTACACCGCCCCACGGGCCGACTACAAACCTCTTCCCGGCCACCACCCGGTACCCCGGCAACCAAACACTGCCCCACGAGCTGACAACAAACTCCTCCCCGGCCACCACGCCGCACCCCGGCACCCAAGCACCATCTACACACCTGATCTACACCGCCGCACGACACGACTACACCGCCCATGGGCTGACTACAACCTCTTCCCGGCCACCACACCGCATCCCGGCACCCCGGTGCCCCGGCACCCAACCACCATCTATACGCCTGATCTACACCACTGCACGACCACACCACCCCACGGGCCAACTACAACCTCGTCAAGGTCACCACGGCGCACGGCATGACTACAACACTCCACAGGCCGACCACAACCTCTCTCCGGCCACCACGCCGCACCCCGGCATCCAACCACCATCTACACGCCTGATCTTCCCGGCCACCACGCCACACCCCGGCACCCAACCACAGTCTACACGGTTGATCTTCCCGGCCACCACGCCGCACCCCGGCCCCCAACCGCTGGCTACACGCCTGATCTGCACCGTCGCACAGCACGACTACAAACCTCTTCCCGGCCACCACGCGGCACCCCGACATCCCGGCACCCTGGTACCCCGGCACCCAAACACCGCCCCACGGGCCAATAACCAACCTCTCCCCGCCACCACACCGCACCCCGGTACCCAACCACCGTCCACACCCTGATCTACACCGCCGCACGGCATGACTACACCGCCCCACGGGCCGACTACAACCCCTTCCCGGCCAGCACGCTGCACCCTGGCACCCAACCACCGGCTGTACGCCTGATCTACACCACCGCATGGCAAGACTACACCACCCCACAAGACGACCACAACCTCTGCCCGGCCACCACGCCGCACCCCGGCATCCCGGCATCAAACGCCGGACCCCGGACCTGGCGAACCTCTTCTCTACCACTGCTCTACCGCCCCTCGGGAAAAATACACCGCCCCTGGGGCCGACTACACCGCCCACCCGGGCAGACAACGAAAACCGAATCAGCACGGACACCACTACAGACGCCGGACCTGCCGACAACCTCTTCTCGGCCGCCACGCCGCACCCCCGGCACCAAATGCCGGACCCCGACCACCGGACCTGGCCAACCTCTCCTCTACCACTGCTCTACCGCCCCATGGTCCGACTACACCGCTTCTGGGGCCGACAACACCGCCCCACGGCCCGACTACATGGCCCCACGGGCCGAGTACGCTGCCCACCCAGGCAGACAGCAACGGACACCGAACCAGCACCGACACCACTCCAGACGCTGGACCTACCAAACCGCAAAAGCAACAAAAACCTAGGAGGTCTGACTCTGCCAATGACTACACTAACCAGCCACCCTATGCCACATCGAACTGCACTAGAACGCGGGTTCACAATAATGACATCGCAGAAAGCGCGGTTGAAGCCTGGGGAGATAACATATATTTGCCTCTTATCTCCCCAGGCCCCCCCCCCCTCGGGACCCCGAGCCAACACACGCTGACTTCAAAACCCACAGCGAAGCCAGCCCTCAGATGTTCGCCTGTTGTTCCCCAGCCTCTCAGAGGTTTGTCCACCTCGCTCACAAGCTCCTTCACGGTCACCCCTCGGACCATACCCGGGGGTCGGCACTGCCCGGTACGGCCACGGCGTGCCAACAAGAACACCACCCAAACGTCGCCGACACCCTCCACAGCCTGCGACGAGGGGGAGCACAAGCATGCGCGCAGGCCGGGGCCCCCCTCGCCGACGTCAAGGACCTGGGAAACTGGAGGACGGCAGCGATACACCAGTACGTCTCCAAAGGGCGTTCAGCATGGCAAATCAGGCCCTCTCCCTCTACCTGGTTGAGAGGCCCTGATTCACTGTAACTTCCTGGATTGAACTCTTAACTGACCCACAGCTGACTCCACTACAACCTCGGGAAATACCATACCCCACTTCAAAACCTGACGCCGCACATGTAACCACTCGCACGCATCGCTCAGACAACTTGTTCATTCGCACCTTGTACTGTTACCTAGCATAAGGATTGTAGCCTCACCTGCTTCTCAGGCCTTGAGTACTATCTGATCTGTACATAGCCACTGATTGTCTTGTATACCACTTGTTGCCGCGGTCGCTGAATAAATTCCGCTTTATACCCAGTCCCCTTGTCGTGTCGTAAATTGTGGGAGACTCTTTGTTTTTCTTCCCATAATGGATTATGGAGCATATATGTGAAGTGGCCGAATGAGTTGAGTGTTTGGTCCCTATGTGTTTTTATCCTGAATAGAGTCAAACTGATGATTCAACAATTTATATGTATTGCTGCGTTGCTTGGTGCTCGGCTTAAAGTTAAGATTCCATATATGTGGTATGCGAATGTGGCAACAAAGCATGTAAAGGCACAGTAGTACTTCCATATGTCCGAATGCGAATGCGGCAAAGAGATCGACCCATGGACCAATCGGTGCGAATGCAAACCCTGCTGTGTTTGTCATACAAAACAACAGTAACTTTGACTTTCCTTCACAAATTTGGAGCAAAAAAAGCCCCAAAATGGCATGGGTATCTAGGCTGCATACCACATTCACATCCGCATGCCGCATACCGCGTATATGGAATCTTAGCTTTACTAGGACATGACAAGGAGCAGCGGAATGAGAAATACTACTAGATGCTTTCTACCATCAAGCTGCCCTCTGGGGCCGTGTGCATGATGCGGTGTTTGCGCTCCAAAACTGGTTTTGGCGGGAATTCTCCAGGGCCTATATGCAGGAGTCGGTGGTATTCGGTGATAGTGGGCCGAAACGGTGGTAGTCGGGAATTTCCCGGGTAGTGGCGAAAACTGGAATGCACAAGGTGGTGATAGGGCTAACACCAAACGCTTACCCGGTGGTACCTTACCCCTGGTATATATCAGGTATAGCGAGTTCATTAGGCCCAAATCTATTCAATGCTGTCATATTTAACAGAATTACATACGCAATAAGTGAAATTTTATCAATTTAACCCTAAATGCGAAGCGTTATTAAGGCTACTGCCGCATTGGCGGCGATATGAATAGTTATATTTTCGAATCGACGAACGTAAAGTAAACAAATCGCCGCCGCCGCATCGAAGTCGTTTTCCATACTGGCGGCGGCGGCGATTTGTTTACTTTTCGTTCGTCGATTCGAAAATATAACTATTAATATCGCCGCCGTTACGGCAGCACCGTTAATATTGCTTCGAATTTAGGGTTAATTTCATCAACTGTCACTTATTGCGGATCTAATTCTGTTAAATATGACAGCATTGAATAGATTTAAGCGTAATATATGGGTACAGATGCAGAGGGATTTCCCAAATCTATAAATAAATTCACGGGTAGCTATAATCAAAGTGGTACGCGCTCCCACATAGCACTTGACACAGTTCTCGACGTCGGCGATAGCTACCCGGTAATAGGCTGTACCACCAAACCCCGCTACCACCGACTCCTGCATACAGGCCCAGTTAACGGCGAAAAGACAACATGCAAGAAGCAGTGTTAGCGCTAGCACCACTACGTAAACTGGGGTAAGCTAACCCGTTCCATAGCAGGTTTAGCAGTAAACCCAGCCGGTTAGCTGTCGATTCAACATCGTCTGTGGGTGTATGTGTGGGTGTATGTCAGTCTGTGGGTGTGTGTGTCTACCTATGTGTGTGTATCTGTGTGTGCCTGTCTGTGTTTCTTTGTCTGTCTATGTATGTGTGTATGTGTGCATGGCTGTGTGTATGTATGTGTGTGGCTGTGTGTGTGGCTGTGTGTTTGTCTGTGTATGTGTGTGTATGTATGTGTATGTATGTGTGTATGTGCGTGTATGTATGTATGTGTGTGTGTCTGTCTGTGTCTGGGTGTGTCTGTATGTGAATGTTTGTGTGTATGCATATCTGTGTGTATATGTATGTGTGTTGCTGTGTCTGTGTGTTTCTGTGTCTGTGTATGTGTCTGTGTGTTTCCTGACCTGACTTTACAGAGACACAGAGACAGACATACATACAAACATACACACACCGACATACACACATAAACAGACACACACACCCGACATACACATACACACCTGACCTGACTTTGCAGAGAGAGACACACAGAGACACACACACATACATAGACACATTCCGAGACACACACATACAGAGACACACTCACACAGAGACACACATACACATACACAAAGACAGACACACACAGACAAATACATACACACACAGACAGAGACATACACAACCAGACATATACAGACCCACACACATACATACACACACAGAAACACACAACCACATACAGAGACAGACACACACATACAGAAACATACACATACACACATACATAGACTGACACACACATACATACACACACAGACACAGAAACACACTCAGAGACAGACACACACAGATACATACATACACACATATACACAGACACAGACAGACACATACACAGACAGACACATATACAGCACACACAGATATACTCACACACACACACACGGCTCACAATAACAAGGCTGGCTGGTGTCCAGTGTGTGGAGATTGCAAGCCGGCCGGTACACACTGGTACCAGTTAAGGGGGATACCCCAAATCTAAAAATAAGTCCACGGTTTACTACCCGCACCGGTTTGGGCGCCTCTGCATACGACTTGGCCTACCCCACCAGGCCTGTGATAGCTACCCCACCGCTAGCAATTTAACACCAGGAGCGTGTAGCACTGCTTCATGCATACGGCCCCTGGTGGTGGAAATGGAAATAACTTGTCATTAGGTAGGCATTCGGAACCATGTGATGGTACTGGGCATAGTACACACCAGTGGGGCAGCACTATAAATACGCGCTGCTTGCGCATACACATGGTCTCAGATGTTGCCAGGATGTAAAACTCTAGACGCACACAACCAGACAAATGCACTGAGACAAGGTGTTGAATACTTGTCTTTTTTAATGTAATGCATCATCGTTATACAAGTATAAATAGCAGAGTTTATCTGGATCTCATTCCCATCCACCCATCGTTCCTCCATCTCGCTCAACATCCTCGTAACCTACGACTGGTGGTGTTGCCACCTGGCGGGCATCTCACTAACCGCTCCTGACTGCCTATGTCAGTCTCAGCGGATTAAAAAAAAAACGATTATGTAGCGGCTGTTATTTGGCTGTGAATGTGAATTATGTAGAAACATATCAAAGAAATTGTGAGTAGGGTGACTGAGCGCCGCCAGACAAGTTATATCATTTGCAGGTAGAGGGCGACACAATCTGCCCGGTTGATTAGTCGATGAAGAATTAATAACAGATCAGCACAGTACATGAGTTGGAATATAATAAGGATTGAAAGCTTCTGATTATTTGTATTTGTATAATGCTTTTGCATCACATATAAATATGCACACAGTATAACCCCGTTAAACCAAACTGGAAAGGACCCTAGAAATGTGTTTGGATTAACTGATCATTGGTTTAACCGAGCTTTGGCATCGACTTTGACTTGGCTTTGGCAAAAACTTAGATGCATTATAAATGTAATATACTCTGTATGTGGACACTTTGATTAATGTTTTTAATGTATATACAGTATAACCCTGTTAAACCAAGCTTAGTTGAACCAAACAATTGGTTAATCCAAACTTTTTCATGGGCCTGGAAAACTTTTATCATATAAAAAAAGTCTCAGATGACCTGATAACCACATAAAAGTTTGGTTTAACTGTACCGGAAGTGACCTGAGGCACGAGAATTTTGTTTGGATTAACCGATAATTTAGATTAACAGACTTTGGCTTTACCAACTTTTTTATATGATAAATAGTAGTATTTTGCCGGGCCACCAAAAAAAGTTTGGATTAATCGTTTGGTTTAACCGAGCTTGGTTTAAAGGGGTTGTATTGTATATATACATACAAATTTATATATATGTATATATGTGTATGTATATATATGGGGCACTCTCTTGAAAACTGGTCAGCATGACATGGGATTTTAAAACATCAATAAAAACCTTCCTACTTATTTTTGTCCTTATACTTTTCATATTCATGTTCAGATTTGATGAAAGAAATACGGGAAATAAAATAAAACTGTGTGCAACTTTGGTCTTTTTAGTTATGAACTGTTTTTGTACCAAAAAAAAACATTTTACAGTCAGCCATTTGTAACATGACATATGGGACATGGTTGAATCCTTATTAACATCTTGTATTGCATTGATATATCAAACAAAACAGTTCCCAAATCAAAGAGGAAGTATTCATTAACATGTATGGATGCTTAAATTTAAAAAAAAAAAATGTAATGTCTTCAGAAATAACATTACAAATTTCCGTCACATGTGTAACCGTGGTGTCTGGATGCCACACAAATATTGTACACTAATTATTCAGTGAATAAAGCATGGCTGGGCATTACTTTTTTTATCAATGTAAGCACTAGATATTTCTGTATATTATGCCATGATTAATATGCTTCTAAGTATGATATTATTTAATTCTGATTAGATATTTATTAAGCAGACTGTGTGGTGTCCTAAACATGTGTTACACGTGTGACACACATGTTATACTGCCATAAGAGATATCTTATTCATGGACTACACCTTTTTTTTTATCTCATCAATTTATATTTTACATGAATGTAAAGGGGAGATTTCCAGCTTTCATTTGCAACCAAAAAAAATGTAAAAGAATTCAAATATTAAATTTTAACTCTCCATGTGACACTTCTGGCCAGTTTTCAGTAGAGTGACCCATATACATATATTTTACCTCGGTAAACAGCCTCAGGCTAGCCTCAGGCTAGGGAGAGGTAAGCACGTCCGGTACCAGCAATTAGCATATACAACTCACGACTGGATAACGTGTCGTTGGGTTGCTCCGGCAAAATTAGTCTACATACAAGCAAATACGCAGTAAGTATAATAAAAACTGTGGTTAGCTTAATTATGATGCATTAGAGCATCAATATGGAAAGTTTAGACTTTCGTTGGTCCAATTTGGACGAGTTATTTGGTTATAAACAACCAAGGATAGAACACTCGAGTGGGTTTCGCGAAGGAACCAAACCGGTCATTAGCGGTTATGTCAACACCCGGGTCACCGTGTGACTATGGGTAGAGATGTGGGTTTCGCCCTATCTCATGTGGAAATTCTCTCGTACTCTAATAGAGAGTAATGTTGGAGATGCTCCTGGGTTTCTTTTATAGACTCCCCTAGACAAAACTTTTTCAGGCGTTTCTCCGAGTTTCGTAGCATTTTCTCCAACTTGTTGACGTAGTAGTCACAGGTGGGAGAAGTGTGCGGAACAGAGGGATGGGCGGGCCGATACACTGGTCCCGACCCCGCGTAAGGTTTGGGCTTGACCCACAACCCACGCACAAATTTAGCTTATTACGCCTGTGTTATAACGGTATAAACACGTTCTTTAACACCAATAGATGTCCAAATGAGTTTGAAACAACCATATTGTGACATATATATATACCGGGACTGATCAAAAATGTTTGTTTCAGTTCCCGATGGCCACGAAGCGGAGTAAGCGCGGTGCAGCAGCAGCCGAGGGGCGTGTTCCGAGTGGAGTGGACGAGGAGTACGACTCCTCACCCGTGTTGTCGGCAGGGCCGTCGACACAGCCCCGGGCGCATATCCTCTCCGACCCGGACGAGGACGCAGTGCCTGATGTGCCTGCGCCTCCAGATTGGGAGGCTCGCTTTGCAAGATTGGAAAGCCACATCTTGACTGCCAAATCGCCTGTGTCTCGGAAGCGGCGTAGGCCGAGTGTCCAAGAGGATTCATTTGAGGATTTCTTGGACACAGACTCGGCGGTGGAGCTTAAGGCTCCTCCTCCTCCTTCTCCTAAACGGAGGAAGAAGAAGAAACAGGTGATTTCTTCGGGTGATGATTTCACCAAGGAGCGGGCAGAGTCTGGTTTGCGCAAAAAGCGGAAGACTAAGTCCAAAAAGAAGAAGAGGAAGAGGAAATATTCTTCTTCTGAGTCGTCCACTGAGTCTACTTCTACGGAATCAGACTCAGACACCGTATATGAAGGGGTCTATGCGGACATTGGCACTAAAGTGGCTAAGAAGGTGGAGAAGCCAAAGGCTAAGCGGGTTAAAACCACTACGCTTATGCGCGAGACCGTGAATGGTCATTTTCGCACGTTCAAACCGGCGGAGGTTATCTCCAAGTTAGGAGATGAGTTAACAGGTATAAAGGGTGTTCCCAACTCCATCATTAAAGAGATGGATCGGGATGTCAATATGACGGATGACCGTAAGAAGTTTGAGGATGTGTTGCACACAGTGCATAAGGCAGTGTTGGCTACCCTAACAGCTATTGTTCCTGTGGCTAATAGGATGCAGAGTGAAAATAAGTTCTCGTCTTTGGCTAAGACAATGGACAAAGGCATTGCAGTACTAGCGGCGGCAGGTAATTACCTGTCGTTTCGAAGATATGAAAATGTCTTCAAGTCAGTTTGCACAGATGCTGGCAAAGAAGTGGCTCGCTCTAAGAAGGTTACCGATAATGAGGGGAAGGAGTTTACGCTCTATCTTGCTCCAGAGCCGATTAAAGGGAAACCTTTAGATAATACCAAGATGTTTGGCGGTCAACTACAATACCTCTATAAAGAGGTAGAGACTGCAGCCAAGAGTGGCAAAAACATGGATGGCAAGAAGAAACAGGAAGTTCCTCGTTTCAAAAAGTCACGAGGGGATTTTCGTCCACGACGGTTTCACCAGAGGAACCAGACCGAGTTCAAACTTCGGTCAAGGGTTTCGGGGCCGGGGCGCTCGCCCAGGCTGGACCGACAACACCGCACGGCCAATAGGTCGAGGGTTCAACTCGTCGAGACCTTTCCCCAGGGGCGGGTCCAAGTAGAGGTCCCAAACACAAACTTTACAAGTCCCTGCAGCCTCTAAAAACACACAAACTGTAAGCAACTTTGTGGCTGGTAATATTAGTAATCATATTTCTGAGTGGCACAAAATTACTAGTGACCAAGAAATTATAGAAATAGTTAGGGGTGTTCAAATTCCTTTTACACAAATTCCTGTACAAAGTATAATACCTTTTCCATATAACATTCAACCAGTTGAACGAGACGCACTAACTAAACAGGTACATAAATTCTTTGAGAAAGGAATTATACAAAAAGTGACACACTGTTCAGGACAGTTTATTTCAAACATTTTCTCGAGACCGAAGCCTAATGGTGATGTTCGAATGATCCTGGATTTAACAATCCTTAATAAAAGGGTGGAATATCGACATTTTAAAATGTTCTCTCTAGATACGGCACGGGATCTGATTACACCAGATGCGTGGATGGCTAGTGTTGATTTACAGGATGCATATTATACGCTTCCTATAATGGAACAATACCGAAAATTTCTTCGATTTATTTGGGATAACCAACTCTATGAGTTTACCTGTATGCCGAATGGCTTAGCTTGTGCGCCACGTTTATTTACTAAATTGCTTAAACCTGTTTTCTCGGTAATGGCGAGGAAGGGTCATATAATGTTTCCATACATAGATGATTCTTTTATTATAGCATCAACACAAATTGGTTGTGTGAATGCAGTTTTGGATTTATGTGCATTACTCACTAAATTGGGGTTTTATGTACATCAACAAAAGTCAGTGTTTAAACCAACAAAACAACTTAAATGTTTAGGGTTTATTCTGGATACACAGTCCCTTACAGTGTCGATAACAGAACAAAAACTAATTAAGTTTATGACTACAGCGACTCAGCTTATTAAGTTATCAAAGCCAAAAATTAGACAGGTTGCTGTTCTTATTGGCATAATGACCTCATATGCACCTGCTGTGTTATATGGGAAGGCCCATATTAAGTCGCTAGAAATAGATAAAAATTTAGCGTTAACACGAACTAAAGGCAATTTTGAGCGAAAGATGTTTATTTCGCAAGAAGGGTTACAGGATATTGGATGGTGGATGCAACATATAGCAAGTTCACCAAATCCAATCCGCATGGCGGAACCTAATACAGTAATTACTACTGATGCTTCGTTAGAAGGTTGGGGAGCTCATCGAGATGGGGTCACAACAGGAGGTAGATGGCTTGATGATGAAAAATCAGACTATATTAATGCACTAGAATTGCGTGCTATTTATCTGGGCTTACGTAGTTTAGTAAAGATAAATAAATCACAGGTTAGAATACTAACTGATAATACTACTGCCATGGCATATATTCGTAACATGGGTGGAACCAAATCAAAGTCTTGTAATCAGTTATCTAAACTGATTTGGAACTGGGCACAGGCTCAACAAGTCTGGCTGACTGTAGCGCATATTCCAGGGTCACAAAATACACTTGCAGATTATAAAAGTAGAAATTTCCATGACCATTTAGAGTGGTCTCTCTCTACACATTTGTTTAACTTCGTTTGTGAAAAATGGGGTACACCTGAAGTTGACTTATTTGCATCACGAAATAATAACAAGTTACCCTGTTATGTTTCTTGGCATCCTGAACCGGATGCTTGGAAAGTAGATGCGTTTGCTATTACCTGGGAAAATAATTATTTTTATATTTTCCCACCATTTAGCATTATCAGCCGAGTAGTGAGAAAAATCGGCTTGGAAGGGACACATGCGATACTGGTGGTGCCCGATTGGGACACGCAACCTTGGCTGCCAGCAGTTTCACAACTGGCAAAAGATCGTATACGATTCCCAAGAAAACTCGGGAATCTGACGCACCACGGACCGCTAGTGGTTCACGGCGACGTGTCAACGACGCCCCTATTGGCATTCCTTTTCTAAGGAAGCAGCTACAGCAATTTGGATTGGACAGAATTACTGAGGATAGGATAGTATCGGATGCCTGGAGGCCAGGAACTGTCAAAATGTATACAACCTATTTAAAGAAATGGGGTGTACATTGTTTGTTAATGAAAGTTAAGCCAACAAATCCAAAGATTTCACAAGTAGCTCGGTTTCTTCGTTCTCTAGAGGATGAAGGACTTTCCTTTGGATCGATTAATGCGGCGAGGTGTGCGTTATCAATTATATTACCTAGAATTGATGGCGAAACAGTTGGAAAACATCATGTTATTTGTTATTTACTTCGTTCAATTTATCAAAGGAATCCTCCAAAACCAAAGTATAGTCGGTTTTGGGATGTTTCTATAGTATTTAAGTTGTTTCAGGCTTGGCCTCACAACTCGTGGTTAGATATAAAACAGTTAGGTTTTAAGGTCGCGGTCCTGTTATTGTTAGTAACCGGACACAGAGGACAGACGATTGTTGCTTTATCCTTAACTGGATTAGAAATAGACAAGCAACAAGCTACGTTTGATTTAGAAAAATTGCTTAAATCGAACACGTTAGGTGACCCTTTATCAACGGTTCACTTAGACTGTTTTCCGAATGATCGGAAATTATGTGTTGTGTCGGCCATACGGGCTTATATATACAAGACAAAGGATTTACGTGCATCACAACAACTATTAGTGAGCTTTATAAAGCCACATAAGGCGATTTCACGAGACACACTTGCCAGATGGACAATTACGGTGTTGAAATTGGCTGGAGTGGATACGAGTAAATACTCTTCCCACTCAACTAGAGGAGCCATGGTCTCCAAGGCACGGGTGCTTGGTATTTCTGTGAAAAGAATACTAGCGCATGCAGGCTGGAAGACGGCTAAGTCGTTTGCAAAACATTATAATAAACGACTAGAAAAGCCTACCGGCGTTGCAAAGCGTCTTCTCGCCAACTAACAAGAATAGGTGAGAACAAAAATTTAGAATGTTATAATAATAAGAAAGAATGATATTAAGGATAAAAATGAATTATGTAAAGGTCTCCCTAGCCTGAGGCTAGCCTGAGGCTGTTTACCGAGGTAAAATAGTATAGTTATACGAGTCTTACCTTGGTACAGATGATGGATAACTGTTGTTTTTACCGAGGTATAAGCCTCGGATAGATGTGGGGCTAGGGCCCTCCCGCCACACCCTGCCACATCTATTCCGTTGGTGTACCTTTTCGGTAAAGTAATAGTATCCATTGTTTGAAAGTCATTTTTATCCTCAATAAGTAGGTTAAGATTGCTGGTACCGGACGTGCTTACCTCTCCCTAGCCCACATCTATCCGAGGCTTATACCTCGGTAAAACAACAGTTATCCATCATCTGTACCAAGGTAAGACTCGTATAACTATACTATATACAGTGTATATATATGTGATATATATATACATATACAATGTATATATATATATATATATATATACATTGAAAGGAGGCATGTGTGTAAGTCTGTATGTGACTGTATATACATATATATATATACATATATATATATATATATATATACAGTACATCCCCGTTAAACCAAGCTCGGTTAAACCAAACGATATATATATATATATATATCATTTGCTGGACCTCTCAAAGTAAGCATAGTAATTTGATGCAGGCTTTGAGTTTGACCAAACGGATGGTATCCGACTGTGTATAGTTAGTTCTAGCAATGTTCGGTGTGTCTAGTCTGCAGCCAATCAACACTAAGTTTACGTGTTCTTTCATGTTGATGAAAAAAAAAGGGGCCATTCACACTTTCACTGCGCGATTCTAGTATACCCGACAACCCAGTACACACAACCTCACCTGGGAGTGTTTGTCTTGTGATGGACTGCTTTCTACATCACCTGAGGCATGAAAATGTAACACCGCAGTTGCTGCTCCCGGGTTATTTGATCCAATTCAGTTTTGTTTGTTTGTTGTTGTTTTGTCTCCTATCAACATCTAAGGTCATATCAGGACGGGTACCGACTTATGACAGTGCACACTCATGGCCACTTTATAGTGCTGCCCCACTGGAAGACCAGCCACCAGCACCATGACCTGATATCCCACTCAGTCACATTATCCTGACACTGAGGCACCCATTCCTTGCTGTATCCTAATAATGCCGAGCGCCAGGCTAGGAAGCGACAAGTATACATTTTTAAGTCATTGGTTTGACTCGACCAGAGTTCAAACCCACGATCCAACGATCTACCAACACGGGAGACGGATGCTCTAACTCATTCGGCCATCCAGTCTGGTCAGGTCCAATTCAGAATAGAAGTGACATGTCCACATGGGTCACAGGTAACCTCCTCTAGGAGGTGGTTGTTCGCCATTGGTGGAACAATTCACCATTGCAACTGCCCCTGTAAAGCCCTGGTCACATACACGTTTAGTGGACGTAGTGATCCGTAGATAGATTAACGTGGGTGAAACGTGCTATCACTACATTAAGGTATGGCAGGTTTTGGTTGATCACCCACCTAATAGTATGGATAAATACGTTTTGGTATGGATCCCGGTACGCTACGGTACGGATCCCGGTACATCAAACTACGTTGAACTACGTTACCTTCCACTACGTTCAACTACATTCAACTTCGTCCACTAACGCTATGAGACCACGGCAGAACGGCCAAGGTTTTGTGTGGGTCAAAGTATGCTAGGGTATGCTAGAGTATGCTAGAGTACAGTAGAGTACAGTAGAGCACGGTAGAGTACATTATCATCACGGAGGCTTCTTACATTGTGAAATTAGGCTCTCATTTCATTTCCCCGCTTTTTCGACCGTTTTCATATAGCAGTGGTATTCACCCATGTACTGCGAGTACCGGGTCAATCCGTTATCTATATGCAACCATATGATTATGAATAGATACATTCCTGTGGGGTGCAGAGTCACTGGTCTTCTGACCATATCGAATTTCAGTTGACCTTACCGAATGTTATTTGCATATTTAGGAATTTGACAGCCAATCGGTGAGCTATTTGTAAGACGTTCCCATGGCGACACCCGGGTAATCCGGCATGTACTAGATGTGATATCGTCGCGCATACCTAATGTCATTGCATGACGTGGTAGCACCAGCACGTGATATACTGACGTCATTGTCTGGTCCAGTAATGTCATTTTGTGGCGTGTTAATGTAATTGTATCACATACTAATGTCCTTCAATGGCGTACTGGTATCCTACCAATGACAGTCTATGACTGAATAATATCAGTGCATGATACCATGGCACTTGTGGGTGTGTTAATGGCACTTTTGGGTGTGTTAATGGCATTATACAATTTAGCAATGATATTGTGTAACATAGGAATGCCATCCTAATGGGATTACACGATTTAGTGAAGGCCTTATATGAGAGGATGATGCCACTATAAGATAACATGCCATTGTTTGGCATACTAATATCATTATCCAATTTACTAATGAGATTATATAGCCTATTAATGCCTGGAAGATGTATTAATTCCTGTATATAGCATAAATGCCATATACTATTGTGTCATCATGTGAGAAAATAATGTCACGATGTGATATTATGCCACAATGTGATATAATATCACTATGTGACATAAGAATGGCACTATGTGTCATAATATCATTATGTGATGTAATGTAAATATAGCGCCATGTCACAAGTCATTTTGTGGCATACTTCTGACTAGGTGAAGTCATGTGACTGTGACATCATGTGACCATGTAACATAATGACACTATGTGGCATAATATTTTGAATTTGTTATAATTATTCCATTGTGACGTATTAATTACATTGCCGGGTGATATAATGTCATTCTGTGACGTAATAATGTACCTGTCAAATAAAGGTTAATTCAAACAAAATAAAATTAGCGGTGTCCAAGCTTTACCTTTTAAAGTAATTTAAAAGTAATGGATTGTAAGCCATATTTAACGATCAACTTAATATATTTATCTAAGAAATATGACAGAACTCAAAAACCATCTGACTAGTCAACTTCATGAAAATATCAACGATATTGTAATTGATCCAGATTTCCCCGTGGAGTTTCAAGTGGAATCAGTTAAGTTATAAGGAGACATGATTCCATGTAGAAGCAGGATCAGAACAAATTAATCAAATCAGCATCTGCTGTATTAGTAAATTAATTTATTGTTCAATATAAATACTCTTGTTCAGATGGAAATAACTGTCCCACTTCCATTATTTCTATCTGAAGTTCTTACTTTTTTCCTCTCAAATTTATGTGTATTAAATTTTAATTTTGAGGTAATCATACTTAGTCATTTTCTCCGTTAAACCTCTTATTTTGGTACAGTCAATGAACACATTTCAATTTTATTCTAGTCAAAAGCAGAATTGATTCTTATAGTATAAGAATCAATTCTGCTTTTGACTAGAATAAAATTGAAATGTGTTCATTGACTGTACCTAGTATAAGAATCAATTCTGCTTTTGACTAGAATACAATTTAAATGTGTTCATTGACTGTACCAAAATAAGAGGTTTAACGGAGAAAATGACTAAGTTATACTACATTCAATCCAGTTTTCTCTCCAATAATTCACCTATATTACTGAAACCAACAACCCAATTCGATTGCATGATTTTCGGAAGATAGTTCAGTTATTTTGGGGTAAGCAATGAAAGCCTTTTATTGCATTTAGTTTCAATAATGTATTTATTTTTTAGGTGTGACCCCGAAGCAGATTTCAATGGGGTTACCTCTCCAACGAGATTTATTTGTTATGCAACGATTAAACACATTTGCTTACCCTATTGTATCTGACGTTACGGTTACAGTTCACATTTACAGAAAAAGAAAGAAAGAAAGGAAATAAAATGATAGAAAACAAGGAAGAGAAAGGAGTTCTTTGTCAAGTGAAATTAATTTGATTTTACCATCAAATAGTTTTGATCGGCAGGAGGGTAGATGGGCGATCTTCTTAAATCTCAACAAACAAAGAAGATGTAACTAGAATTGTGATTCCACGTAGATGTGAATCAATTTTGATATATTTGTTAAATATCTCTGGCTGTATTTTGGTAAAATGGTACCACCACTTCAAACACAAGTGGTGACATTCACAGCCGGAACTATTTACTTTTATTTTATATATTTTGTCCTTCAATATTTATATATCCCCCCGCCCTCCGACAAGTAGCCTATACTCCGCATGCGTCACTCAGTTTTGGGAGGCTGCCACTGTCCGCTAACCCTGGGACCTGAACGCTGTTTCCGGTCTCTCGTTATGTGACCTCTATTTGTGCCATATCCGGCACCCGCCTGCGCACAGGGCGCCAATACTCGTCCACTATGCGCATCTGGCGCCGCGTACCACCGGAAGTGACCGCCTAATTGTCGTCTGCCCGCCTGCCGCTCGGTGTCGGTGTGCGCGAGGGTGTGGGGGGCTGCGTAGGTGTGTGTGTGTGTGTGTGTGTGTGTGTGTGTGTGTGTGTGTGTGTGTGTGTGAGGTAGAACCCCTGACCGGGGCCGGGTGTGTAGGTGGGATATAAGTCAACGACGTGATTTTATTGGATGTAATAAATTCATAAAATGAGGTGCATTATTGGTGGATCTGCCGCGGGGAGCCGGCCATTTCCCGCCACAGCACCGAACCTGGCCGGTCAAAGCTTCATTATGTCGTCTGCTCTGCTTAAAAGAAGAAGAAAACCTGGTTTCCTTTGGGGGTTCTAACAACAGGGGACATCGTGGCCTTGAGCGGGACTAGAACCTTGTTTTGTCATTGATGGATAGGCGCCTTATCTACGATGCCACCTAGGGGCTATCAACCTTCCAGCACCTATCTGTGTAAGCGGGACTTTACCTACTTGAGTGCCGTCGTGATATGACATTAGATGTTGCTAGGACGTTAACAACAAACAAACTAACCTACTGGAGCCGGCTGCACTTACCGACCAGAAATCTTAAAGTTGCATAATCAGATGAAATTATCATATTTTCAAAACCAGAAGACTTACCTAGATTTGATCATACAGTTGGGCCCATTAAGCAGAAACAACAAGAAGACTGACGTGGTTGAGAAGAGTATATATTCTCTGGCAGGAATATAGATAAGTAAAAATGTGACCGTGGGTCAGGAGGCGATAACAACCAGACACAGCTGGCTTATATGAGGTCAGAGCCCCTGAAAGGTGGCGCCACGTGGCCAAACCTGGAAGTAAACAATATCATACACTAGCTGTGGTTCGCAATTTAACAATACAGATATAACTGAAGATGGTAGTGTCCTTGTTTATATTCCCATAATAGATTATAGAGCACATATATATATATATACCGGATGTGGTGGCGGAGACGGTGAAAGTACAGACTCCCATGTGGAAGGTTGAGTGTGCCTAATGACTTATTAAATGTATGCGTAGCCTGGCACTCAACACTGCAAGTGTAGGGCAAGGACTGGTTGGCTCAGTGTCAGGATAATGTGACTGAGTAGGATATCAGGTCATGGTGCTGGCAGCCTGGTCTCTCAGTGGGGATGCACTATATAGTCGCCATGAGTGCGCGCTGTCACAAGCCGGTACACGTCCTGATATGACCTTAGATGTTGCTGGGATGTAAAACCCCAATAACCAACTAACCACTCCTGGTGCATTCATTCCATCCATGCCTCTATCTCTACATACCTCCGTGCCTCAGAAACCAGTGCAGACTACTCCAGTCGGTACCACAAACTTGAGAAGGAATTAGGTCAGATATATTTTGACACAACTTTGAAGACCCATCATACAGAGCAAAGACCCTATTATACTAAGACGGCTCACTCCCTATCGCTCCCATGCTGATTTAAATTTTGCAGTGCCACCTTGTGGTGGGTTTGATCAGCCCAGCTGCTGGTTGGTGTTTCACATGTAAACACATACAATTATATTATACATGAGATAGGTAAGTATGAATACACATCAATATGAAATTGCTATGAACAAATACACATCATCATCAGCATCATCATCAGCATCGCCATCATCGCACATCTTTCACATTCATATATACATTTATACATATAATATAGCACCTGTTTAACCAAGAGAACAGCCAGCGCACCAAGTGGTGGGTTTGATCATTTTGATTACACAGTACAGGCTGAGTGAGCCGTCTTAGTATTATAGGGTCATTGTACAGAGGCAGCTGAAGTCACTCAATGGAAAATATGTCTTATACTCAATGGCGAAGGGATGGTCACAGCAGAGGTGGCAAACAAGTTACCTTGAATCATTTAATAGAAAATTGTCTTACTGTCAAGGCGAAGGAATGGTCATCGTAGAGGTGGCAAAATTTAACCTTGCCTGTACCAAACATTACCTTAAAATAACTCTTACGCTCAACACATGGGATAATGGCAGCTCTAGAACTACGCTGTGAAGAATCCCGAAGTCTAAGTGGACCCTATATCATGTCGTAAATAAAGCATAATGTGGTGAGCTGATTGATTGATTGATTGATTGATTGATTGGTGGTTGCTTTACGCCATGTCGGCAGCATAGGCCATATTCACGGTGAGAAATGTTTGTTTTTTGTTCAAACCATCACTTTTACATGTAAAAGCAGACAATCAATTATGTGCCAATAGACACTCATTAAATTAGAAAGCTCACAATCATATATTTGTGGTCAAGGGAAACAAATTCCCATAGAAAAAGAAAAGTTTTATTAATAATTGATAGAATCTATGAGGTGGTACAGTCCAGCTGCCCTCAAAAAGGCTAAAATGTTTTCCTGTTTTACCTTAGTTAAAAGGTCATGCATCCTGTGGTGAGCTAATGAGGCTCTAAGTGCACCATAAATGGGGCCTTTCCGACCCGCCATTTTAATTTAATTTCTTGTATGGAGGTAAGCACCAGTAAGCGGGGGGAAATATGTTGTCTTGTATGGTGGGCAAGGCTTTAGTGTGTTGGGTGTTATTTTTCTAAATTCACCAATCAACTTCTCAGATCTTAGCCTTGGTTGACAATGATTAGATGGGGATTGAGAATGAGTTGACAATGTGTCCTAACAAACATGTGGACTTTATAGGCTTCGATTAATTTGACTTTTATGCATCAAGTATCTAAATTAGATTTGTAGGATCATATATAGATGAGAGTTTTGGGTTAGAACAATTTGATGCTTACATCGGACCACATGGCTGTGCATAGGTCACGTGATCATACGTGGGTCGCATGACCCTATTTGGGTCACATGACCCTATTTGGGTCGCATAGCCCTATTTTGGTCGCATGATCCTACCTGGGTCACATTACCCTATTTAGGTAATCTGACCATACCTGGGTCACATGACCATACCTGGGTCACATGACCCTACACGAGTCACATTCCCCGACCTCGGTCACATTCCCCGACCTCGGTCACATGCATCCTACATGGGTCACATGACTCATCAGACTAGCTCAATATGGTTTGCTTCATACCCGGCAGCTATGGAGTGGTCTGGTTGTAAACATCTGGCTGGAGTGTTTGGTCCAGTGCGTAGCTACCGGGGACCGCCGCCAGGTGTCAGGTTGATCAACGAATGCGCTTCGCTCTCCTCCCGGAGTCTGGGTAGTGTGGCAGTGAAGACGACACGGGCTTCTAATGGAGATGTCACATGTTTAAATATGTTGTTAGCACCAGAACCCTCCAACCCTCCAACCCTCCAGCCCTCCTACCCTACGACCATCCAACCCTCCAACCCTCCTACCCTCCTACCCTCCTACCCTCCAACCCTCCTACCCTCCGACCCTCCAACCCTCCAACCTTCCAACCCTCCAACACTATATCACTCCTTAATTTTTCACTAACTCCAGATTTGTTCATTTTTATTTATTTTTCAATATTCTTTTTTTTTAAAGCGAAAAGTGTTCATTTACTGAAAAACTTCTCTTAATCTTATCTATTCGGTAAATAACTACGTTTATGTGCGTCAAGTAACTAGTCGTCTGACCATCCAACGGTAGAATTTTGAGCGAATTGCATTTGCTGTGTTCGGTCACTTACTTTGTCCCGCCTCCACCATGTTCCATACCTTTATCTCCTTCTCTTCCTGACGCTACTAGTACTACTTTACCTTCCCATTCACACTCACACTGTCACAGTTGTCTCTTGGCTTCCCTTATGCTTTTCCAGTTTAGTTCTTCCCACTTTCCCCCCATCTCGCTTTCTTGCTCCTCTCCATCTTCTCTCACACCCCCCTCTCCCTCCCTTCTCTCCCCTCTGCTTCACCTCTCTTTCTTCTCTCCCTTCTCCATCCAAGCTTCTCTCGACACCTTGCGTTGCTCACATCTCTCCACCCCTCCCCTCCCCTCCCTTACTCTCCCCTCCATTCTTCTCCCCTCCCCTGCATTCTTCTCCCCTCCCCTGCATTCTTCTCCCCTCCTCTCCCCTCCCTTCCCCTGCCCTGCCCTGCCCTGCCCTGCCCCCCCCCTCCCCTCCTCTCCCTCCCCTCCCCTCACTCTTCTCACTATGCGTTCCCCCTTCCTTCTCCCACTCCTTTGCCTCCCATATCCCTCCCTCTCCCCTCCCCCATTCTCATTCCTCTCCCTATCTCCCCTCCCCTCCTCCCCCTCCTCCCTCCACCGCCACCTCTCAACCACGTGTCCCCTTCCACCACCTCCCCCCTACACCTCCTCACTCCCACACACCCCTCCTATTCATCTCAATCACTCCCCCCCCCCACACACACACACACCCTTCAGTACCGCCCCTCCCTTCCCACTGGTCCTCCCCAGAGGAGACGTCTACCCGGCCTCGTGTGGTGGATGGGTGCGATGGGTGAGCGAGCGCACTGACCGTGTGCACGTGCGAATCTGTGAGTGAGTGTGCGCGCGCGTGTGTGTGGTGGGTGAGAGCCTGAGAGGGTGCTCTGATCTGTCCAGATACATAACACCGAATTTGGGATCGGTCCATTCAGTGGCGACCATCCACTCACGCTTCATTAGTTAAGTACCGCCCTCCACACGCCTCCCCCACACCCAGCCACTCACGCACACGCCCACGCACACGCACACGCACACACACAACCCCCCCCCCACACACACACACATACATACGGACACACACTCAGTATCAGTATCACTTGTTGGTTGGTTGTTGGAGTTTTACGTCGTGGCAACATCTAAGGTCATATCAAGACTGATTCCTACTTATGACAGTGCACACTCGTGGTGACTTTATAGTGCTTCCCCACTCGCCGCCAGCACGATGACCAGATATCCCACTCAGTTACATTAATTATACTGAGCCAGCCCGTCCTTGCCATATCCTAACTAATGCCATACATCTGGCTAGGAAGCGACAAGTATCAATTTTTAAGTTATTAGATTGACTTGACGAGATTTCGATCTAGCAAAACGGGAGACGCTCTATTCATTCGGCCATCCTCTCTGGTGATATGGTAAGTTAGGGGGAACCACATCTCGTCGTGACCAGTGATCCAACATACTAACACACCAGCACACCAGCACACCAGCACACCAGCACACCAGCACACCAACACACACCAACACACTAACACAGCAACACACACCAACACACTAACACACCAATGCATATCAGCACACACTAACACACCAACACACACCAGCACACCAACAGACCAGCACACCAAGACATTACTAACACACCAACACATATCAACACACACTAACACACCAACTCACACCAGCACACCAATGCATATCAACACACCAGCACCTACAAACACATATCAACACACACCAACACACCAACACACCAATACACCAACACACACCAAAACACAAGCACACCAACACACACCAGCACACCAATGCACACCAGCACACCAATGCACACCAACACACACCAACACACTAACACACCAACGCATATCAACACACACTAACACACCAACTCACACCAGCACACCAACACACCAGCACACCAACACACTAACACACCAATGCATATCAACAAACTAATGCATATCAACACACCAGCACATACCAACACATACCACCACACACCAACACGCCAGCACACCAATACACCAAAACACCAGCACACCAGCACACACCAGCACACCAACACACCATTACACCAGCACACCAACGCACACCAGCACACAAACGCACACCAGCACACCAACACACATCAACACACATCAACACACTCACACACATCCCGGTAATAAAGTGCTCTTCGTGTTTCGCCGAGACGTGACCCCTGTGACCTTCACTTGAGGGGTCCCTTGACCTACGTGTGACCTGCGGGGCCCTGAAGGGTGTCAATGGTTTGTGTGTCAACCCTGAGTGCGGCGCGCTTCAAGTATTTAATGGGCTTTAATCCCGTCTGGACGCTACCGACCCGGGCCGACTCAAGGTCGACTTAACGTCCACTCCCGGTCGACTCACGGACAACTCATAGCCGAATCACGGCCGATTCACATCGGACCCGGTGGCCCAGTAGGTACATCGCAGGCTTTCCGATGCTCGAATCTCGGCCGAGTGAAACCAATGACTTACAAAAGTGATACTTGTCGCTACCTAGCCTGGCGCTCGGCAATACTAGGATAGAGCAAGGACTGGTTAGCACAGTATCGGGATATTTTGACTATCTGAGTATCTGGGATATCGGGTCATGGTGCCAGTGGCCTGATCTCCCAGTGGGCCTGCTCGGACATAAAATCCCAACAATCAAACACGGCCACCAGTCAATCGGAACTCAAGGTCGACTCAAGTCTAATTCAATGCCGATCCAAATTCGACTCGACGTCTATTCGAGGTCGACTAGGGTCCTACTGAAGGTCACCTCAAGGCCAACTCAATGTCAACTGTAGGCCAACGACAAATGAGGACTCATGTCTTGTCCGACTCATGACAGACTCTCGGCCCACTCACACCTGACTCTTGGCCGACTTAAGACATACTCGTTAAATCTCTTGGCCGGCTCATGGCCTACTCTTGGCTGACTCTCGACCTAATATTGGCGACTCTTTGCTCACTCCCGGCCTACTCTTGGTCTACTCTCACCCAACTCTTGACCGACTCTCGACCAACTCTTGTCCGATTTATGATCGACTCACGGCCGACTCTTGACCGAATCACATCCTACTTTCGGCCGACTTATTACCGACTCTTGGCCGACACAGGGCCTACTCTTGTCCGACTCGTGACCGAGCCACGGCCGACTCACAGCAGACCGTCGCTGGCCGGCTTGACCCCTCCAGCCCTGCTCAGATTGGATGGCTGCCTGGTTCCGGTCACGTGTTGCTCGAGCTGACCTCTACCGGTGCGGTGCGACCTGGGCTCGCTGTGTCCGAGTAACTCAGGCCGCGTATGTAGGTCAAGCTGTCTGGGTCTAATTACGTGATGTAGGGCGAGTGGTGCGGAAATAAAGCCATACCAGGTAGTGGGAGCGTGTCATGTTCAAGTTGCATACACCAAATAAAAAAGGATAAGATTTTCACAAACTTATCCTGATTTGAATATATATCCCCCAAAAGCCGATGTCTACTTTTGTGCTGGGGAGACGTTAAACAAATAAAAACTAAATGATTTGAACACACATGTCCAATGTAGATAGTGGCAAACTTATATTTTTGCTGCATACCTATTCGGACAAAGTAAGTCATTTTAATATAACCTGTTACAACCAAATAAAAACGATGAAATTTTCAAAAGCAAAACAGTTATCGTGGTTTGAACATAGATGTCCAACCGATATAGTGGTATACTTCCCCCCACCGTGAATATGGCCTATGCTGCCGATACTGCGTACAACAACCACTAATCAATTATTCAATCAATCAATATTGTTTGATGCATAGCTATTAGAAGGACCGAGGAGATGAATTTAATAAAAACCTGTTACAGCTGAAGCCTACGGAATCAAAGCTTTGAACTGGACACCAACAATAATTTTGAATGTTCACTCTTCAAAATGAAGCCCCAGTTAATCATTATATAGCGATATAGCGATATAGCGAGTGGTAGACAGGAAGTGTGAACACTTATTTCTCTCTCATTTTTGCTTGAGTGCAAGTAAATAAGCAACACAAGGAGTAATTAGTAGCATGTGGTGAATAAGGGGGTCAACTTTCCCTGGATCATCAGGCCATGCTTTTTCTAATCTATTCTTGAATGAATTAATTGACTCGGCATCAATAACATTTTGTGGGAGACTGTTCCATATATTTATGATCCTGTTTGAGAAACTATGTTGCCTTAACTTTGAAATGGCTGTGGGTTTTACTAGTTTGAGAGTATGGCCCCGACTGCCTTCTCTTTTATTCAAGGTGAACAATTTGTTCATATATATTTGATCAAAACCCTTAATAATCAAATGTACTTCATGTAAAGAGTTCAGGAATAAACGCCAATCCAAAAAAATGAATGTACATACATTATTACCTGAAGCTAACTTGAATTGTCACAAATACCACTTTTCTTGTGAATAGATAGATGGTTATGGAGCAACGAATAAAAAAATAAGTATGTAAACAAAATGGCCCTTCTGGTTTTACTCTCATGTTTATCTCAATTTTCGGATTGGCGTTTATGGGGTTTTGCGTCTGAACTCTTCATATTAAAGTGAGGTAGATTATAACAACGAACCTGGTATATTTATCTCAGAAAGTGATAGAACCCCAAACCTTCAGGCTATGCAACTTTACATGTCTATAGTTATACATAGTATCGCTCCGTATAGGCAGCTAATATTGGGGTTGAACTTGGTTGAGTGATTGGGGAACTGCTCACATATGGAAGTAGAGGCAGCCTACTTGCCTGCATAATAGCAGACTTCCTGCTCACCAAGATGTTCAAGGGTAGCGTTGCACCAGTAATAACAGTAGACGTATTTAACACACATCAGTAGACAACACATTACAATGGACGCCATATACAGTAAAACCTCTCTAACCACCTCCACAGATCGACCATTCCCCGATATCGATCGCTTTATTTGGGTCCCAAACAATCGCCCATACAATACCATTGTAATGATGAAAAGAATTCCCTAAGCCACCCACCTCCCTAAATGAACCATTTAAAGTTGGTCCCATGGTCGGTCGATTTAGAGAGGTTTTACTGCATAATAATATGGGTATACCATTTTATCGAATATATAAACCACAAAATAGAAGAGCAATTCTGTTTGATACCAATACAGTGAATGTAAAGTTAAGTACATGTTCAAAGTGATGTCGGGATTAAAGCTGCATAGTTGATGAAATATAAAATTTTCAAAACCAAACCAATTATCTAGATTTGATTTTACATATCTAACTGAGATACTGATTCACTTATTAAGCAATTTTTTCTGTGTAGAAGGCAATACTGAGTCAAGTTAACAGAACCTGTTACTGCAGAAGTCTATGGTGTCAGAGTTTTGGCAAGCTTGCCAAAACTAATTTATCATGTTTGCACTCAAAATATCTCAAAAGTTTACCATTTAAAATAAAAGTAACTTTAAACTAATGTAAAGTAGGTACTAGTGATCGATCTAATATATTTATCTCATAAAAAATACAGAAATTCAAAACCATCGGACTATGCAACTTTAACAAAAACTAAAAAGAAGGGATCGTTACAATTGGAGTGTGGTTTAAGACAGATCTGATAGCAGAATCGCCTGACTTGGGTTGTTTTGAAAGAAGGATGCGGCTATTTCTTGTCCAACCCTTTCAAGATGTCGCCTGCGTTAAGATCTCCCCACATCAGTTTGAGTTTTACATCATGGCAACACCTAAGGTCACATCAGGACGGGTTCCCACTTGAGACAGTACGCACTCATGGCGACTTTATAGTGTTGCCACTCGCAATTATGTAGCATTGTTGCATTTATTAAAACACTGTATCGCTTTCTTGAATTTACTATACCCTAAAGTCAAAATCCGATGGTTTTGAGTTTCTGCCAGATCTTTGGGTTAAATATATTAGGTTGATTGTCATAATCCACCTTACTTTAAAGCTGCATAGTCCGATGAAGCATCACATTTTCAAAACAAAAACATTTGATTCTACATATCCAACTTAGATACTGGTGCACTTATTAAACACTTGTCGCCATATAGAAGGGCATACAGAACCAATTTAATAGAACCTGTTACTGCAGAAGCCTATGGTGTCAGAGTTTTGGTGTGCTTGCCAAAATTATTTGTGGATGGTTGCACTTCAAATACCTCAAAAGTTAGCCATTTAAAGGAAAAATTACTTCAAACTAAAGTAAAGGAGGCTATATCAATCAATTTAATATATTTAACACAGAAAATGACAGAAACTCAAAACCATCGGACTATGCGACTTTAATTTGAAGGGCCTTTTATTTTGATGGGTTAACTTTGGATATATTTGAATTGAAAAAAGACTAAAATAATTTTGATGTGCACACTGATATAGCGAATAACAATGGCACCCAGGAGAACCAGTCTGCAATAAAGATATCAGGAATGCACCAGTATCTAAGTCAGAGATTTAGGATTAAAATTAGGTATGTGCTTTGCATCAGAAAATGTTATGCTTCCATCGGACTCTGCAGTTTTCAGAGTATCTTGCCATATCATGGAATAGACCAAAGTAAACCTGTGTTAATGGTACCAGACTGGATGGCCGAATGAGTTAGAGCATCCGTCTCCCGTGTTGGTAGATCGTGGGGTCGTTGGCTCAAACCCTGATTGAATCAAACCAATGACTTAAAAATTGATACTTGTTGCTTCCTAGCCTGGCGCTTGGCATTATTAGGATAGGGCAAGGACTGGTTAGCTCAGTGCCAGGATAATGTGACTGAGTGGGATATCAGGTCATGGTGCTGGCGGCATGGTCTTCCAGTGGGGAAGCACTATAAAGTCCCCATGAGTGCGCACTGTCACAAGTCGGTACCCATCCTGATATGACCTTAGATGATGCTAGGATGTAAAACAACAAACAACCAAACCTGTGTTAATGTGATGGACCGCATGTTACTCCACTTGAGGAATACACTGAGATAGCTTCAATCCCCAGGCCGCTCCCGCGTTT
Source organism: Branchipolynoe longqiensis (assembly GCA_030323885.1). Lineage (NCBI taxonomy): Eukaryota > Metazoa > Annelida > Polychaeta > Phyllodocida > Polynoidae > Branchipolynoe > Branchipolynoe longqiensis. Next base: position 42,581,659 of record CM059196.1, on the reverse strand, counting down.
ATTCCGCCACGTTCAGAATAGGAATGACCTGTCACTTCCCAGCTGGGTAGCACCCAACCTCCCTCATGGGGTGGCCACTAGCAATGGGTGGAACAGTCCACCATAGGGACTGTTTCTGCTAGCCCACTACCAACTGTTGCTACTAATTAGCAAACAGGGTTCAGTGTAGTCACCATGGCAACCGTGCGTTAGTGGGACTCATTGTGGACTACTACATTAATAAAGAATTAATAAGTACTTTAACGCGACCATACATTAAATATGCAATATCAATGAGCCTGTGATTATGGAAGTGCACTATATTGTGCCGAAGTGGCGCCCTCTGGAAGAGTGTCGTGAATTAGATGCTGGCGTTAATGCAGTGGTGAGCTGATAGGTGGGAAAGTGGTGCGCGCTAGTAATCAAAGTGAGGCGCATATGACATTATCTTCTCAACATAATAACCTCCCACGTAAAGATAGACGGCATCGGTATTCTAATTAAAAAAATTAATATTAATTTTTATTTAAAAAAAAAAAATGTCAACACCAGATGGCGCAAAGTCTCCGCTTCGTGAGAACTGATGAAGTTAACAAAGAGTAAATCTAATAACTATGCCTTGAAGTCCGGTGCACAATCCCCGTCCATTCCAGGAAGCTTATGACGACATCGGAACTGCAGTGCTGTTGGTTTGGGACGCCTGAATTGGGTGGTTGGACAACATTTCATGAAACCAGACGGGATGGCCGAATGAGTTAGAGCGTCCGTCTCCCGTGTTGATAGATCGTGGGATCGTGGGTTCGAATTGGGACGAATCAAACCGATGACTTAAAAATTGATATTTGTCACTTCCTAGCCTGGCGCTTGGCATTATTACAATAGGACAAGGACTGGTTGGCTCAGAATCAGGATAATGTGACTGAGTGGGATATCAGGTCATGGTGCTGGCAGCCTGGTCTTCCAGTGGGGCAGCACTATAAATTCGCCATGAGTGCGCACTGTCACAAGTCGGTACCTGTCCGGATATGACCTTAGATGCTGCTAGGCCGTAAAACAACAACAAACAAAACATTTCATAAACACACAGTTGATGATTGCTAGGGTTACTGACCTGTCAATCACTAGCTGGCCTGGTTTGGGTTATTTGAAATGGGTGATTCGTTGGTGCTTGTTGGAGTTGTAGGTCCTGACAACAGCTCAGGTATTATCAGGATGGCTACCGATTGTTAGAGTGCACACTCATGGTGGCTGAATAGTGCTACCCCACGTGGAGACCAGGGCACTAGCAGTAGCACCAGCTCACTCACTCAGTCACATTATCCCAACACCGAGCCAACCAGTCCTTGCCTTATCCTAATAATGTTGAGCGCTTGGCTAGGAAGTGACCAGTGAAAATGGTTATCTCATTAGTTTGACTCAACCAGGGTTCAAAGGCATGCCTTCGAAGCCCATGATCTAACAAAGCAGGAGATGGATGCTCAACTCATTTGACCATCCCGTTTGGTGTTTTTTTTTTTTTACTGAAATAGGTCTCATACTATTTCTAATTATTTAGCTATTTGTCTGTACTGATTGTGTGATAAAAACATAATACATAAAACTAATACAAGGATACATAAATAGCTAGTTCTATGGTAAATTGGCATATACATTGTGCAATATGCCAGAGACAAGTTAGATTTGAAAACACAGAGGATCAGGGTTGACATATCATTTACAGGGACTCTTCATATAATCTGGGTCCTACCATAAAGAACAGCGACATGTGTTAGCTTATTGTAAGAGCACGTTCCAGAGAAGATGTAAGTCACGTGATTTTGCGACAGTATTCTCAGTGGAGCAGTGCACAACATGCCAGCATGACATCCTACAGCCAACATGCGCGTGCATGCACACAGGTCACGTGATGTCAAACCATCATGTCTGGTCCCACCGGAAGCAGCCGCCAAGGCCGCCATTTTGATTCATTGGCAGTTCGGCTGCAAGCAACAGGCAGCGTTTCACCCAATACAGAAACTGAACCCAATTTGTGTATGATTCTGTTTTTACCTATGGTCTGTTGACCCAAAAAAAGATAAATACACACATTATGACCCACACTGGCTCACATTTCGATGTTGTCCAATATTTCCAGATGTGACAAAATCAAATTTTCTGTCCGACGCGCTCAATTCGGCTTCCCCAGACCCCTGTGTCCCATGGTGCTTCACGCTCCCTGGCATTGATTTTCCGGGTCGAAGGTCACACAGTGACCTTGATCTGACCTATTTATTGCCTTCGCTGATCCCCTATGGACGAGAGGGGTGACACTTGCAACCAGTGGCCGGTGAAACCCAGGGGCCGGTCCCCCCCCCTCCACCCCAACCCCCTCTACCCCATCACACTAACCCCCCTCCCCTCCTGCTCCCCGAAACTATGCATTACCAGACGTACAATCACCTTCCCTCCACCCATATTATGCATCCCTCCTTAAACCCCGCGAGTGCGCGCGGCATTGTGGGAATGTTAGCTGTTCAGCCATTTCCGGGAGGTTTGCAATCATTGTCCTATTTGCGCCTATTGTCGCCCGGGGCTTGCGGGCCTGTTTTATTAAAAGAAAAGAAAAGTGCATATACCCCCGTCCCCCCCCCGTCACACACACACACACACACACTAATAAAAAACAACATATTAACTTGCTTTCACATGTATAATGGGAAAGGGTGAGGAGTATTGAATGGACTAGCCCCGCTCTCGAACATGAAATGACAATAAAACAATGAGCACATGGCAGTTGCTATGACGATTTTGTGTATATTTTCGCGAGCTGCTCATAGGAATGCTCAGTGCGCCGGTGGCGCGCCCTGGTGGGGAGCTGGGGCGGTCGGTGCGCTGCGCAGGCCAGTCACGTCCCGTGAGTCACATCGCCATCCGGCGTACGCCGGGTAATGCACCGGTCAGCCGCCACGTGACCACCGCGGCACCCACACTCTCCACCCACACGTGACCTCCACCCAGCATGGCCCATTTCCGGGGATATACTCGATGGACTTGTTTCATGTTGATTCTGCGAATGCGTATGTTTGGAGTTTGACCTCCTAGCAACGTTGAAGGTCACATAAAGAAGGTTATATTTTATAGTGATTTGTAAAAGGGGTATAATTAAAGTTGCACAGTCCAATGGTTTGGGGTTTCTGTAATTTTTCTGAGATAAATAGATTAACCTGACCATTATAATCGACCTGACTTTAGCTTCAAGTCCTGTTTATTTTAAACAGTTATGTTTTGAGATATTTGAAGTGCAAACATGACAAATTAGTTTTGGCAAGCTTGCCAAAACTCTGACACCATAGGCTTTAGCAGTAACATGTTCTAATAAATTGCCTCAGTATTCCCTTCTATGTGGCAACAAATGCTTAATACATGCATCAGTATCTAAGTTAGATATGTAGAATCAATTCCAGATAATTGTTTTGGTTTTGAAAATTTGATGCTTCATCGGACTATGCAACTTTAATAGTGCTTCATCATTGGAATACCGTCGCTCTACAACTATCACCCGGTATATGCCGACTTTGAAAGGGGCTTAATAGTGCTTCATCATTGGAATACCGTCGCTCTACAACTATCACCCGGTATATGCTGACTTTGAAAGGGGCTTAATAGTGCTTCATCATTGGAATACCGTCGCTCTACAACTATCACCCGGTATATGCTGACTTTGAAAGGGGCTTAATAGTGCTTCATCATTGGAATACCGTCGCTCTACAACTATCACCCGGTATATGCCGACTTTGAAAGGGGCTTAATAGTGCTTCATCATTGGAATACCGTCGCTCTACAACTATCACCCGGTATATGCTGACTTTGAAAGGGGCTTAATAGTGATTCATCATTGGAATACCGTCGCTCTACAACTATCACCCGGTATATGCTGACTTTGAAAGGGGCTTAATAGTGCTTCATCATTGGAATATCGTCGCTCTACAACTATCACCCGGTATATGCTGACTTTGAAAGGGGCTTAATAGTGCTTCATCATTGGAATACCGTCGCTCTACAACTATCACCCGGTATATGCTGACTTTGAAAGGGGCTTAATAGTGCTTCCTCATTGGAATACCGTCGCTCTACAACCATCACCCGGTATATGCTGACTTTGAAAGGGGCTTAATAGTGCTTCATCATTGGAATACCGTAGCACCACCAGCACCATGACCTGATATTTCGTTCACTCACATTACCCTGACACCTAATCAAACAGGACTTGGCATATCCTAGTATGGCTGAATTTGTCATGCTAGGTATTGATGGCTGTCAACCCGACAAGGTTTGAGTTGACTCAACTAATAAATCTGAACCATACCCTCTCACGTGGGAAGCGGGCGCTCTACTCACTCCACGTTCTCATCCGGTGAGGGTTGTCCTGGGGGGGGGGGGGGGTAGAGAAGGAGGGAGGGAGGTAGAAGAGAGTAATGTGGAGGGGAGGTGGTACTGGTAGTGTGGAGGGAAGGTGAAAAACAGGTGATTCAGATAGGGTGGATGGAGGTGGGGGGGGGGGGCAAAGATAGGTGTGTATATAGAGGAGGAGGGGGGGGGGAGGTGAGCAACATGCAGGTCAGGTGAGATACCAGGTAGGGGGGGGGGGGTGAATGGTGGGGGGGGGGGCTTAGAAAACAGAGGCGAGTGATGTGACTCAGTAGGATATTGTGACTTACTGTATTCTATACTGGGGCAGCACTATAACACTGCCATCCAGTACTCGCAGCAATAAGTTCATATCCGATCTGATGTGACATCAGATGTTGCTAGGACGTAAAATCCCATATACGGTGCTGATTGATAGGCGCATACAACCCCTGTGAAGGTACAGATAGAGAGCAGATCCTTTGTGGCTGGCGGTTTACTTTGAGGTTGAGATTCCCGCCGAGGCGTCCCATCCGAGACGCTGACTCAATCACGTGACCATCAAACGCGTCCGGATACCTCCAGAAGGCGCCATTTGAACAAAAAAACACGAAAGAAAAACGGAAGAAAAAGGAAGAAAAATAGTCTTTAAAGGATCTAGCGAGGAAATGGCTTTTAATTGATTACAGAAAGGTGTTAAGCCCACATTGCTGCAGTTTAATTAACAATAACAGGGAGTGACCGGAAGTGGTGCAAACACTGGTGCATATCGGGAAGATAAAAATGGCAGTGGAGTAATCTGGTTGCTTAATGATGTCTGATGGAAACATCACATTTTAGAAAACAAAACACTTATCTACATTTTTTAATATTTTTTTTAATATTTTTGTTATGGGATGATGCTGTCCATAGCATATAAGCTCGGATGATCAAGCTTGTTTTCAATGCTGGGCAGTTATTGGTCTATGTTTCTTAAGAATATGGTTTGTGGTTAGTGATCTATGTTAGTTTTTTTTTATTTTCTCGGTAAGAGTCTTCCTCTTTTTATTTTTTCCTACACTTAATTCTAGACTAGCCTACTCTATTTACATATTATAGGCTTGTACGTAATAGGTTTCTGTTTGGATTTGATGTTATCTGGCTGTTTTCTGGCAGGGTGTTACCTCTCATGGGCTGTCTAGCTGGTGGGCCGTGATATATCACATGCCCCCTTGTGGAACAACTTATGCCAGGTACACACATAGCGTATAGGATTCGCGCACTAAAACTCCCGATCCGCTTAAAACTGAAATCGGGCCGATTCATTTTTCGAATCGGGAATCGCAATCGTAATCCTAGCGCACACCTACCATTTTAGCCCTAAAAATCGGGAATCGCAATCGGTAGGTGTGCTAGGGGAGTGCACACCTCACGATTTTGGGGCAGTTTTAGGTCGTATACGCTAGGTGGGTGCGGGAAAACGATCGTATACGTTAGGTGTGTACCGGGCATTAGAGGGGGTTTCCTGGTTTTATTTTGCACGGATATTTTTTTGATGTTTTTAGGTCAGGAATTTGTCGTTCCTTTACCGTTTGTGCGTTCCATACTTTGGCAGTCATTTCCAGTGGGCTTCTTTCGTGAGCTTTGATTTGGCTTCTGATTTCATGCTGCATATCTAAGTTAGATCCAGATGAATATATTAACTATTTCGAGCTGTATAGAAAGGAGTAATGTATATAATAATGATCGAAGTAATGGTTTCATCTATTTTTTTAAACCTGCATAGTCGGATGAAATCATCAAGTTTGAGAAAAAAAACTAAGCATATAGTTAAATGTGATTCTACATATTCAACTTCGATACAGTTGTCTAAAATATATGGCTGAACCTCTAAAGCATTGGGCTAAGCAAGCTTCAGTAACAACTTTGTGGGGACGACTATTTCAGTCCGCTGTACCGGATGTGGTCGAACACGGCGCAGCGTGAGTGATAACTAGGTCATCTGTTCTGCCCTGAGACCCCGCCCCCTCTGACGAATATATTATACATATATAATATGTTTATATACATATATATATATACACACATATATCATCCTTTTTTTATCACCTCACGTTCATTTGTTCATCAGCGTAAACTCTCGCCATCAGTACCGTAAACTCATCATCGGAGCGCGGGTAAAAAGAAAAGTGATTTGTCCAGGAGCGCTTCAACGTCGACATGTGGAACTCATCTTCATTTTCCGGCCATTAGGAGGCGGGAAACACTGCTCTCTTCCCGCCCTCCGCCTTCTGAACTCCTACCCAGGGCGGCCCCGACTGTCTGCCGGGTGGTATATGGTGGTGTGGGGGCCGTGTGTGTTGGTGGTGGGTGATTGTGTGCGGGAGGCGGTGTGTGTGTGTGGTTGGTGGTGGCGGGTGGTGGTGTGTCTGGTAGTGTATGTGGTGGGTAGTGTGGTAGTGGGCTCAGTCACACCTTACCGGACTGGGGAAACGGATAGAAAACGGACACTGTCCGGTGAAATACGGCAATGTACGGTTTATATATGGTACGCATCCGGCATGTTTTGTTCTCTCTCTGGTGGTGTCCGGTGTCAAGTTTTGAACATGCACAAAACTTGTATCGGACACCACCGGACAGACGTGTATGGTTGGTGTCCGGTTTAAGTCTGTTTTGTCCGTTTCATGTCTGGTACCCATCCGTTACATCTCCGGTTTGCTTCCTGTAGAGTATGTTGACAGTGTTGCGGGAATTCGGTCAGTATATGTTTCCGTGAACAGTTTGGTGTGGTCCGTCCATTAGACATTCGGTTGTCGTCCGGTTATCGTCGGGTGGCTATTCGTTAATGTACTTTCCTTGTGTGTTTAGCATCCATTTCGTCCGACTCCCTTTGCAACATTTCGCCACATTTTGGTACATTTTGATACCGAACACCTATGGACTAGACAATTCTTTGTCCATTGTGTCCGTTGCTCAAACCGGTAAGGTGTGACAGGCAGTTTAGTGGGGTGCAGTTTGTGTTGTGGTGTAGGGTGGAGTGTGTTGTGTGTTGTGGGGGGAGGGGGGGCAGGGGGGGGTTGTGGTGGGCACTGTGTGGGGATTGGTCGTAATGCGAAGCATTACGCTTGATGCGAGGAGAGGAAGAGACCCTCCCCCACCCCCGCCAGTCGCGCTGCGCTCCACCTCACCCGACGCCGCCGCGCGCCGCTCCCTCCCCCACCCCGTGTCGCGCAGCCTTCGCGCCTCACCCGACGCCCGCTGCTCACCCTCACTCCCCCTCCCCCGGGCCGGCAGCATTCACACCTCACCTGCTGTCACCCGCCCTCCTTTCCCTTATAAGGCCGCCCGCCGGCCTCCCTCAGGCACTCGCCTTCCTGCCGCCATCCAGCCTCTGCCCCCTTTTCCTCCACCCACCCACCCAACTTTTCTCTCCTCCACCTCCTATTTCAGCGGCGGAGGGCTCCTCGGCCCCCCCCCCCCCCCCCTCACCAGAACTCTGACTTTGCTCCTGATGAGCCCCTGTTTATCCTTGTCTCTGCTCCTCATGAGCCCCTCACTGCATTGCTCCTTATGAGCCTGTTATTCTTGCTCCTTATGAGCCTGTTATTCTTGCTCCTCATGAGCTCGCTCATTGCTTGTCTCCTCCTCACCATACTTGTTATCTTTCCCCTGTATGCTCTGTTGAGGCGTTAAATAAAACGCCTTTTTCTTCCCACCCACGCCTTGCTTTCTTCCTTTCGCGCATCGGTCGTAATGCGAAGCATTACGCTTGATGCGAGGAGAGGAAGAGACCCTCCCCCACCCCGCCAGTCGCGCTGCGCTCCACCTCACCCGACGCCGCCGCGCGCCGCTCCCTCCCCTGCCCCGTGTCGCGCAGCCTTCGCGCCTCACCCGACGCCCGCTGCTCACCCTCACTCCCCCTCCCCCGGGCCGGCAGCATTCACACCTCACATGCTGTCACCCGCCCTCCTTTCCCTTATAAGGCCGCCCGCCGGCCTCCCTCAGGCACTCGCCTTCCTGCCGCCATCCAGCCTCTGCCCCCTTTTCCTCCACCCACAACCCAACTTTTCTCTCCTCCACCTCCTATTTCAGCGGCGGAGGGCTCCTCGGCCCCCCCCCCCCCCTCACCAGAACTCTGACTTTGCTCCTGATGAGCCCCTGTTTATCCTTGTCTCTGCTCCTCATGAGCCCCTCACTGCATTGCTCCTTATGAGCCTGTTATTCTTGCTCCTTATGAGCCTGTTATTCTTGCTCCTCATGAGCTCGCTCATTGCTTGTCTCCTCCTCACCATACTTGTTATCTTTCCCCTGTATGCTCTGTTGAGGCGTTAAATAAAACGCCTTTTTCTTCCCACCCCCGCCTTGCTTTCTTCCTTTCGCGCATCAGTGGGTGGTGTGCAATGTGGTGTAGTGTACTGTGGTGTACTGAAGTGTGTGGTGTGGTGCGTGTCGGGATGCGGTGTGACGTGGTGGGGTGGGGTGTGGGGAGGGGTGTGTAGTACTAGTAGGGTGTGTGGTGCCATGTGGTGTGTGGTGTTCTGCTTGGCGTGGACTGGCCTTTGGTGGTGTGTGCGGTGGGTGGTGTGGTGTGTGTTGGCCTCGTGTCTGGATATGTAGCTTAGTCGGATATTTGATAATGGTGCTAGTGGCTCGGTATTCAGTGAATCAGTCATCGTAAGTCCCCACCAGGGTGCCGTGTCGATACTGGTATAACATCTGGTGTTGTTAGGGTGTAAAACCCCAATCACACATCCCGCTGGGAGAGTCGAGGCCTAAATAGCGGCTGGCAGACCAACGACAGTTTATCAAGTATATTTATTTCCTATTATATATAATATATATATTATATATTATATATATTATATATATTATATACATTATATACATTATATACAGTATATACATTATATACTTTATATACATTATATATATTCTATACATTATATATATTATATATATAATTTAAATTATATATATTATATATATTATATATATTATATATATTATATACATATTATATATACACATATATAGGCCAAATCCTCCTTTATATATATATATTAATAATGTGTATGCCATATGAACAACTGGAACAATATCATTTCTATGCAGTATTTTCGATACTTGGTGAGGGTATATAGACCCCTTTCAATGCTTATCAACATTGTGTATGTGCGCACAGCTTGGCTGCAGAAAAAAGGCACATTGAGTTTGCCAGTACGCGCAGTGCAAAACGTCAGTTTCATTCAGAATTAATAGAAATCCAGAGCCCTAACCTTATGAATTTAATATAATCTGTTTGTTAAACATATTTTCTGTATGTTTCTAGGTTGTGGAGTTTTGAGCTGTATTCACATGGGGCAGTTAAATCAATTCATATAAATCGACTTGCCTAGTTCGACTCACATTTGCCGTGTGAATGCATGGCTGAGGCGGATTAGGGCTGAATCGATTTACATGAATCGTTTTCTGTAAAACACTTCGCGAGGTGGTTTATAGAAATCAGTTCTGCTGGTTCCCGGGCGGCGATAGTGTACAATAGCGGTGCTCGCCGGCTACAGGCTCAGCTGTAACTATACACTGGTGCCTGGCAGTGTTAGGGACCGATTAGGCTGAAATCTATTGAATGCGATCATATTTAACAGAATTACATACTCTAATAATGAAATTTAATTAAATTAACTGTAAATTCCAAGCAATATTAACGTAGCAGCTACATCAGCGTCGTTATTCATATTGTGAATCAATGAATGTAAACTAAACAAATAGCAGCGCTCGCCGGCTACAGGCCGCTGGTTCCCGGCAGCCGAAACACTTTCAAATTCGGTTGTGTGAACACGCTTCTAAAACGCCGCAGGTAAAACGCTTTGCCTAGATCGTTTTACTTTTTGCCCGTGTGAATACAGCTATAGAGATATTTCACCTTTTCTGTATGAAGATTGCTCACCGCCATTGACAATACATTGAGTTTGTCAGTGCAAAACGTCAATTTTATTCAAAAGTAATAGAAATGGAGAACCCTAACCTTATAAATTTAATATAATCTTGTTGTTGAACATGTTTTCTGTATGTGTTCCGAGCAGTTTATTTCTAGGTGGTGTGGTTTTAGAGATATTTAACCTTTTCTGTATGAAGATTGGTCACGGCCATTGACAATACATCAAGTTTGCCAGTATGTGCAGTGCAAAACATCAATTTTATTCAAAATTAATAGAAATGGAGAACCCTACCTTTATGAATTTAATATAATGTGGTTGTCAACAATATTTTCTGTATGTGTTCAAAGCTGTTTGTTTCTATGTGGTGTGATTTTAGAGTTATTTCACCTTTTCTGTATGAAGATTGCTCATACTAGTCATAGCCATTGCGTTTACAGTGTGAGCGTGTGTCGTCCTGCAGCCAAACAGCGTGCACACTGACCTAAATACCGATGCTGACATCATAGGAAATAGGTCTATAAACAAAATAAAGAGTGTGGAATCGGGTGTTTGTGCCCAAAGCACGAGCTCATTCACAGATGGGGGTGGAGGGTTGATAGCCCCCCCCCCCCCCCCCACACTTATTATTCTTGTCCTGTTGTTGACGCGTCCAGTCATTGTCCTATCCTTTTTTTTCCTTATTTTTTTAATTGAGGCTGTATTTATACTGTCCATAGCATGTAAGTATGGGTACCCAGGCTTGTTTTCAATGCTGGCCAGTTGTAGTGTTGGTGTTGTCTTATGAAACAGTAGCTGCTGATAAGTTATTTGATTGTCTGCATTTCAGTAGCAGATATATAGACTGTTGGTACGTTTAGTATGTTAGTTTTTCTGGGCCCTCTTTGCATTGTATTTTCGTTCTAATATTATTACTATGTTAGTTGTTTTCTTAAGGTTCTCTGTTAGTGTTTTGGGGTTTTCTTGGGAAGAGTTTTCTGCTTTTTTCTACTTAATTCTATACTAGTAATGCCCATCCGCAAGTACACTCCCCCACCACCCCACACTCAAGTGTCACTGCAGGCAACTACCTCAAACACCCCAGACTCCTATGCACAAGTCCCACCATCACTATGCATAGTAGAGGTAGGACCAAGCCACATATCACCTTTACCATTCACCTTTTACTTAACTATTCACCTTCCAAATCACCAGTAGCAACATAACATCACTCTCTACTTAAGATACAGCAAATGATATGCAGCCTCAACATTTTTGATGAAATTCTTCATCATTTTACTCAACCAAGAAGGGGTTATTAGACACCCCTTTATTGAATCACACACACTCAGACACACTTCGCTAAACGGCATACCATCAGCACTGATGCTAACAACTTTTGAGAGGGGGAGTTCTCGGGGAGGTCTGGGAAGGGCACTAGTGAAGGGACATAGGAAATGCCCTTAGATGGCATCAAGGGTCTACCAGGATTCAAAATAGGACAGCTAAATATTAGAAGTCTAACCAACAAAATTGAAACACTAAGGATTGATCTATCTAATTCGGATTTTGATGTATTATCAATCTCAGAAACCTGGCTGAACTCAACCACAGAAAATAAATTAACATCTGTCAAAGGGTACCAAGTAACCAGATCTGATCACCAAACAAAACAGGCAAATGGCCAAACCAAGGCTGGTGGAGGGCTGGGAATCTACTATAAAGAAGGGCTCAACATAGATACTGATACATTTGTAAAACATAATCACTCAAATACAAATATAGAGATGCAGTGGGTCATAATTGAAAGGGATTATTGTAAGAAAATACTCCTGGGAAACGTATACAGGCCACCAAATGGAAACTTGGACTCAGCACTTGAACAAATAATATCAATCCTGGAGGAAATACCAGACACAGACAAATTTGAATTGGTCCTCATAGGAGACTTCAATGTTGATGTTGAAGAAAACCTCAATAACCGCCAATAAAATAAGATAATTTGCAACAACCTTAGCACTTGAACAGGTCATTACATCAGATACAAGAATAACAATTGAAACAAACAGAACAATTGATCTAGCATTCACAAACATGAAGTACTGCAAAAACACAGGAGTTCTAAATTATAATATCAGTGACCACAAGCCAATTTAGATAATTAAGAAAAAACTGAAGATGATAGGAAATTAATAGAATTCTGGGGAAGAAGCTATAGGAACTATAAAATAGAGAAATTTAGTGAAACCGTACTAGAAGAAAATACTGAACCCCTCTTTGCCAACCAGGATCCAACTATATGTTGGGAATCACTCAAACAAATAATAACTAAAGCAGCAGACCAACATGCACCACTCAGAAAATACAATGTGAAAGATAGTCGACCAGAATGGCTTAGCAATGAAATTCTTGAGTTGCAAAAAGATAGAGACTATTTTTAAAAAAAATCAGAGCAAACAAATCTACCTGAAGACAAATTCTTAGCAACCCAAATCAAGAATAGAACCAATTCTGCAGTGAGGTATGCAAAAGCTTGGTACATACAATCTGAAATCCTACGAAATAAAGAAGATGCCCAGAGATTTTGGAGAGTCATACAGGGCATAGCCCCAGAAACCACCCCGACTATCTCCAGCTTAGTGGATGAGTTAACAGGGGACAAAGTAACAATTCAAGAAACACCTGAAAAGATAAATAACTACTTCATAGAGATAGGGGAGAAGTTAGCAGATAAACTAGACAATATACCAGAAAAAGATAAAGTTAACATAGTAAAGCCAACTGCAGTCACATATGACATAAGGGTGGTAACTAAGGAAGAAGTACTTAACAAGATTAAGGGCTTGTCTGAATACAAATCATCAGGACATAAAGATCTCAGCTCAAGGATACTAATTGATTCAATAACTATAGTAATCAAAGAATTCACCCATATAGTAAACCTATCAATTGAAACGGGTATTTTCCCAGATGACTGGAAAATTGCTACAGTTGTACCTATCCCAAAAGTCAGCAACCCTAAAACATGCAATGACCTCAGACCAATTTCTCTTCTACCCATAACTGGGAAAAGAGTTGAGCAACTCATTCATGATCAAAGAAAAACATTTTTTGAAGCAACAAACTACCTAGCAGATGAACAAAATGGCTTCAGGAAAGGCAGGTCCACAACCAAAGCACTCTCAACACTCCTTGATGTGCTTCTCAGTGCGATGGATTCTAGCAAACTTACCATAGCAGTATATATTGATTTAAAAAAAGCATTTGACACTATAGATCATAAAATCCTGTTGCAGAAGGTTGTCAAGAGTGGGTTGGGTTCAAAACGGTAGCCTTTTTGACAAACTGTCTTTCCAATCGAAAGCAAAGTACCAAACTAAATGGCATTGAGTCAACCTTAAGACAAGTAAAAACTGGAGTACCACATGGATCAACACTGGGCCCCCTTCTATTCCTTCTCTTCATAACTGACTTACCCCAAGCACTGAGGCAAACAAAATGCATTTTATTTGCTGATGACACACAGTCTCAAACAGTAATTTAGCAAAAGCAGCAGTTTTGACAAATGAAAATTTGGCTAGAATAAATATATGGTGCAAAGAAAACAAATTAACTCTCAATATAATAAAAACTGAATATGTTATCTATGGCACCAAGAACAAGAAGGACAAAGCCCCAGAAGTCCAAATAAAGATTGGGAATGAAACACTTAGGGAGGTAGAGACCTACAAATATTTGGGAACTGAACTGGATGAAACTCTAAATGGGAATAAACAATTAAGTAGATTAAATCAGTCACTGGCAAGGAAACTGAACACCTTCGGAAAAATCAGGGGTTTTATAAGTGAAAAAAACAGCTCTTCTTATGTACAAAACAATGATCCTCCCAATAATTGATTATAATGACCTAATATATGAACTACTCACAAAAGAGCAACAAGCAAATCTTCAAACAGTACAAAATAGGGCACTCAGAACAGTTTACAAAGGCCAAAATCTACACACAGAAAAACTACATGCTAAAGCTGGAATGGACTAACTAGACACAAGGTGCAAAAGGCATCTCTTAGGACTCATGTACAATAGAGCCCAAGACACAATATATACCGACACAAGTATTCACAATACTAGGGCAGCAGATGGCAACCTCTTGAAAATTCCCTATCCAAGGACTAACAAACTCAAAAGAGCACCTATTTATCAGCGAAGTCAACTCTGGAACAAACTCTCTGCCAAAACCAGGAATGCAACAATCTACCTGCACTTTAAATCTAGATTAAAGGTGAGTACCCAACATAGACATACATTAATAAACCTACCTGGATAGACCACAAACATTGAGAACTGAAATAAATACATAGTCCCAAACCACTCCCTTCCCTCTCCCTCTCTGAAATACCCCCCCCCCCCCCCCAGGCAACAAGAGTAAAATAAATAACAACTACCAAAGTATACCCACCAGCCTTATAACACCTGACTAACCCAATAAAACATATACTACTGACAAAGCTATAGTTGACCCAAGACAGTTTAAATGAGTCGTGGAACCATTATTTGCATAATCCAAAATCCACGAATACCTGTGTCAGCAAGTCATGCCCATTATATTAATGTCTCCTCACAGGTATGATCATCAAATCACTGATATAGTCTAAAGGTAAATGGCTATTCTCCAGTCTACATGTGCAAAATAAGATCCCCACTATATTTGTAATGCCTCATTTTAACCTACTACTGTCTATATTGTTCATACCATCGCATCATCTCATCCATAAATAGTTCATATGCACTATAATTGTTAAGGCTGGAAGACCAGCGCCTCGGTGCTGAAAAAAGATGTTATTCAACTGGAATTAAAATTTGAAGAAAAAAAAGATGTGCACGTATTTGGTTTGACTCGGCAAGGGATTGAACCCACAAAGGTGGACTCTCTGGCCATGTGTGCTCAGGTAGGTATGTCCTAGAGCACACTTTCTGGACTGGTTGGCTAAGTGTAAGGATAATGTGACTGAGTAGGATATCAGTTCATGGTGCTGGTGGCATGGTCTCCCAGTGTGGCAGCACTATAAAGTTGCCACGTGTGCGCACTGTCACAAGTCGGTAGCCCTTCTGACATGACCTTAGATGTTGCTAGGACATGCGTGTCAGCTGGAATGTTGTCTGATCCTGGATGGTTTATTTTTCCAATTATTAAAAGGGGAAAAAAATGGGGTGGGTGTGTTGGAGAAGGTTTTTTTGTGGTTTTTTTTTTTACGGTTGGTCGCTAGATATGTTGTAGTTGGATACAAATGTTGTATATATGTTGGACAAGTTTGTTTAGGTTTTTTTAGGTCGGACTCTAAATATTTTGTAGTTGGGAAAGTAAAAAAGACTAAAGCAATCGAGTTAATACTGACGGGATGGCCGAATGAGTTAGACCGTCCGTCTCCCATGTTGGTAGACCGGGGGATCGTGGGTTCGAACCCTGGTCGAGTCAAACCAATGACTTAAACATTGATACTTGTTGCTTCCTAGCCAGGTGCTCGGCATTATTAGGATAGGGCAAGGACTGGTTGGCTCAGTGTCAGAATAATGTGACTTAGTGGTATATCAGGTCATGGTGCTGGCAGCCTGGTCTCCCAGT
Organism: Branchipolynoe longqiensis; assembly: GCA_030323885.1. NCBI lineage: Eukaryota > Metazoa > Annelida > Polychaeta > Phyllodocida > Polynoidae > Branchipolynoe > Branchipolynoe longqiensis. The sequence continues at coordinate 42,565,777 of CM059196.1, read as the reverse complement.
GGGGCAGCACTATAAAGTCGCCACGAGTGCGCACTGTCACAAGTCAGTACCCATTCTGATATGCCTTAGATGTTGCTAGGACGTAAAGCAACAACAAAGAAACGTCCATGCGTGTCAGCTGGAATGTTGTTTTATTTTTCAAATTGTTAAAAGGGGAAAAAATTGGGGTGGGTGTGTTGGAGAAGGTTTTTTAAAAATGTGTTTTTTAACGGTCTGTTGTAGTTGGATAAAAATGATGCATATTTGTTGGACAAGTTTGTTGGGGTGTTTTAGGTCGGACTCTAAATATTTTGTAGTTGGGAAAGTAAAAAAACCTAAATCAATCGAGTTAATAGAAGGAAGTAGGAGACCGCTGGTGGGGAGAGTGAATACTTGCAGGTAGGTGTGAATTCACACCTGCCACTGAGAAGTCAGTGAATCGCGTTAGGGCTTAGATTATCTAGGTTCGCTCCCTGGCGAAATACAGCCACAGCCATACAGAACTGTGTCTGTTCTCTTTACCTCACATGATGCTAGACATCCTTAAGGTAACACACATATAATGAGACTGGGTGAGATATCGGGGCATGGTGCTGGACACTAGGTCTCCTAGTAGGGCTTCTAGTAGGGCAGCACTATAAAGTTCCCGTGAGTGCTGAAGTACTGACAATAACCACTCCATTTGTGCCCTTAATATAGCTGAGACGGTGTAATGTTACCACCACTCAGTTGTTCTATCCCAGTGGGGCAGCACTGTAAATCCCATGTGAGTCTGCAGTGTCATAGGTTGATGCCCATCCTTTGAGGTTACTAGGACGGAAAACGCCAATCAATCATTCAGCTCAACGGTGAGACTAGAGCGTGCTTTTCTTCTTTGATTTGAAATATAGGGGGGTGGGAGGGGGGTGCCCCATCCAGGTACATACATACCACATACATCACTCACCACGCATAGCACACCACCAGACAAATCGGTAGAGCACAGTCTTTCCCATGCAGAAGGTCGTGATTTTAAACCCCAGCCGAGTCAAAGCAATGACTTCTAAAATTGAGAATTGCCAATACCCAGCATTAATAGGATAGGGCAAGAACTGGCTTGCACAGTGGCAGGATAATGTTACTGTGTGGGATATCAGACCATGGTACTAGTGGCCTGGCCTTCCAGTGGGGCAGCACTATAAAGTAACCATGAATTTGCAGTGTCACAAGTTGGTACCGGTCCTGATATGAACTTAGAGGTTGCTAGGACATAACACAGCAAACAAACATACCACTCCATACGCACCATACCCATGTCTCACACACCATACACCAGTGCTCATATGACCTTAGATGTTGCTAGGACAGAAAACACCAACAAACACACACACCCCTCATACCACCACACACACCAAAATACACCACACACCACATACGCACACACCACCCACACAACCAAACACACCACACATCACCCACACACTACCCACACCACACACAAACCAAACACACCCAGCACACTCACTGACACATTACACACCACACACATGACACCCGCCACACACACACACCACACCCACACCCACACCCACACCCACACCCACACCACACACACCACCCACACCACACCCATATCACCCACCACAACAGGCCACACCCACCCACCACTCTCACTCACACACTACACACCACCCACACACCACGCCCGACACACACACACCACATACACACCAGGCCGCATACAGACCCCCTTGGATGTGGTGGTATACAGGTGATATATTAACGGGGATGGTGGATGGTTGGGTCTGGTATGCGTCAGGTTCACTGCCACAGTAACAATAAGCACACCGAGCTCACACCGACAGCAGGTAGTGGGGGTGGGTGGTGGTGGGTGGTGGGTGGGGGCAGAGTGAGGCTGCCTGTGTGAGAGGGGGGGGGGGGGGTACCGTGTGTGCTCAGTGTTGACTTGTAGGTAAGGAATGTATCCCAGGTGTCAGTGCGGCACCTGTTAGTGTACAATGATAGTGGTTCCCTTGCCGACTACCTGCAGGAAGCTGGGACTGCCATATCGGCGAGAGCTCGCCACCCAGAGGCATCCCAACTGCACAGCGCCGGCAGCCGGGAACCCCACAGCAGAAGGTGCATACTGCTAATAGAAGGTGCACCTCTAATACAAGCCACACTGGTAATAGAAGGTGCACTTCTAATACAAGCCACACTGCTAATAGATGGTGCATCTACAATACAAGCCACACTGCTAATAGAAGGTGCACCTCTAATACAAGCCGCACTGCTAATAGAATGTGCACCTCTAATACAAGCCACATTGCTAATAGAAGGTGCACGTCTAATACAAACCACATTGCTAATTATAAAGTAAACCTCTAATACAAACCACACTGCTAATAGAATGCACATCTCTAATACAAGTCACACTGCTAATAGAACATAACCCCTAATACAAGCCACACTGCTAATATAATGCACACTTCTGATACAAGTCACACTGCTAATATAACATAACCTCTAATACAAGCCAAACTGCTAATAGATTGTTTGTTTGTCACTGTTTTACGTCCTAGCAACATCTAAGGTCATATCAGATGGAAATCGACTTTGGTCAGCCATTTCAACTTTATGGTACTACCCAACTGGGAGACCAGGCCATTGGGACCATGTCCCAGGGTCCCATACAGTCACATTATCATGTTACTATGCTACCCAGTACTTGTCATATCCTATTAATGCCATGTGCCAGGCTAGGTAGCAACAAGTATCAGTTTTATAAGTAATTGGTTTGATTCGAGCAAGAATCAAACTCTGCACAGGAAGTATGCGCTCAACCGATTCGGCCATTGCGTCCGGTCACTTTTACTAGAAGACACATCACCTGAGCTATGCTCAGGATGGGTCCGGTGTCATGGTTTTAAATCTCCGCTGGTTTAAAACCGACACCTTCGCTTTGCACATGCATCAACGTCAAACGGCGCTTTCAAACTGCAGTGTGTTGTGGTTTTAAAAGTCTGCTGGTTTAAAACCTACACATTCGCCCTGCAAGTTTTTAGCATTTAGGGGGGGGGGGTTATTTTAATTATTGTTTCATATATTTTCTGACATTGTTGTTTGCACCTTTTGGCTTCGTCCGAGTCCTCAATACTTTATCTGGAGTTCCACATTCTCTGTGTGGGCCTGAAGTCTTATCAGGCAAGGAGCCTGTTTGGGTGTCATCGTCGTGACAACATAAACTGTCTTAATCTTAATATAAACTGTCTTACTCGATGGTCTTAATCTGGTGGAAATGCTGTCATTGTAGTGAATATTTGACAACATAAACTGTCTTAATCTTAACATAAACTCTCTTACTCGACGGTCTTCATCTGGCAGAATTGCCGTTCGATTTTGATGCATGCGCAGGGTGAAAGTGTAGGTTTTAAACCAGCGGAGATTTGAAACCGCGACACCAGCACTTACTAGCGTGGTCTGTAGTTGAGCATGGCTCAGGTACTTGTTTACATTACGCCGCTGTGCTTTATAGTGTTGCATGACGATAACGTAGATTCTTGTTATGCTTCATCCTTCTGTGTCAAACAGGGATGTATGGAGTGTGTCCTGTTCCCTCTACTTGCCTCTGCACTCTATAGTAGTTATGTGTGTCTCTCAGCTGTGTGTGACCCTCTGTTGTGTGTGTGTAGCCTTCAACTATGAGGTATAACTATGTGCCCACTACTTGCGTCTGTGCTCTATGAAGGAATGGTTGGATGGTTGGTTTTTCAATGTTTACGTCCTGGCAACATCTAAGGTCATATCAGGAAGGGTACCGACTCATGACAGTGCATTGTATTTGTGGGGTGTTCGTGACCTAAAAGTCGCTGGCTGCAGAACTGCAGCATTGAATAAATGGCGCCATTAAAATGGTCCATTTTTGGTAGTTTTTGTGTTTCTCCATTCTTCTTCGTCTTCTTCTGTGGGATGGCAGGGGGGGCAGTGTTTTTTTGGCGGTGGTGGCATGGTGCGGTGGTGGCAACACATTCTTGGGGCCCACTGTCCTGTATCTCCATCACCGGTGATTGAAGCGGGAACCGGTGTCGTCGGCAACAGAGCCATGGGAGGCGCGGCGCGTTGGTCCTCCAGGCCCCCGTCGCAGGGTGGGCGATCCAGGGCCAGCAGGCTCCTGGACTAGGGTGTGGTTGGTGGGTTTGGTGTTTTTATTGTCCACAGCCCCAGCACCCACTCCATTGGTGATCGAAGTGGGAACCAACGTTGTGGGCGCGGAGGTCGAGGCTGTCACACCCGGTCACAGAGCTCACGGTGTGGATGCAGTTTTAGTAGGTTCTGTTTGTTTACTTTTATGTGTGTTTTTTGCGACTTTATAGGACTGCCCCACTGGGAGACAAGGCCACCTGCACCATGACCTGGTAAAGTGGTATCCCCCTCAGTCATATTATCCTGACACTGAGGCAACCCATTCTTGCCCTATCCTAATAATGCCGAGTGCCTGGCTAGTAAATGATAAGTATCAATTTTTAAGTCATTGGTTCGACTTGTTCAGGGTTCGAACCCATGAAATAATAAGAATGTTGGATTGAGATTAACAGTAACACTTGCTCGTGTTCACGAATACTAAAATAATTAAAGGGGTTATATATATATATAGACTAGGATGACTAGTTCTTTACTTGGACACATGTTATCGAGCAGACCTTTGCCTGATTTCCAGAATTTATACATTCAAGCTTGTCTTTGGATCGTAACTATGTATCTACCACACAGGACGGACCAAGGTATCAGGATGCAGTTTCTGTTTCACTGTTGCTGCATGTAGGATCTACCTTTAAGTGTGTTTAGAGAGCTTCCATTGTTCCTGGTGTATTCAAGGTTAAATCTGTTGTGATCCTTCTCATACATATAGATGTACAATTTTGTCTGTTTAATTCAAGACAGATTTAAGGAGAGTGCATGTTTAACGTCTGCCTGCTGTTACCAAATTGGTACTGACTTGATTCTCTATAGGTATTGCTGGAAGAGAAAAAAGAAAGTTTGTTTTAATTAACGACGGCTCTAGAGCACATTGATTTTTATCATCGGCTATTGGACATCAACCATATGGTCATTCTGACATATTTCTTTGGGGGAACCTGCTGACATGACATAGGCTACTCTTTCTAATAAGCAGCAATGGATCTTTTGTATGCACTTTCCCACATACAGGACATCATGTACCACAGACTTTGATGGACCACTGGTTGGAACGGAAAATAGAGCAAACTGCAAATGTGTCCACTGAGCTTGGAGTGAAAAGATGTTAAATTAATATCGGTTTGGATATCGAAATAGTGGGAATTATAACTAGCTTCAACGATAACAGATTCTATTTCATTGACGTAGTATTCCTTCTTTGCAGCAATACATGTTTAAGAAGTGCACAAATATCTAAATTGGTATGTAGACAAAACTATCTAGGTAGTTATTTTGGTTTAGGAAAAAAAAAAAAAAATTTCATCGAACTAGGCAGCTTTAATCAACTTTATCATAAACAGTCTTGGCCAACCTTGCAAAATCTCCAGACTGAATTAGCCTAATGAAAATAAACGCGCGACTGACAAGCAGACGACTTGGTCGCAGTCTTCTTGTATGACGTCACAAACCTCATTCTGGTCGCTTGATCCGATAGAATTGAAATCGTGAGTGGGCAAGGCGAAGTTGACGTGGAATACGTCACTGTGACGTCAGTGTTAAGCGGCAGCTCTATTTGTCAGGCTCTAATCCTGTTGACTGTGCTTCATAACCCATGGTCCGGGGCGGCGGTCGGTGCGGCCCGCGGTACTGAACATGTATAACCGGCCCTCATCAGGCGCACAAAAGGCGACGCCGTCACACGCCAAATGTCGTCTGCGCCGACTGGCAGGTGGAATGTTCGCCTTACGCGCCGCTGCTTCGCAGACCCTCCACCAGGGGTCAGGCTGGTAACATATTCCTGGAGGGAAAGAGGCCGAGACATTCAGTTCATCCAAATCCCGCCAGGGCTTGTAGCCACTAGCAGATCCAACTCCGCGAAAATAAGTCTGGTCTAGCAGGTTGGTTGGTTGGTTGTTGGAGTTTTACATCCTTGCAACATCTAAGGTTACATCAGGGTGGGTATCGACTTGTAGCAGTGCACATTCATGGGGACTTTATAGTGTTGCCTCACTTTGAGACCAGGCTGCCAGCACCATGTTCTGATATCCCACTCAGTCACATTATCCTGACAGTAATCTATCGTAATAATGCTGAACGCCTGGCTAGGAAGGCCTAGTGGGGTTTGGGGGGTTTTACGTTCTGTGAACAGTGAGTGAATGCTTGAGATTTGTTTGTTATCCTACAAACAGTGAGTAGGAGATTTTACTTTTACATCCCATGAATATTGATTTAATTATTGGGGTTTGACGTCCTAACAAATAAGTAACTAATTGGGGTTTCATGTTTTATCAACAGTAAGTATGTCATTCAACTTTACATTGTGCAAATATTCAAATTCATCTCTAGAGGGGTGCAAACTATCTGTTAGTTTGTGGGTTGGGTTTATATATCCTGACAACATATAAGGGCATATTAGGATGGGTACATACTTGTGACAGTGCACACACATGAGGACTTTATAGTGGTGCCCTACGGGGGGACCAGACTGCTGACACCATGACCCAATTTCCCTTCTTTTTGTTTCTTCTTTTGTTGTTGTTGTTGTTGTTGTAGTACATTAGTTGTTTAAGCATGGGAAATTTCAGATGCAGATGACTGGTTTTCCTCATTCCACTGCTCATTGCCCTATCCTAGTAATGCCTAGCATCTGGCTAGGAAGCGACAAGTATCAATTTTTAAGTCATTGGTTTGACTCGACCAGGATTCGAACCCATGATCTACCAACACGGGAGACAGACGCTCTAGCTCATTCGGCCATCCCGTCTGGTCTGTATCATAATACTTCCCTACCTCTAGTAACATTATCCCGATACTGAGCTAACCAGTCCTTGCCCTGTCCTAGTGATGCCGAGTTTCATGATACGTAGTGACAAGTATACATTGTTATGCCATTGGTTTTATACCCCTGTCACACTATGACGTAATGAGCGAACATGAGCCTAAAGTGGTGATTTTTCGTCATTACGTTGATGTACGTTGGATTACGTTATGATGACGTCATAATGACGTTAGACTGACGTCGAGCTATGTCACATTACGTCGTGTTACGTCGAGTTACGTCAAGGTTTTGGACATGTTCAAAACTTTCGACGTAGCTCGAACGTAAGGGTTTACGTTCGCCGTACGTTCTGTACACGTTCGGCGAATGTCAATGACGTTAAACAAATGTTATTAAAACGTCGGTCACTACGTTCAACTACGTTGCATTACGTTGCACTACGTTGACCCACTTTAATACCAGGGGGAACATGCAGTCCACGTAGTGAAAACCCCGGGTTAATGGACGCCTAGTGGACATCCAACGTAGGTTTACCGTTTTGCCACCGGTTCCTGACGTAAGTAATGTAAGGTAACGTAAAGCAACATAGTTCTGGCGATGGAATAACGTTCCGTGAGCATCATTACGTTGTCCTCTCTCGTTGAATGACGGTATCACTACGCTTTACCAATGTTACGCTCTCATCCACTATGCTGCATCCACGTTCAACTTGTGCCCAAATTTGCATACTACGCCGAGAAGTTCAACATTCTTCACGTTCTCCCTACGTTGACATCGTTACGTCGTAGTCTGACAGGGCCATTACTCAGCTGGGACAAATATACATTTTCTAACTCGAATTTGGCCGGTTATCAAACCTACCCATTCCCATGCACAAGAAGTGTGTGCTCTTACCAATTTAGCCACCACATCTGTTTGGGGTTTTACGTCCTATAATCAACGAGTGAGTGTTTGTGGTTTTTGCGTTGTGGCAATAGTCGAGATCCCTTCTAGATGAATATCTACCATCGGTCAACAAGTGGGTTTACTGAGGTTTTCTATTCTAGCAACATCCGAAGGACGATCTAATGGGGTAATTCTGGCTGACTTGCGACAAGGTTTCTACATCCCATCAAACGTCGGTGGTTGAATGAGGTGTTGCGCTCTAGAAAAATATCAGGTTTATCCGAAGATCTTCGTCTGAGGCAGCAGTATAAATGTGTTATGTGATAATGGATAGTCATCACACATTAATAGTGCTGCTTCAAAGATATTCCATACTACTGGAACCAATCCTTACACTTCCCTTGTTGGTAGATCGTGGGGTCGTGGGTTCGAACCCTGGTCGAGTCAAATCAATGACTTAAAAATTGATACTTTTCGCTTCCTATCCAGACGCTCGGCATGATTAGGATAGGGCAAGGACTGGTTAGCTTAGTGTCAGGATAATGTGACTGAGTTGAATATCAGGTCATGGTGCTGGCGGCCTAGTCTTCCAGTGGGGCAGCACTATAAAGTCGCCATGAGTGCGCACTGTCACAAGTCGGTACCCGCCCTGATATGACCTTAGATGTCGCTAGGACATAAAACAACAACAAACAAACAAACAAGCATACACCTCCCTTGCTATGATGATTATCAGGCAGGTAGTGACAATTATCACGTTTATGCCTCTTTCATTGCAGTCAGTCATGCATTGTACCAATCAGTGTAAATCTCTTATTTACTCAATAATACAGTCTTGGATCTGTAAAGTAGGAAAACAAAGTCTGACCCGGTGGGCTGTTAACCTCACCCTTTTCCATCCCCGAAAGTCAACAACTTCTTAGTAAAACCGGCACGGCGTTTGAACAACACACTCATCTTGGGCCCTTATTTATGAGAAAGTGGGAGAAGAAGAAACAAAAAATGTTAGTTACACCGAAATGGTCAACGACTCGTCAGTAACTCCGATCCAGCACCGCGAGTTAGTCATGTGACTTCATTGCAGGGCAGGAGCTGTCACGAGAACTGTTCGCTCCCCAGAGAAAGACAAGTGGCGGCCCGCAGCGGGACGCCAGGATACTACAGTGTGAGAGCATGCGGAGGGCACACTAACTATTTACCGATCACGTTTCATTTCTTCAATGATTTATTTATTTATTGGTGTTTTACGCCGTGGCAACACCTAAGGTTATGTCTTACTGGGATACCGTGATGCTGAGATCAGCCAATTAGTGCTTCCCTATTCTAGTAAGGTAGTGACTTGTATCAATTTCATAAAGTGTCGGGTTTGGGAAGGGGCGGGGTTCCATGCACAAAACAAGCCGTTACCAGGTAATGGTAGTATTGGATACAAGTGTAGGGTGTGTGTGTGTGTGTGTGTGTGTGTGTGTGTGTGTGTGGAGAGTCAGTGTAGGGTGTGTGTGTGTGTATGTGGAGAGTCAGTGTAGGGTGTGTGTGTGGACAGTGAGTGTAGGGTGTGTCTAGAGAATGACTTGAGTGAGTATAAGTTGCGCGCATGTGTGCATGTGTGCATGTGTGTGTGTATGTCTAAGTGTGTATCATCACAGTGACCTCCAAGCCCCCAGGACACCCCTCTGATACATCATTAAGAAAGGTCTCGTCCAACCCTGCCCCCAGGTGGGGAAGGTCACACCAAGGTTAAATGGTAAGCTACATACACTGACCTTAACCTGCGGGATCAAGCACTCTGACCTTCTCTGTACTGATCCATGCCTCTAGGACACATGGAGGCTGCTTGAGACTTGGCCGTCTTAGATCTGTGCCTGTGCATGTACCTCGGTCCCCTTTTTGTGGAAACACTGTAGCTAATGACGGATGGCTGTTGGGACTGAGAATCAGGAATGAGATTTGACAATGTGTTGTGCTGCTTCTCAGTTTACTGTCTCTCCTTACTGCCGTAGTCAGTATTTGCTCTCCTGTCCCGCACCTGTATGTGATGCATACTGCATTATACGAGTATAAAGGCACGGAAGGGAATTAAGTCTTTATTGTTATTATCGTGTGCTAATTATTATTATTATTATTACGCTATATACTGGGCTGCCTCTTCCATGTTCGCTACTGGTGGCGCCACCCCCGGCGCTCCCCGGTACCTGCATACCTTGAAAACATCACTCGCGTCGGTTGGTTGGTTGTTGGAGTTTTATGTTCTGGCAACATCCAAGGTAATATCAAAATGGGTACTGACTTGTGATAGTGCACACTCATGGTGACTTTATAGTGCTGGCCCACTTGTGACAATGCGCACTAATGACGACTTTATAGTGCTGCCTCAATGGGAAATCCGGCCACCAGCACCATGATCCGATATCCCACTCAGTCACATTATTCTATCACTGAACTAACCAGTCCTTTCCCTATCCTATTAATGCTGAGTGCCAGGCTAGGAAGTGACAAGTATAAATTTTGTAATTCATTGGGTTTGACTCAACTCGGAATTGAACTCCCGGTTTCCCACACGGAAGGCACGCCCGGCATATATATATATATATATATATATATATATATATATATACATATATATATATATATATATATATATATATATGAAGAGTTCAGATGCCAAACCATGTAAATGCCAATCCAAAATTGCAATTTAAATAAAACATTTTTCCTTGAAAATAATTATAATTCTCAGAAATTCCACTTTTCATATAATAATAGAGTTATGGAGTAATGAACAACAAAAAAAGGAATTAAAAAAACCCACTATTTTTGTAAGTTTGATTCCAATGTTTATCTCCATTTCTGGATTGGCGTTTATGTGGTGTTGCGCCTGAACTCTATGTCCTGACATGCCGAAATGAACATTCAAATGGGCAGACGGTCAGCCAAACAAATTCACAATCTATATTTAGCACAATGGCATAATTGTCACAGGCTTGTCGTGAATGACATCACGCACAAGTCTATTTACACAGGCAGTTTTTGGGAACATGAACAATTTGATTGTCGATTGAATTGTCCATGTTGAATGAATTGTGAGGTGGGCAATCCTTATTTTGAAGGTGGTTGAAAGGCATGTGTGAATGTGTTGGTCTTTACTCCTTCAGTTGTATGTACTTTGTATTTGACCAGACATGAAGTCCAAGTCACATCGAGTCCTGCCATTCCAGGGCTAGCATCTTAACCAGTAGACTATCTGGGATCTCTGTAGATAAAAGATTCACCTGGTACTTGTAGTACACAGGTGAAGGACAACGTAGTCTAAATACGGGCGAAAATAGGTTTAGTATGGAACATGAACTAGAAACTGTGGCTCCAGTATCAAATGGCTACTCATATAGGCACAGAGTTGGTGAAATGGGTGAGAATGCAAAAAGACAAGATGGCGGCCAGAGAACACCGTCGATTTCACTTTTAAATTGCATTAAAGTATATGTTTTATTATATTTTCCAACTCAAAACCAGGTGGTAAACATGAAGACATATGCAAAGAATAAATGTGGCTTCTTAGATTGAGAAATTAGGCTCTCATAAAGACTCAGTTCATTAGCCCGATTTTTCTACCATTTTTATATAAGGCTGATCTTCACCCGTGTACTACAAGTACCGGGTGAATCTTTTATCTAGGATCTCTGAGGCAATCAGCTTACCCACATGTATAATCATTCATTCACTCATGATCTGTTTCTGTTTTTCTTCCAGGTATGTAGCTAATAAGCAGAATGCGATCTGAACCTACGTTGTCATTGGTGAGTAAATCTTTCCACATAGAATATGCAGACTGAGACTGGCTATTGTGGAGCAATGTACCATGACAGTCCTTGACTTTGGTACTTATGAGGACTGCTCCATTCTTTGGATTATTGAAACTAGTTTTTATTTCTCCAGTTCCTGTTGCAAATAAGTGTGAAATTGGGATCCAGATTGCTGAACTTTCACGAGATTACTTGATTGTTTTTTTTTATATTCTAAGCATTTAAAGCTGCCTAATCGCATGACATCCTCACATTTTCAAAACCAAAGTCGTCTAGATTCATGTTGGAAACTGGCGTACTTATGAAACATATATTCCTGCATCAAAAGAATATTAAATCAATTTAATAGACAATGTCCCTGTTGAAGCCTACTTAGTGTCTTTTCTTTTGCTTAAACTATCTCCAAAGTTAACCTTTTACGTTAAAATTTAAGATAACATTTACACAAATCAAAAATAGAGTAGAGTATAGTAATTAAGTTAATATATTTATCTATGAAAAAAGGCTGAAACTCGAGGTATGTGTAAATATAAAATGGAGGTTTATGCGAATATTATGTGACCACAACCTGTGGTGTACAATTTTCTGGTTTTGTGCTGTTGGAGTAACTTGGGGGGGGGGGGCTTGCAGCAAATTAGGCATAGTCCATTTCTGGTCAGCAGGCGCTACCTTTCCCCCTACCGGCTGATCAGTTACCCCTGAATTTTAGCCTGACATAGATACTCCGCGAAGATATTCTGAAGAGTGTGCTTTATTTCCATGGTAGCAAAGCTAGGAGACTGATTACTGGCCTGCGGTGTCCCAGCTTCAGTATCTCGGAATACACATATTTTCTATCAGTCAGTGCTGAACAAATAAATCCTTGTCACCAACGACCCCTGTGATCAGCGAAACCCTTGGCATTTGCAGACAAGTTCTCAATGTACAAGCTGAAACTCTGGTATATGGAGCCATATGCTGCATAGTAAACTTCAGCCCTTTGTTTTCAAAGGAAATCTGTGACCTTCCTTGGCCTTGTGTTGATCAGCATAGCCAGTTGAGTCCCCTATTTCTCACATCAACACATGATCTTGGAAATGGATAAAATACAGTTTTCTACTTAGCCGCTGTAATACATAACTATATGAAAAGTGTAAGAGATCCTATTGACCTAGATACGCCTGTGCTAAACCACAACGACGCATACTCAGTCACAGGGGCTCAGAACGGTTCAGAGCTAATACAAACTGGTCAGACCTAGCAGGGTTTACTCAAGACTGCTCAGAGCCCCTAGAACTGTCTAGAACTGGACAGAGCTACTCAGCTTTGCAGAGCAGCTCGGAACTGCCCCGGGATGGTCAGATATACTGCCGTTATCCGCCTAGTTAGCCACAGCTGCTCCAAGATGCTCAGAGCTGTTCACAGCTTGTCATCTTAGCTAATTAGCAATATGTTCAGAGTTGCACAGAGTTGTTCAGAGCTTGTCACCTTGGTTTGGTTAATAAGCAATATGTTCGGAGCTCTTCAGAGCCGTTCATAGCTTGTCATCTAACCTAAAGAGCAAAACGCTCAGAGCTCCTCAAAGCTGTTGAGAGCTTGGCATCTTTGCTAAAGAGCACAATGCTCAGACCTGTTCAGAGCTGTTCAGAGCTTGGCATCTTTGCTAAAGAGCAAAATGCTCAGAGCTGTTGAGAGCTTGACATCTTTTCTAAAGAGCAAAATGCTCAGAGCTGTTGAGAGCTTTGCATCTTTGCTAAAGAGCAAAATGCTCAAAGCTTTTCAGAGCTTGTCATCTTTGCTAAAGAGCAAAATGCTCAGAGCTGTTCAGTACTTGGCATCTTTGCTAAAGAGCAAAATGTTCAGAGCTGCTCACAGCTGCTCACAACTGCTCACAACTGCTCACATCTGCTCACATCGGCTCACATCTCACAACTCGTCACACCTACACATATTTGCTCAGAAGTGTACATCCCTTCAGAGTTGCCCATATCACAGGGATATCCCACAGTGTGAGGGAAGTAGCTCGGCTCCTTCAATCTCGCGCGAGAGAAATTGAAGGATTGCTGCGTGTCATGCTGGTTGCTTTGCGCCTTTGTGCTGGGAGCCCCTTTATTACCGAAAGGGCAGCGGAAGGAGCAAGGCGAAGACTTAGCACTAGGATGGATGTACTTGTTGGCGGTTCACCGCTCATTCGCGACAAATAGTCCAGTGTGCTCCTTTTATCCTTCCTTCTGGTGCCAACGCTCATATTGCTGTGTTTGGCTCAACAAACTTGATCTGTGTGGGGCCTTTTTTTCTGGGGAGACGGTGTCCTGCACTGAGAAGAATTAAGTAAATTGGACACAGGAACATGGAAGGTATTAGGGTGGATTGCTTCGTGCGGATCTGTTGACAAAACATAGCACCAGGTCCGACTTACTCACATTTCTCTGTCCCACCATGATAAAACATAGTCCGCGAATAGTATGCGGACAACTTCTTGTTGTGGGTTAAAACAACGACCTAGTATTTGTAGATGTTTTAAAGATCCTTCAGGATGGTTGTGGTTTCTCATGATGTATACCATAGGTAGCTCTCTCATAGCATATACTATATTTTGATGCCACAGTTTAATGAATAATTATTGATAGGTAACGGCCATCTGTTGAAGGGTTCCCCTGGCAGCGATTATATTGACCATGGTTGGATGCGGGTGGGTGAGGGAAGGAGAGTGTGTGGGTGGGAGGGAAGGGGGCTGTGGGAGCCTGCCGTTATAAATTGCAGCCTGGGGAGCGTTTACAAACACTGCCACCTGGTGGGCGGGAGGAGAGCGACAGGTTTCCAGCAGGACTGGCTGAGGAGGTGGCCATTTAACAAGCCTCCTGGCGAGCTGTGTGAGTGAGTGAGTGTGTCTGTGTGTGTTGGTGTTTGAGAGTGAGTATAAGCTTGTGTGTAGATCTTTGTGGGTAGGTGGGTATGTGTGAGGTATGTGTATAGCTCTGTATGTGTCTGTGTGGGTGTCGTTGTGTGGTTCTGTTTCTGTGTGTATGTATGTCTGTGTGTGTCTGTGAGTACGTTTGTGTGTCTATGTGAGTAGGACTGTGTGTATGTGTGTTGGTATGTGGGTGTGTATGTGTGTGTCTGTGTGTGGGTTTATATATATGTGTTAGGTCTACAATTGGTTAGTTGTTTGGCTACGGATACTTACTTTCCCTGACTGCCTTCACTGTGTTGTGTTAGTGGTCATTAGATTTTGGTTTTTAAAGGTCCTGCAAACTAAAGCAAAGTAGAAAATCATGATTTTACTAAATATATGAGACCGTCTCAAAAGGTGCTAAGCAATATGGGACAAAATATTGTCCATTGTAACGATCAACATGCTCTCTGTTTATGCATTTGCTCAGGATAAACTGATTTGCTTTTGCATGGTGTTTCATAATCCCAATAGAATACATATTGATTTGAAGCAAATACCTTGTGTTTTCAGTGTAACCGTATCTGTGCTGTTTTGTGTCAATCATTACAATGGACAAAAAAAAATAGTTATCACCTTTTGAGACAGGCTCATATTCATGTATCTAAAAGGTATGGCAGAAACTAGAAAATATTGGATTAAACAATTTTAACTTGCAGTCTCTTAGTCTCTGACCCGGCAGCGCCATGAACAATCCAGGAATGGTGCATTTTCATCAATATTCACATGCTCATAAATAGTTCTGTGTGTTTTTGATTTTCATGAAATTGCAAAACCTAGAAGACCAGCATATCTTCTATCTGATGTTGTTGGAATGAATATTTAGTACGCTTGAATGTAGGCAAACTCCGTTTACATTATGACAGTATTTATTCAATATTCCCTCGTCACTGGTGCCTTAGTAGTACTGGGAGAGCCTGGTTTGAGAGGATGGAGAACGGCTATCTTGCACTGAACTTTGTTCTGCACCACGCAAAATGTAAAGTCCGAAGAAACAAAAACAACAGAACAAATAAAGCAAAACAAAAGACAACATCAACAATGTGCACATCTAGTATTAACAAATTGTCAGTAGCTGGTTATAAGCACGCCCCTGAAATAACTGTGATAAAAATAGACATGCAGGCAGAGGTACACACAGGCGCGGACATGCGCACACGTGCACTCACACTCACTCAGCTCCAAGCACATTTACTCTTTTTGTTGTTGTTTGAAATAATTTATTCAACATAATATACATTATGTAAGTTCCTCCTGAACACATGGGTACATACATGCACATATACCCCAACGTGCAGAAATTTGCTTATCGATTTGTGCAAAATAAAATACTGACATAAACACACCCACTGGACACGGTGGTCGAATCGGTAAAGTGCAGGCCTACCGTGCGGAAGATCGGGCGTTTGATTCCCGGTCGAGTCAAACCAATTACTTATAGAATTTATACTTGTCGCTTCCTAGCCTGGCGCTTGACATTATTAGGATAGGAAAAGGGCAGGTTGGCTATGTGGCAGTATAATGTGACTGAGTCGGATATCGGGTCATGGTGCTGGTGGTCTGATTTCCCAGTGGGGCAGCACTATAAAGGTACCAACTAACATACATGCATACGTACACCAACGTGCAGAAATTTGCTCATCGACTTGTGCACAAATAATATCCACATGAAGACACACACTGACATGTGAACACACAGATAATGCACACAATCACACACACATGCATGCCTAAGTCAGACATGAATACACACGTCCATGCATAATTCACACATGAAAACACCCTCTCACATAATAAACATGGAACACAGGTGCTACCACATTATGCACACACATTTTCTGACCTAAGAACTTACAACAAATATCTGTACAAAATACAGCTATGAAACCCCCACTAAGCTGCACTGCAAAGGGGCATGTGATATGTTACGGCCCACCAGTGGGACACCCAATGGAAGGTAACCATGCCAAAAGTAGCCAGATAGCACACCACACAGCTACATACAAGCCTATGATATGTAAATAGGAGTAGGCTAGTATAGTAATAAGAGTAGAACAAAATAAAATACATATATGCTGATAACAAATTTTAAAACTAACAATAGTAACATAGGCTACTAACCATACCAACCAATTACCTATCTGCTACTGAAATGCAGTCAATCAAATAACTTATCAGCAGCTACTGTGTGGTAAGATAACACCAACACTACAACTGGCCAGCATTGAAAACAAGCCTGGGTACCCAGCCTTGTATGCTATGGACAGTATAAATACATCCTCAATAAAATAAATAAATAAATAAATAAATAAATAAAAGGAAAAGCACATTACAATATGCTCGCACACAATACACACTCACACACCCACCCACACACATATAATGCACGCCAAAGTAGGCCTAGATATTCATACACATTCATCATATCTGAACACACATTTGCACACACAACTCACACATGAACACGGCCCCAAATAATTCACACATGAACAGATGCTGGCACACATAATTCGTACATGAGAACATATATTTCCATCATGAACTCACACTCACACAGATAATTCACACATGAAGACACACCCTCAGACCCATATATGGGCACACATGCTCCGACATGTTACCACATGTTACACACTCATACACGCACACACCTGAGTAAAACCAGTGACTTACAAAATTTATACTATTCACCAGGTGATCAGCCTTACTAGAATAGGGCAAGGATAGTATTAGGATAATATGACTGACTGAGGAAGATATTGGGTCAGACTTCCAGCAGTAAGACGGGATTGATTATGTGTTAAAATAATGAGACTGGGGAAGATAATATTGTTCAACATTAAAACTGTTAGAATGACATAGTCAAGGAAACCAGACAGGATGGCCGAATGAGTTAGAGCGTCCGTCTCCCGTGTTGGTAGATCATGGGATTGTGGGTTCGAATACTGGTCGAGTCAAACCAATGACTTAAAAATTGATACTTGTCGCTTCCTAGCCAGGCGCTCGGCATTATTAGGATAGAGCAAAGAGCAGTGGAATGAGGAAGACCAGTCATCTGCAACTGAAATTTCCCCTGCTTAAACAGCTAATGTACCAACAACCAAAAACAGTTCCAGTTGCACATGCTTTCTCTTTGAAATACAACCATACAGACGTTACCTTCTTGTTTATGTCAATGTAACCTTGTAAATACACTAGGTCATGTTGAGATTCATCGGTCACGAAATGTAGAGGTTATTTCGATGATGTTCACTACAATAGGGGTCTGCGAGGAAAATGTACCACGGCCTACTTAAAGGAAAGGACAGTGAGAGCACTAGGTGGCTTCATATGTGTATATGCATGACCTTAGATGTTTCTTGGACGTAAAACAACAACCATATACAAAATTGCTACTTATCGCTACCGAGCCTAGCGCTCAGCATTAAAAGGATAGGGCAAGGCCTGGTAGTGACCCGGCCTCAGGTGAGTGCTCAGTCAGGTGTTACTATTACTAGTGTTAGTGGTCCGTCCTGGTGAGTGCTCGGCGCTATGTTAGTGCCCCGGCCTCTGGTGTGTGGTCAGCGAGGTCTTAGTGACCCAGCCTCTGGGCTCGTATGCATAGGCTGGTGCTACGCGTAGCCAGTGCTACACGGTAGCTCTGGGGTAGCTATCACCGGCTAGCACCAGCTTGGCGATTTAGGTCAAGCCGTATGCACCGATGCCCAAACCGGTGCGGATAGCAAACCGTGTAGTTATTTATAGATTTGGGAAATCCCTCTCAGCCTGTTCCCGGCGACCACCACTATTTGCCAATATCGCTGCCGATTCGGTGGCGGCGGCATTAATATCGGTTCGATTATTGGTTTAATTTGACCAAATTTGACCAAATTCGGCAGCGGTGTTAATATCGTTTCGATTTCTGGTTTAATTTGGCCAACTTTCACTTTTTTTAAATGTTATTCTGTCGGTGGCAGTGGCGGTGGCGGCGATTTGTTTTATTTACATTCGACAGTGTGAATATCACCACCGATGTAGGTGCGGTGTTAATATAGCTTCGATTTTGGGGTTAATTTGACCAAATTTCACTTTTGGAGTAACTTATTCTGTTAAATATGATAGCATTGAATAGATTTAGGCCTAATCGGTACCTAACCCCACCGTTAACCCTGATATGAAAACAGGGTAGCTTAGCCTAGGCTACGGTTGGCGGCTAGTGCTGGCACCGCTTCTTGTATGCAGATTTTCCACCGTTAGCCATGTGGTGCCCGCCAAAACTTGTTTATGGCGTTAACACCACCCCATGCATACAGCCTCTTTTGACTACTCGGCGTTGTGTTAGTGACCCGGCCTCTTGTGACTACTCGGCGTTGTGTTAGTGACCCGGCCTCTGCTGGTGTGTGGTCAGCGAGGTGTTAGTAAACCGGCCTGCTCGTGGTTCCACTACTTGACGCCGGATGCTTTTTGCCGCCATTAGAAAACGCGCACATGGCATGCGCGTCAGTGTGCAATCTCCACCCATATATTGCAACAGAGCGTTGCCAGGCAACGGCGCAACCAAGGAAGTGTGTCTGTGTGGGTGAGGGTGGGTGGAGGGTGGGGGTGGCCGCCGGGCTTCCCCGCCCATTCACCGGCTAGTAAAAGCAGAGCCTTGAGGGGTGACGTCTGGTCTGTTTGTTTGTATGTAGGGATGTTTTACTGGGCGTTAGCTAAACCCGATTTGGTCCGGTGACAGCTCTCACCAAAAGTCCGGACTAACTGTGCACACTGGGCCCATTTGATTCAGAACGACGTGAGATTTGTCCGCGGCCTGGTGTTGTTTTGGTATGTAGGCTGGGGAGGGTGGGGGAGAGGGGGTGGGGTGTGAGGGGTGTGTGGGGATGTTGAGTTGCGTTCGATAGTGTGGGCCGTGTGTGGTGTCGTGTGTGCTGTGAATCTCTGACTGCTCACACATGACCGACTTGTGTTCGACACAAAAGAGGCCAACTTGTATTACCAGATATGAAATCTAAATTACTGACTTCACCGGTTTTTGAGGATCTACAAGTTTGTTATGTTTATATCACATTTAGGAGAATATCATGCATTCAAACATTATCTGGGAAGGGAGAATGTTATCATTGACATATGGCATTAACTTTGCATCAGGCCTCAACTGCAAATTGATCTCTACTGTAACTTGTAAGTGTAATGCTAGGTACACACCTACCGTATACGATTCGCGCACTAAAACTCGTGACCCGACCGGACCTGCTTAAAACTGAAAATGGGCCGATTCATTTTTCGAATCGCGAATCGCAATCGTAAGGAAGCAGTTTTAGCCCTAAAACTGAGTTTTAAGTCGTGAATCGCAATCGGTAGGTGTGCTAGGGGAGTGCACACCTCACAACTTTTGGGCAGTTTTAGATCGTATACAGTAGGTGGGTGCGGAAAAACGGTAGGTGTGTACCTAGCATAAGATGCGCCCTCTTTTTCTGCTTTTTATGTCAGCTGCACCAATTCACATTTAAAATCATCTGCGATAAAAACCGCCACTTTTGTGTCCCATTCTATGCAGTTTACCCACCAACAGCCAAGTGGAGGATTTCCCGCTCTATTCTAAAGGCCCGGTCACATACACATTAGTGAAAGTAGTTGAACGTAGTGGAGGCTGCTAACCTTCTCATTCCACACAGGTCACCCTCACGGTTCTGGTGCCTTCGGTGCACACATGGTATGAACGTGGTAGACGCTATCTGGGTCGAGGTCAGCCATACTGCATGTCACGAGGGAAATAGGAGTCAGAACATGGAATTAAAAACGGAAATCAAATGAATGACATTCGCCAGGTCGCTTCACCGCCGGTTTGCTTTTGCGCCAGAAGGTCGAAGGTTTTAACTGTCATTTCAGGTACAGCTGTCATTCATAGTCATTCAATGTCAGTGCATCTGGATTTTTTTAGGTGTAACTGTTAGTTGATGCAGTGTTGTAATATTGATGCATCTTTCATTATAAGAGTAACTGTCATTAGTGGTACATTAGGTACTTTTGGTAATGCTGCAGAGTCTGGTGAAGGCATCAAATTGTCGAAACCACAATAAGTATCTAGGTCACGGCAGAATCCTCAAAGTTTGGACGGGCTTGACAAAATTAACCTAGCATGTTTGTCCGTCAAGTATATAAAAAGTTTACCAATTAAAGTAAACATTATTTTAACCTAAAAAATAAAGTGATTATAATAACCAGGCTTATATATATGTATGTACACAAATTATAGAAACTCAGTCATCGGATTATTGAACCATTAAGGATAATTTTGTCTTGGGGCTGCATCTGCTATGATAGGTGCATATATAGTATCTGGAGTTTTATTGCATGTGTCGCCTGGACATTCTCCCTCGCTGTGTGAGATATGCGGCTTGTGCTGATGGATGTCAACTTAACTTCATTTCAAAGATTGAAATCTGCCGGATGCCGGATGTGTTTTCTGTTGCAACACTGACACTAACAACAGCCCCAGGACCGCATTCAGACAGGCATCCACTAATACAGAATGCTTCCTTCCCTGCACGCAGCCTGCAGTATTGGCCAGCACTTCTTCATGAATCCACCCCACTCCATCCTGACAAAGCTGGGATTGATGATCTTCATATGAAGTTGATACAAAATGTTCTGCAGAAAATAGTGGGCTGGCACACAGCTAGGCAGGAGGTGTTCAGCCAATCGCAATAGACTACATAACAGTTCCAGCGGTGCGGTGCATTGTGGGATGCGTCAGAGCAAAACAAACCCGCGAGAAGCACATGGCACATGCTAATACACTGGGTGCAGTTATGAAATGTGCTAGTTTCAGCTCATCTCAGCTCTTTTTTGAAACATAGAATACCAACTAAAAAAATATATATATAATAAATTAAGATATTAATCTTTTATCCAGCATTGCATTTACATCAATATAATCAGAAAATCTTATGCCATGTGCATTTAGATTTAGACAAATCTAGGCACTCAGACTAGTGTTAGAGCCATAGCCAGAGTCAGTTTTACTTATTTTATTTATGTTTTTATTTATATCCTATGCTTAATGACAAATGTAGAAATAGAAAATGAGTAGGGTTAATCAGATATTGGTTATATATTTCTTTGAAACAAGTTTTTGTTGACACATTTGACATTTTAATATTTAGAACAAGAATTACTTCTGGCTAATCAATAGTGATGTAAACATCAGCCTGTAAAGTGACTGAAATTGTATGTTTCTTAGCTCAAAATGCTTAGTTATAGAGAGTTGTGTCCTAAACATAGTCATTATATTATTATATTGTATCCTTCTGTCCATGCTTGTGCCAAATTGTTATGTATTTCTATTAATTTTTAATAAAATGGCAGTTTTGCCCTATGCGAATCGGCAAACTCAATGGCCGTTCGCCTTTGCTTTGCTCCCAGCGCCGCTTTCAGCGCATGCGCATTCGGAACCGTGATGTAGTCTATTGACAATGCGCATGAGGAATAAATGTCATATCTTTGAATAACCCTCCCGGACACGGGTGGCCGAATCGGTAGAGTGCAGGCCCCCAATGCGGGAGATCGGGACTTTTGAGTCCCGGTTAAGTCAAACCAATGATTTATCAAATTGATACTTGTCGCTACCTAGCTTGGCGCTCAGCATTAATAGGATAGGGCAAGGACTGCTTGGCTCAGTGTCGGGATAATCAAGCCATTGGTTTGACTCGGCTGTAGATTGAACCCCCGACCGTCCGCTTGCGAAGCGAGTGCTCCATTCATTTGGCTACCAGGGTGAGTCATGCTGAGTGATATCACGTGACGTATGGCCGGCCGACAGGGGGCGTGGCGGGACCGGAAGTCACCTGCGCCACATCCTCCAGGAGCCCCGAGAAAGGGGGAGAGGGCGGTTTGACGGATACAGGGTGCTAATAGGCCTGCCGATAGAGGGCATTTTGACAGACAGAGGGTCAGTTAGAAGGCGGTTTGATGGGCAAAGGGCACCGGCTGGCTTGCCGATAGAGGGCGCTTTCACAGAGGATCAGTTAGAACTTAGAGGGCAACACCATATGCATACATCTCAAGACGCCATATACACACACTACTCGCCCACACCCCTCGTACCTTCGCTACTATATATATATGAGCTCTATAATCTATTATGGGAATATAAACAAGGACACTACCCCCTAGCAGTTCTCCCCCTTTACTTAGTCTATACCCTAATGTCATTGAGCTAGTACTACCCAACCTCATATGCCTAGATTAGTTCCTTCATTCTCCACTGCACTGCCACCTGTGAGTGGCTCATGACTGCATGATACCAGCTGCGCCTGGTCACTACCACTGCCGCTCCCGCTCAGCAGGACGGATTTTAAATTTATATATATGTATATATATATATATATATATATATATATATATATATATATATATATAGGGCGGCGGTCCTGGAGGCGTTTAAAATCCGTCCTGCTGAGAGGGAGCGGTAGTGGTAGTGACCAGGCGCAGCTGGTATCATGCAGTCATGAGCTGCTCACAGGTGGCAGTACAGTGGAGAATGAAGGAACTAACCTAGTCCTATGAGGCTGGTAGTACTAGCTCAATAAAATTAGGGTATAGAGTAAGTAAAGGGAGAGAACTGCTAGGGGTAGTGTCCTTGTTTATATTCCCATAATAGATTATAGAGCACATATATATATATATATATTTTACCTCGGTATGCCGCCTCTGGCTAGCCGTAGGCTAGGGAGAAGGAAGCACATCCGGGTCCAGCAATTAGCATAAGTAACTCACAACGGGAGGACGTTTGTGAGTTGCTCCACAGGATTTATCTACTACTACTGCTTTTATCCAAAAGTAAGTACTGTTTTCTTCGATAACTTTGTTTATCATGCTCTATAGCATCTTTTTATGAAAGTTCAGAACTTTCTTCAGTCCTGTTTGGACTTTGTACGTTTTTTAACTTACGGATAGAACATTGCGTGCCGCTGGCACAAACGAAACCGATACTGAGTTCTATCGACACCTGTTTTTCAGACAGGGAGAAATGGCAACCCGAGTTGCTCATTTCCTAAGAAAAGTCTCCCGGATCCTAATAGAGGATGATGTTGGGGATGCTTCTGGGTGTTTTTTATAAACACCCCTGACCGGTTTAAGGCGAACCTCCGAGTTTCGTAATATTTTCTCCAACTTGTTGGCGCTGTAGCCACAGGTGGGAGAAGTGTACGGAACAGAGAGAGGGGCCGATCTCACGATCGATGCCCTCCGTTTGGTTGGTTTCGTTACCACACACCTACGGCAAATTTAGCTTCACGCCTGTACTGACACGTTGCAACACACGTTCTCTGTACCATGTTCCTCAACCCAGTTTACTGGCTTACACTTGTGTAGTTGAGATGATTCCGGGTTAGTAACGCTTTGGTTTCGTTACAGTTCCCGATGGCCACTCGCCGGAATAAGCCGCCCGCTGCAGCGGTGGGTGTCCCCCCTACGGATTACGATTCGTCTCCACCGGCTACGGCTCCGCCGTCCCCACATCCTGGGGCTCATGCCTCGGATCAAGACAGTGATCACGCCCCTCAACCAGTGGGGTGGGAGGCGAAAATGGCGGAGATGATGGAGGAGAAGATGCGCCTTTTCCAGGCGCAGACCTTTCCAGATCCTTCCCAAATCCCTGATGAGGATTGGGAAGACTTTTCTGAGGACGAAGAGGACACGCTTTCGGCACCTGAGGTTCCGAAACCGAAAGCGCGCGGCAAGAAACGCCGCCCAGTGAGCAGTTCTGGTGACGAGTTCACAAAGAAAGCGAAGTCTAAGCGCTCCAAAAAGTCCAAAAAGAAAAAGAAGAAGAAGAAGAAGGACTCTTCTTCAGACTCGTCGTCCGACTCTTCTTCCACCGAGTCGGATTCCGACACGGAACGAGCGGGTGTCTACGCCAAAATAGGCGTTAAAGCTGGCAAGAAAATTGTCAAAAAGAAAGCTCAGAAAGTGCGCACCACTACCATGATGCGCAAAACGGTGAATAGCCATTTCACTACGTTTAAACCGATCGAAGTCATCAACAAGTTGACTGAGCAGATTTCAGGAGTTAAGGGCATTCCTGCTTCGGTTTTCAAAGAGATGGATTCCGGCATTCATCTTTCCGACGAACGCCGTCGTTATGAAACTTCCCTCTGCCTTATCCATAAGGCAGTTTTGGGTGCCTTGACGTCTGTTATCCCTGTGGCTAACAGGATGCAGACAGAGAACAAGTTCTCGTCTTTGGCGCGGGTTATGGACCGGGGCATAGCTTTGTTAGCAGCCGCTAGTAACTACATGACCCATCGGAGATTTGAAAACGTTTTCAAATCGGTCACCACAGATGCCGGAAAAGAGGTTGCCCGCTCGAACAAGGTAACGGACCATGATGGTAAGGAATACACCGTGTATTCCGGACCTACCCCTATCAAGAGCAAACCGCTAGATAAATCCAAGATGTTTGGGGGTCAGCTAGCTTACCTGTACAAACAGGTAGAGGTCGACTACAAGAGTGCTAAAAACACTGAAGCAAAGAGTCGTCGCTTCCAAAACCCAGCAGGGTTCAGAAAGTCTAGGACGGATTTTCGATTCCGCAGAGGAGGAAGGCCGTTCAGGGGCGGACCGTCCTTCCAGTTCAACCAGCGAGGAAGGGGCCGAGGCGACAGGCCGGCCTCAAACTGGAACGACAACCGCGGCTACAAGAGGGATTTCGTTCCCAAGCCCCAGTTCCCGAAACAAGGGAACAAGTAGAGATTTCCACACAAACAGTGCAGCCTCCTGACCCTACAATGGTCACGGAGGAAACTCAAACTGAAGTAAGCCTTTTTCAAGCAGGGAATGTTTCTAATTGTTTACATCAATGGCAACAGTTAACCACTAATCCAGAGGTCCTGAATATTGTTAAAGGCATTCACATCCCTTTCACACAATTGCCTATACAAAAGAGAGCGCCTTTTCCGTATCAGTTTAATTCACTAGAAAAATCTCAGCTAGATCACCAGGTTCTACTGTTTGAGTCTAAGGGCATTGTCAACAGAGTTGAACATACTGAAGGGGAATATATTTCCAATATCTTCTCTACTCCTAAACCTGATGGTTCAATCCGAATGATTTTAGATTTAACTCAGTTGAATGAAATCATTGAATACAAACATTTCAAAATGTTTTCTTTAGAAACAGCTCGTGATTTAATTACCCCAGGGTGTTGGCTAGCGAGTGTTGATTTAAGGGATGCGTACTACACCGTTCCTATTCACCAGACAGATCGGAAATACCTACGTTTTCTCTGGAATGGCCAACTTTTTGAATTTACATGTTTACCTAATGGTTTGGCCTGCGCACCGCGTCTGTTTACTAAGTTGTTGAAACCAATTTTTGCACACATGGCAAAATTGGGGCATTGTATGTTTCCATACATAGATGATTCTTTTATTATGGGCCAATCTTTCACGCAATGTGAACTCGCTGTTAAAGATTTATGCAAAATTTTCACCAAATTGGGTTTCTTCATACATAACAAGAAATCGGTTTTTTCTCCTACTCAGGAGCTTAAGTGTCTCGGGTTCATTCTGAACACCACGGCTATGACCGTTTCGCTTACACGCCAAAAGAAAGATAAGCTTTACCGCACAGCGATACAGCTGTTAGACACTTCTAGGCCAAAGATTAGACAGGTCGCGGTCCTTATCGGGGTCATGGTTTCGTATAGTCCCGCTATTCTATACGGAGCGGCACACATAAAATCCCTCGAAATTGATAAAAATTTGGCGCTGGCCCGCGCAAAGGGAAACTTTGAAAAGACCATGTTTATTTCGGAGAACGGCCTAGCCGACATTGATTGGTGGCTAAACCACTTTGACCATTCCCCCAATCCCATTAGAATGGGAGAGCCTGACACTACCGTTACCACTGACGCGTCTCTCCAAGGGTGGGGAGCACATCAAAATGATGTAGCAACGGGAGGAAGATGGCTAGAATCGGAACTCCCCGATCATATTAACGTTCTAGAACTAAGGGCCATTTACTTGGGATTAACCAGTCTAGTAAAAATACCCAAAAATAATGTACGTATCCTCACGGATAACACCACAGCTATGGCTTATGTCAGAAATATGGGAGGTACAAAATCGATTAAATGTAATGCAATGGCACTTCTCATTTGGAACTGGGCTCAAACCTTTGATGTCTGGTTAACTGTTAATCACATTCCAGGCACACAAATTGTCTAGCTGACAAGATGAGTCGCCAGTTCCATGATCACTTAGAGTGGTCACTTAATCCATCCATTTTCAAACACATTTGTCACACATGGGGTTCACCTCAGATCGATTTGTTCGCTTCGCGTAATAACTTTAAAATTCCAAAATATGTTTCGTGGCACCCGGAACCCAATGCTTGGCACATTGATGCCTTCTCCCTAAAGTGGCGACATCATTTCTTTTACATTTTCCCCCCCTTTACTATCATTAGCAAAGTCGCCAGAAAGATTCAAATGGAGGGGACACACGCCATACTCATCGTCCCCGAGTGGCACACGCAACCGTGGCTACCGACGTTACTAGCCACAGCCAAAAGCAGCCTTCGCTTCCCAAGATTCCGAGGAAACCTCAAACATCAGGGACCACTAGAACGCCACGGAAACGTGTCGACAACTCCGTTAGTGGCATTCCTTTTTTAAATAAATATTTAGAACAGTTTGGCTTAGACAAAATTACACAACAGCGTTTGGTTGATGATGCGTGGAGAAAAGGAACGGTGAAAATGTATACTACGTATTTAAAGAAATGGGGTATTTATTGCCTGCTTAAGAAAGTCAAGCCAATGACTCCCACAGTATCCCAGGTAGGACTCTTCCTACGTTACCTAGAGGACGAAGGCCTAGGATATGGCGCTATTAACGCTGCCAGATGTGCTCTGTCGATAATCCTACCGCGGGTTAATGGACAAACAATGGGTAAACACCATGTTATTTGTTGGATCATACGATCAATTTATCAGAGGAATCCGCCTAAACCCAAATATAATAGGTTTTGGGATGTTTCTCTAGTGTTCAACCTCTTCAAGAAATGGCCAGAAAATAAGTTTCTGGACGTTAAACTTTTAGGTTTCAAAGTCGCAGTTTTGCTTCTCCTGGTCACTGGACACAGAGGCCAAACTATAGTTGCCCTGTCGCTGAATGGTCTAGAAATTGACAGTAAAGAGGCCACGTTTGATTTATCAACTTTATTAAAATCAAACCGATTAGGTGACCCCCTTTCTACGATAGGGGTGTCCAGTTTCACTCAGGATCGCAAGTTATGTGTCGTATCTGCGATACGAAATTATATATCCAAGACAAGATTAATAAGAAACTCAAGACAGCTATTGGTCAGCTTTATTAAGCCACACAAGGCCATTTCCAGGGATACCCTCGCCCGATGGACAATGAATGTGTTAAAACTGGCGGGAGTAAATACAGACAGGTACTCATCGCACTCTACACGTGGTGCAATGGTGTCCAAGGCAAGATTGCTAGGCATCTCCGTTAAACGGATCCTAGCTCACGCGGGATGGAAAACCGCTACTTCGTTTGCTAGACATTACCACAAACGACTAGAGAAGCCTCAGCCTATAGCGCACAGGCTACTCACCAACTGAAAGAGAGAGGTAAGAAAAACATTGGTTTTTCCTCTTTTTTGCCATACAAATCGCTTTTCCATTGTTGCATACATAAGACATAATCACTAAAGAATAATAACAAAACAAGAATATCAGGATAAAAATTATTTTACGTAAAGGTCTCCCTAGCCTACGGCTAGCCAGAGGCGGCATACCGAGGTAAAATAGATTAGTTAGACGAATCTTACCTGGGTATAGATGATGGATAACTATTGTTTTACCGAGGTAGAAGCCTCGGTTAGACGTGGGCGAGGGCCCACCCACCACGCCCTGCCACGTCTAGTCAATCACTCAATTTAGCATGAGGTCACTTGACCTTAGGTTGTTTTTTAGAATCATTTTTATCCTGAATTAGTAGGTAAAGATTGCTGGACCCGGATGTGCTTCCTTCTCCCTCGCCCACGTCTAACCGAGGCTTCTACCTCGGTAAAACAATAGTTATCCATCATCTATACCCAGGTAAGATTCGTCTAACTAATCTATATATATATATATATATAATATATATATATACACACACACACACACACACCGACCTCTCACCCCTCCCACCCTCCCACCCTCGCCCAACCACGTGTGGACATCGCTCCCACACGCTCGGCCCGCACCCATCCGTGCATCAGGCCTGCCTGGGAAGTGTTGGCGCCTGCGTACCGGGTAACCCTGTGTGTCATCAATAACAGTCCGCCGTGGTCACTTTGTCAGATCCCGCCACTCTGCCTCGCTGCCTCACTACAGTCCTGCACCTCCCATCTCTCCCCTCCCTCCCGTTTCCTCTCTCCCCTCCCGTCCCCTGTCTCCCCTCCCATCTCATCCCCTCCCATCCCCTCCCCTCCCATCCCCTCCTATCTGCTCCCCTCCCATCCCCTCCCATCCCATCCCCTCCCATCTCATTCCCCCCCCCCATCTCATCCCCTCCCCCCTAAGACCCCTTCCCCCAATCCCCCCCCCTTCCCTCCGCCTCCCCCCCCCTCCTTCCTCCCTCCCCCCCTCCCCTCCCTACCCCCCCCCCCCCATCCTTCCCCTCCCATTCCGCCCTCCCTCTCTTCTCGCCCTCCCATCCTCTCCTCCATTGCCACTCCTCTTCCATCCGCCCGTTACGGTTCCCTCTTCTCTCTGCTATCCCCTCACTCGCCCCCTTTTACCCCTTCGCCCTCCTCTTCCCCCACTCCTCCTCCACACCGCCACACCCACCCGATCTCCACCTCCCCCCTCCCTTTCCCCTCTACCTTCCCCACGTTCTGCCCGCCTGCCTTGATTCTGCCATTCCCCCTGAGAACCCTAACCTTTTGCTCGGCTCATAATTTGATGCTCCTCACAATTTCACACCTGGTGCACCGCAC
This sequence comes from Branchipolynoe longqiensis, assembly GCA_030323885.1. Lineage (NCBI taxonomy): Eukaryota > Metazoa > Annelida > Polychaeta > Phyllodocida > Polynoidae > Branchipolynoe > Branchipolynoe longqiensis. The sequence continues at coordinate 42,536,266 of CM059196.1, read as the reverse complement.
GGAGCGTCTAAATGCGCATGCGCACAGGGACACCTCACCCCCACCCCTGCAGACACACATACACTTGCCCTACTTGCACACATACATCCAGACTACACAAGCAAACAGACAACCACACAGGACAGCGCTGTACTCCCCTCCCGCCATCCTGCTATCTTCCCTACCCCTCCCTCCGTCCTGCTATCTTCCCTACCCCTCCCTACGTCCTCCCCCGCCTCCCCCTCCACCTCCCCTCTCCCCTCCTCCTCTCCTCCTCTCCTCCTCTCCTCCTCTCCTCCTCTCCTCCTCTCCTCCTCTCCTATCCCCTCTCCTCTTCCCTCCACCTCCCCCTCGCCCTCCCCCTGCCCCCTCCCCTTCCCACTCCCACCTCCCCATCTCCCCCCTACCCCTCCCCCTCCCCTCCCCTCTACTATCCACTAATCTCTCTCCTCCCCTACTGCCTCCCGATGCAATTCCTCTCAATCACCCTTCCCCTCCTGCCCTTCTGCTCACTCATTTCCGGTTTTACACATTCTACTTCCCCTGCCCTTCCCCCTTTTATCCACCTCTTCAAACCCCCCGCCTATCCCTGCTTCACACCTCCCCTAACCCTCTCATGGGTTCCCTCCCTCCCGTTCCCCCTTTCATCTTTTGTTTCATCCGGGGCTTTTTCTCCTATTACTGAACACCGATCTCCGTCCACTCCACCTGCCCCATCTCCTGGCTCTCCCCTCCCCTCATCCCCCATTTCACAGATTCGCCCTCTCATCTCCCTCTGCAGTCCATCTCATGCCTTCCCCCTATCTCCCCCCTCTTCTCCAGCCTAACATAAGACTCGCTAATTGTATTGCATTCCCCCCCCCGTCTCCACTATCTCACCCTCCTCACACTCTCCATTCCTCCCTCACCAATTTCCCCACATCCTATCTCATTTATTCCCCCCTTCCCCTCCCCTCCCCTCCCCCCCTTCACCTCTCCCCTCCCCACCCCTCCCCTCTCCCCTTCTCCTCTTCACTCATCCTCCAACCTATCCCTCCTTCCAATGCCGACACACACTCCGATCACACCACTGGTCAACCACCACCCCAAACCCCCCTCCCGCTCCTCCCCCCCCCCCACACATTCCCTCCATCACACCCCCCCCCCCCCCACACACACACAAACAAACCTGCCTGTTTGCGGTCTCCAGGGCGGGCCGCCTACCTGCGCCACCTGGAGGACTCATGCGGACTGTGACTCACCCCTGTCCCACCTCCCAATTCGCACCTGTGCGCGTTGATCAGGCCTTGTTTGAGCTTCATTCAGGAGCCAGTGTTCAGCTTACTGGAGCCCCCCCCCCCCTCTCCTCCATTCCCCTCCTCCTACCCCCCTCCTCTCCTCCTCCCGTCCCCACCTCCGCTACCATCCCCTCCTCCCCGCCCCTCCTCCCCTCCTCTCCCCTCCCCTCCTCTCCTCTCCTCTCCTCTCCTCTCCTCTCCTCTCCTCTCCTCTCCTCTTCTCCTCTCCTCCTCTCCTACCCACCTCCCCCCTCCCCTCCCCTCCTCTACCCCTCCCCTCCCCTCCCCTCCCTCCCCCTCCCATCCTCTCCATCCTCTCCTCTCCTCTCCTCTCCTCTCCTCTCCCCCTCCCCTCCCCTCCCCTACCCTCTCCTCTCCTCTCCTCTCCACTCCACTCCTCCACTCTCCTACTCCTCCCCCTCCTCTCCCCTCCTCTCCTCTCCTCTCCCACTCCTCTCCTCCCTCTCCTCTCCTCTCCCCTCCCCACCTCTCCTCTCCCACTCTCCTCTCCTCTCCCTCTCCTCTCCCCTCCCCTCCTTTCACTCACCACTCCCCCACTCCTCTCCCCCATCCCTCTCCCCTCCACCCCCCCTCCTCCTCCTCTCTCCTCTCCTCCACCTCCTCTCCTCTTCTCTTCTCTCCCCATCCTCTCTCCCTCACCTCTCTCCTCCTCATCCCCCCCCCTCTCCTCCCCCCTCACTCCCTCCCCTCCTCTCCTCCCCTCACTCATCTCGCTCCCACTCTAACCAAACCTTCTCCCCGCTCCCTCCCCCCTCCTCCCTGCCCCCCTCCTCCCTCTCCTCCCTCTCCTCCCTCTCCTCCCACTGCCCCATTCGCTCCCCCTCTCACACCGCATCATACTGACGGCTTCTGAATTATTGAGTTATAGATGGTGTACTCGTACCTAGTCATTGCGGTAGGGGGGCGGTGGGATTGGGGAGGGGGGGGGGGCTCATTATTAAGGCAACTCAGGTGGATCAAGAGTAAACACTGGTTCAGAATGCTGGCATTCGGGCGTGGGTTTCCCACATATTTGTTTGAATAGGACGAATGTAGCGAGGCTCTAGCTGCTAAAGCGACACAGGTTTACAATGCTGAGAGGTAACTGAACATACTCTATCCGAATTAAATTTCATATTAATTTAATTTAATTCAAATTAATCCTATTTTCATTCAATTCAATTAAACCTATTTTAATTCAATTCAATTTAATCATATTTTAATTCAATTCAATTTAATCCTATTTTAATTCAATTCAATCTTAATTGTATTCAATTCAATTTAATCCGAATTTAATTCAATTAAATTCAATCCTAAGTTAATTCAATTCAATTTAATCAAACGTTAATTCAACTAACTTTAATCCTGATTTTATTCAATTCAATTTAATCCTAATTTACTTCGATTCAATTCAATTCTAATTTATTCAATGTCGGTTGTCTGTGATATGTTTTTATGTGTAACAACCTCACGATGCTCCTGAACCAATGCATGATATACTGGATAAGTCGATCAAGTTGACTCAATGCATAAATTAACCCAACTAGTGTAAATACATAAATGTTCCCAGTTTAAAATCATGCATACTAAATTGACCAACTTAATGCCATGCCTCAGTAGGCCCAGTTGACACCATCGATAATTTTATTCAGTTCATGACATAGATTACGCCAGTTGGAGCAATGATTGCTAGAAGTGTGGGATTGAATTCTTCTGTAGGTGGAGTACTTCACATTTTCATTAGATCAGTACTTATCATCTACTTTACATTAGTTTCAAGTAACGTTTATTTTAAATGGCTAACTTTGGAGATATTTGAAGTAAAAACATGGCAAATTACTTTTGGCAAGTACGTCACAACCTGTGTGACATGATAGGTTTCAATGATAATAGGTTCTACTAAATTGACTTATTGTGTCCTTCTCTGCAGAAACACATGTTTAGTAAGGGCAGCAGTATCTAACTCTGAGCGGAATGTGTCGAATTAAATCAAAATAAGTGTTTTGGGTCTGAAAATTTGATATTTTCGTCATACTATGCAACTTTAAAGTTGTATAGTCCGATGAAAACATTAAATTTCCAAAACAAAAACAATTATCTAGATGTTAGTCTACATATCTAGATACTGTTGCACTTATTAAGCATTGCAAATTTGCCACCACATAGGAATACTGAATCAAATTAATAGAAGCTGTTACTGCAGAACCCTATCTCATCCGAAGAATGTTAGCGCGCTTACCCAAATTAATTTAGCGTGTTTCCACTTCAAATATCTCAAAAGTTACCCCTTTAAAACACAAGGTACTTCAAATGAAAGTAACGTAGATTATAACGATCAACCTAAGATAATTATCACAGAAAATGACTGGACATCAAACCCATTGGACTATGCAGCATTAACTAAAGTCGGTACAAATGACAAGCCGATAGTCAGTGCCTATCAGTCTGATGAGAGCCCTGCATTGTGACAGAATCTCAAAACTCTGCATTGTGTTTAGATCCCTGCATTGTGGTTAGAGCCCTGCATTGTCAAAGAATCTCAAAACCGTCGGACTATGCACCTTTGTCTAAATTTTGAAGAAATGACAACCCGACAGTGGGTGACTGTCCGTCTGGTTAGACTTAGAGCCTTGCATTCTGACAGAATCTCAAAACTCTGGTTAGAGCCCTGCATTGTGGTTAGAGCCCTGCCTTGTGGTTAGATCCCTGCATTGTGAAAGAATCTCAAAACCATCGGACGATGCATCTTTCTAAATTTGGCAGAAAAAACAAGCCGACAGTCGGCGACTGTCCGTCTGGTTAGAGCCCTGCACTGTCCCCCCCCCCCCCCCCCCCCCCCCCCCCCGTTTCTCCTTTTTTTTCTCTGCCCGGCCCGGGTCAGCGCGCTGGTATTGGCGACCACGTGACGTGGCCCGGTGGTCCATCATTTATTGTGGCCTTTATCGGGACCGGGCGCGGATGGTTGCGGCCCGTGGCAGATCGATGGGACGCCGTGTGTCTCTCGTTATTGTCCGTCATCGACATGGGACCCCGGCACAGTGTGGTGCCCATTGACCTGCCAGGTGAGAGCCGTTATTAGGCCGGGCGCAGCCACTTGGGTACGCAGTGGGTTCCACCCGACAGAATATCGCCCTCGAATCCTCGATCATCGCCCAGGGGAAGGGAAGGCATGAAGCAATGAATATAACCCCAAATATCAGCCAGGGGGCTTACAGTGTGGCGCCCATTGACCTGCCAGGTGAGAGCCGTTATTAGGCCGGGCGCAGCCACTTGGGTACGCTGTGGGTTCGACCCTACTGAATATCGCCCTCGAAGCCTCGATCATCGCCCAGGGGAAGGGAAGGCATGAAGCAATGAATATAACCCCAAATATCAGCCAGGGCGGTTACAGTGTGGCGCCCATTGACCTGCCAGGTGAGAGCCGTTATTAGGTCAGGCGCAGCCACTTGGGTATGCAGTGGGTTCCACCCGACAGAATATCGCCATCAAAGCCTCGTTCATCGCCCAGGGGACGGGAAGGCAATGAATATAACCCCAAATATCAGCCAGGGGGATTACAGTGTGGCGCCCATTGACCTGCCAGGTGAGAGCCGTTATTAGGCCGGGCGCAGCCACTTGGGTACGCTGTGGGTTCGATCCGACTGAATATCGCCCTGGAAGCCTCGATCATCGCCCAGGGGATGGGAAGGCATGAAGCAATGAATATAACCCCAAATATCAGCCAGGGGGGGTTTCAGTGTGGCGCCCATTGACCTGCCAGATTAGAGCCGTCATTAAACCCACTCAGTCACAGATTAAGCCAGGCGCAGCCACGTAGGGACGCTGTGGGTTCCATCCTTCCCACCAAATATCGTCATTGAAGCCTTGATTATCATGAAGCTATGAATAAAACCCCAAATATCGCCCAGGTGGGTTTAAGGCATGGAATTATGAATAGAACCCCAAATATCGCCCGTGGGGATTTAAGGCATGGAACTAGGAATGGAAACCCACATATTGGCATGGGGGTTAAGGTGATAGTTAAGATATGAAGCTATGAATATAATGCCAAATATCGTTCTCTGGGCTTAAGCCATGAAACTTTGAATAAAACCCGAAATATCACCCAGGGGTTAAGGCATGAAGTTGTGAATAAAGTGGCAGATATGGCCCTGAGTGCTTACGACATGAAGCTGTGAATAGAATCCCAAATATCAGCCACATAGTTTTCAGTGTGGTGACCATTGACCTGCCAGGTGAGAGCCGTTATTAGGCCGTGCGTAGCCACCTGGGTATGCTGTGGGTTCTCCTCCGAATATCCCCATCGAAACTTTGATTAATGCCCAGGGGAAGGTAAGGGATGAAAAAATTAATCGAATCCCAAATATGACCCCAGATATCTGCCACGGGGGTTCAGGTATGGAGCTATGAATAGATGGCCAAATATCGCACTGTAGGGGTTAAGGCTGTTCCTCTGTTATTTCCATTCAACCATATACAATGACAGAAAACAGTCCAAATAAAAATGTAAAATTTAGGACCTAAATGCACTGGGATTGGTCCCACTGCTTCACTGCTCACAGCTGGTCCAGTGTATTATTAAAAACCCCAACAACATAATTCATAAACTCACATAACTAACTACACTAGAGTTACACTAGAATATTTCTAACAAACTGACATTTATATCCCGCTTACCTAACTGCAACTGAACATTAAAACGTACTACAACTTTACCAACTGAATACAGAAGATAACTTCTGCTTACATTCTAAATACTATGTAAATACTCACATTGATCTGACTAATATTGATCTACTTATATGACCCTACTGTTACCATATTGCTAAGGAACTTTTGGGTTACAGAATTTCATTGTGTTACATGCTGCAAATTGTGTATTCAACAGTTATTGTATACCTTATTCTAGATACCTTTTGTGTAAATAACCCTGAATTGAAAAATGGCTGGAAGACCAGTGCTTCCGCACTGACAAAATGCTTATTCAGCAGAATAAACATATTTACCCACACAACAAAAAAGAAAAGAAAAAAAGAAAAGTATAACCCCCAAATATCTTCCAGCGTGGGTAAGGAATGAAGCTATGAATAGAAGCCCAAATATCGCACTGTGGGCCTAAGCCATGAAGCTTTGAATATGACCCCAAATATCACCCATGGGGTTAATGCATAGAGATGTGAATAAAGCGATAGATATCGCCTTGCGTGATTATGGCATGAAGCTGTGAATAGAATCACAAATAGCACCCAAGGGGGTAACAGGATGAAGCTTGGAATAGAACTTCCCAACTATTGCCTAGTTGGGTTATGGCATGAAGCTATGAATACAAATCCAAAATATTGCATGAAACTGGGAATGTGACCCCTACTATCACCCATGTGAGTTAAAGCTGCATAGTCCGATGAAAATATCAAATTTTCAAAACCAAGACAATTATCTAAATTTGATTCTACATATCTAACTTAGATACTGGTGCACCTATTAAACATTTGTCACCACATAGAAGGGAATACTGAGGCAATTGAATAGAACCTGTTACTGCAGAAGCCAATGGAGTCAGAGTTTTGACAAGCTTGCCAAAATTAATTTTGCATGGTTCCACTTCAAAAATCTCAAAAGTTAGCCACTTAAAATAAAAGTTACTTCAAGCTAAATTAAGGTACATTTAACGATCAACCTAATGTATTTATCTCAGACAACTTCAGAAACTCAAAACCATTGGACTATGCAACTTTAATGGAAGCATAAATATCACCAGGGGGGGGTTAAGGCATGAAGCTATGAATAGAACCCCTAATATCGTTCAGGTGAGTTCAGGCATGAAGCTATGAATAGAACCCCTAATATCGTTCAGGTGAGTTCAGGCATGAAGCTATGAATAGAGCCAATTTAGTAGAACTGCTGGGACGAACGCTGACCGGATGAGCTAACACGCATGCGCGCTGGCTGAGGGGTGGGGTGGGGGAAGGGAGGGTGATGGGAGGAAGGTGTCATCTCGCCCGGTGCTTGGCGTCCATCACGGGGCGTGGCTGCCATGGCTGCTAATCCACACCTCCTGCCGCCAGTGTTTTGCACGACGATTTGCAGTCCAGAACTGATGAAATCATGTAGTTTACTAGACTCAATCATATGGAGAGCATCCAATGGCTGCCATCTTTTGTTTGCATTCTCTCTCAGTTCAGAAACTGTATATACCAATATAGATAAGCACTGCACAGTTTGTTTCTAGTGGATTCATAATCATAAGACCTGGCGAAGCTGAATAATGGAAGACATGGTTCAACTGTTAGTTAATTTTGCATAGTCCAATGAAGCATCATATTTTCAAAACCAAAACACTCACCTAGATTTGATTGTACAGATCTATCTTAGATACTGATGCAATTATTAAGCATTTGTTTCCACATAGAAGGGAATAATACTGAGCCAATTTAATGGAAACTGTTACTGCATATGCGTATGGTGTCAGAGTTTTGGCGTGCTTGCCAACATTTATTTATTTACCATGTCTGCGCTTCAAATAGTCCAAATTAGCCATTTAATATAAAGGTTACCGCAAACTAAAGTAAGGTAGACTATACCAATCAATTCAATATAATATTTATATCAGAAAAAGGAGAGAATCTCAAAACCATTGGACTATACATGAGATGGATAAGCCACCCAGGGTGGGAACAGCTGTGGCGGCTGGAATTTTCTGTATCTAAGATGGCGCGGACTGCAATTGGACATCTGTTGGAAATGCTTAGTCGTCACTGTGCAGCGAAAGGATTGGAGGTGTATGTGTGTTGTAGGGTATCTGACGGGGATATGTGTGCAGGGTTTTATGTAGGGGGGTGGTGTATCTATTGGAGGTGTATGTATGTGGAATGTATGTATGTGGTGGTAGATGCGTTTGAGGGTGTGTGAGAGGGGGGGGGCTATGTGTGTAGGGTATGTATGTAGGGGGATGTATGTATGGTGGGTGTATGTATGTAGGTGGGGTGTATGTATGTGGAATGTATGTGTGTGGCGGTAGATGTATTTGAGGGTGTGTGAGAGGGGGGATGTGTGTGTAGGGTATGTCTGTAGGGGAATGGATGTACGGTGGTGTATGTATGTGGGATGTGTGTGTGTGGGATGTATGTGTGTGGGATGTATGTGTGTGGCGGTAGATGCGTTTGAGGGTGTGTGAGAGGGGGGATGTGTGTGTAGGGTATGTATGGGGTGTATGTATGGGGTGTATGTATGTGGGATGTATGTGTGTGGGATGTATGTGTGTGGGATGTATGTGTGTGGTGGTAGATGCGTTTGAGGGTGTGTGAGAGGGGGGCTATGTGTGTAGGGTATGTGTGTAGGGGGGGTGTATGTACAGGGGTGTATGTATGTGGGATGTATGTGTGTGGTGGTAGATAGATGCGTTTGGGGGTATGGGAGAGGGGGGGCTATGTGTGTAGGTGTATATTTGTTTGTTGTATGTCCTAGCAGCATCTAAGGTAATATCAGGATGGCTACCAACTTGTAACAGTGCACACACATGGTGACTTTATAGTGCTATCGTGAGTTTGGAGATCTGGCTGCCGGCACCATGACCCAATATCACACAGTCATATTATCCTGGTACTATGCTAACCATTCCTTCTGGTATCCTAATAATACCGAGCGCCAGACTAATGACAAGTATAAATGTTTGTTTTTTGTTGTTTTACGTCCTGGCAACATCTAAGGTCTTATCAGGATGGGTACAGCCTTGTGACAGTTCGCACTCATGGCGACTTTATAGTGATGCCTACTGGAAGACCAGGCTGCCAGCACCATGAGCTGATACCCCACTCAGTCACATTATCCTGACACTGAGCCAACCAGTCCTTGCCCAATCCTAATAATGCCAGGCTAGGAAGCAACAAGTATACATTTTTAAGTCATTGGTTTGACTCGACCAGGGTTCGAACTCACGATCTACCAACACGGAAGGCGGATGCTCTAACTCATTCGGCCATCCAGTCTGGTTTAATATAAATGTTGTAAGTCATTGGTTTGACTTGCCCGGGACTCAAACTCTTGACCTTCCGCACAGGCACCCTGCGTTCTACAGGTAACCGTCTCCGGTGTAGGGTGTATATCTATAGCGGGTTATGTGCATGGGAGTAAGTATGTGTTTGGATGTGTGTCTATGGTGGGGTATGTCAAGGGAGCTAGTTTTGTGGGTAATGTATGTGTGGGTGTATGTGTGGGGGTATGTGTGTGGGGGGGTGAGGTATGTCTGTGATCTGTGGGGCAGGCTGTAAGAGGGCGCTACGGTGCTAGATATGCCTGGTGTTTGGTAGCAGTGGGGCGGGGTGGGTGGGGAGGGGGGGGGGCGGTATGTGGGGTGGGATCTGTCTGGCCACTCCTCCATTCCCTACACCTCCCCCGTTATGCTTTACAAACAAGTGTATGTCCCAAGATTAAAGCTGCATAGTCGAATGGACTATCAAATTTTCAAAACCAAAGCAATGATATAGATTTGATTCTACTACATTATGTAACTTAAATATTGGTGCACTTATTAAGCATTTGTTGCCACATAGAATGGAAGACTATGGCAATTTAATAGGACCTGATACTGCAAAAGCCTGTGATGTCAAGAGATTTGGTCTGCCTGGCAAAAGTAATTTGACAGGTTTTCACTTCAAATAGCTCACAAGTTTGCCATTTAAAATAAAAGTTACTTAAAACTAAAGTGCAGTAGCTTATAATAATCAAATTAATATATTCTCAGTAAAATGTAGGAAACTCAAAAGCATCGGACTAGGCAACTTCAATCAACCTCATTATGAGTAATACTATTTAATATACAGTTCGCTCTTAATTGATATGACCTTAGATGTTGCTAGGACGTAAAACAACAACAAACAAACTTAATGTTTGCGCCTACAACCCAGAAAACATCACACATTTGTATGTACATGTTTTCGTGACGCTATCTTCCCTGCTACCTCCTGGGCTCCGCTTCCCCCACACTTCAACACACATACCTGTGTCTGTTATTGGTTAGTAACACGGACAAGGGCTCGGCGCATTGGTTATTTATAACTGCAGTTGGTGATGCTGAGAAACGAGGTCTCGGCGCCGTTATGCGCCCTGGGAACTGTGTATCACTACGCGCATGCGTCAGCTGGGTTAGCGCACGCGCGCACCGGAAGTGAACAGACACGCTCCCCGGGGTGTGACCTAATTCTCATTTAGGTTGTTATTCAAGTTGCATAATCAGATTAAAGCATCTAGTTTTCGAAACCCCAAGCACTTAGCTTTACTTTGTCCTGTGTATCCAGGTTAGTTACTAGTTAGACTTGTTAAGCATTTATTGTGGAGTAAAGGGGAATATTCTGCTGCATTAAGTACCATAGTCCGATGGTTTTGAGTTTCTATTTTTTTCCGAGATAAACATGTAATGTTGGTCATTATACCCTACCTTACTTTAGTTTGAAGTAACTTTTATTTTTCATGGCTAACTTTTGAGGTATTTGAAGTGCTAATATGCTAAATTAGTTTTGGGAAGCATGCCCAAACTCTGACACCATAGTCTTCTGATGTAACAGTTTATATTACATTGCTTCAGTGTTCCCTTCTATGTGGCGACAACAGTTTAATAAGTGCGCCAGTATCTAAGTTAGATATTTAGAATCAAATCTAGATAACGTTTTTGGTTTTGAAAAGTTGATGTTTGTATCGGACTATGCAGATTAACTTAAGTTATTAGGACCTGGCACTGTTTGAAATCGTACAAACCTATGCGAAGCTGATGACATCCTTTTGATTACTAGACTGAAAGTTAGTGAAAGTCAAGTGGAGAGCAACAATATAACAAACAACATCAAATAGCAACTCAAAATGACAGGTTCATGCAAGCAATGTTCAAGAATTAGTTTGACAAATATACATATCAATATATATATCAATAATCATATCCTAACTAAACAAGGGCTATTGAAAATAAAGGCTCTGTCACACATCACCGGATTGGGGAAACGGAAAGAAACGCAAACAAATTCCGTTGCTATTGTAATGGCAGCAACGTCCGGTTTATGTCCTTTGCATATCCATTGATATCCGTTGATATCCGGCCCGATCCGTTGCAAGTTTTGAGCATGCACAAAACTTGTAACGGATTGCACCGGACTGACCTATGTGGTTATTATCCATTACTGTCCATCCCCTGCCCTTTCCCCATCCATTCCCCATCCCTTTCCATCTGTTCCCGTCCATTCCCATCCATTACATATCCATTACACGTCCGTTGCCGTTCATTATAGTTCGTTTTGTATTCTGAATTGTCCGTCGATCATTAGATACGTTATCAACCGTTATCGTCTGTTACCCATCCGTTACCCGTCCATTACATAATCGATACATTTCAAGTCCGAATAAAACCGGATTAGAATATTCTTTGTCCGGTTCTGTCCGTTGCTCAATCCGCCATAATGTGACAGGCACTTAAATGGAGGGTGGGAAGAGAAAGGAGTTTGGTGAGGACTTCGTCAATTAGTTATGCCAGTGAGCACAGCTGATGCGACACGCGGTAGCCATGACCGGAAGTCCTGGTCACTGACTGCAGTCACGTGACCTGCGCCCACCCCAGGGCTCTGCGGGACCTGCTCCAGGACCTCGCCCAGTGACCTCTGACCCCGGGCGTCTAACCGCTAAGTGGCGGCATCGTGCCACGTGTATTACTAACACTGTGAATGATGGGGTAAAAGTTAATAGACGAGTTCCCTTACGAGATTTGTTTTGTTTTTTGGTGTTATATTTGCTGATTAAGATTTCCCCCTGCCACCCCTCTGCTAATTTGGATTTCCACCGCTGTGTATAACTTACCGCATCATCAAAGGCTGGTTGCTCTCATACCATGTCTATGTGGTGTGGGACTGGGAGGTTAAAAATCCCTTGGGTCGGTAAAAGTGTAGGCTCTGGTTTTCTATGGACAAACTGTCTAACGGTGAAAACAAGTCTATTCAGACTTATCCATGATAGGCAGCATAAATCTTCAAGAAGAAAAAAATGAAGAAAAAAGTGGAAATTTCAGTCAGCTACTACAATTGGTCTTCACGAATCCAGTGATGCTTTCCTTATCCATTCTGTGCTGTTATGTTGTTGCTTCCTTACATAGGCCTACCCTGTGAGGGGTCGACAGAGTAACAAATATAATCATTGGCATTGTCAAATCATTGTCATTGTCAATCCACATAATGCTGAGCACCAGGTTAGGGAAAAAAGTTTGTTTTATTTAACGACACCTCTAAGGCTCTAGAGCAGAAGGATTTTTATCATCAGCTATTGGACGTCAAACATTTGGTCATTCTGACACATTTATTTAGAGGAAACCTGCTGCCCCCACATATGCTACTTTTTCCGATAAGCAGCAAGGGGTCTTTTATATGCACTTTCCCACATACAGGACATCACCACAGCCTTTGATGACCCACTTGTGGACCACTCATCGGAACGGAAAATAGCCCAAACTGTAAATGTGTCCACTGACCAGGATCGATCGGATGACTGACACCTACACAGCTGGACACACTACCGACTGAGCTACGTCCCGCTCCACCATGTTAGGGAGAGACCAGTATAGATGTTTAGGTCATTGGGTTTCCTAAGTTGAGGTTTGAAACTGGTGTTTGAATCTCATGAACTGCCACTGGAAGGCTGTGACATCATGACCTGCCACTGGAACCAGTGGAAGTGTGTTCAGAACTCATTCGGTGATTCCGTCACGGCTGCATTGATCACTGGTGAGTGATGTCATATCTACTCATCCTACAAGACACCGGAATTGAGTGCATTGTTAGCGATGTGTGTATTGTGCTCTTATCTTTTCTACCAAGTATGAATTAGTTGGTAAAGCACCAGCTTCGTATCTGTGAGAGCATGGGTTCAATGCCTAGCTGAGTCAAGTTAATGGCTTGGAAAATTGACAGTTGTGTACACTTCCTCGACAGGCAGTCAACGTTAGTAGGGTAGGGAATTGATTAGCTTGGCTCAGTGTCAAATGAAATATCAAATGAAATATCAGTGTGTGATGGTATATTAGTGTGCAGCATTATAAAGCTGTGGAGGAGGTGAACCCATTTTGCTCCCCTTCTCCCGCTCTTTCTCCCTCTCCCTCTCCCTCTTCCTCTCCCTCTTCCTCTCCCTCTCCCTCTCCCTCTCCCTCTCCCTCGCCCTCTCCCTCGCCCTCTCCCTCTCCCTCTCCATCTTCCGCTCCCTCTCCCCTTTCATCTCTCTCCCCCTCCCTCTCCCTCTCCCTTTTCATCTCTCTCCCCCCTCCATCTCCCTCTCCCTTTTCATCTCTCTCCTCCCTGCATCTCCCTCTCCCATTTCATCTCTCCCCCTCCCTCTCCCTCTCCCTTTTCATCTCTCTCCCTTCCTATCTCTCCCTCTCCTCCCTGTCCCTGCCCCTTTCCCTCTCACTCTCCTTCCAGTCCCACTCCCTCTCCACTCACATTACCATCCCATCTCCCCTCTCCCCTCCCCCTTCTCCTGTCTCCCCGCTCCCATTGCCTCTCCCTCGCCCATACCTTATCGCCTTACTCTTATCTTATCTCATTCCCTACTCGTCATTCATATCAATACCTTGCTTAATTTCTAGCAATCCATCTATTTTGTTATAACGTTGTTTAATGTATATAGGCATTTGTTATTAAAATCGGAAGACCAGTGCATCGGCACTGACAACATGTTAATAAGTGGATTAAAACCAGTTGAAGACAAAACAAAAAAAACTATATCTCCACAACTCCCTTTATCCCCCACCCCAACTCCTTGACCCCCCACCCCAACTCCTTGACCCCCCACCCCAACTCCTTGACCCCCACCCCAACTCCTTGACCCCCACCCCAACTCATTGACCCCCCACCCCAACTCCTTGACCCCCCACCCCAACTCCTTGACCCCCACCCCAACTCCTTGACCCCCCACCCCAACTCCTTTACCCCCCACCCCAACTCCTTGACCCCCCCCCCAACTCCTTGACCCCCCACCCCCAACTCCTTTACCCCCACCCCAACTCCTTTAGCCCCCACCCCAACTCCTTTACCCCCCACCCCAACTCCTTTACCCCCCACCCCAACTCCTTGACCCCCCACCCCAACTCCTTTACCCCCCCACCCCAACTCCTTTACCCCCCATCCCAACTCCTTGACCCCCCACCCCAACTCCTTTACCCCCCCACCCCAACTCCTTTACCCCCCACCCCCAACTCCTTTACCCCCACCCCAACTCCTTTACCCCCCACCCCAACTCCTTTACACCCCCCACCCCAACTCCTTGACCCCCCACCCCAACTCCTTTACCCCCCACCCCAACTCCTTGACCCCCCACCCCAACTCCTTTACCCCCCATCCCAACTCCTTTACCCCCCACCCCAACTCCTTTACCCCCACCCCAACTCCTTTACCCCCCACCCCAACTCCTTTACCCCCCACCCCAACTCCTTGACCCCCCACCCCAACTCCTTTACCCCCCCCACCCCAACTCCTTTACCCCCCACCCCAACTCCTTTACCCCCCATCCCAACTCCTTTACCCCCCACCCCAACTCCTTTACCCCCCACCCCAACTCCTTTACCCCCACCCCAACTCCTTTAACCCCCCACCCCAACTCCTTTACCCCCCACCCCAACTCCTTTACCCCCCACCCCAACTCCTTTACCCCCCACCCCAACTCCTTTACCCCCCATCCCAACTCCTTTACCCCCCACCCCAACTCCTTTACCCCCACCCCAACTCCTTGACCCCCACCCCAACTCCTTGACCCCCCACCCCAACTCCTTTACCCCCCACCCCAACTCCTTTACCCCCCACCCCAACTCCTTTATCCCCCATCCCAACTCCTTTACCCCCCACCCCAACTCCTTTACCCCCCACCCCAACTCCTTTACCCCCCACCCCAACTCCTTTAGCCCCCACCCGAACCCCTTTACCCCCCACCCCAACTCCTTTACCCCCCACCCCAACTCCTTGACCCCCCACCCCAACTCCTTTGACCCCCCACCCCAACTCCTTTACCCCCCACCCCAACTCCTTGACCCCCCACCCCAACTCCTTTACCCCCCACCCCAACTCCTTTACCCCCCATCCCAACTCCTTTACCCCCCACCCCAACTCCTTTACCCCCCATCCCAACTCCTTTACCCCCCACCCAACTCCTTTACCCCCACCCCAACTCCTTTACCCCCCCACCCCAACTCCTTTACCCCCCACCCCAACTCCTTTACCCCCCACCCCAACTCCTTTACCCCCACCCCAACTCCTTGACCCCCCACCCCAACTCCTTTACCCCCCACCCCAACTCCTTTACCCCCCACCCCAACTCCTTGACCCCCCACCCCAACTCCTTTACCCCCCACCCCAACTCCTTTACCCCCCATCCCAACTCCTTTACCCCCCCACCCCAACTCCTTTACCCCCCACCCCAACTCCTTTACCCCCCACCCCAACTCCTTTACCCCCCACCCCAACTCCTTTACCCCCCACCCCAACTCCTTTACCCCCCACCCCAACTCCTTTACCCCCCACCCCAACTCCTTTACCCCCACCCCAACTCCTTTACCCCCCACCCCAACTCCTTTACCCCCCACCCCAACTCCTTTACCCCCCACCCCAACTCCTTTACCCCCCACCCCAACTCCTTTACCCCCCACCCCAACTCCTTTACCCCCCACCCCAACTCCTTTACCCCCCACCCCAACTCCTTTACCCCCCACCCCAACTCCTTTACCCCCCACCCCAACTCCTTTACCCCCC
Organism: Branchipolynoe longqiensis; assembly: GCA_030323885.1. Classification (NCBI taxonomy): domain Eukaryota; kingdom Metazoa; phylum Annelida; class Polychaeta; order Phyllodocida; family Polynoidae; genus Branchipolynoe; species Branchipolynoe longqiensis. Next base: position 42,520,245 of record CM059196.1, on the reverse strand, counting down.
ACCCCAACTCCTTTACCCCCCACCCCAACTCCTTTACCCCCCACCCCAACTCATTTAACCCCCACCCCAACTCCTTTACCCCCCACCCCAACTCCTTTACCCCCCACCCCAACTCCTTTACCCCCCACCCCAACTCCTTTACCCCCCACCCCAACTCCTTTACCCCCCACCCCAACTCCTTTAACCCCCCACCCCAACTCCTTTACCCCCACCCCAACTCCTTTACCCCCCACCCCAACTCCTTTACCCCCCACCCCAACTCCTTTACCCCCCACCCAACTCCTTTACCCCCCACCCCAACTCCTTTAACCCCCCACCCCAACTCCTTTACCCCCCATCCCAACTCCTTTACCCCCCACCCCAACTCCTTTACCCCCCATCCCAACTCCTTTACCCCCCACCCCAACTCCTTTACCCCCCATCCCAACTCCTTTACCCCCCACCCCAACTCCTTGACCCCCCACCCCAACTCCTTTACCCTCCCACCCCAACTCCTTTACCCCCCACCCCAACTCCGTTACCCCCCACCCCAACTCATTTACCCCCCACCCCAACTCATTTACCCTTACCCCCTACCCCTTACCCCTTAACCCCTACCCCTACCCTTAACCCGTAACTCTCCCCCTCCCACTCCCCCTTCCCCCTTCCCCCTCCCCTACCCCCTCCCCTACCCCCTCCGGTAACTTTCCCACCGGTAGGCGGCGTGCTGCCAGGTGAGGCGGGGTGTGAGCCGGCTGTCAGCGGGCATAGCGTCCCGGCAGGCTGAATCCGACACGCTGGTACCCGGCCTTCAGCCGGAGTCCAACCACGTGATAACGTCAGCCAATCAGCGTCGGCCTGTGCTGATCTGGGTCAGCAGGTGGATCCCACCGAGAGTGTTAGCGCCTCCGGGCAGACCGTGTGTTAGTTCAGCGATTCTTCGCCAGTGGGACTTGAACCCATTTACCAAATTCACCAACGGTTATATCTGTCTCAGTATCAGCCTTGTTGGAAGTGTATGAATGAGAAAGCATAGGAGTTAGTGGGTCATTTAGAATTCTTTAAGAATTCATATTAGCATAGTAATGTATTATTTATGTCGACACCAAGATCCAATTAGACCACACAACAAAGATCTGACAATTGTAAAGAAATACAAACTGCAGAGGTATGGCCATATTTTCCATTCATCAGGTTTGGTCAAAGCCACGTTGCAATGCACAGTGAACTTGGGAAGAAAACTTGGTGAACAAAGGTGGGAAGAGAACATCAGAGAATGGACAGGGTTGGAGTTTGACAAATCCCAGAGGTTAGGGAAAAAACGTGGTTGTAATGTCAGCTGTGCTGCTCCAATGACTCTTGCACTTAACATATATATATGAGTCAGCCTCACGAAAATGGGCCAATTGGTGGTTTATTTAAGATGTCTGCATCACAATTCTTCAAGTGTAGTGCATCTCTATGTTTTATATTAAATTATCCTAGAAACAAATAAGGTTGTTGTATTTTCTCTACCTTTACATTCAGGATAACTTTAAGGACTTTGCAACACCTCTGTCAATGCTAAACTATAATTATGCCGTTCGACGCTGACATCCAATGCTTGACACCAACAACTTTAACAGATGTGGGCGTCGCAATTCTTAAAGTGTAGTGCATTTCTTTGTTTTATATTAAATTATGGTAGAAACAAATAAGGTTGTTGTATTTTCTCTACCTTTACATTCAGGATAAATTTAAGGACTTTCCAATACCTCTGTCAATGCTAAACTATAATTATGCTGTTCGACACCGACATCCAATGCTCGAAGCCGACAACTTTCCCCACTTGGCCTATATATATATATATATAAAACAAGAAACTCAGTACGATGATAGGAGAGCAAACAACTATTAAAATATACAAAGCACACAACTTGCTTGTCAACTTAGGCTGAGCTTTCAATCAATCAATGGGTGCCGTCTTCTCGAAGAAGGTTAGCTGCAATGAACCTCCATCTCTTCCTCTCATTCGTTCCTCTCACGCATTCCGCATAGCTCATTGCTGTCCACTCAGTGATGTTGTCCATCCATGTTGTTCTCATTCTCCCTCTTGGTCTTTTCCCTTCTATCTTCCCTTCCACTATTCTTCTCTGTGATTCCTGGTGTCATATCATGTGGCCAAAGTATTAAATTTTTCTGTTTTTGATCGTTTGTATTATCTGTCTCTTTATTTTCATTCTTGTTAGGACCTCCACGTTGCTTATCATTGCTGTCCATGGAATTTTTAACATTCTTCTGTATTGCCACATTTCAAATGCATCGAGCTTTGTTGTTATTGCTTTCTTCAAAGTCCATGTCTCGCAGCAATATAAAAGTGTAGACCACACATAGCATTTTAGCAGTCGGAGTCTTGTTTTTATATTTATGTCTCTAGATGTTAGTACTTTCTGCATCTTTAGAAATGTTGTTTTGGCAATGTTTATTCTCCGTTTAATCTCTCTTTCACATCCGCCATCACTAGTTATTAAATGGCCCAGATACACAAATGACTCTACCTGCTCCAAGATTACACCATTAACTTTTATCTCTGCTCTTGGTTTGTATTCCTTTCTGCTGACAACCATGGATTTTGTCTTCTTTACATCCATTTGAGGCCACATCTCTCACTTTTTTCTTTTACTTCATCCACTATATCTTGTAGTCAATTTGACGTTAAGGCTAGCAGTGCTGTATCGTCTGCGTATCTTGTGTTATTGATATTTCCACCTCCAACATTTATTCCTATGATGTCATCTATTTCTCTGAAAATCATTTCTGTATGAATGTTGAAAAGACTAGGTGATAGAACACATCCTTGTCGCACTCCACATTTGATCTTCAGCTTTATTATGATTGAAACACAATATTCAAGGTCAGTACCGTCCTGGGAACTAGTGTATTTACAAGGATACATGGAAATAAACAAGAAAGTATCGTCTGTATGGTTCAATTTCGGACTATAAGGAACAAAGATGGCGGTGGATGAACAGTGTTTGACTAGCCAGCTCATGCAGTGTTCCAGTTTATATAAGCAAGGGTGATACTCAGCTGCCAGGAAGTTGGTTGATTCATTGCTTGAATTTTACATCCTCGCAACATCTAAGGTCATATATCAGGACGGGTACCGACTTGAGACAGTGCACACTCATGGCAACATTTTAGTGCTGTCCCGCTGAGCAATATGACCGCCAGGACCATAACTCAATATCTCACTGAGTCACATTATCTTGAGACTCTGCTAACCACTCCTAGTCCTATCCTATTAATGCCGACCACCAAGTTAGGAAGCGACAAGTATCAATATTGTAAGTCATTTGTTTGACTCGACCGGGAATCGTACTCCGGATCTCACACAGGCGAGGCCAACGCTCTACCGTTTCAGCTACCACGCCCGCTATTGCGTGATGCATTGCATTATTGGGTATTCGACGGATCCAAGATTAAAGATTCACCTCTATCCAAAGTAGGGGTGACTGGCAACCTAGTCTAAATCTGAAGAAAAACTGAGTTGTTGTATTCAGTGTGCAATGCTATTTGTAATGGGGTGGAGTTAAGAAATTGGAAGTGAATGCAAAAAATTAAAAATAAAAGATGGTGGCTCCATGAAGCCGTCCGTTTTACTTTTAAGGTGTTTTAATCAACTAGATTTAATCAATTATTCACTTCCAAATTAGCGGACTGCAATAGCTAAATATTTTACCCATATATTTAACACAAATTCATGTGGTTATTTCCACGCCGCAACCTTCACACAATTTTGTGTAATTTAATGGGTTCCTTAGCAGCCCCCTCACAGATATATTTCTGCAGGGGTAAGAAGGTATTCCGATAGTTTAGCATATTTAGCAGGACTAGTCCAGCAATCCACAGCACAACAACTGCAGCTGACCATGTCTGGCCACTCACTCAGTAAAAGGGGGGCAAAGATTGCTGAGAGATCTGCACGGACTATTGATCAGCATTGTTTACATGTAAATATCGCTCACCAGCCAAGCACAGATTCTGACACACTGCCACCAGAGGGCAGGGCAGCCGATGCTGGCCATGGGGCAAAGACCACATGATCCAGTCAGCTCAGAAGGAGGCTGATTAGGAAATTGTCTCGTTGTCGCTCTCTGAGCAGAATGGCTGGGCTTTGATTTGGGTGGGCGCTATGACTTTGGTTTATTCTGAAAGGACAGTTGTAGATATGGGCTTGGAGAGTGTAGATGAGTGGGATGGGGGAATGCTCAAGGAGTGTTTTTTTTGTTTTTTTGGTAAAGTATATATTCATCTGAAAATGACATTTGTCAGTGCCGGAGCACTGGTCTTCTGGCCATCTTACTATTGGAATTGACATTCTAAATAATCTAAGTTTGGTCAGTCCTGTATTAGTCACAGCACCGATCGTGTAGAATTAAGGGAGTGGCTCCTGCTGTGTCATGTACAGCACCAGTCGCTGCGGTTCATGCAAAAATGGGGAGCAGCACCGAGTAGAAGATGTATACTCGGGGCAACTCAAACAATCGTTGTGGGTTACATTTTTCTCTTATAAAACAAGCTAAGTTTATAGTTGACAAGACATTTTGTCTGTCTTATGTAATGTTCACTGTGTTTAAACAGATTGATAGTTGTGTAGGATGTTCGGTGTGTTGTTGGTTTGTTCATGATGGTTAAGGGTGGTGGCAGGTTGTGATGCAGTGTGCTAGGAGAGTGTAGACGAACCGGGATAGACATGGGCATGTTCGCTGCAAGGTACCGAATCAGATCACTTTGAGTTTCTGTCATATTGTTTCAGATAATTATATTAGGTCGATCGTTATAATCTACTGTTGGTTAGTTTGATGCAAACTTTTATTACAAATGGCTGACATTGGAGTGACAACTTGCCAAATTAGTGTTGATGTGCATTTAAAATTGGAGGCATCATACGCTTCAGCAGTGACAGGTTCTATTAATTTAGCCTAGTATGTCTTCTACTTCTAGCCAGCAACGGATGCTTATTGAATACAACAGAATCTAGATTAAATATCTAGGATTAAATCTAGGTGATGGTTATCGTTTTCGAAAATGTGCTGTTTTCATTGAATTATGTGGCTTCAAGTCAAAATTATTTATAGTTTTGTTGTTGGCGTTTTACGTCATAGCTTGATGGGCAGCAACTTGTGACAGTGTGCACTCATGGCGGCTTTATGATGCTGCCTCTCTAGGGCACCGGGCCCTCAGCAATACGACCCAATATCCCACTCAGTCACATTAACCTGATGCTGAGCAATACAGTCGTCCTTTGCCCTATCCTATTAATACGGAACAACAAACTGGGTAACGCAATATATAAATTTGGTAAGTCACTGATTTTAGTTGGTCGGGTTTTCAAGCATAAGCTCCAACATGGAACGCTAGCCAGCACTCTTAGTCTTACCGCTTTAGTCATCTCATCATGTTATTATTATAGTAATATAGAAAGTTCACCCTCCTACCAACAGGAATGCCCCCTAGCAGCCACCTCATCGCTACCTCCTGTGCCTGACCACTTTCTTTGGCGGTGGTTTACGTCCTGGAAACATTTCAGGTAATATCAGGATGGTTCCTGACCATCACTAAAACGGAAGTGACATATAATTGTATTGCAAGAGGAATAATACACCGGCTTCCTGTTCAACCCCCTAGCTGCCCTTATTCATACAAGAACACCCTTTAATGTGGACTCTTTCCTTGAGCACCATCTGACAAGTGGCCAATAGCGTACTAATGCTCTCACCCATATTGAGGCAAGCAAGCAGCATATGTAGGACACATACATAAATTACCCACCCGCCCTCCATCAAAAAAGAAATGCTACAAGAAGTAGCACACATTCTCTTTATCGTCGCTGTATAAAGGGTTCCCTACTTAATGGTTCCTATGTATTACTATTAGTGATAGTGGTGGTGGTGATAGCGGTGGTGGGGGCGGAGGGGAGGGAGAGTGTAGTGTGGTGGTGGTGAGGCTGGTGGTGAGAGGGCTGTGGTGGTGGTGGGAGTGTGGAGATGGTGGTGGGGGAGAGTGGGTCCAGGGAGAGGGCAGTGTAGTGGTGGTGGTGGTGGTGTGGGGAGGGTGGTGGGGGAGAGTGTGTCCCGGGAGAGGGCAGTGTAGTGGTGTTGGTGGTGGTGGTGGTGGTGGGAATGTGGAGAGGGTGGTCGGTAGAGAGCGATGCTTGTTGACATGAGCTGGGAAAATATAATTAACCATGCTTCCCATGTCACACAAAGACGGCCCTGTCTGTGGTTACTGGGCATTGGTAGTGGTTGGCTTGGTGTGAGTGTGGGCGCGTGTGTGTGGGTGAGGGGGGGGGGGGTAGTGTTTGTTTACATGAGCGCGGAATGGGGGACCCTGAGCAGATGGAGGATGGTGAGCAGATCTCGTCAGGCTGTGAAACCCTATACACCTCCTAGTTATCATGCCGTCATGTTGACAACATGCGCTCTGCACGGTGCAACTTTCAATAATCCCCTTTGTCCCCTTCCATTACCCTTCCCTTCCCTTCCCCTCCCCTCCCCTCCCCTCCCCTCCCCTCCCCTCCCCTCCCCTCCCCTCCCCCTCCCCTCCCCTTCCCCCCTCCCCTCCCCCACCTCCCTTCCCCTCCCCTCCCCTCCCCTTTCCCCCTACCCTGCCCTGCCCTGCCCTGCCCTGCCCTGCCCTCCCCTCCCCTCCCCTCCCCCGTCCCCGCATTCCATCCCCATCTCCTGTTCCCCTCCGCTCTCCCTCTCCCTCTCCCTCGCATTCTCCCTCGCACTCTCCCCTCTCCTTGCCATCCTCCCCTTCTCCCTCTCTCCCCCTGACTCCCCTTGCCCATCTTCATTCTCCTCCCACTTCCCTATTTACTCTTCTCTTCTCCATACTCCCCCTCCCTTCTGCCCATCTCCCGCTCCCCATGTTCCTCGCACTCCTCCAACAGCCTTCCCTTTCCCATCGTCCCCTTCGCCCATTACATTCCTCTCTCCGCCTCGTACCCTGCTGCCCCCCCCCCCCACACACATCTTTTCCCACCCTCCCCTTCTCCAACACTTCCCCCGCTGTTTCTTCCAACTTCCTTCTCCCTCATCCCTCATCTTCCCTCCTTTCCTCCCCCTCCTTCCCCTCTTCTCCCCTCCGCTCCCCTCTCCGGCCTCCCTCCCTTGCCTTCCTGTCCCTCCCATACACCCCCCTCAGTGCCCCCTGGTGGGACGCTCTGGCATCCACGTACACATATGCATCCCACATACTGCCGAATGTGCGTTACATTAATCTTTATGACCTACACCCCCAACATCACCATAGGAATATCTATTTTCATTGCACCAATGTGCAGATTTATTTTCCCATCAGCTCCCAACTCTTTACTGAAACTAAAGCTGCATAGTCCGATGAGGTATCACATTTTCAAAACCAAAACAATTATCAAGATCTGATTCTGCATATCTAACTTAGATACTGGTGCATTTATTACCCACCTTACCCTACCACGTCTATGACGTTGGCTTGCGTCAAAACGAAAACATATTAGTATCCATAGAATTGAAAGATAATTTTGTATCCTATTAATTATGTATAAGATTGCTGGACCCAGATGTGCTTCCTTCTCCCTGACCCATGACTATCTGAGGCTCCTACCTTGGGAAAACAAGTTATCCATCATCTGTACCTAGGTAATACTCATATAACTATACTAATAACTAATACTATATATACTGACGCGAATGACAGTGGGAACGCCGCTAGTTAGGAAGGTTCGGCCGGTGGTGGCGCCACCAGTCCCGTATGAGTAAGGAGAAAATACATGGCGAATGCCCATTGGCTAATAATATAACATAATAATATTATAATAAACAATATAATACTATACCTTCCGCACGTTTATACAGGAATAGTGCTTATACCTCACACATACATATGCGTGTGCATATAATATGCACACTGGAGGGTATGACTATGAGATATAGACGAAAATAAGATTTCATGAAGTGTTGAGAATTTGCATTGCGTTCAAGGTTGGTTGGTGAAACTGGTCGGTGAAGCAGTAGTGGGACGGGCTCACGTGCCGGTGGAAGCGTGCACTGCCATGGGCTGGGAGCAGCTCAGGAGCTCCCGGCGTGTCTAAATATAGACCCGCAGCACGCGGCAGGCGGCAGGCAGCCCGCAGCGTTAGCACGGCACGGGCAGTGTGCACAGTGTGATGGTTGTACGCGGTATGCTGCATGCGCACAGTTTGTAGTATGCATGCAGTGTGTTGTATGCATGTGGAGAGCTGTATGCACACAGTGTGTTGTATGCATGTGGCATGTTGTATGCATGTGACTTGCTCTATGCATGACAATTGCAGTATGCACAATTCATTCTGTATACACACGATGTTCTATGCACAAAATTTGCTGTATGCACACAGTGTGCTTTATGCATGTGGTGTATTGAATGCATGTGACTTGGTGTATGCATGTGGCTTGATGTGTGCACACAGTGTGTTGTATGTGCATGTCATGTTGAATGCATCCAGCGTGTTGCATGCATGTGGAATGTTATATGCAAATATCATGATGTATGCATGTGCATGACATGTGGTGTACATGCAATGTGTCGTATGCACATATTGTGATGTGTGTATGCAGAATATGGTATTCATGTGGCATATTGTATGCACATGACAAGTTGTATGCACACAACATGTTATATACACATGGTATGTTGTATGCACGTGGTGTGTTGTATGCACGTGGTGTGATGTATGCATGTGGAATGTTTTATGCATGCATAGTACTGTATGAGTAGTATAGAGATGCATGCACGCACTTGCTTTATGCACAAATGTGCTGTATGTATTGGCATGGTGTATGCATCTGGGGTATTGTATGCGTGCATCAATTTGTATGCATGCATCAATTTGTATGCATGTAGTGTGTTTTACACATATGTTGTGGTGTATGCACATGGTGTGCTATATGCATGTGATGTAATGTATGCATTCAGTGTGATTTATGCATGTGATGTGATCTGCACATCTGGTGTGATGTGTGTGTGCATGCAGTGTGCTTTTCACATGTGGTGTTGTTGACCAATGTGACATCCCATACACATGCATCATGTTGTTAACAATGTCATCCTGTACAGATGCAGCATGATGTACACACATGATATGCTGTATGCGTATATTCTGTGTTATGTATGCTGTAGGCATGCCGCATGATTTATACATATGCGCATGGCATGTTAAATGCACACACTGTGTTGGATGCAGACAGTGTTGTATGCACCCAGTGTGTTGCATGCATGGGGTGTGTTTTATGCAATGCTGTGTGATGTATTCCTGCAGCATGATTTTCATATGTAATACTGTATGCATATGGTGCGCAATGTGCGTGCGATGTGTGATATGCATGCTCCATGGTATATGCATGGAGCGTGCTTGATGCATGAGGCCTGTTGTACACTTGTGGTGTGCTGTACACACTGCATGCAGGACATTAGTTATTGCTCTACCGTAGAGTGTGGATTGGTGGTACAAATTGTCTACTGCCATCTACTGCCATCTACTGCCATCTACTGCCATATACTGCCATCTACTCCCATCTACTCCCATCTACTGCCACTCTATATGCCTTGTTCGCTGCAGTGCTGGTGAAAAGCTTTGGTCTTGCTCTTCATCAAGGTGGTCTTAAAAACCAACTCACACACTCCCTGCTGTTCTGCCGCGATGGCCACAACCCTAATTATCGCTCAGCAGCCGAACACGGATTCTGTCACACTGCCACCAAAGGGCACGGCGGTGTTGGCCACGTGACAAGACCACATGATCCTGTCAGCTCAAAAGGAGGCTGATGGGGAAATTGTCACTTTGTAGCTCTCCAAGCAGATTGGCTGGACTTCCTTCATTTCGCCTGTGCACACATTTTGGTTTACTCTGAAAGGACAGTATTAAATGTGGGCTTGGAGAGTGTAAATGCATGGGATGATGGAAGGCAGGATGAGAGCGTTGAGATGTGAGGTGCATCTGAAGATGTTCCGGGAGAGTCTAGAAGTCATTGCAGATGGTACTAGCGCATGTACACACATACACAGATGGGTACACACACATAAGCATATGCACGTAAACACATGTTCCTACTGACTCACATACACACAGACACATGCATGCATACAAACACACACATACAGATACTTGCATATAAAAAGCTATGCCCATTCACACAGACATGTGCTTACACGCATATGCATGTTTAACCGGTCTGATCCTCTAGTTCTATTAATATTCTATTAATTCTGCTGGCTGCCGCCATCTCTCCTTCTCGTAGCCATTTCACGTTTTCGTTAATATAATCGCGCCCGAGTGCCGACAGCCTATGTCCTACATGTTCACAGGCTCTACCCCCGCATCTGATGTGTATTAATTACCATTACTCCCCCGCTTCCATAGCTAAGGAGCTAAGGTACTCCGCCACCACTGTCACTTGTAAGCACCCAAGATATTACCTATTATTATTGTCTGTATTGAGAAAGTGGTTACTAGTCCCGAGAAGAGGGTTATGCTACATACTGTGATGTCTACATCACTCCCTTGTCTGCGCAGAAGGCCAATAGTAATAGATATTATAATGAACCATTATTAGGGAGGTGGCCATGACGGTTAGTGTAATAAGGGACCTGTTCGTAAAGGGTAAGGAATGGAAGGAATGTCTCAATCATATTTTAAGAGCTCACAACTTTACCAACACCATCTAATCTCTTCAAATGTCAGTGGTATATGAATACATACTTCAAATCCATTTGCTTTATAGTTAAGATACTCCCAATTACTATATTTAAAGCCATATTATCATCTAAAAGATCAGAGCGCCAACATTTGTGATGGGTCCCGGCCCAATGGCTCGAACCTTCAATGTTGCTAGGAGAGTAGCGCGGGATGCCGCGGCGCATCTCCTAGCAACGAGTTACAGCAGCGAACCCGTTGCCGCATTTGATGGCCAATTCGGATTCGTCTTGGCGAGCAACCCACATTTCCATATGCGGGTTACTCAACCCAAGCCCGCACCGGCCACAGCCACAGCTTGATTATAGTCTTGCCCACGTCACATGCATCCACATATGTGTGCACACACAAAAACAAACATAGACATGTATGGACAGAAACCTACATACACACAGACATGTTCATACACACAAACACATGCCTACACATATATATATATATATGCGCATACACTCATACACACATACACGTACACACATCCATATTCACACATACAGGCATATTCAGACACACACTCGTATATTCACAAAGACAGGTGTATCCACACATACACATACACATGCACACATGCATATGCTCCGACATACATATCCACACATTCACATACACATGGATATGCACAGAAACAGGTTATCCACACAGACACATATGCATACACATATATGCACGCACATATATATCCACACATATACACATATGCACACAGACATGTGTGTCCACACAGACACAATTATGCACACATTTAGGTGGATCCATACACACATACACACATGCATGTCCACACATATACACTTATGCACACTTATCAACACATATACACTGAAGCACACATACACACGCACACATGCAAATCCACACACACATGCAAATCAACACACACACATATATGCGTATCAACACAGACAGACATATGCACAGTCAGGTGTATCCACACATACACACATACACACATACAGGCATATCCACCCAGACATACATACGCACGCATACAGGCGTATCCACACAGACACACATATGCACACATAGAAGTGTACCCACACAGACATACATACACAGACAGTCAGACGTATCCACACAGACACACATACACACCTACAGGCGTATCCACCCAGACACGCATACACACCCATGCATGTCTATCCACACAGACATACATACCTACACATACAGCCGTATCCACACAGACATACATACACTCACAGGCCTATTCACACATACACATATATGCACACATACATACATACACATATACACGCGCACACACAGATCTACACACATGGCACACATACCGGTCGCTGCCCGGCTGCTTGCTTGCTGGTCCCCGCAGCGTGTTATCAGACAGAACTGGGTCACGGTTGCTGGTTATCAGAGCCTGCTATCAGACTGTGTCTTGCATATTGCCTTCACGGTGGTACGCCGCACCCCCCCCCCCCCCCCCACACACACACCCACGACCACACACTAGTATCTACACACACCAAGATCCACACCCACACCAAGATACATACACACCAAGATCCATACACACCAAGATCCATACACACCAAGATCCACCATACACACACCAAAATCCACACACACCAATATCTACACACACCAAGATACATACACACCAATATCCAAACACACACCAAAATTCACACACACCAAAATCCACACACACCAAGATCCACACACACGCCAACATCCACACACAGCTACACCCCTCTACCACACCCACACCCAGTCAACCACACCACATACCACATCCCACAGACCACACCCCATATACCACGCCCCAACATACCACACCCCATATACCACAAATCACAACCCAGATACCGCATTCCACACCCCACATACTACACCCGATATACGATGCCTCCATACCATACAAAATCACACATACCACATCGCACATACCACGCCACATACCACACCATGTCACACACCACCCACCACACACCAGACACCACACACCACACACCACACACCACACCCTTAAGCGATCTGTGCGATAAGGTCACTCCCGAGCATAGGATTCGTTTAAAAAAACATACATTAAAAAAACCTAACAGCCACTAGATCAGATTCCAAGGATACCGATCGCCTACACCCGGCACTCCGCTGCAAAGTACCTTTGTAAATGAGATCTGAATCCTAGGTCTCATGCCCGCTAGACACCTTCCGAGTTTGGCGATTTGAGGTTGGTTGGTTGTTGGAGTCTTTACGTCAGTATCTAAGGTCATATCAGGACGGGTACCGACTTGTGACAATATGCACTCATGGTGACTTTATAGTGCTGTCCGACTTGGAAACCAGGCTGCCAGCACCATGGCCTAATGTCCCACTCAGTCACATTATCCTGACACTGAGGCAACCAGTACTTGTCCTATCCTCATAATGCCGAATGCCTGGCTAGGAAGATAAAAATATACATTTGTATATCACTGGTTTGCCTTGATCAGGGTTCGAACCCATGGGTTCTAATCCCACGATCTACCAAAACGTGGGACGGGCGCTCAACTCATTATTCCCTCCCGTTTCACCTGATGGCAGTGAACAATAACTAATGTGGCTCGCCACTCAGTGTGCATGTTCCATGCAAACGGATATGACCTTAGATGTTGATAGGATGTAAAACAACAACAAACAAACGAACACTACAAAATGTATGTCTTGGCAAAAGGGGTTAAAATCTCTATAAACCTGTACTAATACTGATTGCATCGGTTCATCTATATTTTAGGTTTTTTTCAATTACTGTGTGACTCTCGTTTTGCATGACTAAGTTCGATAAATGCTTAGTCATGGCCCCTTTAGTATGGACGTTTTAGTCAATAAAGTTTCTAATCACATCGCGCAGAAATACTTAGTCAAACATAAAAGAACGATAAAAACCACGCAATAAAGATTTACAAATTAACTTCTCCTTGGGAAGAACACATAATAGTAGGCACAAAGTTTGGTGTGTTCACACTTTATCTATATACAGTACAACCCCGTTAAACCAAGCTCGGTTAAACCAAACGATCGGTTAATCCAAACTTGTTTCGGCGGCCCGGCAAAATACTACCATTTACCATATAAAAAAGTTGGTTAAAGCAAAGTCGGTTAATCCAAAGTATTGGTTAATCCAAACAAAATTGTTTGCCCCTGGCCACTTCCGGTACAGTTAAACCAAACTTTCATGTGGTTTTGAGGTCATCTGAGACTTTTTAATATGATAAATGGTAGTATTTGCCAGGTCGCCGAAAAAAGTTTGGATTACCCGATCGTTTGATTTAACCGAGGTTGGTTTAATGGAGTTAAACTGTATATACATAAAAAAAAAAAATAATCATAGTGTCCAAATCCATTGTACATTCATAATGCAACCCCGTTTTTGCCAAAGCCAAGTCAAAGTCAAAGCTCGGTTAAACCAATGATCGATTAATCCAAGCACATTTCTAGGGTCCCTTCAAGTTTGGTTTATCGGGGTTATACTGTATATATATACTGCAGTCCTGTTTCAGGTGTACATGTATATTTAAATAATTTACCCGCGCTCTGTAATTTATAGTCTGTCATGCATGCATGTACATTTCAGTAATATACCCTCTCTCTGTAATGTGCAGTCTGTTAGGTAGACATGTACATTTCACGAATGCAAACTCTATAGATCAAGATCCTGCAATATCTCTGAGGTAGACGTGCATATTTCCGTAAACCACCATTTATCCATAACCACAAAATGTGTCTGGTAGACTTATGCATTTCAGTAATTCACCCTTTAGTCAGGTATACAGGTACATTTCACTAACCCAAAGCTAAGGGGTTGTTTTTGTGGGTGTTGACAGCTGCCTCTGGCGTCAGTAGAGAATTTCGCGTGGAGGAATTGGTGGAGGAGGAGACTGAGGCTAAACTGTCTGTATTAGCAAGAAACACAAACCAGATTACGTCAAACTAGCTAGAACAGCCTCTTACTTAATCCAGTAATTTAGAGTTTCTGTCACATTCTTGAGAAAAGGATATTGGGTTGATAATTTTAATCTTCTGTACTCCAGTTTAAAGGAGATTTTTATTTAACGGTTTACATTTGCAGTTATTTTCCGTGAAAACATGCTGATTTAATTATGGCATGCATGAATAAATGTTAGACAGACATAGGCTTTGTATATAGGCTTTGTTTAGGCGTTTTTAAGTAATGATTTAAAAAGTATGCCACACTTAACTATCTCCAAAGTTCGCCATGTAACTGACAGTTACTTCAAACTGAAGTGAGATAGATTATCATGATCTACCTAATATATTGATCTGAAATAAAATTACAGAAATTAAAAATCATAGGACAATGTATTGTAGTAGTCTGCAGCGACCTCTCAGTCAAGTAACCACATAGTCAGGTAGGCATGAGTAGTGTGGTGATATCAGGGAGCCTAGGTGGTGTAATGGTTAGCACACTGACCCGGAATGAAAAGAGATGTGGGTTCGGGTCCTGCTCTAGGCAGAATATTTACCATTTCCATCACCTGCATGACACTGGTGCCGTGACCATGATCCTGTAGTGCTGTATGGTTGTTGAACCTACCCTGTGTATGTATATTGTAGTGCATTGCCTGTATGTATGTAATTGTAAGCATCAAATGACCATTTAAAAGACTTATAATTCCAGGGGGACGAGTGTAGTAGGCTACACTGACCGCTCAGGCAAGTAACCACATAGACAGGTAGGCATGGGTAGTGTGGTGATATCAGGGAGCCTAGGTGGTGTAATGGTTAGCAAAGAGAATTGGGTTCAAGTCCCGCTCTAGGCGCAATATTTCCCATGTTCATCACCCCCATGACAGTATCTAACCAAGGAGTAAACATGTCACCTGATGGTTTTATTTGACAGCACCTCAGCAGGGATCCTTCATGGGCCTCTGTTCAATTTAGATCATTTTTATACATTCAAATCATCCCATAATGGAGAGAAACATTACATTAACTACAATACTGCAAACACTGTGCACTGACTCGCTATAGACCATCATGGATCAGCAAATCCAGGTTCAGGTGGCTTCCTGCGCAGAAATGACGTAAGCGGGTCAGGAACACAAATACAAGCCTCCGAGAAATATAAAGTCATTCACAAACCCAATGGAGTGTGTGCAGCTGCAGGATTGCACTGGCTTTATTCAGGCATGCGCAGTAGGTGGATTCATTCCACTGAAGGCAACACTTTGTTTTTTGTTGTTGGGAATTCCCATCCTAGTATCATGTAAACTACATACTATTGTCGTGGGAGTGATGAAAATGGGAAATATTGCACTTAGAGCAGGACTCGAACCCACATCTCTTTGCATTCCGGGTCAGTGTGCTAACCATTACACAACCTAGGCTCCCTGATGTCACCACACTACCCACACCTACCTGTCTATGTGGGTACTTGCCTGAGAGGGCATTGAGGACTACTATACTCGTCCCCTGGAATTGTAAGTCTTTTAATGGTTACAATTACATACATACAGGCAATTCCCAAACACATACATACACAGGGTAGGTTCAACAACAATACAGCGCATAGCTTGTACAGGACCAGTGTCATGGGAGTGATGAAACGGGAAATATTGCACCTAGAGTGGGACTCGAACCCATATCTCTTTGCATTCCACGTCAGTGTGCTGACCATTACACCACCTAGGCTCCCTGATGTCACCACACTACCCACGCCTACCTGTCTATGTGGGTAGTTGCCTGAGAGGGTAGTGCAGACTACTACAGTATGATTAAAGCAGCACATTTTCAAAACTACAACATTTATCTAGATTTCATTCTAAAAATCTCAGTTATATATTAATGCACTTATTAAGCATTTGTTGCTGCATAGAAGGAAATACTGAGTCAATTTACTAGAACCTGTTATGCCAGGTACACACCTACCGTTTAGCTGCGCCCACCTACCGTTTACGATCTAAAACTGCCCAAAAGTCAGTAGGTGTGCAATACCCTAGCACATCTACCGATTGCGATTCGCGACTTAAAACTCAGTTTCAGGGCTAAAACTGCTTGCTTGCGATTACGATTCGTGATTCGAAAAATGAATCGGCCCGTTTTCAGTCATAAGGTTGTCGCGAGTTTTAGTGCGCGAATCCTATATGGTAGGTGTGTACTTGGCATTACTGCTGAAGCCACTTGCGCCAGAGTTGTGAAGTGCATGCACAAATTAATTTGCATGTCTGCACTTCAAATATTCTCAAATGTTAGCTATCTAAAATAAGTTATTTGGTTCTACATATTTAACATAGATGCTGGTGCATTTATCAAACATTTGTTGCTACACAGAAAGGAATACTGAGGTAATTGAATAGAACTTGTTATTGCAGAAACCTATGGGGTCAAAGTTTTGGCATGGTTGCCAACATTTATTTTGCATGAAATAAAAGTGACTTATTTGGCATAAAATAAAAGTGGCTTATTTTGCATAAAATAAAAGTTACTTCAAGCGAGAGTAAGGTACATTATAAAGATCAACATAATGTATTTATCTTAGAAAATGTCAGAAACTCAAAACCATCAGACTATGCAACTTTAACCCAGGTCACCAGCAGAACATGGTGGGAATAGATGTATATACAATGAAGTCTAAGGCAATTTAACGAACTGACCACTGACTATTTTGAGGAACCAGACAGGATGGCTGAATGAGTTGGAACGTCCGTCTCCCATGTTGGTAGACCGTGGGATCATGGGTTCGAACCCGGGTCAAGTCAAACCAATGACTTAACAATTGATATGTGTCGCTTCCTAGCCAGGCACTCAGCTTTATTGGGATAGGGCAAGGACTGGTTGGCTCAGTGTCAGGATAATGTGACTGAGTGGGATATAAGGTCATGGTGCTGGTGGCCTGGTCTCCCAGTGGGCAGTACTATAGAGTCGCCATGAGTGTGCACTGTCACAAGTCGGTACCCGTCCTGATATGACCTTAGATGTTGCTAGGACATAAAACAACAACAAACAAACATAATTTTGAGGCGGCATCTCGGCTAATGTTTGTGTTTCGCTCTCACTGTCTGAGCGGGTTTAATTTTACACTGTGTGCACACCGGGACGTGATTGGTCGAAGGGGAGATAATTACCCACGTGACGAAATGCCCGCCAGGGGGCTCTGTCGACCCATTCTTAAGGAGTGGGGTGCCATTGGGTGATCAGAATACGCGTCTAGAAGTAAGTAGTGAGTTAAAACTGTTCGGTAACTTTGATCCGTACAGAAGATAGTCCTAGACTATATATACTCTTACAATTATATAACCATCAGCAACTAGACCCGGGATGAATAGTGCAACACTCAGCAAGATAATATCCTAGACCAATAGTGCAGCAACCGAAAGTCTGATTGAGAACACATCATACAACAACACAACCCTCATCAACAACACGAGCCACATCAACAACACAAGCCACATCAACGACACAGCCCACTTCACAACCTGCATCAACACAGCCCACACCATCAGTACAACCTGCACCACCACAATATTTTACACCCACGCCACATACCAGAACACAGCCCAACACCTACAACAAAAAGCACCCAAGCACCAGATTTCACACGAACAAAACCCCAAATGCCAGCACCACATCAGTCACCAACAAAACCATGTCCTACAACACCAACACTAACATCACCAACAGTAACACCACCACCAACACCACCAACACCACCAACACCACCAACACCACCAACACCACCAACACCACTAACACCATCAACACCACCACCACCAACACCAACACCACCAACACCACCACGTTAGTGGACATAGTTTAACGTAGATGAACGTAGTGGAGGCTAACGTGGGTAAAACGTGGGGTAAGTATGTTGAACTACATTGAAATACATTGCGGTACGGCAGGTTTTGGTACAGATAAATACGTTATGGTGCGGATAAATAAGTTATGGTATGGATGCCGGTACATTCAAGTACGTTCAACTACGTTAACCTCCACTACATTCACCTATGTCCACTAACGGCCATGTGACCAGGTCTTCGTCCAAGTACGCTAGAGTATGCTAGAGCATGTTAGAGTATGCTAGAGTATACTAGAGTACACTAGAGTATGCTAGAGTATGCTAGAGTATGCTAGTGTACATTAGCATCATGGATACAAATTCAGCCTCTAACATAGTGCTCTTTGAACATGTCCAAAAATGTAATCAGACATCACGGCTCACCCATGTTATTACCAAGTTAACATCATGTTCAACTATGTTCAACTACGTTCAACTACGCTCAACCACGTTCAACCACGTTCAACAACGTTCAACCATGTTCAACTATGTTAGCCTCCACTACGTTCAACTACGTCCACCTACGTCCGCTAATGTGTATGTAACCGGGGCATTACCTTTATGCATCATCCTAAGTCGCATTGTTGCATACACGCAGCAGCAAATTAAAAGGCCGTCTGGCTGGGTCTCGTTCTTTGAAATAAAACAATTTAAAATGAGCTAAAGTTACCTAGTTACAACATCCGCACATAGCAAGCACAGAAAGCTACCTACCGACAGCACTCCACTTACTTATCACATCATCCTCCTAGCTGATTTTCCGCTGTCGATGGAAGATGAGCTCGAGCAGCGCGGTCCTTGGTAACCCGGGTGACGACCGAGCCGGTATGGTGTTTTGTGCGGTTGTGCATTTCATGAAAGCTGCCTGCAAAAGTGTTGAAGTGCTGCTGGCTTTTGCAAGTTACCAGCGGCACTCTCTGGGGGAGCAAATAGAGGTTTCACACCGGCAAGAACATGTCAAGACAGGCGCAAAACTATTTGTCCCTGCAGTGGCTGGTCGGGAGAGGTTGGGAGTTCCATACATCAACCGCCCTTAATGCTGCCACAGTGACATGGTTTTCTGTTTAGGGTTTGCTCCCTTAGCCTTCGGTTCTGTCAAGAACCTGTACCACAAGGGAGTGGCAACTCTGCAAGGCAGGGGCGTCAAACTCCCTGAGGTATTGCTATACCTGCAATACCTGCATCACACACAAATATAATTAACAATAACAACTGGTGGTTTTCTTCACCCATCTCGTACCTGTATATGGAAGCTGCTCTAATGCCTGCCAAATATTTAGCCTAGTGTAGTGGTCTGCACTGACCTCTCAGGCAAGTAACCACATAGACAGGTAGGCGTGGGGAGTGTATTGATAGCAGGGAGCCTAGGTGGTGTAATGGTTAGCACACTGGCCCGGAATGCAAAGAGATGTGGGTTCGAGTCCCGCTCTAGGCGCAGTATTTCCCATTTTCATCACCCCCACGACACTGGTTGCCGTGATCAGGATCCTGTACAAGATTTGCTGTATGGTTGTTGAACCTACCCTGTGTATGTATGTGTTAGTGCATTGCCTGTATGTATGTAATTGTAAGCATTACAAGACTTACAATTCCAGGGGGACGAGTGTAGTGGTCTGCACTGACCTCTCAGGCAAGTAACCACATAGACAGGTAGGCGTGGGGAGTGTATTGATATCAGGGAGCCTAGGTGGTATAATGGTTAGCACACTGGCCCGGAATGCAAAGAGATGTGGGTTCGAGTCCCGCTCTAGGCGCAGTATTTCCCATTTTCATCACCCCCACGACACTATGTTATGTCGGACCATACAACTTTAACACCAGGACAAATGTAGGTAAGCATTTCGGATTAGAAATATTTATGCTAGGTCGGACCATACAACGTTAACATGAGGAGACATGTTGGAAAGCATTTAATTTAGAAATATTATGCTACATCAGACGATGTAACTTCAACATGTGGACAGATGTAGGTCAATATTTTGGTTTAGAAATAATTATACTATGTCAGACCATGCAAATTTAACATAACGAAAATTGTTGGTAGGCACTTAATTTAGAAAGAATTATACTGGGTCACACCATACAACTGGCTGCAAAAATATACGGATTTTCAGTTCAGAATTATATATTGGCAGAGAGCATTATTTTTCTTGGTTGACGGAGTGGGGACAAGGTTATGTAATATAAAAGCAATAATGTCCCACTCCCATTGTGACATGATATAAGCCATGTGAAATATATGTTCCTACATGATGCCTGAAATTAAGTAAGAGATGTTCCTATATAAGAAAACAGTACATGATTATTGACATGTTCTCTATGCACCCATAAAGAGTGCAATTGGAGAAAAGGTCATATTAACAGAGATCTATTGTAACTGTTTGCAACTACCTGTCCTCCCATGACCATGGGCGGGGCCACCACAGCCTAATTTGCATATGCACCCAGAACACCACCTGCAGCTGAGTTGAGTGACAGCCACCACCACTGGGGGGTGGCTCCCACCGCGGCTGTGGGGGTGCCTGATTGGCTGACTGTGGGACTGCCAAGTCACCTATGCCCTCTTGGCCCTCTGACCACATTATCCTCATTCTGAGATTCATTAATTATTCAAGACTCTGCTTCAGACACACTGAAGAGAGATCACTCTACTCCTGGCTCTGGAGTGAGACACACCTTCTCTAGAGCAGGGACCCCAGACACGCTGTCTGATGCTAGGCAAATTCATATATCTAAATTGAGTTGAGTGCAACACCCAAGGGACTCCGGTTCAATGGGCTGTATGCATTTATTCTTATACAGGCTAAATTAGTAATGAGATTCTGTGTGAACAGAAGGTAAGGGGTGTGGGTGATAGGCCACTAGGAGGTGGACAGGAGTTGATGCCATTAAAGCACAATTTCACCACTGTTTATCTGTGTGACTTGTCTTCCTTTTATTCCTTAGGAGTTTGTAGAAGGGTTGTTTAAGGGATGCATCAGGGAGTGAGATGAAGGGGAGAATTGTGTAGTATTATCTGGTGTTCATGCGGCCGGGCATCCAGAAATATTATATGGCAATGGAGGTAAATATTTTGGTTAGAAACGTTTACGTTATGGCCGGTGCACACCTACTGTTTTTCCGCGCACACCTACCGTATACGATCTAAAACTGCCCAAAAATCGTTAGGTGTGCGACCCCCTAGCACACTAGACGCATGCGATTCGCGCATAAAACTAAGTTTTTAGTGCTAAAAGCGGCCATTTACGATTGCGATTCGCGATTCGAAAAACGAATCGGCCCGTTTTCAGTTTTAAGCGGGTCGGGTCGAGTCGCGAGTTTTAGTGCGCGAATCGTAAACGGTAGGTGTGCACCGGCCATTATGTTGGCCCATGCAGTTATGTTGGCCCATGCAACTTTATCATCAGGACAAAAGAAGGTAATCATTTTGGATTAGAAATAGCTATGTTACGTCGGACCATGCCTAACTTTAACATCACGACCATGCTCACGGTAATCCATGAAGCCACCTAACGTCATATCAGGACGGGTACCGACTTGTGACAATGTTCACTCATAGCAACTTTTTATAGTGTGTCGACCAGACGGGATTGCCGAATGAGTTCGAGCGCCCGTCTCCCGTGCTGGTCGATCGCGGCTCGTGGGTTCGAACCCTGGTCGAGTCAAACCAATCACTTAAAAATTGATACTTGTCACTTCCTTGCCCGGCGCTCGGCATTATTAGGATAGGGCAGGAACTGATTGGCTCAGTGTCAGGATAATGTGACTGAGTGCGATATCAGGTCATGATGCAGCAGCCTGGTTTCCCAGTGGGGCAGCACTATAAAAGTTGCCATGAGTGCGCACTGTCACAAGTCGGTACCTGTCCTGATATGACCTTAGATGTTGGTAGGACATAAAACAACAACAAACAACAAAACATGTTATAGTGTTGCTTCACAGGGAGACCAGGCTGCCAGCACCATGACCTGATATCCCACCCAGTCACATTATCCTGATATTGAGCCAACCAGTCTTTGCTATATCCTAATAATGCTGAGCACCTGGGTAGGTTGTGAAAAGTAGCACCTTTTACATCAATGGAGTTGGCAGGTTAAAGTTGTTCATTGAATAGCGCGAACGACGGATGTTGTCTGACTGGCATTAGAAAGGGGACCGCCCCCGCCCCCCCCCCCCCCCACACACACAATAAACAAGTAGAAAAGTAAACACGAGACCCCGGTCAGACAGTCGCCTGGCTGCAGGCCCGCTTCTAGTAGACAGGTGTTCGCCAATAGCCAAGGTCACGCTATTTGTGCAAGGTCCCCTGAATCTGGGTCACGGCTGTCTGATTGGCGACTGACCTAGTTTGTGCTGAACTGCCGCTTGACAGTTTTTTGGGGTTTTTTTGGTCATCATTATTTGTCCCTTTCATAATGCTATGATATTTAGTGGGAGTTAATTTTATGACCCTGGTTTGTATGAGTTCAATGTGGGGGTTGGGAGTAGGATGGTGGTGATGGGGTGGGGAGGTGGAGGGGTGCGGGAGGGGAGAGCAAATGAGGAAATGGGTGAAGGGAGGGGAATGGGAAGAGGGGGCAAGAAATGGACTAGAATGAGGTGTGGGAGGAGAAGTGGAGGAGGTTGAGGACGTTGGAGGAGGTGGGGGAGGGGATGGGGGAGAAGGGGGCGGGAGGGAGGACGGGGGCAGTTGATGGGGGGGGGGGGGGGGGAATAGGTCGGAGTAGGAGGTGGGGTTTGAAGAGGTGGGAGGATGAGGTGGAGGGAGGAAGGGGTAGAGGTTCGAGGAGGACGGTGGAGGAGGGGAGAGAGAGCTGGAGGGAAGTAGAGGTCGGAGGAGGAGGGGGAAGGGATGGGAGGGAGAGGTGGGGGGAGGAGGTGGGAGGAGGACGAAGGAGAAGGGGAAGAGGTGGGAGGGAGAGGTGAGGGATGGGAGGAGGACGGAGGAGGAGGGGGAAGAGGTGGGAAGGAGAGGTGGGGGGAGGAGGATGGAGGAGGAGTGGGAAGGAGAGGTGAGGGGTGGGAGGAGGATGGAGGAGGAGGGGGAAGAGGTGGGAGGGAGAGGTGGGCGGTGGAGGTGGGAGGGGGACGGAGGGGGAGAGGGGGAGGGAGAGGGGGGGTGGGAGGAGGAGGAGGAGGGGGGGAAGAGGTGGGAGGGAGAGGTGGGGGAGAAGGTGGGAGGAGGGGACGGAGGGGGAAAGGGTGGGAGGGGAGAGGTGGGGGTGGGAGGAGGAGGGGAGGAGGAGGGGAAGAGGTGGGAGGGAGAGGTGCGGGGAGGAGGTGGAGGGGAGGGTGGGGAGGTGGGAGGGAGAGGTGGGGGTGGGAGGAGGAGGGGGAAGAGGTGGGAAGGAGAGGTGGGGGTGGGAGGAGGACGGAGGAGGAGGGGGAAGAGGTGGGAGGGAGAGGTGGGCGGGTGGGAGGAGGACGGAGGAGAAGGGGGTAGAGGTGGGGGGAGGAGAGGGAAGAGGTGGGAGGGAGGAGGGGGGAGGAGGAGGGAGAAGGGATGGGAGGGAGAGGTGGTGGGAGGAAGTGGGAGGAGGACGAAGGAGGAGGGGAAGAGGTGGGAGGGAGAGGTGCGGGGAGGAGCTGGGAGGAGGTGGGAGGAGGATGGAGGGGAAGAGGTGGGAGGGAGAGGTGCGGGGAGGAGGTGGGAGGAGGAGGAGGAAGAGGTGGGGGGAGGAGAGGGAAGAGGTGGGAGAGAGAGGTGGGGGAGGAGAGGGAAGAGGTGGGAGAGACAAGGGGAAGAGGTGGGGGTGAAAGTTGAGAGGTGAAGGGGGACTGGTTTAAAATAAATATCCATTCATGGTTCAATGGTACACACAGAATAGAAAGAAAAAAGTGATCCGAGTGAATGATTTATTTATCTCACTCTGAGTTTGTGTTTAATTGTGCGTGCAGTGCGAGAAGATAGACGTGATACGGGATCATATTCACCTCTTTTCAACCGCTTTTTGGTAGAAATTATTTTAATGCTTTTATCATTTCGTTATTTCACTAGCTTTTTAAAAGAATTCTAAGGGTTTTCTTTGATTGATTTTTTATTATTTCACATACTCTTAGCAATTTCTTTTAGACTCCTTTTTCTTATGAGGTGTTTCCTTTTTATATTGGAGCTGTTTTTGTGATGAATTCTTTTATTTCAATCGCTAGTTCTCTGACTGTATTTTTTCGACTGACTTTGTTATGATTTTTTTTCATATGTTCCATTTGGTTTCTTTCTCATTTCCAATCGTTTATTTATTTCTTTTATCATTTCAAGTGCTTTTATTAGTAATTTATTATTTCATCCGCTCTTGTTTTTAATATTATTTCAACCACCTTTGTTATTAATTGATTATTTCATAGACTTTTGTTTTTAATTTATTATGTCAACTGCCGTTGTTCAGCTATTAACAAACATGTCTCTGTTTTAAATGTGTTTTATTCCCCCCCCCCCCCACACACACACACACTTTGAATAAAGTCTCGTTCGTTCCTCCAAATTAATTTTGAAATATTATGCTACATCAGGCGATGTAACTTCAACATGTGGACAGATGTAGGTAAATATTTTGGTTTAGAAATAATTATAGTAGGTCGGACCATGCAAATTTAACATAACAACAATTGTTAGTAGGCACTGAATCACAACGGTCCTACTGCAACATGTGGGTTCGCTACGTCAATGTGAATATGTTGAGCCGACAATATTACTGTTTAATAAGACCATCGTTATTGTTTTGCTCTTTTGTTAAACTGTTGCTTATTTGATTAATCCTGTGTGTATTTCTCCATAAATTAATTATGTTGTTGTTGCATCTCAGTGCAAATATGTCTCCTGCAGCAATCTTTCAAATTCAGTTTTGCTTCACTCTTTCAGGTGAGTGAGTTCTGTGAGAGTTGATGACCATAACAACAAGAGGAAATAGTGTAACTTTTGTAATCCAACGTAAGTATAATAATATTCTTACTTAAAGTTCAATAATCTTTTCAAAATCAAAAGAGTTAGCCAGATTTGATCATGTCTAATCAATCTATGAGACTGGTGACCTCATTAATAACTGCTTCTGAGGAATCCTATGTCAATGTATTAGAACATGAATTGAACACCGGAAATAATGTCACGTGTCACAGGGGTTAGTGTAGTTGAAAATTGCCTCCTGAGTTACTCTGCAGCGATTCATGCATCTATAATGTCCAGCATTCCATGGGTACCAGTGTAGTTTTCAGTTTTGATGCACCTGCACTACGCTGATTAGCATCAAACATGGGTAAACAAAGCAATGCAGTGCATCAGGTGAGCACAACAGATTTATTCTATGCGCTTTCGCATCAAAGATCATCATAAAGTAGTACCAGGTGGGATAGCCAAATGGGTTGAGCGTCCATTTCCCGTTTTGGTAGATTGTGGGATTCAAAGCCACGTGTTCGAAACCTGGTTGTGACAAATCAATTACTTAAAAATTGATACTCGTCGCTTCCTAGCCAGTTGCTCAGCATTATTAGTATATGACAAGGACTGGTTGCCTCAATATCGGGATAATCTGACTGAGTGGGATATTGGGTCATGGTGCTGGCAGCCTGGTTTCCCAGTGGGGCAGCACTATAAAGTCACCATTAGTGTGCACTGTCACAAGTCATGCATACCAGTCCTGATATGACCATATATGTTGCCAGGACCTAAAACTCCAACCGCCAACCAACCAAAAAGTAGTTATTTATGATTTTTTTTTAAATTACACCAAGCGAAACTGAAGCAGTTCATGAAGGTCAACATACTTATTTATCTAAAGATTATGTCAGAAATACAAAACCAGCAGATTATGCAACTTTAAAAGACTGAAACTAGTGACAGCAAGCGATGCTGGCAGTGTCAAAGACTTGAGAGGGTTTGGAGGGGATGGAGCTGCCACTGACTTTGTGACACCCGCAGTGTGACAGATGACGCTGTCATCACCAGCACTGAGTCATTTAATGACCACTCATCGCGCCCGGAACCCTCCCCTCCCCCCAATCAGGGCTCGCCTTTCAAACAAAATACCCACTTGTCGACCAATCAGAGCCTCGCGTTACAAACTACCCGGCAACAATTGCCACCAAATGTAACCATGGTCCCTCCAGCCGGTCCCAATAATTGTTTGTTGGTGTATATTGCGCGATATATTGATTGCGTGCAGTAAGAAGAATTACTCACTGCGCAGCAGATTCCATGAAAAAAGGTATTATTGAATATTATTTCACATCAAACGCTCCCTCTGCCAACACTAAGGACTAATTAATGTATTGACTGCAGCAGAATATTAGTTCACCTTTAACCCACCCCTTGCCCACAGTAAAGGTATTGGCTAGCAACTCATTGTCCGGCACCGGGCGCGGTGGCCTAATCGGTAGAGCGTGGGCCTCGCATGTGGAAGGTCGGGAGTTTGGTTTCCGGTCGAGTCAAATCAATGACTTTAAAATTGGTACTTGTCGCTTCCTAGCCTGGCGCTCGGCATTAAAAGGATAAGGCAAGGATTGGTTAGCTCAGTGTCAGGATAATGTGACTGAGTGGGACATCGGGTCATGGGGCCGGCGGCCTGATTTCCCAGTGGGGCAGCACTATAAAGTCGCCATGAGTGCGCACTGTCACAAGTCGGTACCCGTCCTGATATGACCTTAGATGTTGCTAGGATGTAAAACAACAACAAACAAAGAAACATTGTCCAGCATGCTCCATGAAAAAGGTCTTATTGATTATTATTTCACTTTTGACACCCCTCACCCTGACCACAGCAAGAACTTTTTGCAGCCTGTTTCATGAAAAAGCTCTTATATTATAGAATATTATTCCACCTCTGACATGTGCAAAATAAGATCCCTACTATATCTGTAATGCCTGATTTTAACCTACTATTGTCTATATTGTTCATACCATCTCATCATCTCATCCATAGATAGTTCATATGCACTATAATTGTTAAGGCCGGAAGACCAGTGCATCGGTGCCGAAAAAAGATGTTATTCAACTGGAATATAAATTTGAGCAAAACAAGTGAAAACAATTTAAAATGCGACCTACTTTATTGGGTAGCAGCTCACTGTACAACATGTTCCATGAAAAAGGTCTTATATAATATTATTTCATCCCTGACCCACCCTCTGATCACAATAAGACCTAACATATTGGGTATTCTTCCCTGTGCAACATTCTCCATGAGAAATGTCTTCTGGAATATTATTTCACCTCCAACCCACCGTCTGACCACAATAAGAAGAAATGCATTGAGTAGCAGCTCTCTGTGCGGCATGTTCGATGAAAAATGTTTTTACATAATAATATTTCACCTTAAACCCAGCCTCTGACAACGGTGGGAAAAACTGCTCAATCTACATCATCCTTCATGGAAAAGGATTATTGCCTTGATCCGCTGTCTGGCATCCAACTAAGTGGCGATAATCTTCCATGGCGATAAGCAAAAGCAAAGAAATGTGTCACACAGTAGGAAATAATGGCAGTCACTGACCGAGATATTCTCCGGCTTAGCCTTAGCTTCCAGGGGCTAGTTCCTAATACGCAAATAGCCATGGGGATTCCGTGACACTGATATGATGAATGACCACTAACTGTGTGCTTCCTGAAAGTTAAATTTAGGGCCCTGCTCATGATGAGGCAATATGTGGCCATTTGTGGATAGATTAACTACTGGGTATAGCTGAGTCAGAGATCACTGGTGTTATTGGGCCTGGGGTCTGGAGTCCGTCTGTCTCTGGCAATTGCTCTTTTCCATCTGTCCTGCTCACGATGACCCAATATCTGGAAGTTTGAGGCTAAGTGAACTCAGGGTTCTAACTTTAAGTCCAATAAAATATAACATTTTCGAAAGCCAACCACTCATCTCTATTTGCTATATGGGTCACACTCCTGAAAACTGCTCAGCATGGGATGGTATTTTTAAACATCAATAACAAAACTTCCTACTTATTTTTTTCCTAATACTTTCCCTATCCATGTTCAGATTTGATGGAAGAAATAAGGGAAATAAAATAAACTGTGTGCAACTTTGGTCCTTTTTATTTAGGGACTGTTTTTGTACCAAGACACCCCATTTTACAGTCAGCCATTTGTAACATGACATATCGGACATGGTTGAATCCTTACGAACATCTTGTTTTGCATTGATATATCAAACAAAGCAGTTCCCAAATCAAAAGGGAAGTACCTATAAACATGTATGCATGCTTAAATTGATAAAAAAAAGTTAGTTGATAAATAACATGACAAATTTTCGTCACAGATGTAACCAGTGGTATCTGGATGCCACACAAATATTGTACACTAATAATTCAGTGAATAAAGCATGGCTGGGAATCACTTTTTGTATCATTGAATAGACTACATATTTCTGTATATTTTGCCATGATTAATATGCGACTAAGTATTAAATTATTTAATTATGCTTAGATTTTTATTAAGCAGACTGTGTGGTGTCCTAAACATGTGTTACATCTGAGCAACACATGTTATACTGCCATACGACATGGCTTAATCATGGACTACGCCTTTATTTTTTATCTCATCAATTTATATTTTAAATAGAAGAAAAGGGGAGATTTCCAGCTTTCATTTGCAACCAACAAATGTTCAAAATTCAAATATTAGATTTTAACTCTCCATGTGACACTTCTGGCCAGTTTTCAGGAGAGTGACCCATATAGAAGAGCATACTAAGTAATTTTAATAGAACCTGTTACTGCTCTATGGGGTCAGAGTTTTGACAAGCATGCTAAAATAAATTATGCATGTTTCCACTTCAAATATCACCCAAGTTAGTCATTTTAAATCAGTTACTTCAAACAAATGTAACGTAGATTATAATGATAAAATAATATATTTTATCTCAGAAAATAAGAGAAATTCAAAACCATAAGGTGGTGTTGTTCTCTGTGGCGGAGTGGTTAGAGTGTCTGACTTTTTTATAGGTCAGACTCCTAATCTGAAGGTCGGTGGTTCGATTCCCCATGCCCCCACCTCTGCCAATTAGGATTTCCACCACTGTGTAGAACTTACAGCGTCATCAAAGGCCAGTTGCTCTCATACCATGTCTATGTGGTGTGGGAGCTTAAAAATCCCTTGGTTCGGTAAAAGTGTAGGCTGGGCTTTCTATCGCCAAATTGTCTAATGGTGAAAACAAGTCTATTCAGACTTATCCATGATAGGCAGTATAAATCTTCAAGAAAAAAAAAGAAGAAAAAAAAAGAAAAGATTATGCAACTTTAATCACAACTTGCTGGTGCTATTGCATCTAAAGTCATTATATGGCAGTTGTTATTTCAAGTCACTAAGAGCTTCTACTCACACTCAGCCACAAATTTGATAATAGACTAACTTGTCAAATCCATTCAGTCAAAGCATACTGTTGTTATTGGATAATAGTGTTAATAGCGCACGGTAAATTTGTGTTGTTGTTGTTGGTGGTGGTAAATATGTTTATTCTGCTGAATAAGTCTTTTGTCAGTGCTAAAGCACTGGTCTTCAAGCCATTTTTCAATTCAGGGTTATTTACACAAAAGGTATATAGAATAAGGTATACAATAACTGTTGAATACACAATGACATTCTGTAACCCAAAAGTTCCATAGCAATATGGTAACAGTAGTGTCATATAACTAGATCAATATTAGTCAGATCAATGTGAGTATTTACATAGTATTTAGAATGTAAGCAGAAGTTATCTTCTGTATTCAGTTGGTAAAGTTGTAGTAAGTTTTAATGTTCAGTTTGAGTTAGGCAAGCGGCATATAAATGTCAGTTTGTTAGAAATATTCTAGTGTAACTTTAGTGTAGGTAGTTATATGAGTTCATGAATTATGTTGTTGGGGTGGGGTTGTTAATAATACACTGGACCAGCCGTGACCAGTGAAGCAGTGGGACCAATCCCAGTGCATTTAGTTCTTAAATTTTACATTTTTATTTGGACTGTCTCTGTCATTGTATATGGTTGACTGCAAATAAAAGAGGAACAGCAACAAATAAAAAAGGATGGGGGTGGGTGAACTGAGGCAGTTGCTATTTTGAAGCCACTACAAGATTAGGAACAGAGTGATATTTGCTGGAAATAATTAAGATAATTGTCATTAAAACACACACACCCACTCCCCCCACCCCCCAAAAAAAAAAAAAAAACCACCCCCGACTCCGGCTGTGGGTCATGATGGCTGGGTCTGGGGAAACCAGACGCGAGACAACCGACTGCATTTGACACGCCATGGGGGGTGGGGGTGGAGCTGGGGGGAGGTGGGGGTGGGGGTGGGGGTAGATGTGTGTGTAATTGTCTGTGAAGTGGCAGGGACCAGGCAAAACACAGACATTAAGCAGACGACATGGAACTGAAGCCCCCGGCATCACCACAACGATTAAAACCTGCAGTCTGGGACCTGAGCTACCCGATCAGTGGGCTCAAACCTTGGAGCCTCACATCCATTCTGGATTGATTATGTTTTTTTGTTAAAGTTTTAATATAAAAGGAAATATTTCTTCCAATGAGGGTGTCCTTCGCTTTCCTCGATATATTCTTACTTTCCCTTCCCTCTTGCCGTTTCCATGTCCTTCGCCCTATCCGCTATTCCTATGTTATTTAGTTATTCACCATTGTTCCTTCTCTTCTCCTCTCTCCTCTCTCCTCTGTCCTTTTCTACATTTTTCACTTTTACATGTAATCGCTCAACTTCTTTCTCTCTCTCTCTCCACTCGCAACTCCCTTTTCTCTCGCCTCTGTTCCCTTCTGTTTTCTCTTCTCTCCTCGATTCTCCCCCTATCTCGTTTTCTCCATTCGTACAGTCTTCTCTCTCTGTGTCCTCTTTCCCTCTTCACTCCATCTCTTTGTCTCTCCTATCTCCATCTCTCTCTCTTTCTTGATATTCTAATTCAGAGGAGCTTTGGCCCAGTAGATCACACTTATCCATCGCTCCCTCTCCCTCTCCCTCTCCCTCCCTCTGCCTCTCCCTCTGCCTCTGCCTCTTCCTCCCCCTCTTCCTCTCCCTCTTCCTCTCACTCTTCCTCTCCCTCTTCCTCTCACTCTTCCTCTCCCTCTTCCTCTCCCTCTTCCTATCCCTCTTCCTCTCCCTCTTCCTCTCCCTCTCCTTCTCCCTCTCCTTCTCCCTCTCCTACTCCCACTCCCACTCCCTCTGCCTCCCCCTCCCCCTCTCCCTCTCCCTCTCCCTCCCCCTACCCTTCCCCCTCTCCCTCTCCCTCTCCCCTCCTCCCCCTCCCCCTCCACCTCTCCCTCTCCATCTCCCTATCCCTTTTACTCTCTCTCTTACTCTCCCTCTCCCTCTCTCCAGCTCTCCTTCCTCCCTCTCTCCCCATCTCTCCCCATCTCTCTTCTATTCCTCTCTCCCCCTATTCCTTTCTCTACTTATCTACCCCACTGTCCTCTGTCTCTCCTCCTTCCCTATCAGGTCACCTCTCATTCCGTCTCCATAAGCCGTTCACATTTATTCTAGGTCTTCTCTCTGATTCATCTATTCATTTCCTATGATCAAGTTTTGTTCCTGAGAGATGATCTGTACATTCTTCCATTCTTCCATTTGATCTAAGAGTAAGACCCGTCTCTGAGACCCACCATGTCTGTTGCTTGGTTCACAATCCACTGCTGCCCAGTTCCACTATGGCCCCTACCGTTGGTTTTGTGAACCCTTCTAGTAACAGGCAAATGCTGGTAGGCCTGGGCCCGTATACATGGGGCAGTGTTAACGAGCCAAAACTGGTTTTGGCCAGGATTTCCAGTTTAGCTCCGAAAAGTCACTATGCATGGGCCGGTGTTATGGAAACCCCACGAGTTTAAGGTCCGGTATGCTAACACCACTCCGTAGCAGGTTTAACGGCAGTGTTAGGTACCGATTAGGCCCAAATCTATTCAATGCTATTATATTTAACAGAATAACATTGTAAAAAAGTGAAATTTGGTCAAATTAACCCCAAAATCGAAGCGATATTAACGCCGCCGCCAAATTTTGGTAAAATTTAACCAATAATCGAAGCAATATTAACACCACCGCCGCCACCGGATCAGACTAAATAACCATACTAGCTGTGCTCGCCGGGAACAGGCTCAGCAATAACAAGGCTTGCTGGTGCCCGATGTGTGGAGAAGGCAAGCTGGCCGGTACACACCGGTACCAGTTAAGGGGGATAGCCCAAATCTATAAATAACTGCATGTTTAGCTGACACAAACGGTTTAGGCGCCTGTACATACGGCGTGACATACTTCGTGATGGAGGTGATAGCTACCCGGTGTTACCTGTTAACACCACACGACGCTAACATCGCGTCATGCATATGGCCCCTGATCTGTGTGATTGTCTGTGGGAAAGGCATTTGTAGCATTGTGGTGGAACGAGTTGTGAGCAGTTGCACAGCGAGCACCTCCCCCCCCCCCCCCCCCCCCGCAAATATGATCGGCTCACTGGTTGGTTAGTTGGGGAGTTTTAGGTTCTAGAAACATTTAATGAGGTATCTGAGTACGTTATCTCATGTGCCGTGGTTGCTGGATTTAATACACAACGTGCCCTGCAGGATCTGCGCCACACCTGATGTTCCCACATGTTGAATGTCACACCTCATGTCCCCCACATGCTGGATGTCACACCTTAGGTCCCCACATGATGGATGTCACACCTTAGGTCCCCACATGATGCATATCACACCTCAGATCCCAACATGTTGGATGTCACACATCAGGTCCCCACATGCTGGATGTCACACCTTATACCCCTGTCACACTACGACGTAATGAGCCAACGTAAGCCTAACATGCTCACATTTCGTCATTCCATTGACGTACGTTGGGTTACGTTATGATGATGTCAGAATGACGTTAGACTGACGTCGAGCTACATCACGTTATGTCGTGTTATGTCGGCACGCGTCAAGGTTTTGAACCTGTTCAAAACTTTCGAGGTAACTCAAACGTAAGGGTTTACATTCGCTGTACGTTGTGTACATGCTCGGTGAATGTCAATGACGTTAAACAGACATTAGTCAAACGATGCTCACTATGTTCCACTACATTGATGTCCACGCGGCGTAATGGGAACGTCAGGAGAACGTATGCCGAATGTACGTCCAACATACGTTCAACATACGTTCAGTGTTTCGCCACCGTGTCATTATGTATGTAACGTCACGTAACGTAATGCAACATAATTCTGACGATGGAATAACATACCTAACATTCCCTGAGCGTAATTACGTTGTCCTCTCTCATTGAATGAGGGTATCACTACGCTTTACCGACGTTACGCTCTCGTCAACTACGCTGCATCCACGTTCAACTTGTGCCCAAATTTGCATACTACGCCAAGAAGTTCGATGTTTTTCACGTTCTCCCTATGCTGACATTGTTACGTCATAGTATGACAGGGCCTTTAGGTCCCCACATGCTGGATGTCACACTTTAGGTCCCCACATGCTGGATGTCACACCTTATGTCCCCACATGCTGGATGTCACACATTATGTCCCCACATGCTGGATGTCACACCTTAGGTCCCCACATGCTGAATGTAACACCTTATGTCCTCACTTGCTGGATGTCAAACCTCCTCTCTCCACATCCTGGATATCACACCTCATATGCCCATATGCTGGATGTCACACCTCATATCCCCACATGCTGGCTATCACAGCTCATGTCCCACACATGCTGGATGCCACACCTCATTTCTCCACATCCTGGATATCACACCTCATATTCCCACATACTGGATGTAACACCTCATATCCCTGTATGCTGGAGGCAACATCTCATATCCCCATATGCCGGCTGTCACACCTCACATTCCCACATGCTGGTTGTCACACCTCATGTGCCACACATGCTGGATGTCACACCTCATGTCCCCACATGCTGGATGTCACACCTCATGTCCCCACATGCTGGATGTCACACCTCATACATGCTGGACGTGACACCTCATATCCCCATATGTTGAATGTCACACCTCACATCCCCACATGCTGGCTGTCACACATGATATCCCACACATGCTGGATGTCACACCTCATATCCCCATATGTTGGATGCCACACCTCACATCCCCACATGCTGGCTGTCACACCTCATGTCCCACACATGCTGGATGTAACACCTCATATCCCCATATGTTGGATGTCACACCTCGCATCCCCACATGCTGGCTGTCACAGCTCATGTCCCACACATGCTGGATGTCACACCTCACATCCCCACATGTTGGACGTCACACCTCACATCCCCACAAGCTGGATGTCACACCTCATGCCCCTTGCTCTCTACAACCAGCATCCACTGCATCACGTCTACATCATTAACCTCAATGCGGACCTTTTTGAAAGGCACGCCTCTGACCTTCAGGTGACCTGCCCGTGACCTTCAAGCTGCCCGTAGCGCGTGCAAGGTCGTCTAGTCAGCATTATGTGGCGAGGCGCTATTACATTGTTAGTCTAACCCGCGCTAACCTGTTCTCACCAGCATTATGTGACGAGACGCTGTTACATTGTTAGTCTAACCCGCGCTAACCTGTTCTCACCTCTGACCCACTGCTGGCCCAGACCGTCATATCATCAAAGGTTGCTGACATTAGAAGCTTGTATGAACTGCCCATAAAAGGTGATATTGCGTCATCTTTCTGATATCGCCCTCTCACGATGCCGATGTATTGGTGAAAGGATAGGGATGTTAGGACTGGCCTACTTAATGCTGCATAGACCGATGGTTTTCAGTTTCTCTCATTTTCTGAGATAAACATATTAGGTTGATCGTTAAAATCTACCGTATGTTTGCTTGAAGTAACTTTGATTTAAATGGCTGACTTTTGAAATATTTGAAGGGCAAATATGCTAAATTAGTTTTACCAAGCATGGTAACCCTCTTGACACCATCGGTTCTCTTACATTCGCTTTCATGTGGTGCCAAATATTTAATAAGTGCATCAGTATCTCAGGTAGATATGTAGAATCAAATCTAGACAATTGTTTTGGTTTTGAAAATTGGATGTTTTCATCGGACTATGCAGCTTTAAAGATAAATAATCCGACGGTGTTAATAATAAAGATTAGGTTGATGGCTACAATTTACTTTCCTGTACTACGGTGATCTTATAGAGTGTCACATGGATTAATGTGTTGCTGTATGTTAATTTTGCTAGGGGAGTGTTTCTAGGCACTGTTCTAGAGTGATCTTTGGGGTCAATATGTTGCTATGGATTAGTGTTGCGAGGCTCCATTCTAGAATGACTCTCTGCTCTAGTAATATGAGGCTGTGTTGCTAGGCACTGTTTTAGTGTATCACTATGGGTTCATGAGTTGGTATACGCTAGTGTTGCTAACCGTTGTTTATGAGTGCTTCTATGCCTTAATATAATGTAATGTGGTAGTGTTGCTGGATGATGGGCTAGCGTGTTGCTAGGCACACTTCTAAAGTGATCTCATGGGTTTATATGTTGCTATGTCATAGGGTTGCTAGACCCTGTTCTAGAGTGTCCCCTTGGCATTATGTGTGGTTACGTGTGAGTGTTGTTAGGCTCTGTTCTAAAAGCGTGTTGCTAGGCGTTTTTCTAGGGGAACTTTATGTTGCTATATGCTACCGTTGTTAAAGCTGCATAGTCCGATGAAATATCAAATTTTCAAAACCAAATCAATTATCTAGATTTGAATTTACATATGTAAATTGTACTGATGCATTTATTAAGCATTTGTTTCTGCGTAGAAGGAAATACTGAGTCAATTTACTGGAACCTGTTACTGCAGAAGTCTATGGTGACAGAGTTTTGGCAAGCTTGCCAAAACTAATTTTCCATGTTTGCACTCAAAATATCTAAAAGGTCTACCATTTAAAATAAAAGTAACTTTGAACTAATGTAAAGTAGATACTAGTGATCGATCTAATATATTTATCTCGGAAAAAATGCAGAAATTCAAAACCATCGAACTATGCAACTTTAATCACTGTCCTAGAGTGGCCTTCTACTCTTGCTCCATTATGTGTGAATGTTGCGGGGGGGGGGGGGGTCCTAGAGTTTGTGCTAGGCGTTGTCCCTAGTGGGCTAATGTGTTGCTATGTGGCAGGTTGCTATGCGCTGTTCTATAGCGTACCTCTCTCTGCCTTACTGTGCTGCTATGTCATCAGTGTTGCCGGGTGATGATCTACAGCGTTGCAAGGTGTTAGTATAATAGTAAGCCTGCTCACTGAATTGCTAACCGCGCCTTTCTACTAAGTTATAGTGACGCATTTGTAGGTCAGTAGGTCAGTGTGCAGCGAGCTGCTCATGGTAGTCACGTGGGCTAACAGTCACTGTGACCTGGTGACATTTGTGTGCAGTTTACTTTGCACTCCGCACAAGGTGCAATGTATGTGCAGGACTGAGGTGGTAGAACATCTGGAACTGTTCATTGCTGAACTACAAATGCTGGAACTATGGTTTTTTTCTGCAAGTATCTTTTATGTGTGTGGGTTGGTGATTTTCTTTTCTTTTTACAAATAGTTTATTCAGAGATGGTGCAATTCATCTAGGACAAGTCGGCCTACCATTGTCTTCTGTATCAATAGGAATGTTGCATTTACATTGCAGTATAGAACACAATTTAGTGCAGTTATAACAAAGACCTTATAATACTAAGATGGCTCACTAAGCCTGTACTGTGTAATCAAAATGATCAAACCCACCATGTGGTGCGCTGGCTGTTCTCTTGGTTAAACAGTTGCTATATTATATGTATAAATGGACATATGAATTTGAAAGATGTGTTATGATGGTGGTGATGATGCTGATGCTGATGATGATGTGTATTTGATCATAGCAATTTCATATTGATGTTTATTCATACTTACCTATCTCATGTATAATATAATTGTATGTGTTTACATGTGAAACACCAACCAGCAGCCAGGCTGATCAAACCCACCACAAGGTGGCACTCCAAAATTTACATTACCATGGGAGAAATAGGGAGTGAGCCGTCTTAGTATTATAGGGTCTTTGCTTATTATCACAAAGATAATGTGACCATTTAGGAACATAATCTAGAAGTTTAACCTAAACTCTGATAGGCAAGTGGAGGAGCTAGTATTAATAGCACATGGGGGAAATAGTCGATAGCGATGATACCATTATATACATTACTTAAAGTTGAATACTCCCATTGTTTTGAATTTCTGAGATTTTCGGAAATTTACATATGTCAGGTTTGTCATTAGAATCGACCGTACATTAATTTGAAGTAACTTAGCTTTAAATGACTAATGCATAGATATTTCAGGTGTAAAAATACTAGATTAAAGCTGCATAGTCCGATGAAATATCAAATTTTCAAAACCAAACCAATTATCTAGATTTGATTTTAAATATCTAACTTAGATACTGATGCATTTATTAAGCATGTGTTTCTGCATAGAAGGCAATACTGAGTCAATTTAATAGAACCTGTTACTGCAGAAGTCTATGGTGTAAGAGTTTTGGCAAGTTTGCCAAAATTATTTTTCCATGTTTGCACTCAAAATATCTCAAAAGTTTACCCTTTAAAATAAAAGTAACTTTGAACTAATGTAAAGTAGATACTAGTGATCGATCTAATATATTTATCTCAGAAAAAATACAGAAATTCAAAACCATCGGACGATGCAACATTAATGTTCAGGTGCTTGTCAAACCGATATCCCCATAGCATTCAGCAGTAACAGGGTCTATTAATTTGACTCAGCATCATGCCCTTCTTTGTAGCAAAATACCTAAATGCACAAGCAGTTAAGTTGGATAAGTAGGTTCAAATGTAGATATCTATTTTGATTTTGAAAATGTGACACTGACATCGGACTATGCAGGCTTAATGAAAGGACAGAGGAGGATTGTTTGGTTCATTTGTGTTCTCCGTCCTGGCTTCATCTATCCTATCTCTGCTGCATCACCACTATCATGTAAAACATCTAACTATGGGGGGCAGTTCTCACAATTGATTCTGGCCATTAAATATAGCAATTCAGGGATGACTCAGGCTATTAAATATAGCAATTCTGGGATGACTCAGGCTATTAAATATAGCAATTCTGGGATGACTCAGGCTATTAAATATAGCAATTAAGGGATGACTCAGGCTATTAAATATAGCAATTCTGGGATGACTCAGGCTATTAAATATAGCAATTCTGGGATGACTCAGGCTATTAAATATAGCAATTCTGGGATGACTCAGGCTATTAAATATAGCAATTAAGGGATGACTCAGGCTATTAAATATAGCAAGTCAGGGATGACTCAGCTATTAAATATGGCAATTTAGGGATCACTGATGCTATTAAATATAGCAATTCAAGGATGACTCAGGCTACTAAATATAGCAATTCAGGGATGACTCAGGCTATTAAATATAGCAATTTAGGGATGACTCAGCTATTAAATATAGCAAGGCAGGGATGACTCAGCTATTAAATATAGCAATTCAGGGATGACTCAGGCTATTACATATAGCAACTCAGGGATGACTCGGCGATTAAATATAGCAATCCTGGGACGATTCAGCTATTAAATATAGCAACTCAGGAATGACTGAGACTATTAAATATAGCAATTCAGGGATGACTCGGGCTATTAAAAATAGCAATTCAGGTGAGACCTGGGGTATGTTGACTTGGGTCATATACTATGAATATACTATGAATCAGGCTATGAAATATAGCAAATCATGGCAGAATCCGGTAATGAAATATACTAACTTTGAAATACAGCAACTCAGAGGGTAATTCATGATGAACGCGTAGAGAACCTCTGATTGAAGTAGAACCTCAGCCGCCGGCGGGGGGTGTGGGAGGGAAAGGGGGGGGGGGGGTGTGGAACCTGTTTGACAAATGGTTTTTGGAAAGCGGAAAAAAGCTGCGCCTAATGGTGGGCCATTGTTTTTGTGGAGTTGCGCAGTTCGGCACAATGCGCTGTTGCCATGGCAGCGAAGCGACACCCCAACAGTAGCGTCTCAATGTAGCATACCCGCCGAACCCCTCCCTGAACGCGCTGTGAAGTAAAGCCCGCCGTACGCTGTCAACCACACCGACTGACCAGAACAACTGTGTTACTTAGTTAGGGTTGTTTGTTATTTGTTGTTGTTTTACGTCCTAGCAACATCTAAGGTCATATCAGGGTGGGTACCGACTTGTGACAGTGCACACTCATGGTGACTTTATAGTGCTGCCTCACTGGAAGATCAGGCCACCAGCAACATGACCTGATATCCCACTCAGTCAAATTATCCTGACACTGAGCCAACCAGTCCTTGTCCTATCCTAATAATGCTGAGCGCCAGGCTAGGAAGCGACAAGTATCAATTTTTAAGTCATTGGTTTGACTCGACCATGGTTCGAACCCACGACCCCATGATCTACCAACACGGGAGACGTCCGCTCTAACTCATTCGGCCATCTACTGAGGTTTGTAACAGTTTGTTTGTTGAGGTTTGTTGAGGTTTGTTGAGGGTTGTTGAGGTTTGTTGAGGTTGCTTGACGTTTATTGATGTTTGTTGAAGTTTGTTGAGGTTTGTTAAAGTTTGTGGAGGTGTGTGGAGGTTTGTGGAGGTTTAATGTACTAGCAGCATCTAACATCCTGATTCGACCTTAAATCTTGCCACGACGTAAAACTCCAACAACCAACCAACATCTAAGGTCATATCAGGACGTGTGCCAACTTTGGATAGTGTGCACTCATGATGACTTTATAGTGCTGCCCTGCTGGGTAACCGGGACACCGGCACTATGACCATATATGGTACGTTCTGCTTCTTTTCTGATTATGTTGTACCCTTGATCTGCAGTAGTAACAATAGTATGCTGGACCAGACCGAACCGTTCCTTGTTAGGTCTTGGTTCGGCGAGATGTGTGTCCGGTCTACGCTGGGGCTTGGCGCCGCTTTCGCGTCTGCTGATCATTCACATTTAGTCCGCTAAAACCCGCGACCACCATCTGCTAGGACTCAGCCGCCGTGTTCCCAGGGAGCTCGGCCCTGCCCGGCCCGCCCGGCCCTCCTGGCCCTCCTGGCCCTCCCGCCCGCCTGCCCACTCGGCCGGTACTCAGCTGAGGGGTGGTTGGTCTGTGTGTGGGGGGAGGGTGGGGGGGGGGGCGCACTTACTTAGTGACCGCTCTACGCCCATTGTCACGGAGATCAAACGGCGCCGCACCGGGGAAGGAGGCGAGGGGGCTGGGGGGGGGGGGACGGAGCGAAGTGCCCCCTCCCTATCCTCTGTCTCTCTCCCGCCCACCCTCCCTCCCTACCTCCCTCTCTCCCTCCCTCCCTCCCTCCCTCCCTCCCTCCTCCCTCCCTCCCTCCCCTCCCTCCCTCCCCCTCCCTCCCTCCCTCCCTCCCTCCCCTCCCTCTCTCCCATCCTGTCCACCTCTCTCAGCTCTCACTCCCTCACCCCTCCACACCATGCACTCATTGTTCTACACTTCCCCTCCCACCACTTCCCTACTCCATCTTTTCCTTCGGTCGCTTTGGACTGAGTAGGATATACGCTCATAGGGCCGGTGCTCCGGTTTCTCAGTAGGGCAGCACTATAAAGTCATCATGAGCACACAATCTCACGAGTCGGTTCCCGTCCTGATATGACCTTATATGCTGCGAGTAGAGTAAACTCTAACAAATAAACGAACTCTTCCCCCCGTTCCCGTCGTCCCTTTTCCCCTCTTCTGCTCTTCCCCTTTTCCCCTCTTCCCCTCTTCCACCCGTACTACTCAGCCAATCTTCCCCCTCCCCCTTCCCCCTATCCCCTTCCCCTCTTCCCCTCTTCCTCCTTCCTCCCTCCCCTCTTCCCCCTTCCCCTTCCCCCTTCCCCCTTCCCCCTTCCCCCTTCCCCCTTCCCCTGTTACCCCTTCCCCTGTTCCCCCCTTCCCCTCTTTCCCTTTCCCTTTTCCCCTCTTTTCCCCTCTTCCCCTCTTCCCCCTCTTCCCCCCTCTTCCCCCTGTCGCCTTTCCCCCCCTCCCCCCCTTCCCCCCTTTCCCCTTTCCCCCTTCCCCTCTTCCCATCCCCTCTTCCCCCGCTTCCCCCTCTTCCCCCCTGTTCCCCCTCTTCTCTCCCGTGCTCCAGGGTGCTCCCCCGCCCCCCCCCCCCCCCCCCGCCCCGTTCTCCCCGGCCCCCATGCCCTCCCCTCTTGCTCCGTCTCCTCTATCCTCCCAGTGCGAGACACGAGCCGGGCTGTAGTGAGTGACCGCCGGCTGTGAGGTAACCAGGCCACACGGTCACGTGACAACGCCCTAGAATTGCCTGTTGGGAAGGTGGGCGTGTGTTGGGGCACTGCGTGGGTGTGTCCCTGATATGTTGTCGACATGCATCGACCTGTGACTTAGTGTATGTTTATGCAGTGTTACTGTGTTAGTGTGTTAGTGTCTGTATGCTGGTGTATGTGTTGGTGTGGCGTGCATTTAAGCACCAACGGTATGAAACATTTGAGAGAAGAATTGATAGACATTGGAGAGGACATGCACAATTATATGACTTCAAAGCTCCATCCACCTCCATATGTGTGCCAACAAAATAGTGTGCTTTAAAAATAAAAACATATCGAGCTGGCATTAGAGGCTCAAAAGGGCCTAGATCAGCCAGAAGAGGATATGTATGTTAATCTGTAAGTGTAAGTGGTAGTGGTTGCATAGTGTGTGATTATTGGTGTGTTTGTGCTGGGGCAGTGCGTGTAATTGTCGGCCTGTGTGCTGGTAGTGTTCATTGCATCTCCATCAGCTTATCTTTCCGAATTGCTTTAGTTATGGTGTTTCTTTTTATGGGAATGAGTGTCTATGCGCAAATGATTGACAGCAGGCACTGCTATTCTTCGGCTAAATTCACTTAGCTTTGTTCGATCTTTGAATATTTAAACAGAGTTACATTCAACATTCTCCAACACCTCATAGGTTCAGCTCTAGTCAGGTGAAGCTGCATAATCCGATAATTAATAAACCAAATCACTCAGCTAGATTGTGTCCTAAATATCCAACTTAAATATTGCTGGACTCATTAAACAGTCAGTGTGGCATAAAATAAGTAGTAAAGCCGCAGGGTCCAATAAAAAGCGTTAACATATTTAAACCAAAGCATTTATCTAGATTTGATCCTCCATCTCCAACGTATATACAATGCACTTAGTAGGCATGTGTTTCTGCATAGAAGCCAATTTAATAGAAACTCTTTCTGCAGAAGCCTATGATGTTAGAATTTGCATGAGCTTGCCAACATTATTTGACCTCATTTTACTTCAAAATACAGGTACTTTAAAGTAAAGTAAGCTAAATTATAATGATTGTCTAATCTTAGAAAATGGCAGAAACTCAAAAACATCGGAATATACAACCTTATTTCAATATAAAGTTGCATGGTCCGATTAAACTTTGTTTTTTCTTCAAAACCCAAACACTTATTCCATTTGATTCTATATATCCAACTTAGGTACTGGTGCATTAACTAAGGCTTTGGGGCAGCATATACAGAGTAATAAGTGAATTTATTACCCTATCCCTATGGGTACCTACTTTGAGACAGCCATTAGGCAGGGAGCCACTAACCAAGTAGGTCAATATTGTAACCTTATTAGTCCTACCCTCATTCCCAGTACCATATATGGCATTAGTCAGGTTCCAGACTACCTACACATTAATAGGTCATTCCACATCATGTGACCATCGCGATATGTGAATCTGGGCCACAACAACAATACTTTTGACAAGCTTGCTGAAATGATTTTGTGTTCTTTCAGCTCAAATTGCTTCAAAACTAGCCATTTTCAATCAAAATGACTTCCGAATAATGAATAGTAGGTTATAATTGTCAACCGGATATGTGTATCTAAAAGAATTGTGCAAAGATTCGAAAGCCGTCGGACTATACAACTTTAATAGAAGCTTTCCACATTGAAACCTGTCATGTCAAGCAATCCTCTCTGCACGCCAACATTAATTTAACAGGTTTCCCATCAAATACCTCCAAATTGCCCCCTTCAAATATAACTGTCTTGAAGTTAAAGTTGCATAGTCCAATCGTGTTGCGTTTTGGTAATTTTTCTGAAATAAATATATTAAATTGATCGTTATAATCTACATTATTTCGGGTTAAAGTAACTTTGATTTTAAATGGTTAAGTTTTGAGATATTTGAAATTCAAACATGTAAATTTAGTTTTGGCAAGCACACCAAAACCCTGACACAATAGGCTTCAACAGTAACAGGCTCTACCAAATTATCTCAGTGTTCCCTTTTATGTGGCAATAAATGTTTAATATGTGCATCAATATCTAAGTTACATATGTAGAGTCAAATCTACATAACTATTTTGGTTTTGAAAATGTGATGCTTCAGCGGACTATGCAGTTTTAAAGTTGAATAAATATCAAATACATAGTATAGAATTTCTAAGCCATCAGACTAAGCAACTTGAAATATTCATGGCATACGTCCATTACGGATGTTGTTGTAAATTACACGCAATTTGGTTTTGTGGGCCCCACATTGCGTACATGACCACTAAGCCTGCGTAGATCTAGGTCAGCAATGAAATATGCATACTTGCACAGGACTAGAGCTGCTCCTGCGGTATGTAGGTCAAGGGCGTACTGCGGATAAGCCCAGGGCT
The DNA here is from genome assembly GCA_030323885.1 of Branchipolynoe longqiensis. NCBI lineage: Eukaryota > Metazoa > Annelida > Polychaeta > Phyllodocida > Polynoidae > Branchipolynoe > Branchipolynoe longqiensis. Next base: position 42,476,124 of record CM059196.1, on the reverse strand, counting down.
CTGGACAGGATGTGACGTCACAAATACGTGTGCGTGGGGGATCCAATGCGGGGGAGACGCTACACGACTTTTGGTAGCAGAGATCATTCTAAGCGATGACTAGTTTGTGAGGTTTGGCGATTCAGTGGCCATTATTCTGGTAGAACATGGGATTTGAACCAATCGGTTCTAACCCTGGTCGAGTCAAACCAATGACTTTCTTGTCGCTTCCTAGCCAGGCACTCGGTAGTGTTAGGATAGGGCAAGGACTGCTTAGGATAGGGCAAGGACTGGTTATCTCCGTGTCAGGATAATGTGACTGCGGGAGATATCAGGCCATGGTGCCGGCAGCCTGATCTCCCAATGGGGCAGCACTATAAAATTGCCATGAGTATGCACTGTCACAAGTCGGTATCTGTCCGTATATGCCCTTAGACGTTGCCAGGACGTAAAACTCCAACAATGACCCACCAACTGGCCATTATGGTCTGAATGCATCCACTTATTTTACTGTCCATACACAAATTGTATAACGCATAACATGATATCGCTCTTATTTATTATATATGGACAAATAAATATATGGGTTATGTATTGTATAACGCGTTATTCTCATATTATTTAGGCTGCAGGGCCTTAATATTTCCTACCACCGCCAGGCTGGTGGGCACTGTGCCACCTGCACCCACCTGACTTATTATTTGAATATAAATAACTATAATGCCCCTCCTGCGTATGTTATGTATACAGTTTTACGTGAATCTCATTGACGAATGCCTTCTTACTTAGCATATATTGATAAATATGTGCTGTGTAAGGTTCTATGTAAATATATATATAACAAATGGCCTATGTGAATGCAAATGACAAATAAGTATTACATAATATATCATAACAAATATGTGTTCTTTAAGCGTATCTGAATTATATAAATACGATAATTGTCCGCTTATTTAATATATAGTGACACATTGATGTCCTGTATAAAGTAGTATATGAATCGAAATGATAAATTATGTGCCTCTTAATATCTATGTGAATAAATATATGTTGTGTATGAACTGTTATGTGAATATAAGTAGCCAATGATGATCCTCGCCTTATATGTATGCAACATAAATACCATCGGGGGAGTATCCTGCTAATGTTTCTGCTAACTTAAGAGAAGTGATGACTTAATATAAATGTCTTAATCTTCATGGCATGTTTTAAACCCTCATCATGGTCACTAGCATAGTACTATGTGAGAACCAGCATAATATTCTGTTAGGACCAGTGTAGTATTATGTGAGGACCATGCACCAGCATAAGTACTCTGAGGACCAGTGTACATATTAGGATCAGTGTAGTATTCCATGAGGACAATAGTAGTATTCTCGTTATATTCAGGCTCCCAAGAGGCATCCAATAAAAGGTACCCATTCTGAAGTTTTGAGTTGTTTCTCACCATTGTGACTAGTTGTACCATAACTGTGACGTCACTCTGACTGACCCTATAGGTATCACTATCAGCCGCTGAAATATCAGCCAAACGGCTTTAGAAGGCTTTAGAACACCCGATCCCTGAGTCCCCCACCCATCTTCTCCCCCCTCCCTCTCCCTCTCCCTCTCCCCCTCCCACTGCCCCCACTCCCCTCCCACTCCCCTCCCACTCCCCTCCCCCTCCCCTCCCCCTCCCCTCCCCCCCTCCTCCTCCGTCTCCTTCCCCCTCCCTCTCCCACACATCCCCCTCCCCTTACCCCTCCCCCCCTGACCCTCCCCCTCCCTCTCCCTTCCTCCTCCCTTCCCCCCCTTCCCCCTCCCTTCCCCCCTTCCCCCTCCCCCTTCCCCATCCCCCTTCCCATCCCCTCCACCTCCCTTCCCCTCCCATCCTCTACCCTCCCCTCCCCTCCCCTCACATTCTCCACTCCCCTCCCACACTCCACCTGTTCCAGCACCACCACCACTGCCTGATACACGCATTCTCGCTGGGTCGGCAACTCAAGCAGCTGAGTGGGTTGTCAAGTCAGCAGCAATATGTCCTTTGCATGATGACTATCATTAGGGCCGTCATCCGTGAGTTGTGTTGTCATGGTGACTGTATGTGGGTCAGAGCCGCAGGTGTCCCGAGCTGCTCGCACCAAGGTCAGCATGCGAGCAGCAGATCGGGGCACGGAGCATGCATAACTGGCCACCGCGTCAGTCTGTGTGAGTGGGTGTGAGTAGGTATGAGTATGTGCGAGTATGTGTGTCTGTGTGTCTGTGTGTCTGTGTGAGTATTGCCGAGTCTGTGTGAGTCTGTGTGTATATGTGTGTGCCTGTGTGAGTAGGTGTGTGTGAGTATGTGTGAGTATATGTGAGTGTGTTTGAGTGTACTGTTTGTGTGTATATATGTGTATGTGTGAATGTGTGTATGTGTGAGTCTGTGTATGTGTATGTGTGAGTGTGTGAGCATGTATGGGTCTGTATGCTTGGGTGTGTGAGTCTGTTTGAGGATGTGTGTATATATGTGAGTAGGTGTGTTGTGTGTGAGTATGTATGAGTGTGTTTCAGTGTATTGTTTGTGTGTGTATGTCTGTGTGAATAGTTGTGTGTATGTGTGAGTATGTGTCTGTGTGAGTCTGTATGTGTGGGTGTGTGAGCATGTGTGAGTCTGTATGCTTGGGTGTGTGAGTATGTGTGTATATGTGCATGTGTGAGTGTGAGTATGGGCGAGTATGTGTATATATGTGGCTGCATGTGTCTTTGAATGTTCCTGTGAGTAGGTGTGTGTATCTTTGCGTGAGTTTTTATTGTCTGTGTGTGTGTGTATGAATATATATGTTTGTGAGTGCGTATGTGTGAGCATGTATGTCTGTCTGAGTATGTGTGTATGCGTGTATATATCTGAATATGTGTGTCTGTGTGAGGCCAGTCCTGCAGCTTCTGTAATGCAGCTAAATATATGTTGTATGCCCATGTAGTTATTTTAAGGAGCTAATTCATTGGAGCTGGTAACATTAGATTATATCAAATCTCAACTATTGCGTCCAACTGGATGATGTAGTGATGCTGAATGTGGTAAGTAACGCCATTTTGTGACATTCCCCAACTTGAAGAACCAAGTACAATAATACTCACTACTGCTAATGTCATAGGTGTCCTATTCATCACGCAACTATCACTAGTATCAGGTGAGAAAGAGAGAACTCCGGAGAGGATGTATATCAGCCTGTCTCAAAAGGTGATAACTCTTCTTTTTTGTGTCCATTGTAACGATTGACACAAAACAGCCCAGAAACGGTTACACTGAAAACACAAGGACATTTGCTTCAAATCAGTATGTATTCTATTGGGATTATGAAACACCATGTAAAAAAACAAATCAGTTTATCCTGAGCAAATGCATAAGCAGATAGTATGTTGATTGTTACAATGGACAAAGTTTTGTCCCATATTGCTTAGCACCTTTTGAGACAGTCTCATATAACACCAGTACCAGAGCAAGCTACGACAACCACGCTTATAATGCTACAATGATATTTCTCTTACAATTCTGTTAGTTTGGTGTCCTAATCGCTGATGAGGCTATTAGAAGGGGAGTGGTGGATAGTATGTTTCCTGATACTAGTACTGTGTCAAAATTGTTGCAACAAGTTGACCAGTTGGAAGCTGGGATGCAGTGGGAGTAGTACTACACTGGTCCTCACAGAGGACTATGCTAGTCCTCACAGAATACTACACTAGTCGCAACAGAATACTACACGGGTCCACATGGAATACTACTCTGGTTGTCATGCAATACTACACTGGTCCTCACATACTACTACACTGGTCCTCACATAATACTAAACTGGTCCTCAGATAATACTACACTGGTCCTCACAGTGCACTACACTAGTCCTCATAGCACTGGTATTCGCAGTACTATACTGGTCCTCACAGAATTCTACACTGATCCTCATATACTACTAAACTGTTCCTAATGGAGTACTACACTGGTCCTCAGAGTACTACACTGGTTCTCACAGAATACTTTACTGGTGCTTACAGAGTTATACATTTGTCCTCAGAATTATTGCACTGGTCCTCACAAATTATCAGACTGGTTCTCACAGAATACTACACTGGTCCTCACATAATACTACACTGTTCTCACAGAGTACTACGCTGGGTTAGGACATCCCGTGGGTTTGTACATTGCACACCAGGGGATTCTTCTGTCTCTTTAGCATCCCATGAGTGGTGCCCAATACCTGGTGTCCCAATGCTGGTGCCCCAAGGCTGGTCCTGGGGCTGAGGTACATAATAGATGACCGCCCAGGGACCAGCAGGCTGCCGGAAGTGAATACCACAATTGGGTGAAGCGGGGAACTGGGCCCACATTGGTGGACTGCCACTGATGATGACAGTAGAAGTCCTGCCTCACCGGGCCATATATATATGTGCGTGATGTATAACGCATTATACGGGTATAAATGCAAGGGGAACATATACTGTATATATATATTCCTCCTTGGTGCATTGGTGGTGCCCCCCTCAGCTGTCGGGGTAATTGCTGGGCAGGGCCTCCTCATACCACACACACTGGATATATATATATATATATATACATATATATATACACATATGTATATTTACATATATAAATATATATACATATATGTGATATATACATATATGTGATATGTAATTTATTATATGAATATAAAGGGGCAGAGCGGTAATTGTCATATTGCCAAAACTCGGAGAGTATCTCATTGGCTTAAAAATTGTGACTATTGCAGAACCGTTTAAGATCATGTATTACTATTATCGCGTTTATGGAGCTCACTAGAACTAGTAGAAGTTTAGCTTGTCGGTAGTGAAAGGCTAATTTATCAGGGAATAACAGAAAAAAACGAAATACGGTTTCATTCAGGTTCATCTGCAAGCAGTCTCCTAGCCCATATACCAGGGCATATCTGTCTGTATATCATGCAATTTTCTAATGTGTTCTTTGTTAAACTGTTCAATTGCCGAGGTACTATTAAAGTTGTTATTGTTGGTTGCAACACCCTATGTGCAGAAAGGTTTTAGATGATTTCCACCACCAAGGCATCCTCTGATTGAACTGATGTTCATACTAGTGTGAAGGCCCACGGTCTTCCCCCACACCATCACGCACTCACGGAAGAATGCCAAGATTCAGTATCAGTACGCTTCAACCTGGTTTATTACAAAACCTCTCTGCTGTCCATGGCGTCAAGAGTCAACTGACCCACCCCTTAACTTGCCAGGTCCTGCGTCGCCTCTATAGGTGGGTGGGGGGTGGGGGGGTGAGCTAGCCACACGCAGTAGAGGGCAGCCCAGTCGGGGTCTGCCAGGTGGCTAGCCTGCTGCCACTTAGCGCAGTTCAGTGTAACTGGGTAGGTGTGTGGCGTAGTGTCTGCCGCCACCGGGTGGTAGTGGGGCTCATGTATAGACTACTACACTAATTAAATGCAGTAGATGCACTGAGGAAAAGGTATGCTAGCGCATTTCCACCGATATGCAGCCTGCTCCCTGGAAAAGGTTTATAGCTTTCGTCTCCCATGTTGGTAGATCGTGGGATTCGAACCCATGGGTTCGAACCCTGGTTGAATCAAACCAATGACTTAGAAATTGATACTTGTTGCACCCTAGCCTGGCAGGCGGCATTATTAGGATAGGGCAAGGACAGTTAGGTCAGTGTCAGGTCATGGTGCTGGGGTGTCCATCCCAATGGGGCAGCACTATAAAATCGCCACGAGTGCGCACTATTACAAGTCGGTAACCGTCCTGATATGATATGACCTTAGGTGTTGTCAGGATATAAACCTCCAACAACCAACTAATTAATGCGAATAGCAGCTCACTGCGCATGGTCTGGTGATGAGACCATGTAGGTTGTGATGGCGCTGAAGGCGTCCTGCAGTGGGCCGTGTTGGCGGACTGTGGGCCGCCGCCAGCCACCCTGGAGCAGACTGATAGCCTTCATGCTTCAGACAGGGCCCGAGCCCGGGGAATGCGCCGTGTGATGTCAGTGACAGAACATGAAGTTCACACCCCAAAGGGCCCCCCCTCATCAGGGTCGTCAGCCCATGCTGCCCAACTCCACCCATATCTCCTCAAATCCACCCTTCTCTCCTCAACTCAAGCTTACTTGGATGGGATGCCTGAATTGGCTGGCTGGATTATTCCATGGGAGGTCGTGGATTCTGACTCTCACCATATCAAATCACTGAAGTACTAACTTGATACATGTCGCTAGCCAGCCTGATGACAGGCAGTAATAGGATATGATAACAACTAGTTTGCTCGGTTATCGGTTAATGAGACAGAGTGGGATATTGGGTCATGGTGCCAGCTGCACAGTCTTCTAATGGGGCAGCACTATAAATATGCCATGAGTGTGCACTGCTAAAAGTGTATATACGTCCTGGTATGACCTTAGATACTCATAAGACCTCAAATCCCAACAAAACAACTCTTATTTCTCTGTTTCTCTCTTTTCTCTCTTCCATCTCGTCTTCTCTTGGTTATTTACCTTCTCTCTTTCTCCCCTCTCCCATCTCCTTTCCGCTTCCCCCTCTGCCTTCTCCACTCTCCCGTCTTTCCACACTGCTCCCCTCTCCCCTTTCACCCCTCTCTCTCCCTCCCGGAGCCCTTCTCCTCCCTCTCCTTCTCCCCTCCCCCTCTCCTCCCTCTCCCCTCCCCTCTCCTCTCCTATCTCCCCTCTTCCGCCTGTCCTCTCTCCTCTCTCCTGTCTGTCTCCTGTTTCTCCCTATTCATCTCTATTCTCTCTGCTTTAGTCCCTTCACCATCTCTCGGAAGTAATTGTATTAACACGCATCCATCTCAGCCTGTTCATAAAGCAGACAACCTGCATCTTTATAATCTGAGCATGGTCGATTGGCCTATAGCTCTGCCTGCATGTATATAATATGCATTTGGAACAGAGTGAATGTGGTTAGAATGCTGGCTTCAGTAAATCTGACTCACATGGTTTGCAAACAGCGTTGAGGCAGTGAAGTTCCGAGAAGCACCTCGCACTCGCTTTGCAGCCATTTTGTGCAATGGGTGAGAATATGTTAGTGTTGCAGATGTTGCTGATCTTGATGTAGCACTTGGATCCACCTGACCGGTACTGAATGTCCTTCGCCACAGCCACAGCCTCCCAGCTGCTTGACGTCCTATTGATTGTCTATCGACATCCGCAATGCCGCTGCGGTGAGCAGGCTTTGCTAATTTTGGATGTTTTCACATCAAATATCTGCAAGGTTAGCCATTTGTAATAAATGTTATTTGAAACTAAAGTAAAGTAGATTATTCTGATCAACTTAATATATTTATCTTTAAAGATTAATGGTTGGAATTCCAACAAAAGGACTATGGAACTTTAAAATGTAAACTGAAATTGCAGAATATTTCTGTTAAATTAAAACCTTGGCTATATGTGCTCTCTTGTTTGGGTCCCTCGTACACACTGCAGATAAACAAAATCCGCACTTTTGCAACATATCATTGTGTTTTAATTAGTGACCTAATCACATTTTCCCCACAGATGATGCATATCCTGATATCGCTACAGCACCTTATAAAAAGAGTGTAACCCACTGTATGAGGTCCGCACTCATCGCTCAAATCTTAGTCATTTTAAGAAAGATAGCTAGGCCTTAACAGAGATTATACTTACACCACCCAATCTATGTATTTGGCTTAGCTTGATCTAGGATTAACTATTAATAATTATGTGCATATTGAAAATATATACATGCCATATAGTTCATTATATGAATAAAATACCTCATTTAATTGGCATTTCACTGAAGCTCCTGCTTCATTAAATCTCATTTCTGATCCTGCATGGAGTCCTGCTTGTATTATCACATATTCGCGAGCGTCGCAGTTCCACTACAATGTTATATTCTAACTGAACGATGGACCAATACAAGCCGCATGCTATTAGCTTACACTCAAGCCAACTTAGTTTGCTTGTTCTCTTTGATACTTCATGACTATATCTCTGTAATGGGTCACGTCCTTCTCTGCTTGATGAATAAGGAAGTAACACTGAGATGGCTTCAAGCCCCCTGGTTAATTCTGCGATGGTCAGAATGAGAATTGACCTGTCCCTGCCCAGCCTGGTAGCACAGCACCTCACGCGGGGAGGGGGGGGGGTGGCTGTTATGTGCCTGTCACACCTTACCGGATTGAGCAACGGACATAAACCAGAAAAAGAATGGTCTAGTTTGGTATCAAAATGTACCGAAATGTGTGGAAATGTTGCAACGGCCGTTGGACGAAATGGACACTAAACTGACAAGGAACGGACATTAACGAATATCCACCCGACGATAACCGGACGACACCCAAATGGCAAATGGACAGATCAAACACCAACCGGACACGTACCGGACTGATGACGGACGCACTGAAAAAACCAATGGACCAGATTCCCCCAACACCATTAACGGACTATTCAGGAAGCAAACCGGAGACGTAATGGATGGGTACCGGACATGAAATGGACAAAACGGACTAAACAGACTTAAACTGGACACCAACCGTACACATCAGTCCGGCAGTGTCCGGTACAAGTTTTGTGCATATTCAAAACTTCCCACCATACACACCAAACATCACCAGTCAGAGAACGGACATGCCGGATGCGTACCATATATAACACGGACATTGACGTATTTCACCGGACAGTGTCCATTTTCTATCCGTTTCCCCAGTTCGGCAATGGGTGGAACAGTCCACGCTAGAGACTGTTGCTGCAACGCTGCTGCCACCTGTTGGCACATCTCTGGAAACAGGGGTTACTCTAATTGCCACTCATCAATTGTAGACCAGACAAGCTAGTGACATCTATCGGCAGAAATTGGAACCACTCTAGTCGGATTGTTTCCCTGTGCGCCTATGATTTCAAATGCTATATCTCCGTAATAGTAAAGAATGCTTGGAAAAATAATAAAATGCTTGATTATATTCAGGTATTCATATCGCAACAGGCATCAAACTGATGATATATATATATATATATATTTTAAATCAACTATGTTGTATTTTTCTTCTGGGTTTCACCGTCGCTCTCTTCACTAGTTAACCGAGTGACATCTATTGGCAGAATCTGGAACCACACTAATCGGCTACTTTCCAGGGCCCGTATGCATGGGGCAGTGGTAGCGCTCCAAACCTGTGGGTAAAGGCGATCTCCGGGTTAGCAGCGAAATGTTGGTATGCATGGACCAGTGTTATGCAAACCCCGGGAGTTAAAAGTCGGGTAAGCTAACCCCATTCTGTAGCAGGTATAAGGGTGGTAGTAGTGACCGACTCGGGCCAAATCTATTGAATGCGATCATATTTAACAGAATTACATACGCAATAAGTGAAATTTTATCAATTTAACCCTAAATTCAAACCATTATTAAGGCTACCGCCGCATTGGCAGCGATATTAATAGTGTCGAATTGACGAATGTAAAGTAAACAAATCACCGCCGCCGCGACGTCGATATCCATACTGGCATAACACCAGCGGCAATGTTTTACGCCCAAATCTATTGAATGCGATCATATTTAACAGAATTACAAATGCAATAAGTGAAATTTTATCAATTTAACCCTAAATTCAAACCGTTATTAACGCTACCGCTGCATTGGCGGCGATATTAATAGTGTCGAATCGACGAATGTAAAGTAACTGCTAGGGTAGCTAACGCCTCCGCGCTTTGGCTCCGTGCATACCCCGTGACCCATTTCTCACCACTGGTGATAGCTACCCCAAACTCGGTCCTTACCACCGGAGCCGATAAATAATTCTTCATGCATTCGGGCCCTGGTGGGATCTATTGGTCACCCCCAAGAGTCTGGTCTCGTCTTGTGGGTTAACTGGGTCTGAGGCTGAGGTAAGCTGCTTTATAATCTCAGTTTCAGACATTTATTATCTGAGTTTCCCCAAATATGTGATATAACCTCTGAATTATCCACCAGGTTTGGCGTTTTTTTTAATGCCACCACCCTGACTTCTACTCCGATCATTAATCTTCATTTTGGAGAATGTAAACATGGCTTCTTCTCGGAACAAAAAGAATGTAAATAAATAGCCATGCCTGCAAAATCCCTACGCCGTTCTGTCGGGACCTGATGTGAAGGAACATTTATGTTCTGGTGGCCACATTTATGATTGGTCCCAATTAGACACGTGATCAGCCAGGCGGTCACGTGATGCAGCAGGGAGGAACACGGGTAGACGTGCCTGGTGGTTGTATATCTGGTAAAGGCTTGCAAAGAGGGCGATAATTGCGGTATATCAGAGGCGCTATGTAATAATATCTATCTACATGTGAGAACGTGATAGAATAGTGTGTTTGTTGCGTGTTTTATTTCTTTATCCAGGTTTGATTCTACTTATTCGTGGATTCAGGTTGTACAGTTCGATGAAAGAATCTTGTTTCTTTGTTTGTCGTTGTTTTACGTTCTATCAACAGCTAAGGTCATATCAGGACGGGTACCGACTTGTGGCACTCATGGCGACTTTATAGTGCTGCCACACTGGGAGACCAGGCCGTCAGCACCATGATATCCCACTCAGACACATTATCCTCACACTGAGCCAACCAGTCCTTTCCCTATCCTAATAATGCCAGGCTAGGTAGCGACAAGTATACATTTTGATGTCATTGGTTTGTCTCGACCAAGGTTCGAACCCACAATCAGATGGTCTACCAACATGGGAGATGGACGCTCTAACTCATTCGGCCATCCCGTCTGGTCATATTACATAGCGCCTCTGATATACCCCAATTATCGCTCTCTTTGCAAGCCTTTACCAGATCAAAACCTTCATCGCAAAAAACCCACCTAGATTTGCTTCTACATAGCTAATTTAGAAACTGGAGCACTTAGTAATCATTTGTTTCTGTCTATAACTTAGAAGGGAATCCTAAATCAATGTGTCACTGCTGAAGTCCATTATAATTTATATCCAAACTTGGCATGTTTTCATGTCAAATATCTCCTAAAGCCGTCTTTACACGGGTAATTGTAAAGCGAATTAGACAAAGCGATTTATATGAAGCGAAGTAGTGGCGCGTTTACACACGGAGCGGCTTAAGGTGGAAATCGATATCTGCGCATGAGCAAGTCCAGACTAACCAGCGCCAGTTTCGGTTAGTCGACGTCGCCATGAGAGATTGTGGGTTCGACCTAGATATGTATGGACTGAATCGTATTGGTTTGGAACGGTCTGCTGGGCAGTGAAAACCTTAAAATAAATCATGAAAAAAATATCTGTGCACAGCTAGCGGTTTCATGGACCAAATGATATAATATGCGCTTTTGATTGACTGGAAAGTCAACAAACTAAGGTCTCGACTGCGCATGCGTGTGACGTGCTTAAGCTAGTTCGCTTTATCTAAACCACCTCGCGAGGTGGTTTACATGAAGTGAATAATATGAATCGAATCAGCCCTAATCCGCTTCAGCATAGCGTTTACACGGCGAATGTAAACCAAACTAGACAAGGCGATTTATATGATGCGGCTTAACTCACCCGTGTAAACAGGGCTTTAGATATCGATGTATGTGTGAGGGCACCACAGATGGGTTTGCAACCAGTTCTTCCCCCCCCCCCCCCTATTTTGTCCCTGTTCTCCACTGCCCTCTGAGACTTTCCTGTCCATTCCCTGATGTTGTCTTCATACCTCTTCGTTTGTCCCCCTATATATTTCCCCCTCTTTCATTGTGCATTGCACCCTAACTTGAAACCAAAGGGAGGTAGACTATTTCGATTAACTCATAGATGTATCTACAGAAAATTAATGAAACTGAAAACCATCGGACTGCGATCTTAATATGTAGCTTGATACACTCGAGCTTTCCTATAATGGGTATTAACTGCTTAAAGTTGCATAGTCCGATGGTTTTGAGTTTCTGTCATTTTCTGCGATAAATAAATAAATTGATTGTTATCGTCTACCTTGCTTTAGTTTGAAGTAACTTTTTTCAATGGCTAACTTTTGAGATATTTGAAGTGAAAACACGCAAAATTAATGTTGGCAATCATGCCAAAACTCTTATACCATAGGCTGATCTAGTAACGGGTTTTATTAAATTGACACAGTATGCCCTTCTATGTGGTAAGACATGCTTAATAACTCTCCCAGTCTCAAATTTAGATAAGTAGAATCAAATGTAGGTCAGTGTTTTGGATTGAAACTTTGATGTTTCATTGGACTATGCAGCTTTAATGTGAATACAAACATGCACACATTTCAGTAGATAAAAGATTCACCTGGTACTTGTAGTACACGGGTGAATGACAACGTACTGTAAATACGGGCGAGAATAGCTTTAGTATGGAACATGAAGTAGAAGCTGTGGTTCCATGATCAAATGGCTACATATATTGGCACAGATTTGGTGAAATGGGAGAGAATGCACAAATCCAAGATGGCGGCCATAGAACGCCGTCGATTTCAATTTTAAATCGTATTAAACTAGCTATTTTATTATATGTTTCAACTCAACGGTAGCGGGTAAATATGAAGACATCTACAAATGTTGCTTCTTAGATTGTGAAATTAGGCTCTCATTTCATTAACCCACTCTTTCGACTGTTTTTATACAGGGTTGGTATTCACCCGTGTACTGCGAGTACCGGGTGAATCCTTTATCTAACATTTCAGAACCCCTTATTAACTCTGATCCTCCACCCCCACCACCTCCCCTCCCCTCCCCCACCAAAGAAGGTACACACCGACAGGGGACAGAGAATGGAGACTACCCTCACTCACAGCCAGTTGCCTCGTATCGTCACCAGGGGGCGTGGCATCCCTGTCCCCGCGTCCCTTCATGGTGCTGGACATCAAAGACGACATCGCCCGACATCACCATCAATACAAACACGCCCATCGAAGTCCGCGCCTGGACGCTACCGGAAGTGGCCCTCTGCGCATGCTCAATGGGTCCGAGAGGGTGTGTGTTGTGTTGCTGGGAGGGGGTGGGGCGTGTCACTTGGGAGTTGTCGGTGGAATACGCTTCAAACTCTTCGACCCGGCCCAGTTCATAGTGTTGAACTGACCCAATTCTGTGCGTTCTGATGTTCCGTGGACCATGGATAACTATTCTCCCTCTGTCTCTCCCTCTCTTTCTCTCCCTCTCCCGACTCTCCCTCTCCCCCACTCTCCCTCTCACCCTTTCAACATCTCAACATCTCTCCCTCTCAACATCTCTCCCTCTCTCCCTATTAGCCTCTTCTCTTTCCTTCCCTCCCCCTCCCTCGTTTCCTCTCTCCCGTTCTGCTTCTCTCCCGTTCTGTTTTCATCCCTCGTTCCATCTCTCTCCCTGTCCTATTCTCTCCCCCATCTCCCTCATCACAATCTCTCCCTCTCTCTCTCCCTCGTTCCCTCTCCCCCTCTTTCCCTCTCCCCCCTCTCCCCTCTCCCCTCTCCCCCTCTCCCCCTCCCCCCCTCTCACACTCTCCCCATCTCCCCCTCTCACACTCTCCCCCTCACCCCCCCTTACCCACCTCCACACCTCCCCCTCTTCCCCTCTCCACTCTCCCCTTCTCTCTCACTCTCTCACTCTCCCCCTCTCTCACTCTTCTCCTTTCTCACTCTTCTCCGTTCTCACTCTTCCCTCTCCCCCTCTTCCCCTCTCCCCCTCTCCCCTCTCCTCCTCTCCCCTTCTCCCCCTCTACCCCTCTCCCCCCTCTACCCCTCTCTTCCTCTCCCCCTCTCCCTCTCTCCCCCTCCCCCCTCTCTCCCTCTCTTCCTCTCTTCCTCTCCCCCTCTCTTGTTACACAGAATGATGCATCACCTTAAACTCTGATCCACTATATCAGTATAATTGATAAATTGCTACTCAGAATGACCAAGTGGTATCCATTTTCCAAACCTTTAGCAAGTATTCATCATCAAGCTCTCAAAACACAGAATTTTGAGCACTGTTATTTAATAAATTATATGCAGTACATATATTGTATACATTGTGTGCTCTTTGATTATTATCCACGTAGTAAACATGATATACAATATATGCTCTACAGTCAGCATTTAGTTAAACAAGACTATTTTGGTCACCCCGCGCAATCTCACATAATGACATTATTGTGTAATCGGTTTTTAGGATTAGAGAGATGAACGTAAAAGCTGAAATCAGTTCCTTTGATGTTTCAGTCAGATAGTGAGATTTCGGGATTAAAGGGGATCGAATGTATATACAAGCTAGGCATGAAATTATTATATTTACGGTATTTAATATACATATCATATGTTATGGTTAGAGAGCTGCTATTTGCAGATGACAGTGCACTGGTTGCCCACTCTGCTGAAGAGATCCAGAAAATAGTGGACGCTTTCTCCGATGCATCAAAGAAGTTCGGCCTGAAGATTAACATCAAGAAGACGGAGTTGCTGTACCAACCCAACTCCACAAGAACCCAAGAGGAGGATATCATGGTTGACGGAAACAAGCTGAACTCTGTTCCGGAATTCACCTATGTCGGAAGCACTATATCAAGTGATGGATGCATTGATGCTGAAATACAGAGGAGGATGTCCAAGGCTAGCACGTCTTATTTTATTTCAATCTAGAGCAGATAATCGCTGACCTTTTAGTGAACCGGTCTCTATTCGACACATGCGCAGTGACGCTGATTGTTTGCAAAGGTCTCTACTGCTGGTGGCGGAAGTGTTTGTGTGTGTGTGTGTGTGTGGGGGGGGGGGGGGTGTTGTATGCACCTCAGTGTAAGCTCTGCTCGTGGCAGTGTATAGTTGTATGCGAGGGGGGGTGGGGGGAGGGGGGGAGGGCGCTTGGGAAGGGTGGGGGAGGGATGTTGTATACAGGCCGGCCCAGGGTGGCCTCTGGCGGGTGAGTCCGCTATCAATCCCCTCCTTCTGCCCACCCCAGCGCCGCTCATTGTGACTGCCAATTGATGCCCGCCATTTTGTTGGTGCTTGCATGGCCTTCTGGTCCTTCCGCTACCACGAGCCAGCAGCACCCACAAGCAAACACACCTACATACCCAGACCCACCTCTACACCCACAGCACTAATACCCACGGCCAAGAAGCACACGTACACCCGTACCCACACCCACACCCACACCCACACCCACGCGCACATTTGCATTCACCACCACAGAACGGCTTATACCAGACATATCAACAAGACCCACACCCATTTCCACCCATGCGCCACGCACCTCCCGATACCATTAATAATACCCCCGCCCATACCCACACCCCATAATAACAATACCAAGACACACCACCACACCCTCACTTTTATTCACCACCACACAACGCCCCATACCAGCATTAACAATGGTAACACCCACACTCACTCTCATTGTGTTTATTTAGTATATGTGTTGTTTTATGGTGGTGTGTGGGTACGGTATGTGTGTTTATGTGATATATATGTGTGGGTGTATGTTCGTGTGTGGCTGAGGCCGGGGTTCACAGATCATGGGGGGTGGGGGGGGGAGGGGAGGTGACACAGTAGTGGTATGGGTTGAGCGTCTGTCTCCCGTTTTAGTAGATCGTGGGATTCGAACCCACGGGAGTCAAACCAATGACATAATAATGTATGCTTGTCGCTTTCTAGCCAGTCTCTCGGCATTATTAGGATAGGACAAGGACTGGTTGGCTCATTGCCAGGATAATGTGACTCAATGGGATATCAGGTCATGGTATTGGCGGCCTGATCGCCCAGTGATTCGGCACTATAAAGTCACCATGAGTGCACACTGCCACAAGTCGGTACCCGTCCTGATATGACCTTGGATGTTGCCAGGACCTAAAAATACAACAACAAACCAACCAACCCAGTCTGGTAGGGTCCGAGTGAGCCTGCACTGAAAGGTGGCTAATGGGGTTTATTTGCCCATGCGCGCTTATGTGCGCGGCATTACTCGCTCTGGTGCGAGGAATGAAAGGATGCCAGTAGAATCTAAACTCTCTCTGAGCCCGCGCAGGCGCACTGAGCCGGCCGGCTGTCATGCACACCGGCACCGCGCACTGCCGGCCGCGCAGCCGCACTGCGCACCTACAGTGCTCACGTGACGCAGCCGTCGCTCGGAGACAATGCACCCACTTTGGTTATACTACTTACATAAGCATCGCCGCCCTGCTGGCAGCAATGGTTGCCAAGTAACCACTTACTGTCTCTGTTGTCTGTTTGTCTCTCTCATGTGTCTATTGTTGCTCTGTCACTCGTCTATGTTTCTATTGGGTCACCATCTCTCGCTCCTATGTCTCCTATGTCTCTGTTTTTCTCTCCCTTGTGTCTGTGATGGGGCCTCTTTGTTGGACTTTGGAACTTGACCCTCACGCGATAGAACCCCCAACCAAGCAGGAGAAAGAGTACGCTTGCTTCTTACACGTCTTTATTTGTCTGCCGCTCACTGCGGCATCCACGATCAAGTGACCCACCTCTGCCCTGACAGGTCCCCTGTCAACTTCCACAGTGGGGGGAGGTTACGCTAGCTTCACGCAGGAGATGGCAGCCCTGTCGCGGCACTGCCCGGCGGCTACCATAACTCCACCTAATGCAGTAAACTGCAAGGGTGGCGGAGCAGTCCTTGCTGCCACTGTATGGTGGTGGAGCTCATGTCTGGACTACTACATATCTATATCTATTTTTCTTGTTTGTCTGTATCTCCCGTGTCTCTATTAACTCTCTTATGTCTCTCATTTCTTTGTCTCTTTTGTTTCTGCATGTCTCTCTTATCTCGGTCTATCTCTCCATTGAATCCTATGTCTCTTCACCATTCTCTTTTGTGTCTCTATTGTTTCATACATTTTCTCTATTAGCCCTATATTGTCTCTCTCATCTATCTCATTGCTTGTCTCTCGTGTCTCTCTCTCTCTCTTGGCCCCTTCTCTCCCATGTCTCTGTTGTCTCTTTGTATCTCACTTTATTGTCTTTTGTCTATGTTGTCCCCCTGACTGTCTCCCTTGTCCCCTCATATCTCTTGCGTATGTCTCTCTTGTTACTCACTGTCACTCCCTGTCTATTGTCTTTTCTGGCGCTATCTGTCTATGTATTTATGTCTATCTCTTTGTATCTCCCTCTGTCTCTGACCCGTATCTGTCTCCCGATGTCTCTCCCACCATGTACCCCCTCTGCCCTCCGCCGCTCTCAGTCTATCTGCCTTTATCTATCCACATATATGTATATAATATCTGTCTGTATACGTATATGTCTACCTGTGTCCATCTGCCTATATGTGTATATGTCTATCTCTTTATGCCAGTATCTGTACCGCTCTGTCTCTGTCTCACAACATTTGACAGATCACTAATGGCAAGACCTAGGTCCATAAGGCAACACAGACCGTGAGATGCCAATTGTGCCAATATCGATATCATGCCAATTCTGGTTGACGCTGGACCCCCCCCCCCCCCACCCCTTACCCTCCTCTTCCCTACCCCTCATCCTGCCCCTCCCCACTCCCTCTCCTCTCCTCCTCACCCCTCTTCCTCATCCCTCTTCCTCACCCCTCCTCCTCACCCTCCCTCCCCTCCCTTCTCCTCCCTTCTCCCCCCTCCCTCCCGCTCGCCCTCCCCCTCCGCCCCCTTATCCTTCCCCTTCCCCCTCATCCCTTTCCCCTCCTCCCTTCCCCCTCCTACCCCTCCCTCCCTCCTCCCCGCGCGCGGTTTCCGTCTCCCCTCGCGTCCACTTAGAGGATGGGTGCTGGCACTTGGCGTCGTCCAGTATGATATTGCTGCTGTTTGTAGCGCTGCCTCTGTCCTCTTACGGCCTAATTGCCAGGTTCCTTTCTGGTACATGACGAGACGGTTAAAGCTGCACACCCCGATAAAAGCATCATATTTGGTACAACCAAGACACTTATCTAGATTTAATTATGCATATCAAATGTAGATACTGGTGTACTTATTAAGCTATTGGGAATACTAAGTCAACTTAATCGAATCTGTTACTGTAACGATTCATACTAAAGAGCTCCCCAGGACACACATTTTGAACAAGGGGCGAGTTCCGGCTTCACACAATTTTATATGAATATAATTAAAGTTGTTACTGTAAAGATGAACCAAATCGCTGCATGCTGCATGCCGCATGCCGCATGGGTGGAATCAACCCATTTGTATGCCGCATCCCGCATTCGCATTCGCATGCCGCATACCGCGTATAAGGAATCTTAGCTTAAGTCTCGGTGATAGGAACTATTGACTACTCACCTGTCTGGCGTGTCCTAACAACCAATCAGCTGGGTGCTTTTTCTACTTTTAAGAGATTATTTATTTATGTCTTTATTTATTTATTTATTTAGTCAATTGCACATATGACAAAAATGGTGATTAATTTCGTTAGGATGAAAGCCAGCCTGCTTTTGGACTGATGCGATTTGTGTGTTTCGATATTAAATTCGCTTTGATTTGAATAATCAATCACGACCCGAGTAAAACCCACACAACGCTGCACTCCTCCCGCCTCCCTCCCCCAGGGTGATAATATCGCAATTAAATTGCCCATGTAAGGGAGACAAGCCCCCACATATGCCCTACCCAGACTCAGAACGAGATTACCCTCCACATCCTAAGATCTCTTGATGCGCGCGCAAATCTCGTCCATCTCGTAGCAACCCCGAGAACCTACGAGAAGTGTGTGTGTGGGGGGGGGGGGGGGGAGTCCGTGCTACTAACAATCCGTAATTCACTTTAGTGTAGGCAGTGATGTGAGTTCTTTGTAGACGACGCGCCCAAAGGATGCCAGGTAATTATGGTAATTTACTTACCGGAAGTGCATTCCGCATCCTTCTTTGAAAGCATTTGATCTAAATATTGCGTTTTGGGGCATTTTCTTTTTCTTTCCACAATTTGTGGGATGGTGGGGTAATTTTTACCTTTACCCCCACCCACGTGCACAGCTCCAACCACCACCAGCACAGCCACCCCTCCCCACCACTCCTCGCTACACATCCGCCACCTCCAGCTGAAGACGATCCCGACTGCGCATGATCAAAGTCACTTCCGGTGTGAGGGATTCTGGGAACTGGGGCGCACCCCCATTTCAGGATGATCAGGACTCTGGCTGGGACGCGCCGCTACACTGGTCCTCTCTACCAGTGGGTTAACACTGGTCTGAAGGCAAAGGGGGCTGAATAGGCACTATGCAACAGTGCCGATAATACAAGAAACTGCGGTTTGCTTCAGTGTAATCACATTTAAAACCCAATAATAATTACGTTACATAATCAGATGAAACCAGAATCTTGTCCAACCCAAAGGCACTTGCCTAGATATCCAACTCCGATATTGATGCGCTTATTGAAAATATTGTCTTGGAGGTGATGAAAATGGGAAATATTGCGCCTAGAGCGGGACTCGAACCCACATCGCTTTGCATTCCGGGCCAGTGTGCTAACCATTACACCACCTAGGCTCCCTGATATCACCACACTTCCCAAGCCTACCTGTCTATGTGGCTCCTTGCCTGAGAAGTCAATGCAGACCACTACACTCGTCCCCCTGGAATTGTAAGTCTTTTAATACTTACAATTACATACATACAGGCAACACACTTACATACATCCACAGGGTAGGTTCACCAACTATACAGCACATATCTTGTACAGGATCATGGTCATGGCAACCAGTGTCATGGGGGGGTGATGAAAATGGGAAAATTGCACCTAGAGTGGGACTCAAACCCACATCTCTATGCATTCCAGGCCAGTGTGCTAATCATTACACCACCTAGGCTCCCTGATATCAACACACTACCCACACCTACCTGTCTATGGGACTCCTTGTCTGAGAGGTCAGTGCAGACCACTACACTATAATGCCGCATATAAGGAATGTTAAAGCTGCACAATCCGCTAAAAACACAAATGTTCTTAAAACCAAAACACTAACCCAGATTTGATGTTACATAGCAATCTCATGATAATGTGAGTGAGTGGGATATCAAGTAATTGTTCCGGTGACCTGATCTCCCAGTGGGACAGCACTATAAAGTTGACATTATTCTGCATTGTCACAAGCCGGTACCCGTCCTGAAATGGCCGTAGATGTTGCTAGGACGTAAAACTCCCAACACAACCAAACCCACCTTGTGTGGTCAGGTGATGTGACAGTTTCATGTCAACATCCCTACACCAGTCACACTATCCTGCCACTAAGCTATCCAGTCCTTACACTATCCTATTTATGCCGAGCGCCAGGATAGGAAGTGACAAGTATTAATTGTATATAAGTCACTGGTTTGACTCGACCGCGAACCGAACTCCTGATCTCCAGCAGGTGAGACTCGCGCTCTATCGATTCAGGCACCGCGCCCTGAGGCGCACTGGGACGGAATGGCCTAATAAGTACAGCATTCACCTCCCCTACGGGAGGTCATGGGATCAATCTCCGGCAAGAGCAAGCCAAAGGCTTACATAATTGCTACTTGGCACACTATCGCATGTCAGTGCCCGTCTTGATATCCTTAGATGTTGCCAGGACGTAAAACCCCAAGGATTTAATTATTTACCAATTTGATATTCGTCGCTCCCTAGTCTGGCCCCCGGTATTAAAGCTGCATAGTCCGATGACAACATCAAATTTTCAAAACAAAAACAATTATCCAGATTTCATTCCACATATCTAACTTAGATACTGGTGCACTTATTAAACATTTGTCGTTATATAGAAGGGAATAATGAGGCAATTGAATATAACATGTTACTGCAGAAGTTAGAGTTTTGGCAAGCATGCCAAAATTAATTTAGCACATTTGCACTTTAAATATCTCAAAAGTTTGCCATTTAAAATAAAAGTTACTTCAAACTAAACTGAGGTAGATTATAATGATCAACCTAATATGCTTATCTCAGAAAAAGAGAGAAACTCAAAACCATCGGACTGTGCAACTTTAATAGGATAGAGTAGCGACCGGTTTGGTCAATCGCAGGATAATGTGACTGCGTTGGGTATATATCAAGTGCTATGACGTTGGTAGCACAGTATTCAAGTCACGCAGCACTAGTAAAGCCAAAAGCACTTCATACTGTCACAGATTGGTGATCGTCTCTGATATGACTTTAGCTGTTTCTAGGATATAAAACCCCTTGTCGCTCACTCAGTAACAGGGCAACCATCGGATTGCGCGAACTCTGGAAATTTGAACATTCCCTCCTGCAGTTTGTGGATGTAACACTTCTACAAAGATTTCGCAATTTGGCCAAATAATGTACTCATATTAAGAGCATCTTGTTGGATGTTGGGGTGGTTTAAAAAGACAACTTATTAGTGATTTTATCAGTAATGGTTGTGGCAGTGATTAGTTGGTAGAACGGTGACCACATGAGGTGGCCAACTCAGTTAAATATCTGGATTAGAGGAATCCTCATGAATAATCTCTGGGATATCACAATTAGAATACCACACACTGGCACAAACACCAGGAAGGGAAGTGTGTGTGTGTGCGGGGGGGGGGGGGTGTAGGGGAGGGGACTGTGGCGAGAGGGGTCGGTTCGGTCATGCCGCGACCTGGTTTCCCAGTGGGGCAGCAGTGTCAAAGGTTTGTGCCCGTCCTGATGTAACCTTAAATGTTGCTAGGACGTAAATACCGAACATACAAACAATAAACCACTTTCACATACAATCACCAGCATACATGACTGCGCTCACCAAAACACTTGCCACCAGATATGGTGGCCTAATCGGTAGAGCGCATGCTTCACGTGCGGAAGGTCAGGAGTTCTACTTCCGGTCTAGTCAAGCCTATGACATAGAAAGTGATGCATGTTGCTATCTAGCCTGGGCCTCGGCATTACTAGGATAGGGCAAGCACTGGGTAGCTCTGCATCAGGATAATGTGACTGAGTGGGAAATAGGGTCATCATGACGGCGGCCTGGTCTCCCAATGGGACAGCATTATAAAGTCAACATGAAGGCGCACTGTCACAAGTGATATTACCTTAGATGTTGCTATGACGTTAAACAAAAACAAACAGAACCAAAGGGGCAGCACTATGAAGTCTGCATGAGTGCACACTGATACAATTCAGTACACGTCTTAATATGGCCATATACGTTGCTAGGACATACAAATCGAAGAACCAACCAAGCAAACCCAAACCCTTGCCACCAGGACGACCACTTAGCCCTTATTGCTAAGTGGTTGAAAGCAGGAAGGATACAACTAGAACTATAAAACAGTAAAAGTGGTTGAAAGCAGGAAGGATACAACTTGAACTATAAAACAGTAAAAGTGGTTGAAAGCAGGAAGGATACAACTAGAACTATAAAGCAGTATAAATAGTTGAAAGCAGGAATGATACAACTAGAACTATTAAACAGTAAAAGGTCCTGGCTCTACAGCCTTTCAGTGCAGCCTCCTCCTTCCACCCATCCCTCTATAAAAGATACCTTATTTATGCCTCCACCCCGAACAACACAGACAGATGGCTGATAGAGCTAGGGGGAATTCCCACCTTCTCCTCGCCCCTGCTTTCCCCCTCACCCTCCCGCTCCCCCTCCCGCTCCCCCTCCCCTCCCCGTCCCTCTCCCCCTCCCCCCCCCCCCCTCCCCCCTGTCTAGTAACACCAGGCAGGCTGTGGCGATAATCTAATGAGCCGCCTTTAATGGCCTGTCGTGGCCTGCTCGGGTGACGGGTCCAGACAGTGGTGGGTGCGCAATACAAGCATTAGGCCAAATCACATTTAAAAATTGGTGATCGTCCCCGCCCGTGCCTGAAAAAAATCGCCCGCCCCTGAATTTAAAAAAAAGAAGAAAAAAAAAGAAGTTTAAAATGTATCGGGCTAGCAGCAATTCAACTTTTGTATCAACGTTGAATGCTTTCGTTTGACTCGGCCAGAGTTCGAACCCAGGAGTTGGA
This sequence comes from Branchipolynoe longqiensis, assembly GCA_030323885.1. Classification (NCBI taxonomy): domain Eukaryota; kingdom Metazoa; phylum Annelida; class Polychaeta; order Phyllodocida; family Polynoidae; genus Branchipolynoe; species Branchipolynoe longqiensis. The sequence goes on along the minus strand of CM059196.1, from coordinate 42,453,323 downwards.
ATCCCACAACCTTCCAGAACGGAAGGCGGAGGCTCGACTCATTCACCATCATGTCTGGATCCGTATTACGTCTACGTAAAAAATATAAATATAAACGGCCCGCCCGACTCTGATTTTTATTTCAAAAGGAGGATCACCAATTTTATTTTATTTGGCCTTATCCCCACGCTTGACCCCCCCCCCTCATCCATCACCCCATTGTTTCATAGTTAACGCACATTCATTTCCGGTCTCCGGCCCCATTGTTTCATATTTAACACACATTTTCCGGTATCCCACCCATTGTTTCATATTTAACACACATTCACTTCCGGTCTCCCACCCCATTGTTTCATATTTAACACACATTCATTTCTGATCTCCCACCCCATTATTTCATATTTAACACACATTCATTCCCGGTCACCCACCCCATTGTTTCATATTTAGCACATATTCATTTCCAGTCTCCCACCCCATTGTTTCATATTTAGCACACATTCATTTCCGGTCTCCCACCCATTGTTTCATATTTAGCACACATTCACTTCCGGTCTCCCACCGATTGTTTCATATTTAGCACACATTCACTTCCGGTCTCCCACCCCATTGTTTCATATTTAGCACACATTCACTTCCGGTCTCCCACCCATTGTTTCATATTTAACACACATTCATTTCCGGTCTCCCGGCCCATTGTTTCATATTTAGCACACATTCATTTCTGTTATCCCACCCCATTGTTTCATATTTAGCACACGTTCATTTCCGGTATCTCACTCCATTGTTTCATATTTAGAACACATTCATTTCCGGTCACCCACCCCATTGTTTCATATTTAGCACACATTCATTTCTGGTCTCCCACCCCATTGTTTCATATTTAGCACACATTCATTTCCGGTATCTCACTCCATTGTTTCATATTTAGAAGACATTCATTTCCGGTCTCCCACCCCATTGTTTCATATTTAGCACACATTCATTTCTGGTCTCCCACCCCATTGTTTCATATTTAACACACATTCATTTCCGGTCTCCCGCCCCATTGTTTCATATTTAACACACATTAAATTCCGGTCTCCCACCCCATTGTTTCATATTTAACACACATTCATTTCCGGTCTCCCACCCCATTGTTTCATATTTAACACACATTCATTTCCGGTATCTCACTCCATTGTTCCATATTTAACACACATTCATTTCCGGTCTCCCACCCCATTGTTCCATATTTAGCACACATTCATTTCTGGTCTCCCGCCCCATTATTTCATATTTAGCACACATTCATTTCCGGTCTCCCACCCCATTGTTTCATATTTAGCACACATTCATTTCCGGTATCTCACTCCATCGTTTCATATTTAGAACACATTCATTTCCGGTCTCCCACCCCATTGTTTCATATTTAACACAAATTCATTTCCGGTATCCCACCCCATTGTTCCATATTTAGCCCACGTTCATTTCTGGTATCCCACTCCAGTGTTTCATATTTAGCACACATTCATTTCCGGTCTCCCGCCCCATTGTTTCATAATTTAACACACATTCATTTCTGGTCTCCCACCCCATTATTTAATATTTAACACACATTCATTTCCGGTATGCCACCCCTTTGTTAAATATTTAGCAGGTATTCCCTTCCACTGTCCAGTCCCCCCACCCCATCGATTCATATTTAACACACATTCACTTCCAGTCCCCCCCCACCCCCACCCCATTGTTTCATATCTAATACATATTCACTTCCGGTCCCCCCCCTCACCCCATTCTTTCATATCTAATACATATTCACTTCCAGTCCCCCCCCCCTCACCCCATTGTTTCATATCTAATACATATTCACTTCTGGTCCCCCCCCCCCTTCACCCCGTTGTTTCATATCTAATACATATTCACTTCTGGTCCCCCACCCCATCATTTCATATTTGACACACACTCATTCCCCATCCCCATCCCCACCACACATTTTGTTTATTTTCTAATTCACAAACATTAACTTCCAGTCCACATGATTACAGCCCCCACCGCCAAACATTCACTTCCCGTCCATGTAATTTCAGCCTCCCCCCTCCCCCCCCCCCCGCACCACATTTAGTTTATTTTCTAGTTAACAAACATTCACTTCCCGGTCCCCGTGATTTCAGCCTCCCCACGGCACCACCGTTTCTTTATTTTCTAGTTAGCAAACATTCACTTCAAGTTCATGTGATCTCCAACCCCCTCCCCAACAATTTTCTTTATTTTCTAGTTAACAAATAATAACTTCCGGTTAACATGATTACAGCCCCCCCCCCCCCCCAACCACACATTTACTTTATTTTCTAGTTAACAAACATTCACTTCCAGTCCACATGATTTTACCCCCCCCCCCTCCCATCAACACTTTTTGTTTATTTTCTTGTTAACAAACATACCTTTTCAGTCCACGTTATTGCATCATCCCCCCCCCCCCCCCGACACACATTTATTTAATTTTCTAGTTAACTCCCCCCTCCCATCGCCCCACACATCCTGTTTATTTTCTCTTTAACACACATTTATTTCCAGTTCACGTCTTTTCAATGCCCCCTCCCCACCCTTTTATTTCACATTTACCACCCCCACCCCCATCCCCCACCCCCACCCCAACCTCAGCTCACCCCTCCCTGACCTAATTACAAGACAATGAAATTTCCCAGCTCTCATTCTCAACGCGGTTTGTCATTCACTTACATAACACCGATGTGGAATCTCAATACGCCTTCCGTGTCCATTAGCATTAAAGTTGCAGAACCCATTAGTTTTGAGTTTCTCTAAAGTAATTTTGTCTTCGCTAAATGTATTAGATTGACTACTACAGTTCACTTTATCTTGGTTTGGAGTAATCTTTATTTCAATAAGGCTGGACGCGGTAGCCGTTCGATCAAAACGGCTGCTTCCCGGTGTGCAACATTAGGGGTTTGAATCCCGGCCGAGTCAAATCAATGAATAATAATATTAATACTTGTAGCTACCTAGCCTGGCACTAGGCATTAACATTAATAGTGCATGGCAAGGACTGGCTAGCTCCGTATCAGGATAATGTGACTGAGTGGAAGATCTTATATTGGTGCCAGTGGCCTGGTCGCCCAGTATCGTTTTGTTTGTTTGTTTGTTGTTATTTTAGGTCCTAGCAACATCTAAGGTCATATCAGGACGGGTACCGACTTGTGACAGTGCACACTCATAGCGACTTTATTGTGCTGTCCCACTGGGAAACCAGGCCGCCAGCACCATGACCTGGTATCCCACTCAGTCAGATTATCCTGACACTGAGCACACCAGTCCTTGCCCTGTCTGAATAATGCCGAGCGCCTGGCTAGGAAGTGACAAGTATAAATGTTTAAGTCATTGGTTTGACTCGACCAGGGTTCGAACCCACGATCTACCAGCACGGGAGACAGACGCTCTAACTCATTCGGCCATCCCGTCTGGTCATGCCCAGTATCGCATCACTATAAACTTGCCTTGAATCCAAATGGTCACAAGTGCGTACCCATCCTAACATAAATGTTGATGTTCATAGGATGTAGAAGCCAAACAATCTAACTGACAGTAACAATCATTTTAAGTGACTTGGAGTTTGGCGATATTTACCATGAAAACATGCAGTATAGCTTATGTGTGTCACCAGCCTGGTGTGTATGCAGGTATTGCAATACCTCAGGGAGTTTGATGCCCCTGCCCTGCAGAGTTGTAAACCACTGCCTTGTGGTACAGGTTCTTGACAGAACCGAAGGCTAAGGGAGCAAACCTTAAACAGAAAACCATGTCATTGTGGCAGCATCGAGGGCCATTGATGTATGGAACTACCAACATCTGCCAACATCTCCCGACCAGCCACTGCAGGGACAAATAGTTTTCCGCCTGTCTGGACATGTTCTTGCCGGTGTGAGACCTCTATTTGCTCCCCGAGAGAGTGCCGCTGGTAACTTGCAAAAGCCAGCAGCACTTCAACACTTTTGCAGGCAGCTTTCATGAAATCTCATGGACATCACTCTCACAGCAGAGAGCATGATGGTGATAATGATGTGACCAGCCTTATTTGAGCAGATAACTGGAACAATCGTTCATTTCTGGAAACAAGCACCAAAATTCGCACACATACTCCTTGGGGATTGCTTTCTTGATAAAACCTTTTAGCCACCTAAAAATTCAAGATGGCGGCCATTTTTCAAGATGGCCGCCATTGAATATACAGTAATATTGCATTTCACAATAAAATCGCAAAGACTTGTCCTATTTGAATGATATTGGTGTCAAATCATACATTTTTGACTATGTAGAATCCGAATTTGGAACTATGTACTTACTCGATAGCTTCCTTGTACCATAATATCAGTCGCGGCATCATAATTAGGGTAAAAAGTGCCCATATCATAGGCACCATCAGTCCGATATATTATTGGATGTACATGTAGGTAGTAGGCCTAGACTTGTTTGTCACTTATTGTCTTGCTGACTGGATGAGCATATTACAACGCTTCTAAACCTCACATCTGCAGCTGCACAGTGCCGTGCAGGGCCTCTATGCATGACAAATTATTTATCGGCTCCGGTGTTAAGGGCCGGTCCCGGGTTAGCTAACACCGGCATCGGAAAATCGGTCACGGGGTATGTACAGAGCCAAAGCGCAGAGGCATTAGCTAACCTAGCAGTTATTTATAGATTTGGGAAATCCCTCTGTGCCTGTAGCCAGCGAGCACCGCTAGTTGGCAATATCGCTGCCGCCAAATTGCCGGTGGCGGCAGCGGCGATTTGTTTCATGTACATTCATCGATTTGACAATATTAATATCGCCGCCGTTGTAGTGGCGGCGTTACTTTCGGTTCGTTTTTGCGGTTAATTTGCTCAAATATCACTTGTACAGTATGTAATTCTGTTAAATATGATCGCATTGAATAGATTTGGGCCTAATATATTGCCGCCGATGTGCCAGCAGCGGCGGCGATGTTTTGTTGATCTTCGACAGTATGGATAGCGACGTCGATGCAGCGGCGGCAATTTGTCTAGTTTACATTCGTCGATTCGACAATATTAATATCGCCGCCGATGTAGCGGAGGTGTTAATATCGGTTCGAATTTAGGGTTAATTTAATTAAATTTCACGATTTGAGTATGTAATTCTGTTAAATATGATCGCATTGAATAGATTTGCGCCTAATCGGTCCCTAACACCGCCCTTATACCTGCTACGGAGTGGGGTTAGCGTACCCGACTTTTAACTCGCGGGGTTTCAATAACACTGGTCCATGCATACCGACTTTTCGCCGCTAACCCGGAGATCGCCGCTAACCACAGGTTTGGAGCGCTAACACCGCCCCATGCATACGGGCCCAGGTCAGACCAAAGCGGACTAGTTTGGCGATATTTACCATGAAAACATGCAGTATAGCTAATGTGTGTGACCAGTCTGCTGGAGGTGTGTGTACTGTTTTAAGATGGAGCAGACTAACAAAGGAGCACCAAACTCGGAGCTACACTGGCACCTGTGTGTTTTGTCAGCACACGACTTATCGCAGTGTACTGGTTGATAATCTATTAAAGTTTCACAATCTGATGGTTTGGGGTTTGTACATTCTATTGCATGGATATAGTTACTTCATGGGCATAATCACCTTTACCTAAGTTGAACGTAAATTTTAATATAAATGGTATATTTTGAGATATATCAAATGAAAAGATGTCAAATTAATATGTGCATTCATGTCAACAAATAAGACAGCATAGGCTTCAGCACTAACATAGTTTAATTAAACCGACTTATCACCACATAGAACAAATGATATAAGTGCAGCAATGTTTAAGGTGGATATATAGGGTCAAAAATAAGTAAATATTTTGCGTCTGAATAGTTGATGATTTTATCTGGCTATGCCACTGTCAATATTACGTCAAGCTAATAAAGTACAAATATATTAAAACGATCAATAATTATCTCTTTTTAAAATAGAATTAATTCAACACCACTAGACTATTCAACATTAACAATACGGTAGGCGTGCAGTATATAGGGCATCACCTGCACATTCTGGTGTCACTTGGCGCCGCTAGGGGGCGGGTCAAAGGTTAGACGACGGGGATTCCCCTGCTTAGCCTCGCGGGGGTTAGGCCGAGGTAAATAGACGAAATCACTGTTCCAAGTGCGCATGCGCTGAAAACGGCGTTGGCAGCAAAGCAAAAACGTACAGCCATTGAGTTTGCCGATATGCGTAGGGCAAAACTTCCATTTTATTCAAAATTAATAGAAATACATAACAATTTGGCACAAACATGGATGGAAGGATGCAATATAATAATATATTAAATATGTTTAAGACACAACTCTCCATAATTAAGCATTTTGAGCTAAGAAACATACAATTTCAGTCACTTTACAGGCTGATGTTTATATCACCGTTGATTAGCCATAAGTAGTTCTTGTTCTAAATATTAAAATGTCAACAAAAACTTGTTTCAAAGAAATATATAACCAATATCTGATTAACCCTACTCATTTTCTATTTCTACATATTAATATCTTAATTTATTATATATATTCTTTTAGTTAGCGTTCTATGTTTCAAACAAAAGCTGAGATGAGCTCAAACTAGCACATTTCATAACTGCCCTCAGTGTATTAGCATGTGCCATTTGCTTCTCGCGGGCTGTTTTGCTCTGACACATCCCACAATGCACCGCACGGCTGGAACGGTGATGTAGTCTATTGGTACACAAGGCGAGGGGCCGGGACTGGGTCATCCTGACGTGGTCACGCGAGAGGTCACGTGATGGCCTAGTAGGTACCCGCTAGGGGGCTCGGCACTTCCGGTCTCAAGGTGGCGCCGCCTGGCCGCTGCCGGCCGTATTAACTATTGAAGTTCGATGGGTTTTACTTTCCTGCCTTTTTTGTATGCAGAAATATTTATCTGTAAGTTGGATATAAACGATTAGATTTAAGTAAGCATTTTGCTTTAGAAAATGGAATGCTTTCCTCGGCCGTCCTGATATGACCTTAGATGTTGCTAGGACGTAAAACAACAACAAACAAACAAACAAACATGTTTAATGCGTCTTTTCGACTACTCTTCCTCGCTGAGCCATGTGTGCATCGAGGAGGAATAGAACTAGATTATGGTTCGAGAGTTAAAGCTGCATAGTCCGATGAAGCATCAAATTTTCAAAATCAAAACAATTATTTGGATTTGATTCTACATATCTAACTTAGATAATGATCCACTTATTAAGTATCTGTTGCCACATAGAAAGGAATACTGAGTCAATTTAATAGAACCTGTTATTGCAGAAGCAGAGTTTTGGCGTGCTTGTCAAAATTATTTTCACACGTTTGAATTTCAAATATCTCAAAAGGTAACCATTTCAATTAAAATTTACTTCAAACCAAACTAAGGTAGATAATAATGATCAATTTCATATACTTATCTTAGAAAAATGTCAGAAACTCAAAGCCATCGGACTATGTAACTTTAATGTACTGAGGAATGCGGGTAGATATGCCAGGCTCTCCAAGCTAATCTTTGGAAGATTTGTTTGTTTGTTTGTTGTTGTGTTACGTCCTAGCAACATCTAAGGTCATATCAGGACGGGTACCGACTTGTGATGTTTGTTTGTTTGTTGTTGTTTTACGTCCTAGCAACATCTAAGGTCATATCAGAACGGGTACCGACTTGTGACAGTGCGCACTCATGGCGACTTTATAGTGCTGTCTCACTGGGAAACCAGGCCGCCGGGACCATGACCTGGTATCCCACTCAGTCACATTATCCTGACACTGAGCACACCAGTCCTTGCCCTGTCCTAATAATGCCGAGCGCCTGGCTAGGAAGTGACAAGCACCAATTTTCAAGTCATTGGTTTGACTCGACCATGGTTCGAACCCACGACCCCACGATCTACCAGCACGGGAGACGGACGCTCCAACTCATTCGGCCATCCCGTCTGGTCTCTTTGGAAGGTGGAGAATGCATAATTCTAGTTGTGGATTTACCACTCTCATATCCTCGTCGAGTCAAACCAATCACTTAAAAATTGATGCTTATTGCTTCCTAGCCAAGCGCTGGCCATTATTAAGATAGCGCAAGCACTGGCTTGCTCAGTGTCAGGATAATGTGAGTGAGTAGGCGTATGGCAGCGATGAGTAGGATATCAGGTCATGGTGCCGGTGGGCTAGTCACCCATTGGGGCAGCACTATAAAGCCGACATGCGTGCGCACTGTCGCAAGTCGGTACCTTTCCTGACATGGCCTTAAATGTTGCCAGGACGTAAAACTCCAACAAGCAAACCAACCATATCTAGCAAAAATCCACTCTAAAAAATAAAAGCGAACCTTGAAAGAAAGAATTCGGTTTTTTTTCTTGTTTGTAAATAAGATTTTTAATGAAAAAGTTACGTGCCTATTTGACAGCGTCTATTCACAGCATGAGGGCGATTAGATGAAGGTTTCCATGACAACGCGCGGCCCCTCACTATGGCGACGAGGCTGATGTCACGTGGTGGTGATGCGTCAGACATCAGGTCCACTATGACGTCACCATGCCGCCATTGTCACGTCATTTGAAGTCACTTTACTTCATCCTCCATGTCCGGGTGGCATCGTTTGGGGCACGACTCACGATTTTGTAATCAAGTTCCCAAGTACCTGACTGAATATTCCCAAGCATCTGACTGAATATTCCCAAGTACCTGACTGAATATTCTGCCACTTTTACACGGCAGTAATCATGGGAACAATGTCTGTGTTCTTAAAGTTGCATAGTCTCATGGTTCAGAGTTTCTGTCATGTGTTTTAGTTCGTGTATTCAGTTAATTTTGGTATAATATTCTTTGCACTGGTTCAACGTTACTTTTATTGTACACAGGAATGAAAGAGCTCCGCGATTTCACAATTTCCGTGATTTTTGGTATTCGCCGATTATCATTTTACAAAGTGCCAATATATATCAAATTCCCATCGTGATATGACCCTAGATGTTTCTAGGACAGCAATTGTTTAGCTTGGTTGGTTGTTGGAGTTTTCCGTCCTGGAAACATGTACGGTCATGTCAGGACGTAGTGCCACCCCGCTGAGAGACCAGGCCACAAGCACCATGACCTATTATCTCACTCAGACATATTATCCTGACCTTGAGCCAATCAACCCTTGGTCTATCATATTACTGCTAACATTAAATCTGCGCTTTTTCACTTCACTCTGATTAAGCATTTGGTTATGATATATGCATCGGAGGGAATATTAAGTCAGATTTTTTTGTTAACTCTTCCTGTTGAAGCCTACACCGTCTGAATGTTGATGGGCATGCTAAAATTAAATTTGCACATTTTCACTTCAAGTATCTGCAAAGTAAGCTAATTGCCAAGTAGCTATTTAAAATGAAACCGACGTCGCACTAAAGTAAGGTAGATTATACCAATCAACCGAATACATTTATGTAATATAAATGGTAGAAAATCCAATAGCACTGCAAATTTAGCGTGACCCTCCATTCTTCTCAATTATTTCTGCAGTGTGTGTGTGCATTGTGTGCAAGTTTTTATAAGGGCTCATTGATTTTCTATATTATTTCATAGTTTCCAAATATATTTTCAAAATGTAATGTGTTATTACTTTTTGTCCATTTTGACAGCAAAATCAGATAGATTTTACTAGGGGGGTTTTACTATGTCTTTTCTCTGTGTTATTGCATTGTGATACAAACTCTACAACCTGGTATCCCACTGCAGCCACACTGTGTCATTGCTTAAGGGGCTGTCACACTACGAAATATGGCCTTAGTGTATGCCGACGTATGCGATTTTCCACCAACACATCGGCATACGGCGTCATACATTATGTATACATTGGGCATCTCATACGCTAGCAATAGGTCAGAGATTCGTTCTGCATACGTTAGGTACGTTGTGTGTACGTTGTGTGTATGTTGTCTTCTACACCCATTTTTATCCCCCCGCCCCTGCAAAGTTTGACGAATGCCGATCTACTGGCAAATTGTCGTACGTTGGGCACACGCCACAACCATATGTCGTGTGACAGGGCCTTTGCGGAAGGTCAAACCCATGACTTAGAAAGTTGAGTCTTGTCCTTACCTTGTCTGCTGCTCGGCAGTCATAACATAGGGAAAGAACTACATGGCTCGTTAGAGATAATGGGAGTGAGCGGGCCATTAGGCCATGGTGCTGGTCTCCCATTCTCATTTGGGGAAGCACTATAAAGCAAACATTAGTGCATACTGTCACATGTCGCTACCCATCCTGATTTGACCTTAGATGTTGCTAGGATGTAAAACCTGAAAATAAACAACGACCCTATCCATGCCAATCTGTATTTGTGGGCTCTTGCCTGAAAGGTCAGTGCAGACTACTACATTGGTAGACTACTAGATTAGTAGACTTACAGGTATACTACTAGGTTAGTAGACTTACAGGCATATTACTAGATTAGTAGACTTACATGCATACTACTAGATTAGTAGACTTACAGGCATACTACTACATTAGTAGACTTACAGGCATACTACTAGATTAGTAGACTTACAGGTATACTACTATATTAGTAGACTTACAGGCATACTACTAGATTAGTAGACTTACAGGCATACTACTAGATTAGTAGACTTACAGGCATACTACTAGATTAGTAGACTTACACACATACTACTAGATTAGTAGACTTACAGGCATACTACTACATTAGTAGACTTACAGGCATACTACTAGATTAGTAGACTTACAGGCATACTACTATATTAGTAGACTTACAGGCATACTACTAGATTAGTAGACTTACAGGCATACTACTAGATTAGTAGACTTACAGGCATACTACTAGATTAGTAGACTTACACATATACTACTAGATTAGTAGACTTACAGGCATACTACTAGATTAGTAGATTTACATGATTTTCCACTGCCATCCAATGTGAATGATTTTTATTCGGTCACACAGTGTAGAAACACCACGTGTCATCCCCACATAGTGTCAATCAATCAATCAATAGGATACAGCTATAATAGGCCTTGGACCTGTTAGTGTTAGCCACTCTTACTTAATAGGAATCGAGACAGTTTGTCAGATGTGGTGGATTGTAGCAACTGTCACTGGCTCGAAGATATCCGTAATGCTTGACCAGTATGCATCCAGTCAGGACTTGAAACAGTTCACCGACTCTGCTGCTACGACACTCTCCGGCAAGTCAGCATAGTTCTTCCCTGTGTGTGGGCCTAGATCTTTCTGGTTAATGAGATAAGATTCACTGAACATCAGTGATTCTTACAGGATCAGGGACCCTGTGTAGAACTGCCACATAACATCGACATGTAGAATTCACGGGACATTCATCTGCCACCAGCACAGACTGATTCTTATTATCATCCGTATGTTATGATCAGCCAACGCGTGTCATGGTTGTGCGACCAGTTCAACGGCGCTGATCAGTTTTACTCAGTGAATAAAGCTCGGTTTTATTCACTGAATAAATAATTTCATAGGGAAAACAACCAAGAATAACCTGGGGGTAAGTTACTCTCATGCACTTCTGATTGCTACGTTGGGGGCGGGCATCACAGCACGAGTGACTCGGCTAGATTTAGCAGCGTAATCCATCTCAATATGTGTCATAGGAATGAATAGTGGCTTGCGGAGGGATATCGATAAGTAAGTCAGAAAGTAGTGCCATGCTGACACCTAAGGGAGACGCTCACCCACATCGTCAGCCCCCTTTATCCACACACACCAGTGCCCCTCCTCCCCCTCCTCTTCCCTCCCTCCTCTTCCCTCCCTCCTCTACCCTCCATCCTCCTATATTCCTCCCCTCCCCCTCACCCCCTCCCTTCCCCTCCCCACCGCTTCCCTCCCCTCACCCCCATCCCATCCCCTCCCTTCTCCTCCCCTCCCCTCCCCTCCCCATTCCCTCACATCCCCTCCCCACCGCTCCCCTCCCCCCTCCCCTCCCATCCCATCCCTCCCCACCCCACCCCTCTCATCCCCGCCTCTCTCCTCACCCCCTCCCCTCCCTTCCCCTACCCCTCCCCTCCCTTCCCCTCTCCTCCCTTCCCCTCCCTTCCGCTCCCTCCCTTCCCGACCCCTCCCCTCCTCTCTCCTCCCTCCAATCCCTCCCATCCCATCCCTTCCCATCCCTTCCCATCCCTCTCATTACTGCTCGTCGCTCCCTTCCTCTTCTCCCGTTCTCTTTCTCCTTCTCGCTTCCTCTCTCCCTCTCTTCCTCTTCCTATCTCATCCCTTCTCTTCTCCCCTACTCTGCCCCTCAGCTGCCATCCTCACCGCCTCTTCCCTTCCATCCCCTTTTTCTCCCATCCCCTCCCATCCACTCCCCTCGCCTTCTCTCTCCAGCCCTACTCCCCTCGCGTACACCCTCCTATCCTCTGTCCTATCCTCTTTCCCTTCCTTCTCCTCCCCCCTCACTCCCTCCCCTCTGCTCCCCTCCTCTTCTCTCTTTGCTTCTCTTCTCTCCTCTCCCCACTTCTCCCCATTTCTATTGCTCTGCTCTGCTTTGCCATCCTTTATTCCCCCATCCGCTATAGAGAGGTTTGTGGTAGGGGCGGGTAGGGTAGGGGGCAGGTGGGAAGGCGGAGGGGATGGGGCTTGTCGGATACTGTTAGTCCCTAGTCTCTCGTACCCCTGACATACCAGCGTCCAAGTAAAAAAAACAAAAAACAAAACACGAAGGTTAAATCGATGCCCTCACTGACATCCATTGATCCCTGACCTTGGGATGACCTCTGGTCAGCCTTGAGGTCACAGAATTCGCACAATCGGACACTTGGGGGTTCAAGTGGTGGTAAGTGATTTGCTATTGACTACGATGGTGCATGATGGGAAGGCTTGGGGATAATGCAGTGGGCGGCCGGAAGTATGGGGGTGGCAGCGATGAAAGATTTCCGCGATTCCGCGGATTTCCAGGATTTTTCCTACTAATACGTTGTTTAAGCATCACAACACTATAAGCATATACTAATAGTTGCTTAATGCCACAGCACCATCAGCGTATATTACTAATACATGCTTCAAACGCCACAGCACGATCAGCGTATACTAATACATGATTCAAATGCTGCAGCACTATCAGTGTATACCAATATTTATGAGACCCGACTTCCGGGAATATTCCGCGATTCCCTGACAATGTTAAGCCTATGGGAGAATATCTGCATTTCCGCTTTTTCTGCCGGAGACCACTTTCATCCCTGGGGTGGGCAGACGAAATGGCTGAACCGGAAAGAGTGCTGGCTGGCGTCCTGTATCGGAGGATGTAGCGTGGGGTCAAACTGCAGTTGAGTCAAACCAATGACTTACAAATTTGATATTTTTCATTACTTAGCGTGGCATTCAGAATTAATGGGTTGGGACAAGGACTGATGTGCCCAGTGCCAGGATTATGTGACTAAGAAGGATATCAGGTCATGCTACCGGCGGCCCCGTCTACCAGTCTCTATAAAATCGCCATTAGTGACACAGTTCTTTGTGTGTAGCAACACAGCAGAGGAACACCAAACTGCAATAAATACTTAATGAGTACACCAGTTTATAAGTTGCATATCTAGGATCAACCCTAGCTAGTTGTTTGGGATTGTGTAATTAGATTACAAGACTATGTAGCTTTAAATGAAGAAAAGGCATTCCATGATGGATTGGGGTGTGGGGAGTGGGGGGGGGGGCAGTGCCCTTGGATGTCTATCACGGCATGCATTGCATGATGGCAGCCCGTCACCATGGCGACAGGTGTCCCATAACTGAGGAGACTGCTGCCATCCAGGGTCTATTCTACCTGCCCTGCCTGGAGGATGGTGTGCGTGATACGGTTAGGGTAGCGTGGGAAAGTGCTGGAGGAGGGTTTGAGGTGGGGTGGGTGGAATGTTGGGGGTGGGTGGGGTGACGGGGGGGGGGGGTAGTAGTAGGAAGAGAACACCGGAAATGCAGGGCGTGCGCAGCAGCACAACATGGGACGACTAACTGCATTCCCCTTCTGCACCACCTCCACACACGCACACACACGCACACACATCGGGCGCTGTGGCCGCATCCATAGAGTGCCAGCCTCCCGGGCGGGAGATCGGGAGTTCAATTTCCAGGTCGAGTCAAACCATTGACTTACTAAATTTATACTTGTCGCTTCCTAGCTTTGCGCTCAGCACGGGTAGGATAGGGTAATGACTGGTTAGCTCAGTGTGTGGATAATGTGACTGAGTGGGTTATCACGTCATGGTGCTGGCAGCCTGATTTCCCAGTGGCGCACCACTATAAACGTTTGTTTGTTGTTTTACGTCCTAGCAACACCTAAGGTCATATCAGGACGGCCACTATAAACGTTGCCATGAGTGCACACTGTCATAAGTTAGTAGCCACCCTAATATGACCTTACATGTTGCTAGGGTGCAAAATTCCAACCACAACAAACACACACTGTGTGCGGTTGTACACGCTGGTTTGGGGGGGGGGGGGGGGGGGGGAAGTGGCGGGTAAAGGATTATCGACAAAGTTACATTTATGTATACTACTTACTGATGGCTTTTTACTACTCTGTTTTACAACTGAGCTGGCCGAATTGTAAGCTTTCTGTGCGGGAGGTAGTGGGTTCTGAAATCCTGCCTTCTCAAATCAATGACTTTAAACTGATACACGTTGCTAATTAGCCTGGTGCTCAACATAAATGAGTAGGGCAAGGTCTGGTTTGCTCAGTACTGGGATAATGTGATTGTGTGGGAGATCCCTTCATGGTTCCAATGAAGTGGTCTCCCAGTGGTACAGCACTATAAAACTCACCATCCCAACATGACTTTCGCATCGTAACATGACTTTCGCATTGCGAGGACATAAAACGCCAACAAAGCAAACAACTGGGTGTCAGCCAATGTGTATGGGTGTGTGTGCACGTGGGTGGGTGGGTATGTGAATGTGGTTGTGAGTGATGACGTGAGCTGCTGGTTAGTGAGGACGGGTGAGTGAGTGATTGACGGCGAGGGGGGGTGGGATAGTGATTATGAGTTGATATCCAAGGACAATAATTGTTTATATCCGGCACAAATCTGGGAATTTACGATGTATAACCGAGGAGGCTGGAATATCCAGAGCAGATGGGTAGTGGCGCCTCCTGGTGCGTGTGGAGTAAAGGGGGCGCAACTGTATGTGATGTATAAGGGGCGCCACTGTGTGTGTGGTGTATAGGGGGCGCCACTGTGTGATGTAGAAGGGGCGCCACTGTGTTGGGTATAGAGGTCGCCACTGGATGTGGGGAATAGGGGGCGCCACTGTGGGTGTAGCATAGGAGGGATTGGAGGCTAAAGGAGGAGACTGAAGGGCGCCACTGTATGTGAAGAATAGGGGCGCCACTATATTTGTAATAGATGGCGCCACTGTGTGGGGCATATGAGGAATGAGATGCGGGGAAATGGGAACATTTGGGGGGACCACTTTGTTAGGTACAGGGCACCACGGTATTCGGGGAGCCACTGTGAGTAAGGTCCAGTGGAGACAGGCTGCGGGTGCAGAATATAGAGATCACAGTGTGGGATGGTGGGGCTGGGGGTAAAAGAGAGCGGAGGATGTAGGCGGTGTGTGGGCACCCATTATCGGCAGCCCAATAAATAATAAGCCAGCGCTCATGCGCACTGCCCGCCGCCTGCTAAGCCTGTCCAGCCCGGCAGGCCCGGCGGGCCCGGCAGGCCCGGCAGGCCCGGCAGGCCCGGCCCGGTAGGCCCCAACAGGCCCCGGCAGGGCCCAACAGGCCCGGCCCGGTAGGCCCCAACAGGCCCCGACATGCCCCGCAGGTCCGACCCGGCAGGCCCGGCCCAGGGTGGCGGACCGCGACCATCGATTACATGGGGAAAGGCTGGTGTCTTAAAGAGGCCGGAGCGAGGGATCCAGCAGTGGTACCTGAGGGGAGAGCAAAGGTACATGACGGTACCGAGGGTCGATCAGTGGTACATGGCGGTACTTAGGGTAGAGTCGTGATACATGGTGTAACTGAGGGTCGATCAGTGGTGCATGGTGGTACTGAGGATAGAGTAGTGATAGATGGTGGTACCGAGGGTCTATCAGTGGGACATGGTGGTACTGAAGTAGAGCAGTGGTACATGACGGTCCCGAGGGTCGATCAGTGGTACATGACGGTCCCGAGGGTCGATCAGTGGTGTGTGGCGGTACTGAGAGTAGAGTAGTGGTACATGGTGGAACCGAGGGTAGAGGAGGGGTTCATGACGGTACTGAGGGTCGATCAGTGGTACATACATGACGATAACGAGGGTAAACAGTGGTACATGGCGGTACCGATGGTATATCAATTATACATGGCAATGTCGAGGCTTGCAAGGCGATACCCAGGGTAGATCAGTGGTGCATGGTGGTATCGAGGGTAGAGCAGTGGTGCATGTCGGTACCGAGGGTAAATCAGTGGTACATGGTGGTACCGCGGGTAGAGTTGTGGTGCATGCTGGTACCGATGGTAGAGCAGCAGGGCATCCCGGTACAGGGGGTAGCTCAGCGGTACATGTCGGTACCGAGGGTAAGGCAATTGTAAATGGGGTATCGAGGTTAGAACAGTGGTACTGATGGTAGAAAATTGATACATGCCGATACCGAGGGTAGATCAGTGGTGCATGGCGGTACCGAGGGTAGAACAGTGGTACATAGCGGTACTGAAGGTATATAATTAGTATATGGTGGTACCGAGGGTAGAGCAGAGGTATGCGGTGGTACCTGAGGGAATAACAGTGGTCAAAGGTGGTATGGCAATAGTACAGGGTGGTCCGTACAACATTTGTAGAGGATAGTTTTGAAAGGTACAACAGTATAAGTTATAAAGTGGTACCCGATGGTAGATTAGAGGTAGGAGAAGGGTTTACGAACCAGTCTTACGAGTCCTGTACCCCACTATCGGCCTGAAGTGGTAGTTGTATTGGAACTCGTATTGGTAGTTGTTGGTGGTATTTACAGTGGTAGTGCTAGTAGTAGTGGTGATAGTGGTAGTGTTAGGAGTTATGGTGGTAGTAGTTGTGGTAATGGTTGTAGTATTGGTACTTGTGGTGCTAAAGGCAGTAGTACTAGTAGTGGTCATGTTCGCAGTAATAATGCTATTAATGGTAGGGGTGGTGATAAGGGTGGTAATGGTAGCAGTAATAGTGGTAGTGATGGTAGTAATATTGATAGCGGAGGGCGATATTAAGAGAATATTAAGTCTCCAGACGACACCTCGGCTGGGCCCTTTACAGGCCGACACCATGCATTCTATCACAGCTCTGAGTGGGAGCTCAGTGTCCCCCTGGCGGGACAATCGTGTAACTACCTGTTTGCACGGGCACCCAGGGCTCCAAGTACCGGCGCCTGGACACGGACACTACCGACACTGCCCCCTGGTGGCAGTTTTCAGCCTGGCCAGGTCACGGTCTGGTGACCGCGGGTCTGTCTGTCACACTTAGCTGGCGAGTAAAGCATTTTGTTCATGAATCTCACTCCAGTGGGCTTGTTCACAGATAATACATCTTTGAGTTAATTCCCTCTGTTCCCGGAGGTGAGACTGCAGCTGCGACCTGGCCTGTTTTCACACCGGAAGTGGGGTGTGTGGGGGGGGGGGACATCTGAAGCATAGGGCTTTGCGTTTTGAGATCGGATAGCCTGTTACTAGTGATAGGTTTAGATTGCTGCTATATTTCTTTTAGTTTTTAGATACATAGTGTTTGTCGAGGGCGTTTGGTTTCTTCTATATTCCTTTTAGATACATAGTGTTTGTTGAGGGGTTTTGGTTTCTGCTATATTCCTCTTAGATACATAGTGTTTGATGAGGGCTTTTCATTTACGCTATATTCCTTTTAGATACATAGTCTTTGTTGATGGCTTTTGGTTTTCAATATATTCATTTTAGATACATAGTGTTTGTTGAGGGCTTTTGTTTTTTTCTATATTCATTTTAGATACATAGTGTTTGTTGAGGGCTTTTGGTTTCAACTATATTCATTTTAGATACATAGTGTTTGTTGAGGGCTTTTGGTTTCTACTATTTTCCTTTTAGATACATATTGTTTGTTGAGGGTTTTTGGTTTCCACTATATTCATGTTCGATACATATTGTTTGTTGAAGGCTTTTGGTTTCTGCTATATTCCTTTTAGATACATAGTGTTTGTTGAGGACTTTTGATTTCCGCTCTATTCCTTTAAGATCATAGTGTGCTGATCAAATTTGACATCTGCTACTTTGTTTTACTTTAATGCAAATTGTATGTTAAAGGATTATTACTTTGGAGATATGTGAAGGGAAAACCTGTCAAATTAATGGTGACATGCATGTCAAAATGCTGGAAATGATAAGTTTCAACAGTGACATATTCTCTTAACTTGCATTAGTATTCCTTCTGTACACTAATCACTGTTTAATGAGTGCAGAGGAAGGTTAAGTGAAATATCTCAGAACGAAGCTTGGTAAGTGTTTTGGTTTTGAAAATATTAGGCTTTAGTCGAATTCTGCAGCTTTGCCTCAATTTTGAACCTGTACAACATTGTTCCTGGTTACCAACCTCGATAGGCTTCTTGACTTCTATTTGTTCCTATTGGGGATAGCAGTGGCATTTTGGTAATAATTGTTCTACATTATATGGCTATTTTCTGTAGGTAGATATAGCATTGTGAAGTGTTGCAGTGTGCATCACCCCCTCACGATATGGTAGTCACGGTGGCTGAGTAGTTGCTCGTGGATGGAGACTACCCCTCGGTATTCCGGAAGTGAGGTATTGGTGGAGATGACTGCTGCTAACCCTTGGTGGTAGTGGCCGTTAGGAGGCACTGTGGTGGCAGTGTTTATCATTCGAGGCGCCGTCTGGTGCACACAGGCGGATGCGCAGACACGCGGCCTGCTCGGCAGGTGTGCTGCAGGTGGTGTGCAGCGCTAAGTGTCTGGAGCTGCTCCACCTGGAGGTGGCGAGCTGCTCGGGGCAGGGTGATCGGCGGCGGACCGCGCTCGGGGCTGGGGAGAGGGGAGGGAGGGGACGAGGGGGCGGGGAGGAGAGGGCGGGGCAGCTTGCGGGTGGAGAGAGAGGACGGAGGGAGGCGTGGAGGAGAGGCAGGGCAGCTTGGGGCTGGGGAAAGAGGACGGGGGCGGGGGAGGGGGGGGGGTGGAGGAGGGAGGCATCTCGGGCTGGAGTGACAGGAGGGAGGGAGGGTGAGGGCGGGTGACGGGCGGGGCGGGTGTTAGCTCGGGGCTGGAGAGGGAAGAGGGAAGGTGGTGGAGTGGAGGAGGTGCTGGGGGAGGGGGCAACTCGGGGCTGGAGAGGGGCGGGGGAGGGGCGGGTCGGGGCTGGAGAGAGGGGAAGGGGGCGAGGGGGGAGGGGGCGGGAGAGCAGGGCAGGGAGCTAGTTAGGCTGGTTTATTAAATGAAAGATAGAGTATTTATCACACGCTTAAGCCCAAGTGAAAATATCTAGCTGTTTTGACCTTATCTATGACGCACTAAAGCCCAAGGGAAAATATCTAGCTGTTCGACCTCATCAACGACACACTACCGCTCAAGAGAAAATATATGGCTAGCTGGTTTGACCTTATCGACCACACACTAAAGCTCAAGCGAAAATATCTAGCTGGTTTGACCTTATCTCTGACACTAAAGCCCCATTATAAATATCTAGCTGTTTTGACCTTATCTAATACACACTACAGCGGAAGAGAAAATAACTAGCTCTTTTGACTGTATATATGACTCACTAAAGGCCAAATGACAATATCTAGCTGTTTGACCTAATATATGACACACTAAAGCCCAAATTACAATATCTAACTCTTTTGACCTTATATATCACACACCAAGTGCAACTATCTAGCTCTTTTGATCTTTGCAACTATCGCCACCCTTGTCTCACCATGGTTTCCCCGTCATCTCAATCCACGTTTAATTTGAGTGCTATTTCCTAATTCCCCCTCACCCGAGCCGCACAACGCCCCACTCCGCTCATTCCCCTCACCCCGCCGCCGACCCGCTCACGCGTGATCCTCGCAGCCGGTCTTCACGCTCCATTTCCCGTCCCGTCGACCACTTCCGGTTCCGTGGGAGTCGACCTAATTAAACCGGACGCGTATCATGCCTCGGGAGCAGAGGGAGCGCGGGGAGATTCGGATCTTGAAGGGTCAAGGTCATTCCCCCCCCCTCCCCAAAGCCCGCCGTGAGGTCACTATCGTCGCTCGCCCAAATCCCAAAGGGAAACGCGGCACCGGAAGTGGGTGCTCGGGGTCACGGCGCCGGAAACCGTGACCCCGGAAATCGCATGGAAGGAGTGTCCACTCAAATGTCGCTGTGTGGTGTGTGATGGTGATTGGTCTGGATTTAGGTGCGTGCGCATGTGCATGCTGCTGTGTAGTGGGGAGTGAGTGAGTTGGGTAGAGTAGGGGGTGGGGGTGAGGTTCTATCAATACTGCTATATGATAGGTTTTATGGTATGTTCGAGCTGCATAGTTCTCTGAAAGCATAAACTACTCCAAACCAAAATAATAACCTTCACTAGAGTTGATCCCGCATACTCATATGTACTCCATAATTAATTTTGCATGCTTTCACATCAAATATGGCCAAATTAACAATTCATAATAACAATATATTTAAGCTAAAGAAGGGTTGCTTATTATTATGACAATCAACCTATTATAGTTTTCTAGTAAAATGTCAGAAACTCAAAAATATCGGAAAATGCAATATTAAACTCAAGGTTGCGCTAGTGAATTGGGGACCTATATTCGCATAAAATCTCGTCAAATTAACCATTTATAATAACAAATATATTTAAGGTGAAGTATGGTCGCTTATAACAGTCACCTCTCGTAGTTATCTACTAAAATGTCAGAAATTCAAAACCATCGGAAAATTTCACTTGAAACTCAAGGTTGTGCAAGTGAAGTGTGACCTATATTTAAGGCTACAGAGACTATGCTGGATAGTGCGTTTGTACAGGTGTCAACTAACCTCTTCTTACTTGTGTTGTTTCTAGGTGAGCTCGTCTTGATGTCCAAGAGACTACAAAGTACAGGGTACTGTAGGACAACCTCTCACAGAATACATCACTGCACACATGTGCCTGCTGCTGTTTGAATGGCACTAGTGCCGTATGAAATCACTAGAATGAAGTGCCATAATGCACGGATGAAGGGGTTCTGCGATTTTGAGGAATATAGCTTATTTTGCGTAATTTGCGATTTGTGTTATTTGTTAAGAAAAATATGCTAACTAGAAATAGTATGCTAAATTCATGTTAATGGCTAATATCTTCTTTAAATATAAACCGAAATGGTGGGGCATAATTGGGACGGTGTTTCTCAGCATCCAGCGGTAGAGTTGGGTACTAAGTGGTGGTAGCATGGTGAACTTAAATAGAATTTTAAATAAATAAATCCTTGTTTTGGAAAAATAGAAGGCACGGGTGGGAGGATTTTAATTGCTAATTTCATCAGTCCTAACTGCACCCTAATCAATCCTGACGTTAGACCAGACTGCTGCCCCATCCTGCTGCCGATGTGGCCCCACACAGCGGCCATTACTGCATTAAAGCAGCCCCATCAGCGAACCAATCACAGCCCGGTCACACTCGAACCGGCCAATCAACGCCCGGCTACCAAAGTGGATTGTGCAGCGTCACTGGAACCAGCCAATCACGACGCTGCTAACTAAAGCAACGGGCGGCGGCGCGGAGGTGAGGACCCCGCTGGAGCCTTAAGGTGCGCACGGGCGTTCCATTGGCCTAGATTGCCGAGGATTTATGAGTTCCCGCGGAAGTGAGAGGTTTTAAGGTGGAACGCGTGGCTTCCGTCTATGTGGGGCTGGCTGATGGTAGAGGTGTGGATTGATGGCTTCATACAATTGCTTCAAAGACCTCGAACCTTGAAAGAGCCGATTGAGTTTAGAGGACTCTTCCCTGTTTTAAGGAACTCGCTTGTAATTGGCAGAGAACAAGCGAGAATGTGATTTGCTAATGTACTAATGGGTGGATATTCCAGAAATGTCGACTAATACTAATACTTAGGGGTTTACTGCTATTTTGAGACACACAATGTGCAAATTGATGACTTCATACAATTGCTCGAAGACCTCAAACCTTGAAAGAGCTGATTGAGTTAGCGGAATCTTCCCTGTTTTAAGGAATTGGCTTGTAATTGGTGGAGAGCAAGCGGGGATGTGATTTGCTAATGTACTAATTGGTGGATTTTCCAGAAATGTCAAGTAATACTAATAGTTGGAGATGTTCTGTTACTTCAGACGCACGATGCTGAAAGATTGTAATAAGAAGAGTATACATCAAGGCCACAGTAATGTACTTCGTATCTAGGACTTCTAGTGGGTTGTTGGAACTCCCATTACTGAGTTTGTTTGTTGAGGATTTATGTCGTAATGACATCTAAGGTCACATCACGTTGGCCCCCACCTTGTGACAGTACACACTTGTAGAATGGCTAAAGTTCAAATCTGTGGTTGTGTAGGCAGGCTATAGTGTAATCAATACAGACAAAGAGAAAGGAAGAGTATAAAGTGTAAAGGAAGAGAGACAGTCAAGCCCTCTGGTTTATTATTTATATGGTACATGGGTTCGTTGTAGAGTATCACCCCACCCTTTTCCCCCAATGGGAAACAAGCATTATTGGCTCTACCAATAGGGATCCAGAATTCCTGGTCCCCATGGGTACCAGTGCTCTACCCACCACCACCAAGCTGTGTGGCCCCCCTGGCCAGCACCAACCTTGACCCTGAGTGTGGTGATCCTACCCAGCAGAGGGGGATGGGGTAGGCCCTGAGTGCCCCTTACACACAGCCCTGCCAGCACAACTATGTCTATTTACATCCCACTCAGGCACCACCAGCACTTACATATATATACATACATGCGATTGGTCACGTATACCTGTTTAGTAATAGAACATATGCATTCCACCCGATGCCGTAAATCGGAATATTTTACACACTGTTCACAATTTAATAGTTTTATGGCTTCATGGTGCTGCTCGATTGGAAGACCAGGCTGCTGGCATCATTATCCGATATCCCATTCTCACTGCACCATTACTCGATATCTCACTCTCATATTATCTCCCTACATATTGTCCTCACAGATTTCATTCTAGATCAGTTTATTGCTCATACACTACCCTGCTGTGATTCATGTTCTATGTGGGCCAGTGTAGCCAAGAGGTTGGTGCACCTGCACTATGTTGCTCAGTTCCCACCACATGTAACCAAAGACATCCAATCCAGCACGTCGCTATGGACATAACATTTATTGAGGATGTTTCTACGTCAACCCTGTCCAAAATTACCCAGATCTGATCAAAATTACTCCAAGCGAAAGTAATGCAGCTTCTAAGGGTCGATCTAATATATTTACATAAAAATAATGGCACAACCTCAAAAGCAAAGAATTAAGTAACTTTGAAAAGCACAGTATGAATCCACGGTTGTACTTCTGGTTGTAGTTGAGGTTGGTTGGTTGTTGGGGTTTTACGTCGTGGCAACATCTAAGATCATATCCGGACGAATACTGACTTGAGACAGTGCGCACTCACGGTGACTTTATAGTCCTGCCCCACTGGGAGACCAGGCCAGGCTGCCAGCACTATGCCCTGATATCCCACTCAGTCACATTATCCTGACTCCGAGCCAACCAGTCCTTGCCCAATTCTAATAATGTTGAGCGCCTGGCTAGGAAGCGATAAGTATCAATTGTATATAAGTCATTGCCTTGACTCGACCGGGAATTGAACTTCCAACCTTCCGCACAGGAGGCCTGCGCTCTGCCGATTGGCCACCGCATCCGGTGGCTGTAGTTGAGTCTGGCGTCTCTGGTGTAAGGGATGTATCAGGGGGTGTCCCCATACTAAGGGTCACAGGAACCACTTAGAGATGTAGAACAGATAGCAACACAGCGAATCAAAGTGTCTTGGGCATCTGAACTGAGAAGGCATATCACAGACCAACCGTCCTGTCATCTCTCGAGACCACGTGGTACACTGGTAGCTACAAATCAGCCATTCCATCTAGACCGGAGACACGGGAGGCCTCAACATTGTAAGTCTTTCACGTGACAAGTGTAAGTAAGACTTGCTAGTGGTAACACTAACAGCGCTGGCGGGCTTCCGATGCGGAAGGTTGTGTGTTCGAAACCCAACCAACTCAAACCAATGACTTGCAAATGTATGATTGTCACTAGCTAGGCTGATGTTCAGTAGTAAAACTGCATAGTCCGATGAAGCATCACATTTTCAAGACCAAAACGATTATTTAGATTTTTACATATTTAACTTAAATACTGATATTCTTATTAAGCATTTTGTCACCACAGTGAATGGAATCTGAAGCCAATGTAATAGAAGCTGTTCCTGTGGAAACTAATGGTGTCAAAGTGTTTGTGTGCTTGCCAAAACTAATTTGACATGTTTACACATCAAATATCTCAAACGATAGCCATTTAAAATAAAAGTTACTTCAAACTAAAGTAAGGTAGATTATAACAATCAAATTAATATAATAATCTCAGAAAAATGACAGAAACTCAAAACCATTGGGCAATCACTGGTCTTCTAAGTTTGAGGATTATGTGACTTGGTAGGATATCAGGTCACAGTGTCAGCAGCCTGGTCCTCCCATTTAGGCAACACTATTAAAATAAGTTGCCATGTTTGACACAAATCGGTGCCGATCCTGACATGACCTTAGGTGTTGCTAGGACATTGCACCCAAAAAACCAATAACAGCAATAAGAAAGTAGCCTTCAAATCAGATCAAATGTGAAGCCCTTTGCATTTTTTTTTAATGGCGCACCTTTGTTTTGAATTAGTCTCAATTTTAATTTTTAAAGCGGGGAATAATCACAGTTAAATCCGTTTCCTGCGAACTGGCCAAATTGCCATCTCCGTTCCCGGCCAAGCAGAAAGGGCATGAAGAAATAACATTAAAGTGCTCAGCTTGACACAGAGAAAAAGTGCCATGGAGGAGGGGAGGTAATGGAACCAAGATGAGTCTGGCCTCAGGTAGATGTTGTACTAATGGTTCACTGACACTATCAACAAAGTAATAATTATATTATTCATCCTCTTTCGCTTAAGTGCCTGTCACACTATGCCGGATTGAGCAACGGACAGAACCAGACAAAGAATTTTCTCGTCCGGTGGTGTTTGGGTGGGATAAGTATGAAAATGTGTTGAAATGTTGCGATATCAGGTCAAAGGCCGCCGGACGAACGAACATTAAACGGACATGAAACGTACATGAATGGATAGCCAATGGACGATAAGTGGACTAAACAAACTCAAACCGGACAAGAACTGGAGACGTCAATCCGGCGGCATCCATAGTTTTGTGCTTGTTCAAAACTTGCTAACATAGATGCCGGACACCACCGAACACTGACACAGAACAGAAATTCTGGATGCTGACCATATGGAAACCGGACATTGACGTATTCCAACGGACTTTGTTTGGTTTCTTTCCGTTTCCCCAATCCGTTGAGGTGTGACAAAGCCTTTAGATTGATTTAATGCTATTTCTGGAAACAATTCTATTTGCATATTTTGGTGCTTACATAAAGGAGTAGGCATATTTCAAAATTAAATAAGTGTCTTCCATTAGAACCAAGATGTTTGATTTAGTTTACAGTACTTTTGTGTCCTAGCAACATATGAGGTCTTTTCAAGGCATGTAGTGATATATGACAGTGCATATTCATGTTGGCTGACCCAATGCGATACCGGGATATGCCACTGCACCCAGAACAACAATACCCCACGCATTCACATTATCCAGTCATTGTTATACCCTTGTAATGCCGAGCACCAGGGCCCATATGTATGAGCCAATTTTTAACCATACCAGGGTTAAAGGCGGGTCCCGGGTTATCTAACCCCGGTGTTCCAAATGTGTCACGGGGGATGTATGTGACCAAAGCGCGCCCCAGTTTGCTAACGTTTCAGTTATTTATAGATTTGGGGAACCCCTGTGTGGGTATTTACATTCGTCGATTCGACACTATTAATATCTCCGCCAATGCGGTGGCAGCCTTAATAATGGTTTGAATTTAGGGTTAAATTGATAAAATTTCACTATTTGGCTATGTAACTTTGTTAAATATGATCGCATTGAATAGATTTGGGCCTAATATATTGCCGTCGAATCGGCAGCGATGGCGGCGGCCATTTTTATTTGACATTAGACAGTATGGATATTGACGTCGCTGCGGAGGCGGCGATTTGTTTACTTTACATTCGTCGATTCGAAAATATTAATATCGCTGCCATTGCGGCGGCAGCGTTAATCTCGTTTTGATTTTAGGGTTAATTTAATCAAATTTCACTATTTGACTATGTAATTTTGTTAAATATGATCGCATTGAATAGATTTTGGGCATAATCGCTGTCTAACCCCACCTTTAACCCTGCTTTTGCTTGGGGTTAGTGCAGGCGACATTACGCTCGCTGAGTTAGTTTAACCCGGACACATACATACACAGTTTTCGCTGCTAACCCGCTAAACTCGCTGAAAACCAGCTTCGCAGCGCTAACCCGGACACATACATATAGGCCCTGGGAAGGTAGCGACAACTGCTATTTGTGTGAGTCTTTAGTTTGACACAATGACAAAATATCAAGGATCGATCCCACAACTTCCCATAGAAGCAGCGGGTGCTCAAATCACCAGCCCATCTGCCTCGATCAATCATGCTCGGTTTGCAGTGATACGCAAATTTTATCATTTGCATTTGACGGGATGGGACGGTTTAACCAGTAAGAGCACTGGCTGGCTGCCTATGTCAGAGGTAAAATCTTAACAGAATCAAATCAATGATTCACCAAATTTGTTCATGTCGCTACCTAGCCTAGGACCTATGTCCTAGGCTAGATAGCGACATTGATAGATAATGAACTGGTTTGCTCAGGATCAGGATAATGTGACTGAGTGGGATATTGGGTCGTGGTGGCCTAGATTTCCAATCCGGTAACACTGTTGCATTGCCATGAGTGTCCACTGTCACAAGTCGGTACCCATCCTGATATGACATGACCTCAGATGTTGCCAGGATGTGAAACCTCTGTAGCGTGTAGTGACTGGATGATATCAGAATTACCGTCTTCTCTGTGCGGTGTAATGTTAGCTCAGTACAGCCTTCATTTACTGCTCCCTTCTCTGAACCTCCCCCGCCCCCCCCCCCCTCCACCCCCACCGCCGCCGGCCGGGCATCAAGGAGTCCCTGGGATACTTTGTGTGAGCCCCACAAGGGACCGACTCGTACAGACACAGGATGTCGAACACGACTGGCAGGCCACTACTCGCCTATGTGTGGTGTTTAGTTGACCTTTTGGGAGAGGGGTTTTGCGACACTGCCAGAAATGTGCGTAAATAAATTCTCAGTGCATCCGAGGCTGTGAGGATGCTCTGAGAATTTGTCGTGTCAGAAAATCATCTGCTGATTAATCTGAAGAAAATGCAGTCTCACACCCACCATCACTAGCCCCAGCACCAGCACCAGCTCCAGCACCAGCACCAGCTCCAGCACCAGCTCTAGCACCAGCACCAGCTCCAGTACCAGCACCAGCTCCAGTACCAGCACCAGCACCAACTCCAGCAACAGCCCCAGAACCAGCCCCAGCTCCTGCACCAGCACAAGTAGCAGCACCATCTCGACCACCAGCACCAGCTCCTAAACCAGCAGCAGCATCAGCTCCTGCACCAGCTCTAGCAGCAGCACCAGCTCCTGCAGCACCAGCTACCGCACCAGCTCCAGCACCAGCTCCAGCACCTGCACCAGCATCAGCACCAGTTCCACAACTAAATCAAATTTAGCTATTGTTCCATTTGTTTGCATCACCCCCTCCCTTCAATGATAATGGTTGCTCTGACCAGGATCTTCTACAATTTAGATGTTCTTTGGTTGACGAAGCTACCCTTTGTATGCAAACATAAGTACATTACCGGTATGTGTGTCGTTATGCATTACACGTGTATGGATAGAACCCATGTTAAAGACTTAAATTCCAATGGGCCTGCCCTGACATTTAACGCAAGGCGCCAGCGGTGAGCGTAGACAGGGCAATTGCATCAAATAATCGAGATGATCTAATTACTAGAACACCAGCCCCGGAATGGCAGGAACTGTGGGTTCAGATATCGATCTAGACAAAATGTTCCCTTTCTGTTTTCCATCATACACATGACAGAAAAGCTGGTATGCCAGACAGTTAAGACCTCGTCTGGTTGATCTAATCTGGCAAATCAAAGGCCAGCATTAGATCCAGCAGGGGGAAAAACCCAGACAGATCTGAGAGCCAAGACAACAGACAACTGCCACCTTTGCTGCCGGCCAACTCGGGTGTTGGGTGGGGGTCGCGTGGGGGATGTGGATGGGGGAGGGTTTTATGTGTGGGGGGGGTGGGGGGGGGGTGGAGAGGGGACACGGCGTTTTAGCCGTACTTCTACCAGCCAAATAACCCGACGAGGATTCTCGAGTGGTCGGCGTCCATCATACCCAGCCTGACTTGACGACGACACGCAGATAGTTCCAGCGCGTCCCGCCAGTCGGCACTCCCCTCCCCCATTCACCTCCACTGCCGGCCCGAACCGGAAGTTCTGACACACTGACAGCCAGCGCCCGGCGTCCGCGCCGCTGTAGTAGCAGCGTTGTTGCGAGTTTCCATAGCAACGCCCCGCTTATTTTGAGGTGGGCGGGTTCATTATGAATTGAGAGTGACAAAAAAAAAAAAAAAGGGATGTGATGGGGGTGGGGGTGGAGGGATTTGGGGCTGTTGACACTCGGTCCTGGGAATAGAGAATGTAGGATAGGCTGATCAGTCACCTCCCACGTTGGAGGTAACTGTGTCGGTGTAGTTAGTGCAGTTAGAATAGTTGGTAGGGTTACTGTCGTCAGTGTAATTAATGTAGGTAGAGGGGGTTACTGTACTTAGTGTAAATAATGTAGCTAATGTTATTAGTTTTGTTAATTTAGTTAGTGTAGTTAATGTGGTTAATATGAGTAGTGCAGTTACCGGATTTACTCTAGTTACTATAGTTACTGTAGCTACTGGACTTACTGAAGTTTTTGTAGTTAATCCAGTTATTGCAGTTATTGTAGTTATGGGAGTTGTTGTAGGTAGTGTAGGATTGTGAGATATCCTAGTTATTGTAGTTATTGTGTAGTTAGTGTACTAAATGTAGTTAGTATATTTATTTGACTTAACATAGTTCATATAGATCTTTGGTTAATGTGCTTTATCTGGTGTACAATACTGGTATAACGCCAGCCACTTTGCACAAACTTCTTGTCCATGTATTTACCCCTTTCTGCATTGTGTAGTTAACTCTACATTGGGATACATTTCTAGACTTAGATCTCAGAAGGAGATAAAGGAGGTGACGGGGAAAGGAGAAAGAAATATAATGACAAGAAAGGAGAGGGGGGAAAAGAGGGAAAGTTGTATTTGATTGTTGGGGTTTAGGTCCTAGCAACATTAACTCTTATAAGTACGGGGGTAGAAGAGAGGGGAGAGGGAAAGAAATAGGAAGAGTGAGAGGAGAGGGGAAAAAATGGGCAAGAGAAAAAGAAGGAAAGAGAAAAATAGTGAAACAAAGAAAGGGATAGGATGTGCCGAGATGCAATGTTTAAGGAACACAAGAGTTGATGTAAGAGTTCTGAGTAAACAGCGTTATGTGAACAGTGTAATGTAAGAGGAGAAATGGTTGTATCCTGTACAGATTTCTTCAATCACCAGATGATCTTGCCTTTCTGTAAAACTACAACAATTAATGCGAGCATGAACCATCTTGAGGGCAGCTATTTTCTAACCTAAATAATCTCGTGGAAAATAGATTTGCGTGAGTCATCCTGATGCGTTATGTAAAATTGCAATCGGAACAAATTCTCCAAACTTCATTTGCACAAAGACAGGCTCGACTGATTTTTTCTTGTGGTTATGTGTGTGTGTGGGCGGGCGGATCTTGTATTAGCGTTTTTGAATTGTTTTTAATGGAATTCTTTGGCGATTATTCAGATTCCCAGGAGGGTGGGTGTTGGACAAAGGTTATTTAGACGCCTCAGTGAAATGAGTGAAGACGGCAGGAAGTTGGAGCTGACAACAATCTTTGATGAGTGTCAATTTGCTACACGCAATGTCTTTTGATAAGTGTCAAGTATCAATTTGCTACAAGTAATGACTTTTGATGTGTGTCAGTTTAGGATAGGCAATGACTTTTGATAACGGTCAATTTGCTACAATCAATGACTTTTGATGCA
This sequence comes from Branchipolynoe longqiensis, assembly GCA_030323885.1. Classification (NCBI taxonomy): domain Eukaryota; kingdom Metazoa; phylum Annelida; class Polychaeta; order Phyllodocida; family Polynoidae; genus Branchipolynoe; species Branchipolynoe longqiensis. Next base: position 42,423,067 of record CM059196.1, on the reverse strand, counting down.
TTTCAATTTGATATAGGTGATGACTTTTGAAGAGTTTAAGTTTGTTACATGCAATCACTTTTGAGGAGGGTCAATTTACTATTGGCAATGGCTTTTCATGAGTGTAAATTTGCTCCAAGAAATGACTTTTGATGTAGATCAATTTGGTATAGGCAAGAACTTTGGATTAACTGTGAATTTTCTAGATGTAATGCCTTTTGATGTGTGTCAATTTGCTAAGTGCCATGCCATTTGATACTGTCAGGTTTGCTATCATTTTGATGGGTGTCAATTTGTTATATGAATGTACTTTTCATGGATGTTTATTGGTGGTGATGGCTAGCGGGGGAGGGGGGGGGGGGCTTCTTACGTCATGTCTCACATGCATCATTATTTGAGTTAATTCAATACTGCAACTGACATTTATGAACGTTTCCATTTTTTTTCGGTTTGAGATTTTATTATGTGGAATAAATAATTTAAGATAATTTAAACATTTTTGTGAATAGCAATTACAGGCAAATTAAATTACATGAACTAGTTGCAATTTTTGTCTTGAGTCAGAAACTCTTTTTATTCTGTTGTATTTTCCCATTGCCAATGGTCACGAGAGGTCACGAGAGGTCATGAGGTAGACCTGACCCACTTTCCTTTTGTCATGGCTAGCTGCTGAAATTGAGTTTCAAGTCTCAGCTTCTAGTTTATCAATATTCTCCATGAATTCCTCCAAAGAAGACCAGCAACTCAGTTCGCCTTCTATAATCAGGTCTACGTAAATAGTTTGATTAGGAGAATATTTTATTCAGCATTACTATTAAAGTTTCTTAATCCAATGAAATTGTGACATTTTCAAAAGCAAGACCAGACGCGATGGCAAAATGAGTTGAGCGTCCACCTCCTGTTCTGGTAGGTCGTGGGATTCAAACCTGCAGGTTCGAACCCTGGCCGAGTCAAACCAATGACTTAAAAATTGATACGTGTCACTACCTAGCCTGGTTTGCTGCATTACTAGGAGAGGGCAAGAAGCAGTGGAATGAGGAAGACTCAATTATCTGTGATTGAAATTTCCCCTGCGTAATCAACTAATGTACCAACAACAAAAATGTCAGTGAGGTAGATCTAATCCTCCATATCCAATGTAGAAACGGGTGCACTAATTAAATAAAAGGGAATACTAAGTCTATTTACTTTAACCACTTAAGGGTATGGTGTTAGAATTTTGATGTGCACACTAAAATTAATGTTGCATATTTTCACTTCAATTACCGCCAAAGTTAGCTGTTTATAACAAAACTTACTTCAAAGTAAGGTAGAGTATAAATTCAGTGTCACGGGAGAGGGGGGAGGGGTGAGGTAAGGCTGTTTCTCCCTCAAATATCCAACCTTTTGATTCTTGTAAACACAGGGGGGGGGGGGGGGAGGGTGTTGGCTTATTCTATAACACCTTTATATTATTTCCTCCCGAGGGATCTTTATTCATTTATATTATTACCACACCCACCACTGCACTCCAGTACATTTATTTTCAAGGTGAGGAGGGGAGGTTTGGGGTGGGGGCGGGGTGCCAGGAATCAGACGGTGCTGTTTTATACCGCCGCGCCATTGCAGACGTGAGTCAGATTGTGAAAACGCAAATCCCTCTCCATCTGTTCTGCATACAGCTAGTGCTAACATCCGAAACCCAATTAGTCCAGTGCAGTCTTTTTCTTTTGCCATGTTTTTGTTGTTTTTGTTGTCGGAGGTTTTTGCTTATTGCGAAAATCATATCGTGCCCAAGTATGTGGAGCACTGTTGTAGAAAGTGAGGCAATTTTAATGTGAGAACAGAAATCCCTCCTTTGACTCAACTCTCCTCATTTCTCTTTCCTCTACTCTACCCTTTTTTTTCTCACGGGATTAATTCTCCCCCTGATCAAGGGAGTTGGCTGCTTGGGTGGAGCCCTTTACCTTTTTTCTCTGTCACTTTGTTCTTGTTGCTGGAATCCGCGTTTACCCGCCTTTACCCATCCCTTCCTCCTGAACCATTGCTGCTGCTGGATACGAGTGCTCTGCTAGTGCCGGACCAGAGTGATTCGGGGCCCCTCAATGATTCTTTGTTTAATTGTTGTAAAGACATCCCAGCTTCTATAACATCCCACCTGAAGATTAATCTTCAACCAAAGATCGGACCAATTTATCGGTGCTTTTCTATATTACTGCAGTTCTGCAGCTGATAACCGTCATAAGGTTACAAACCCCCCATAAGCTAAGCTAAGAAGCTGTAGGGAATAGCCCTGTTGGTAAGGACACTGGCTGGTTTTCCCGTATGAGAGTTTGTGGGTTCGAACCCCGATTGAGGAAACCAAAGAATGACAAAATGAGTACGTGTTCACTCCGGTACATTGGCACCTAGCCTGCAGCTCGGCGTTATTGTGGTAGGGCAAGGACCAGTTTGTTCAATATCAGCATAATGTGGCTGAGTCGCATATAGTGGCCTGGTCCTTGTGTCCTGTTAATTGTGACAGCATTATCAAGTTGCTGTGGACCAGACGTGATGGCTGAATGGGTTGAGCGTCCTTCTGTTGTGATAGCTCGTGGGATTCGAACTCATGGGTTTGAACTCTGGTAAAGTCAAGCCAATACCGTGAAAATTAATGCTTGTCGCTTCATAGCCAGGTGCTTGGCATTATTGGGATAGGGCAAGGACTGGTTGGCTCAAAGTCAGGATAATGTGACTGAGTGGGATATCAGGTCATTGTGGCCTGATTTCCCAGTGGGGCAGCACTATAAAATCGACATGAGTGTGCACTGTCACAAGTCGGTACCCATCCTGATATGACCGTAGATGTTGCTAGGATGTGAAACAACAATCAACAACAACAACAACAGAAGATGTTTGTTTTGTATACTGGTTATGTCTGTGTTGTTGTTTTTTTATGCATGTGTCGGTTTACGTGTCTATGTCCGCGTGTTTATGACATGCCACGTATGTTCCGGTACGTAGTGCATGGACCGGAGGCTCAAATTCTGCCTTTTGGCTATGGGTGGGGGAACGGGAAGGAGGAGGTGGTTAAGCGGGATGGGTGGCTCTCAAATCCACCTGGTGAGTTTCCCGAGACTTGGTCCCAGAGCTTGGGTCCTGGAGCTTGGACATGGAGTTTGGATCCCAGAGCTTGAATCTTGGAGATTGGGTCCCAAAGCTTGGTCCCGAAGCTTGGGTCCCATAACTTGGTCCTGGAGATGGGTCCCAGAGCTTGTGTTCCAGAACTTGGTCCTGGACTTGGATCTCAGAGGTTGGTTCCCGGAGCTTGGGTCCTGGAGCTTGGGTCCCATAGCCTGGGTTCTGGAGTATGGGACCCAGAGATTGGGTCCTGGAGCTTGGGTCCTAGAGTTTGGGTCCCAGAGCTTGGGTCTTAGAGCTTGGGTTCGGGAGATTTGGTCCCGAAACTTGGATCCCACAGATTGAGTCCCACAGCTTGGGTCCCACAGCTTGGGTCCCAGAGATTGGGTCCCAGAGATTGGGTCCTGTAACTTATGTCCTGGAGCTTGGGTTCTGGAGCTTGGGTCCCAGAGCTTGGGACCCGGAACTTGCGTCCCGGAGTTTGGGTCCCGGAACTTGGATCTCAGAACTTTTATCCCAGAACTTGGGTCCCGGAGATTGGCTTCCGGAGCTTGTGTCCCAGACGGCGTGAGGCGATAGGGTGACCTGGTTCTGATCCCGCCTGTCCAGTCGGGCCGCGACTGGAGGCTCGAACCGCCAAATCTGAATCACAATCGGGAATTTGTAATGAAATCAGTGACGCGTGACGAGCGAATTGTTACCAGCGGGGTGCCATGCTCGGTATCGTTGGACAACAGATGTAGGGTGGGGCGGGGTGAGGTGGGTGAGGTGCCGCGGGTGAGGTGGGTCGGGGTTTGGGGTGCACACACCCGCACACACCACTCCAATCAAGGTTCAAACTCCAACAAATCTTCGCCGACATTTTATCGTTGACGCACAGATCACCCCATCCGTCTGTGTGTTTGATATGAATGTGATCATGTTCAACTGATAAGATATTGCATTTCCTTCTAGTCTAGCGCCATGAATGATAATAATAGTAGGTATAATTGTAATGCGATAGTGCTAGCAATGATACCAATAACAATTATAATATTATTAGGACTAATATACAAATATTTATATAGATATATGACCTAGAGGGCCGCTACTCAATATAGTGATGACAAACCAAATAAGAATAATATTGGTGTGCGATTATATTGATAATGCCGATATTAAACCTCATATTTACAACAATGATAATAATCATAATATAAATAATAATAATAAAAGTAACAATAAAATAGTGACAATTACACAACATATCTTTTTTGTTGTTGGTACATTAGTTGTTTAAGCAGGGGAAATTTCAGTCGCAGGCGATTGGTCTTCCTCATTCCACTGCTCCTTGCCCTATCCTAATAATGCCGAGCGCCTAGCTAGGAAGCGACAAGTATCAATTTTTACGATCTACCACACGGGAGACGGATGCTCTAACTCATTTGGCCATCCCGTCTGGTCAATCTTGAGGATTAATAACCATCATATTACCCACTTAACCTAGTACTAGTGAGATACAGGAAACCTTTCCTTATGGTCTCTCTCTCTAAAAAAAAAACCACGAAATCCTCTAAGAATTATCATATTTGTAGAAAATTATTTCAGTTGAAATATTTTCTTCGAAGCTATTTTCAGAAAATTAAACATAGTCTGAAAGGGTATTGATAACAAACAAAAACTGGCAGTGAATTTCTGATTCAGGCTCTCGGCCAATCATTTAAAATTAAAGAAAAATTAACATATAGTTTCACGTCGATGAGCGACATGCACCTGTTTTTTTGGTTGATGTTACTTGTTTTCTTTTGTTTGTTCGTTTCCTTGTTTTAAATGATTGGCTGAGTCATGAATGCGCTGCCTGTTTTTTGTTGTGACAAATTCGCCTATGCCCATGTATGATGGCGTTGTTAATAAATATTGGCGCCGTGTCGTCGATAACCAACTGCCGTGCGTGGCTAGTCCAAGTATACTGGCGGTGGATTCTTAGTAAACTCACACGGCTGGCTCGACCAATCATCGGGCGCGGTGCACCTGGCCCACCCCAGGCTTTGTCGCGTGCCCAATGTAAATTCTCTTCTGTGCGCGCATCCAGTTTAAATACCCTCGTTATCAAATTAGACTTAGCCTTTTGGGGCCCAGCCTTGTGATAGAGGGAGGGGAGTGGAGGGTAGGGGAGGGGTGGGAGGTTGGTGGAGAGGAGGGGTGGGGTGGGGTGTGGTGGATGGCTCTCGCTCTCCTTCTCTCTCCTTCTCTCCCCCTCTCTCTCCCTCCCTATCGCTCCCTCTCTCCCCCCGCTGTCTCCCTCTCTCCCCCCTCTGTCTCCCTCTCTCTCTCCCTCCCCTCTCTCTCCCTCCCTCTGTCTCCCTCTGTCTCCCTCTCTCCCCCTCTCCCCCTCTGTCTCCCTCTCTCTCTCTCCATCTCTCCCTCTCTCTCCCCCTCTCTCCCCCTCTCTGTGTGACAGGAACCCTGCAGGGGGGGGGGGGGGGGGGCCTTAACAGTAATTAAAGGCAGTCTCAACAGCATGGTTATATTTAGAATAAGTTAATTGGATGCGTTAATGTGATTCCTGTTAATTGAGAGTAAGCGCATGTTAATCAATTATTATTCTCCCCTTCGGCATAAACGTAATTTACTATTCACACCAGCAGCAGGACTGCAACTAGAAAAACTCCCACCAACATTACTACCACCAGCAGTCCTACCACCAGCAGAAAACCAACCAGCTAGCATGGCAACCCTCGACATTACACACTACTACTGTCACTTGTTGGTTGGATGTTGGAGTTTTACGTCCTGGCAACATCTAAGGTCATATCAGGATGGGTACCAAGTTCTGACAGTGCACACTCATGGCGACTTTATAGTGCTACCCCACTGGGAGACCTGCCACCAGCACCATAACCTGATATCCCACTCAGTCACCTTATCCTGACACTGAGCCAACCAGTCCTTTTTCTATGCTAATAATGCTGAGTGCCTGGCTAGGAAGTCACAAGTATCAATTTTTAAGTCACTGGTTTGACTCGACCAGGGCTCGAACCCATGGGTTTGAATCCTACGTTCTACCAAAACGGGAGACGGACGCTCAACTCATTCGGCACACTCGTGGTGACTTTATAGTGCTATGCCCAGGGATGAAAGTGGTCTCCGGGAAAAAAAGCGGAAATGCTGATATTCTCCCATAGATTTAGCATTGTCAGGGAATCGCGGAAAAATACCGGAAGTCAGGTCTGAACTAAGCCTTGTTGTGACTGAATTATCGCCCATATCTAACAGTTTCTTGCTTAGGTTTTATGTTCTAACTACATCTAAGGTCATATAAGAACGGGATTCGAACCACCGAACTGTTGTCATATATATATCCCATCTTTTGGAATTTTGTTTAACATTGATCAGTGGATATAGAAAACCCGGAAATCCGCGAAACAGCGGAGGTCTTTCATCTCTGTATGCCACTGGGAGACCTGCCACCAGCACCATAACCTGATATCCCACTCAGTCACATTATCCTGACACTGAGCCAACCAGTCCTTTTCTATGCTAATAATGCTGAGTGCTTGGCTAGGAAGTGACAAGAATACATTTTTAAGTCATTGGTTTGACTCGACCAGGGTTCGAACCCATTGGTTCGAACCCTACGTTCTACCAAAACGGGAGACGGACGCTCAACTGATTCGACCATGCTGGTAGTAACAGTGGCATGCGAGTAACAATGGACTATGTACAATGTGAATCTATTACGCTTCCTGTGAATACAGGCCGATGTTCAATTTCTAAATATATACTCCTGTTCTATTCAGTTGAACTGGTGCCATCTGTATTGTAGCAGTCAGGCACATACCTACCAGCGAAGCACCAACCTTCAGCACTTCCCTAATTTATTAAGCGGGGTAACCTGGACCATGGGAGATCGGGAGATCCGAATGAGTTTGTGGGTTCGAATCCTGGTCAAGTCAAACCACTGACTTAAAAATTGATACTTGTCACTTCCTAACCTGGCGCTCGCCATTTATTAGGATAGGGCAACGACTGGTTGGCTCAGTGTCAAAATTATGCGACTGAGTGGGATCTCAGGTCATGGTGCTGGTGCGCTGGTGTCCCAGTGGGGCAGCACTATAAAGACGCCATGAGTGCGCCCTGTCACAAGTCGGTACCGGTCCTGATATGACCTTACATGTTGCTAGTACGTAAAACAACAAACAGTAACCTGCACCACTAGGTGGTAGTAGCAAAACGTAGGGCTATTATCAGTGTTTCTTCCATTCACCACGTGACCGGACTTTGCAGTATATAGACCGCATTCTAATAGTTCCTTCTAATTAACCGAACACGCTGGCCGGATCGTTAGAGCACAGGCATCCCGTGCGGAGGATCACGAGTTTGATTCCCAGTCACGTCAAACCATTGACAAACAAAATTGATACTTGCCGCTTCCTAGCCTGGCGCTCGCCATTTATAGGATAGGACAAGGATCGGTTAGCTAATTGTCAGGATAATGTGACTGAGTGTGAAGAACAGTCTGGTTCTGGCTATGGCTGACATGGCGTAAAACCACCATCATTCAATCACATTAAGCAATCCTAATGACAGATCATATTGACAACGTATAATCACAAATTATAATCACCAATGATCACCCACCATGAATGATCACCAACCATGACAACATATCATGAGCACCAAATCATGAGCACCAATCATAATCACCAATCAGGAAATGATAATCATCCATCACAAGCACATATAATAATAGATAAAAGATTCACCCGGTACTTTTGGTACACGGGTGAACGACAACGTAGTGTAAATACGGGCGAAAATAGCTTTAGTATAGAACAGGAAGTAGAATGCCTGCCTCCAGTATCAAATGGATACTTATATAGGCACAGAGTTGGTGAAATCGGAGAGAATGCAAAATGACAAGATGGCGGCCATAGAACGCCATCGATTTCACTTTTAAATCTTATATTTTTCAACTCAAAGGTAGCGGGGAAATATGAAGACATATACAAAGAATAAATGTTGCTTCTTAGATTGTGAAATTAGGCTCTCATTTCATTTCCCCACTGTTTCGATCATTTTTATATAGGGCTGGTATTCACCCATGTACTGCGAGTACCAGGTGAATCCTTTATCTAATAGAATAGATGACTATGAGTAAGAGAAAGATATTGAAAAGCAGCTGAATTACAATGAATACCAACCCACCGGTCACAAAAAGACAAATTCAATAGAGGGAGTGCACATGACGTCATTACTTAGCAATCAGCGGTCAGCGGGCTGCCATCTTGGATTAGGATTACGAGCACCCTCCATATCCATGTTGTGAGTGCATGCAGATGCAGTAAAACAGAGTTTTCTTGTTATGGGAGGTTCTGGGCAGTTTACATCCAATGTGTTTACTTACATCACTTTAGCAACAACTTCTGAGGCCAAACTGCTCAAAACAGTGACAAATAAACCAACAAATCAGTAAATAAGCACAGTGTAGGCAGTTGCAAGCCTTCTGTATGTCATCCAATATGGCCACCGAAAGTTGTCTTGTGATGTCATTACACCCCCTCTATATGCTAGCAAGAATGGTGTTGGAAAATTGAACCTATTCCGAACCAGCACTATATACTCTTCTTTGCTGTGCGCTACACTCTCATATATGATAAATTACCCGGGCCCAACATGTTTTATGTACAGACTGTTTTTCTTTCCACTGGGCGCTGGGCGCGCCACAGTTCATTACATATATACAAGCGCTAAGTAGGTCACGGCCCATATCTGGCGGCCGTCCAGCGGCGGCGCGCGTAAACTAGGTCAGCACGATTCGGAGGTTTTACGGTGTAAACACGGCGTAATGAGTACACGCCGAGAGCCAGCTCTCACAAAGACCACCAACCACCACCCCCACACCACACACTAACCGTAAACCACCATCACACGGCGTGTATATATACATTCACACGGACAGGATTCGGAGAGAAACACCGTCGTGACCTCAGGATGTAACGTCCAGCGATACCTTGGCCGACATGGTGACAGAAGGTAGGGTTTTAGTGGTGTGTTTTTGAGAACGGGCGCGGCCTCGCCGGGTCGCGCTGCGCGGGGCACGCCGGGATGCCGGGGGCATGCTTTGTTTGTACGCCGTCACTACTCTCGGTGACCCGGCGGCGTGAAGTCAGTGGCAGATGGTTGGGGAATACTTTTAGGTTTTAGTTTTACTAGCTTAAATATACTTATAGTTGTAGGCGACGCGGATTCTGATCTAACACTGGCCAGCTCTGTTTTGTTGTGGTCGAGTGTCGTAGCTTGCTTATTTCACCGGTCAATGGACTGTGTCCCGTGTAAGTTGAACGCGGAAATAAATCATTTCAGCGTCCGCAGCCGCAGGTACATGTGATGTAGTGGGATTCATACCCGCGGTGTTTAAATCCTGGCCGAGTTAAGTCAATGACATACATGGTTATATTTCTCGATATCTAGCCTTCTGACTGGAATGACAATGGGGAAGATCAGTTCTACGCTATTGAAATGTAAAAATAAAATAGTGCAGAACTTATTTTCAAATTTCACTCATACTGTCAATCATACGCATAGTTATCTTACTCAGCTTCCAACACAAATTGACTAATAATACCGACCCACCAAGGGGGGAGGCTATGGACTAACAGGTGTATATATATATACATAAACAAAACTCATATTTGTAAAGGTGAAAAATGAAATCACCAACATCCAGGAAACGGAAATAGCCTTACATGGGGGCCACCATTTGTATATTTGTGTTGAATCACATATTAACCAAAATCCAGCAAACGGAAAAATCTCATCATACTTCGCTACACAGCAAGCAGGGTGGACGACCACGATTGGCTAATAGTATAGTCGAGAGCAAAACAAATGCCCGCTGCCATCGACTTTGCCGATACGTGCATTGCAAAAATTTGATTCTATTCAAAAGTAATAGAAATATAGAACAATTTGGCATAAACATGGATGCACAAATGCAATATTAATAGTCTATTCCGCGGAAAGGACGACCATATTCGAATATCACGAATGCGACTCAAGTCACCCGAGCTGCTAGAATTTCAAATCGAACACCACAAGTGGAGTAAAAAAAATACTATTGAATACAGCCACCAAAGAGGGGGGGGGGTCACTTATCCATATTATAATAGTAGTATAGATAAAAGATTCACCCCTAGTAGGGCCCTACGCAGAGTATGGGGTGAATTTCTCAAATATCTAATAGCAGTACTGCTCTGCTAAGCGATACATTTAAATTGCATTGAAGTATATGTTTTATTATATTTTCCAACTCAAAAGTAGCGCATATATTCTTCAAGACGTACATGAAGAATATAGTGTGCTTCTTAAATTCCCGTCCTGATATGACCTTAGATGTTGCTAGGACGTAAAACAACAACAACCAAACAAACAACAAGCTTCTTAAATTAAGAATTTACCAGCTCAGTTACTTAACCCAGCATATCAAAATTCTTCGCCAGCTTTTCTAATGGGTTGGTTTTCACCCCTGTACTGTAAGTAAGGGGTGAATCTTTTATCTAGGTGGCTAGGGCCTTCGTCAATGAAGGCGTGGGGGAGGGGGCTACTCAGTTCACATGCCGGGCTTGTGAAGGTCCCGTTCATGTTCAGAGTTCTACATCCCGACTGTTGACATGCTGGTTATGTTGTCAACATGATTTCGTGTTGGCGGCGCATGTATTTGTTACTGGTGCAGTGATTATGGTAGTAAAATAAAGACTACATTGCCAAGTAAGTGTGCCGTTGGCGGTGGGCGGGGGTGAATGGAACCTGGGTTAGCTAATATTTGCCACAGAAAACCGTAGATAAAAGATTCACCTGGTACTTGTAGTACACGGGTGAAGGACAACGTAGTGTAAATACGGGCGAAAATAGGTTTAGTATGGAACATGAACTAGAAACTGTGGCTCCAGTATCAAATGGCTACCCATATAGGCACAGAGTTGGTGAAATGGGCGAGAATGCAAAAAGACAAGATGGCGGCACTAGAACGCTGTCGATTTCACTTTTAAATCTTATTAAACTAGATATTTTATTAAATTTTTCAACTCAAAGGTAGCGGGTAAATATGAAGACACCTACAAAGAATAAATGCTGCTTCTTTGATTGTGAAATTAGGCTCTCATTTCATTAACCCGCTTTTTCAACCGTTTTTTATATAGGGCTGGTATTCACCTGTGTACTGCGAGTACCAGGTGAATCCTTTATCTAATGCCATGTACACACATACCGTATAGGATTCGCGCACTAAAACTCCCGATCCGCTTAAAACTGAAAACGGGCCGATTCATTTTTCGAATCGCAATCGTAATCCTAGCGCACACCTACCGTTTTAGTCCTAAAAATCGCGAATCGCAATCGGTAGGTGTGCTAGGGGAGTGCACACCTCACGATTTTTGGGCAGTTTTAGATCGTATACGCTAGGTGGGTGCGGAAAAATGATCGTAAACGGTAGGTGTGTACCGGGCATAAGGCAACCGATGCTTCTTCACAGATTATTCTTGAAATCAGTCAACTTACCACAAAATTATGGATTTGCAGGTGATTCATGATTCAGTAAAGGGGGTTTGGCGAAATTACTCTAGAACGCGCTCTGAATTTAAAAAAAAGATTTTTGTCAAATGAGTTGGTAAAAATCCATAACATTTTGATAAAATGTTAACAAGATTCTCAAAGGTATATCAATTGCAAGAGTCATGGAATTCTTATTAAGACTTATTGTGTACATTGCAGTATTGAGTGTAGAGCTTGGATAATAATAGTAATTTGATGTACAGTGTGGAGAGTAATACTTGTGAGGCCACTTTAAAGTAATGTCCTGACAGGGTGTGAATTGTTTCTGTATATGGGTCGTTCTCTAAAGCCCTGTTTACACGGGCGATTTAAAATGCCACATATAAAACGCCTTGCCTAGATCGACTCACATTTGCCGTGTAGACGCGGTTCTGTGGCGTTTTAGGGCTGAATCGCTTCATATGAAATGCCTCATCTATACCACCTCGGGAGGTGGTTTATTTGAAGCGATTCAGCTTGTTCCCGGGCGGCGATAGTATAAAATAGTAGTGCGTGCCGGGAACAGGGGGAGCAGTAGCTAATCGCTGGTTCCCGGCAGTGTTAGGGCCCGATTACGCCTAAATCTAGTGAATGCGTTCATATTTAACAGAATTACAGACTCAAATAATGAAATTTAATTAAATTAACCTTAAATTCCAAGCGATATTAGCATAGCAGCTACATTTGCGTCGAATCGACGTGTGTAAACTAAACAAAATAGCAGTGCATGCCAGCTACAGGCGCCTGCTTGTTCCCGGCGCCGACACACTTTCAAACTCCGCCGTGTAAACACGCATCTAAAACGCTTCATATGAATCGCTTTGTCTAGATCGTTTCACAATTCCCCGTGTAAACACGGCTTAAAACTGGGTACCACTATTTTGACATGTAAGTCAAAAGTGAAAACAACCCAAATAATAGCAGAACCCATATTCTCATGAATGTTTTACATGTTGTGGATATGGTACAGATGAAAGAAAAGCTATTCTATTTTTGATTTTGATCTCATGGAAATTAAGGACTAAGTTAAAACATCTTGCATAACAATAAAATTAAACACATCAACAACATCTTAACATACAAAAGACATTCAAACACGATTTTAATGATTGAAGTTAAGCGAACAAAAGTATGACTTACAAGAAAAAAAGTTAAAAATAAAAGTTGGTGCAAAATTTGGGTGTGAATGTGTAAATTGTCAGTTTAGCACGAACTCATATCAAAACGCTGCCTCCTATTTCAAAGTAACCTGTGTGCAGCACCGGTTTGGATTATAGACATGTTGCAAAACCCCCACTATTAGATATATCTGATGTGATCATGAGCCTTTATGAAATTCCAATAGCGATTCCATGGCAGAATCGGTAGACCGCGGGCCTCGCGTGCGGGAGATCAGGAGTTTTATTCCCGGTCGAGTCAAAGCAATCATCCAATGACTGTCAACTAGCTTCACATGATCCTCATTGTAAAGGCAATGAATGCTTGTTATGACATAGACTGAGCAGGGTATAGCATAGCCGAATATTGGATAGTCGCATTGACATGGGAATACCGTATAGATGGATGACACGATGATAGCATTGTATAATCTGCACTATTGACATCCTGTTACTGCTTCATAGCTAGGCATTCAGCATTATTAGGATGTCGCAAGGACAGGTTGGCTCAGTGTCAGGATAATGTGACTCAGTGGGATATCAGGTCATGGTGCTGGCAGCCTGGCATCCCTCTTGGGAAGCACTATAAAGTGAGTGTGCGCTGTGACACCTGTCTTGATATGACCTTAGATGTTGCCAGGATGTAGAACTCCAACAAACCAACCAACCCAAATCCTGTTATACTCGTGTTGTAAAACCTACCAGTAATGCCAGTATAATAACATAATCTTATGTTTAGAATTGTCTTGTGCCATTGGCATGTTATGAATTATACAATAGACTACTATTGAGATGTTACGAGGATGTACTAGAAAATAACAATATACATGCTACTACCGACATGGCATTATAATAACCTAGTGTATGCCTCTATTGTATTGTCCCGTATTACAACTACTACTGCTAATATTGCTAATACTACCAACACTGCTAATACTACTAGCACTGTTAATCCTACTACCAATAGTAATACCAGTACACCACTACAGTCATGACAGGTCTATGGTATATATATGAGAATGACTCAAAAGGTGCCAAGCAATATGGGACAAAACTGTGTCCATTGTAATGATCAACATACTATCTGCTTATGCATTTGCTCAGGATAAACTGATTTGTTTTTTACATGGTGTTTCACAATCCCAATAGAATACATATTGATTTGAACCAAAAGTCATTGTGTTTGCAGTGTAACTGTTCACTGTGTGGTTTTGTGTCAATCATTACAATGGACAAAAAAAAGAAGAGTTATCACCTTTTGAGACAGGCTCATATGCTATTGTGACATGCGGTCGATATAGGGGGCTGGTACACTGTTAGTGTTATCAATGTAAATATGTAGTACTACTAATAGTAGCATATAATGCAAGAATAGTACTACTACTAGTACTAGACTGTTGTCACGCAGATGTATATAGTGCTTGGATAATTACTGCAGATTGTGCTCACGTCACAGGTGTAGAAAAGGGTACTGCTACACTCGTGTCCTGGTAGATCTCTCCATAATTAAGCATTTTGGGCTAAGAAACATACAATTTAGTCACTTTACAGGCTGATGTTTACATCGCCATTGATTAGACATGAGTATTTCTTGTTCTAAATATTAAAATGTCAAATGTGTCAACAAAAACTTGTTTCAAAGAAATATATACCCAATATCTGATTAACCCGACTCATTTTCTTGTTCTACCTATGTCATTAACCATAGGATATACATAACATGTATGAATAAAATAAGTAAACTGGACTCTGGCTATGGCTCTAACACTAATCTGAGTGCCCATATTTGTCTAAATCTAAATGCACATGGCATAAGATGTGCATATTATATTGATGTAAATGCAATGCTAGATACAAAATTAATATCTTAATTTAATATATATCTTTTTTTAGTTGGTATTCTGTTTCAAACAAGAGCTGAGATGAGCTGAAACTAGCACATTTCATAGCTGCACCCAGTGTATTAGCATGCGCCATGTGCTTCTCACGGGCTTGTTTTGCTCTGACACATCCCACAATGCACCGCGCCGCTGGACCGGTCATGTAATCTATTGTTGGGATGGGAGCCCAGGCTATAGTCCACACCTTAGCGCCTTTAAGAGAACAACCCTCCCCTCCACACACATGTAAACTCATAACTCTGGCTCTCATCCCCGCCACCACACACACACACACACACACACGCGCGCATCCCCAGTCCGTCCGTGTGGGGTGGGTGACCTGGGGTGAGTGGGGGGGGGGGGGGAATACACATGCCACCATCATGTGGTGTCATGTGACCAGAGAAGCATGAAAGCGACTAGCACCAGACGGTGGAGCTATACTTATACGGACAACGGATGGAGACCTCCGTCTCCGTAATAGACCCGTCAGTCGGCTGTAAGTACAGGGCGGGTCGGCGGCCCCCAGCCCATGGCCGTCATATAAATAAAGGACAAGCACCAAGGCAAGGCTGGGGCCTGTACACGCTAAAGCTGCACTATTGTCATGCAGGTGTCTGTAGTGATTGCGGCATTAGTTCAGGCTGTAGTCATGTCTGATCAATAGCAGACGGTGATGCTTCACTCTTATCATGGTATCCATATTGATGTACCAGAATTACTACTACATCGTATACTACTACAGTAAAACCTCTCTATACCGAACCCTCCACAGATCGACCACTCCCCTATATCGCCATTCCAGCCGCGCGGTGTATTGTGGGATGCATGGAAGAAAAACAAACCCTCAAGAAGCACGTGGCACATGATAATACACTGGGTGCAACTGTGAGATGTGCTACTTTCAGCTCATCTCAGCTCTTGTTTGAAACATAGAATGCCAACTAAAAAAATATATATAATAAATGAAGATATTAACCTTTTATCATTTAGATTTAGACAAATCTGGGCACTCAGACTAGTGTTAGAGCCATAGCCAGTCAGTTTCACTTATTTTATTAATGTTTTTATTTATGTCCTATGGTTACTGACATATGTAGAACTAGAAAATGAGTAAGGTTAATCAGATATTGGTTATATATTTCTCTGAAACAAGTGTATGTTGACACATTTCGCAATTTAATATTTAGAACAAGAATTAAGAATGGTGATGTGGATATCGCTGATTGTTTTGTGTGGAATTGAATGTTTCTTAGCTCAAAATGTTTAAGTATGGCGAGTTTTGTCTTAGCTATATTCATCAGATCATTATATTGCATGTGTGCATACATGTTTATGCCAAATTGTTATGTATTTCTATTCATTTTGAATCAAATCAAAGTTTTTCCCTACGCGTATTGTCAAACTCAATGGCCATTCGCATTTGCTTTGCTGCCAATGCCGTTTTCAGCGCATGTGAGTCGGAACCGTAATCCCGTCTGTTGCTCATCAGCATTGCATGTACAGCACTGCCATTCAGGTAGCACATCGCAAAACCCCTTGTGTACTGTTCAGTTTTTGTACTCAATTCTGTCGCGGTTATTTTTACCACGATGGGATGCCTGAATGAGTTAAGCATCCACTTCCCTAGATACAAGATTCACCCCATACTGCTGCAGTAGGGGTGCAAACCAACCCTATGTAAAAGATGTAGAAAAAACGGGTCAATGAATTGAGAGCCTAATTTCACAATGTAAGAAGCAACAATTATTCTTTACATCTGTCTTGTTATTAGCCCGCTACCTTTGAGTTGAAAAATATAATATAATATCTAGTTTAATAACATTTAAAAGTGAAATCGATGTCGTTCTACGGCCGCCATCTTGTCTTTTTGCATTCTCCCCCATTTCACCAACTCTGTGCCTATATAAATCTCCATTTTATACTGGAGGCAGACATTCTACTCCCTGTTCCATACTAAAGCTATTTTCGCTCGTATTTAGACTATGTTGTCGTTCACCCGTGTACTACAAGTACCGGGTGAATCTTTTATCTACCACTTCCCATGTGGCAGGTTGTGATTACACAAAAAGAGACACTCACACACATATTAAACATGAGAGTGTACAAGACGTTGCTTGGTTGAGTTTTAAGTCCTGGCAACATGTAATGTCATATCAGTATGGCTACCGAATTGTGACAGTGCATGCTCATAGCAACTTTATAGTGCAACCCCACTAGGAGACCCAACCATCTGAACTAGGACCTAATATCCCACTCAGTCACGTTATCTGTACACTGAGCTAACCTGTCTTCTCCCCATCCTAATAATGCCGAATACCAGTGTAAAATATTCTGATATTTGGCATAGGGGGGAATCCAAATGTTCTATTACTGATCGGTGTACGTGACCAGGCACACGTATGTATATATATATATATATATATATATGTATATATATATATATATATATATATATATATATATATGGGTTGGTGGTGCTTGAGTGAGATGTAAATAGACATAGTGGTGCTGGCAGATCTGGGTGTGATTGCACTCAGGGCCTACCCCCTCTGCTGGGATAGGGATCACCACACTCAAAAGGTCAAGGTTGGTGGTGGCCATGGGGCCATAGAGCTTGTGGTGGTGATGGGCAGACCACTGGTATCCATGGGGACCAGGAATGCTGGATCCCTATTGGTAGGGCCAAGAATGCTGGATTCCCATTGGGGGAAAGGGGTGGGGTGATAGTCTACAATGAACCCATGTAACTATATACATAATAAACCAGAGGTATTGATGCTCTCTTCTTCTTTACACTTTATAATCTTCCTTTCTCTTTGTCTGTATTGATTTCACCATAGCCTGCCTACACAGCCAGAGATTCGAGCATTAGACTTTACACCAGGCTAGGAAGCGAGAAGTTCCAATTTTGTAAGTCATTGGTTTGACTCGAACGGGAATTCCCGACCTACCACACGGGAAGTCTGCGTTCGACCAATTCGGCCATCACGTCCGGTTGGTGCAGGAAGTCATGTATTATAATGATTTCTAAAATTTAGTTTTTTGTTTAGCGACCCACCACCACAAAAGGTAGATCTCGGCTATTGGTGGTCGTATATATTATAATGAAGTGGTAAGTATTTGCTGGGACACTTTCACTGCAATATCTACATTCGGACCAGATGTGAGATAAAACCCCGACCATGCTTTGTCATTCGGAGGCATGAGTTATGGTATAT
This sequence comes from Branchipolynoe longqiensis, assembly GCA_030323885.1. Classification (NCBI taxonomy): domain Eukaryota; kingdom Metazoa; phylum Annelida; class Polychaeta; order Phyllodocida; family Polynoidae; genus Branchipolynoe; species Branchipolynoe longqiensis. The sequence goes on along the minus strand of CM059196.1, from coordinate 42,405,160 downwards.
TGTGATGGTTGGAGCGGCACCGCCCCCGCCACAAAACCACATACACATGTTCCGGTATGAAGCTGAAGCTGTGGCCAGGCTTGCTGGGCAGCAGCGTCCGTCCTTTCTGACTACACTGTCATTTTGTAGCACTTGCCTGTCACTAGTGTCAGGACAAGCTAGTCCATTAGTAGATAAAATATTCAACCCATATTTGCAGTATGGGTGAAAACCAGCCCATTAGAAAAAGTGGTTAACGGCTGGGTAAATGAACTGAGCACATACATTCTCAATTTAAGGAGCAAATTATAGATCTTTTATATAAATTATCTGCTACTTTTGAGTTGAAAAATATAATAACACATGAACTTTAATTTACTTTAAAAGTGAAATCGACAACAGTCCATAGTCGCCATCTTGTCGTTTTGCATTCTCTCCCATTTCACCAACTCTGTGCCGATATAAGTAGCCATTTATTACGGGAACCAGGAATTCCACTTTATGCGCCATAATACAAACATTTTCGCCCGTATTTAGATTAGACAGTTGGCACCCCTCCCCCCCCCCCCATCCCCCGTGTGGGGATGAATCTTTCATCTAGTCCATTAGCAGATCATATGGTAGCAGGTAATTAGAGCGTGAAGAGGTTACTACTTCTCAAACGTACACTACTGTAGAATATACAACGAACATTTAATGTAACTGATGCTACTATTAAAGTCGGGAAATTAGATTATCTACAGGACATATTTTTGTTGCTGGTCTGAGTGGTTCCCCTCCCTTGGTATATATACATATAAAGGATACCTGTAAAACCACACGCCAGAAGTATAACATTACCAATAAACTGCATAATTTCACCTGTCCTTTTGGGACCGAAGACCCATCAAACAAATTGAGACACTGACATGGGACTTTACACCAAGTAATAGAAGAGAAAGAAGAAGATTAAGAAGAGGAGGAAACCCAAATCTTCCTCCTGACTCTTTGACAGACTCTTCAAAGACGAGCTCTGACTCAGATACTAAACACATGGGCAAATACCCTAAATCGTGGGGGAAGGAAACAAAGAATTACAAAGTGCAGAGGAGCATAAAGATCCACATCACGAGGCTAATGAGAAAGACCATTCAAGGGCACTTCAATACCGTTAAGCTGGCTGAGGTAATCATCAAAATGGCCAACAAGTTTACAGGAATTAAAGGTAGCCTGGAATCTGCAATCAAAGAGATGGATCCTGAGGTGAAACTCAGTGAGGGGCGTAACAAGTTTGAGGCGGCTCTCGGCCCTAACAGCCATCACGCCCATAGGGAACAGGATGATGGTGCAGAACAAGTTCTCATCATGCTGTGATGACATGAATGGGGGAATTGCTTTGCTTACAGCAACAAGAAACTTCCTCTCCTACAATAGGTTTGAGAATGTACTCAAGGCGGTCTGCACTGATGCAGGCAAAGCGGTGGCTCGGTCCAAAAAAATCAATGACATCGATGGGAAGGAATACAGACTATTCCTTGCACCAAAGCCAATCAAGGGAAAGCCACTAGACACAACCAAAATGTTTGGCAGTCAGGTCCAGTACTTGTTTAAACAAGTGGAGACCAGTTCCAAGTGCAGCAAACACATGGAAACGGACAAAAAGAAGTCGTTGGATTCCAATGACGGGCTAGAATTATGGGAACAGGCCCTTCAAGAGGGAGTTCAACGCCCAGAAGCCGTTCCTCCACCCAGGGAACAAATAGAAGTGGCGACTCAAACAACACCAGTAAGCAATACATTTCAAGCTGGTAATTGCAATAACTGTCTTTGGGAATGGAATAAAGTTACATATAACTTAACTGTCCTTAGAGTAGCAGAAGGGGTAAGGATCCCATTAATAGAAGAACCTATTCAGGATAATATACCTTTCCCACGCCGATTTCGGGTTCAGAACGCGAAGCATCAGACAATCAAGTCCTTGAGTTTTGCACAAAAAAAAGCATTATAGAACCAGCACTACACATTGCTGGGGAATTCATCTCCAATATTGTCTTACGACCAAAACCAAATGGAGACTAATTTTAGATCTAACTTTATTTAACAAATTTATAGAATACAAACACTTTTAAATGTTTTTATTAGTCACACAAGGCGCCTGGCTAGCCAGCGTTGATCTTAAAGATGCATACTACACAGTACCCATCTATAAACATGATCAAAAGTATCTAAGATTCTGTTGGAACGGCAAACTTTATGAGTTCACTTGTATGCCGAATGGACTGGCTTGCTGTCCACACATTTTCACAAGGTAACTTAAACCAATTTTTTCCTTTATGGCTAGGAAAGGAATATCATGTTTCCATACATTGATGATTCATTTATTGTCGCGCAAACACAACAACAATGCCAAACAGCAGTAGAAAAATTATGTGAAACGTTTACAAAATTAGTTTTCTACATACATGAAACTAAATCAGACCTAACGACAACAAACAAAGTAAAATTTCTGGGTTTCTTTATTGACAAACAAAAATGACCATTTCATTAACAGAACAAAAAGTTGATAAATTCACAACAGCAAATATATTACTACAATTGAACAAACCAAAAATACGACAAGTCACAGTGTTGATAGGAATAACGATAGCCTATGTACCAGCTATTCTATATGGCAAGGCTCATATTAAATCCTTGGAGAGAGATGACAACTTAGCGCTTGCACGTACAAAAGGAATCTTTGAGCGTCCCATGACAATTTTGTCAGAAGGCCAAAACAATATAATCTGGTGGCTTTCACACATTACCAACTCACCGAACGCTATTAGCATGGACCAGACGGGATGGCCGAATGAGTTAGAGCATCCGTCTCCCATGCTGTTAGATCATGGGGTCGTTGGTATGACCCTGGTCGAGTCAAACCAATGACTTTAAAATGTATACTTGTCGCTTCCTAGCCAGGCGCTCGGCATCCTTAGGTCAGGGCAAGGACTTGTGTGCTCAGTGTCAGGATAATGTGACTGAGCGGGATACCAGGTCATGGTGCCGAAGGCCTGGTTTCCCAGTGGGACAGCACTATGTTGCCATGAGTGCACACTGTCACAAGTCAGTACCCGTCCTGATATGACCTTAGATGTTGCTAGGGCATAAAACAACAACAAACAAACAAACCACAGTATAACCCCGTTAAACCAAGCTTGAAGGGACCCTAGAAATTTGTTGGGATTAACCGATCATTGGTTTAACCAAGCTTTGACTTTGACTTGGCTTTGGCAAAAACAGGGGCGCATTATGAATGAACAATGTATGTGGACACTGATTATTGTTTTGTATGTATATACAGTTCAACCCCATTAAACCAACCTCGGTTAAATCAAACGATCGGTTAATCCAAACTTTTGTCGGCAACCTGGCAAAATACTACCATTTACCATATAAAAAAAGTTTCAGATGACCTTAAAAACACAAGAAAGTTTCCTTTAACTGTACCGGAAGTGGCCTGGGGCAGACAATTTTGTTTGGATTAACCGATACTTTGGATTAACCGACTTTGGTTTAACCAACTTCTTTATATGATAAATGGTAGTATTTTGCCGGGCCGCCGAAAAAAAGTTTGGATTAACCGATCGTTTGGTTTAACGGGGTTGTACTGTATTAGGATAGGATACCCTAACACTACAGTTACAACAGACGCTTCATTAGAAGGCTGGGGGCCCATAGGGACCAACAGACAAGAGGTGACCGTTAGATGGAAGATGAAATCTCCGACCACATCAATGTGTTACAGCTTAGAGCCATTTATCTGGGACTCACATCCGTAAAAATCATGTAAGAGTTCTAACAGATAACAACAGCTATGGCTTACATTTGTAAAATGGGAGGGACTCATTCCAAACCATGTAACAATCTGGCCAAACTCATTTGGGATTGGGCAGAGAAACACTAAATCTGACTAACAGTAGCACATATTCCAGACAGCAAAAACACTTTGGCTGACAGGAAAAACTGACACTTCCATGACCATCTAGAATGGTCATGGAAGTGTAAGTTTTTCGTCGCAAATACCCTACCACAACTATCATGTTTCACTGGAACCAAATCGAAAACACAATAAGTATCCATACAAAGTTCAAATGATTTTTTTATCCTAAAGAGTATGTACAAGATTGCTGGACCCGGATGTGCTTCCTTCTCCTTGACCCATGACTATCCACGGTTAGTACCTCGGGAAAACACCAGTTATCCATCATCTGTACCCAGGTAAGCTTTGTATAACTATCCATACTGTATACACAGTCAAACCTCTAAATCGATCGACCATGCGACCAACTATTAAGTGGTCAATTTAGAGAGGTGGTCGGTTTAGGGAGTTAGAATATGGTTACAATGGTATTGCTGGGACCCAAATGAAGTATATATATGCACACTCACACGCAGAGTCAGCCCTCACAGGGCTCCCTCCAATTGGACCTGACGTTTGTGAGGCTCGGAGGTCAGAAGAGTTCATGACCACATGTTACAAACAAGTCGCAGAGCCAGTTAAAGACCCCCCCCCCCCCCCCGGCCCCCATTCGTTCTCCATCTGACTGCACCTTTCGGGAAGCAGGTGGTATAAAGAGTGTTCCTCTCTTCGGTAAGAATTGCAGGCAGCCTGGTAGGAGGCTTTTCCCCTCCTATGTGCCGCCACTGGGTTCCAGCCAAAGCAACTCTTTCGAGCACTGTCAGAGAAATGAAGAAGAAAAACATGTCATGCGGTTTTTTATAGTTAAAAAAAAAATTATTATAGAAAATTCGTAATGCACAAATATAGGCACTCACTCGCTGCTGTGCTTGAAGATTGTTCTGGTGTTCTCTTCTGTTCTTTTCTGTTTGACTCTATTATCACTTGCTTTGATTTCCACTTTCATCCCTATACACAGATTGTTCTGGTGTTCTCTTTTATTCTGACCCAGTTCTTTTCGGTTTTGACTCTAGTATTATTGCTTAGTATTGATTTCCACTTTCATCCATATCTACATATTGTTCTGCTGTTCTGTTCTGGCCCGGTTCTTTTCTGTTTTGACTCTAGTATTATCGCTTAGTATTGATTTCCACTTTCATCCATATCTACATATTTTTCTGTTCTTTTCTGGCCCGGTTCTTTTCTGTTTTGACTCTAGTATTATCGCTTAGTGTTGATTTCCACTTTCATCCATATCTACATATTGTTCTGGTGTTCTCTTCTGTTCTGGCCCGGTTCTTTTCTGTTTTGACTCTAGTATTATTGCTTCGTGTTGATTTCCAATTTCATCCATATCTACAGATTGTTCTGGTGTTCTCTTGTGTTCTGGCCCGGTTCTTTTCTGTTTTGACTCTAGTATTATTGCTTAGTATTGATTTCCATACAATCTCTAAGAAAATGTACAAACGTTTAGCAGCATTTGAGATGTGGACTTATTGAAGGATGATGAAAATATCATGGACAAAGAAGATCACCAACAAAGAAGTTCTCAGAAAAATTAAAAATAAGAAAAGCTTGTTTGCCACTATACAGACAAAGAAACTTATTTATTTTGGCCACATCATTCGTCAGAGTTCAATATACCATACATTGTTGGAAGGGAAGGTGGATGGCAGCAGAGGGAGAGGGAGACCAAGAACATCATGGTTTACAAATATTTCACAGTGGACAGGCTTGAATTATTCACTGTCTATCAGAACAGCACAACATCGGGATAAGTGGAGAACCATTGCATCCAACCCTCGACTAGAGGACGGAACTATTGATTGATTGATTGATTTCCACTTTCATCCATATCTACATATTGTTCTGGTGTTCTGTTCTGTTCTGGCCCAGTTCTTTTCATATTTGACTCTATTATCGCTCAGCTGAGTCGGGGTTGATTTCCACTTTCATCCATGTATACAGTACATGATATGTATATGTATATAATATACATTATATTATGCAAGCGGGGGGAGTGGAAGAGACGGGTATGCAAGTGGGGGGAATCGAAAAGGAGGGAATGGAAGAGAGGGGAATGCAAGAGGGGGGGGGGGGGGGGATAGGAGGCGGGTATGCAAGAGCTGGAAGAGAGGGGAATGGAAGAGGAGGCCGAATGGAACTTGGAAGAGGGGGGAATGGAAGAGGATGTCATAAGAGGCGCTCATGCTGGTCTAGTTGAGGCAAATGACACCAGGTGTCTGGAGATTAGTCGTGAACCGGATGGTATATGTGAGCGCTCTAGTCTTTCACAGTCGAGATATGTGTATTGTCCCCCGTTTTCAATTTTATTCGCGTTGCATCGAGCAGTGAGTTTTAGCCCATGATACGTATATGGGAGGTGTGTACCAGGCTTTATGTGTTTGACGGTGAGTGAGTGTGTAATCGGGGAGGGGGGGGGGGGTCACTGGGAGCACCCGGTAATGGCTCCATTTGTGTGTCGGGAGGGAGGGGGGGGGGGGGCGACTCGTGCACGTCCTGGGTACAGGGGGCGCTGGCGAGCGGCGACCTTGATCCAGCGGTGTCAGCACCCTGGAACACGTGACTTTAGCTATTCGCCAACCGCTGTTTACTAACCGACGACGCGCGCCACCTACCAGGCTAGGAGAGCGCTATTTCCTGTATGTTCGCGCTTGATTGTTAAGGGAATGTGGGTGGTTGTTGCAGTGAGTGATAATATGGGATGTTGCCCCTATTTAAAGCTGTGTATATATACATATATATATATATATATACACATATATATATATAGATATATACTCCGGTGGGACTGACTGGTCAACACCCCGCATAGGCGAGGTGGGCGGAGGGTGGCGCCACCAGTAGTGTTGCGTCTTACACAGTATAACAATGACAATAATTCCCTTCCATATATTTGTACTTGCATAATGTGTTGCACATCGCAAATACTATACCTGTAATATAGACTGCTATGACTGGACAGGATGGCTGACACTTTGACAGTAAGAGCTCTGGCTGGCTTTCTGTAGGTTCTAATAGTAATAGTGACCGAGTCACACCAACATTATTCCGTATCGCTATGTAGCCTGGCACCTGGCATTATTAATATTACGTTCGGACTACTTTTCGCAACACCATGATAATGTGACTGAGTGAGATACCAGGTCATAGTGTAAACGGCCTGGTCTTCCAATGGAGCAGCACTATAAAATTCCGATGCGCGTGCGGCACCACAAGCCGTTAACCATCCTGATACGACCTCAGAACTGGTTGGCTCAGTGCCAGGATAATGTGACTTGAGTGGGATATTATTAGGTCAAGTTGCTGGCGGCCTGGTCTCCCAGTGGGGCAGAACTATAAAGTCGCCATGAGTGCATGCTGTCACAAATAAGTACCCGTCTTGATATGACCTTAGAGGTTGCTGGGACGTAACACAACAAACACACATGACCTCAGATGTTAATAGGACGTGAAACCCCGAAGATCCATCCGCTGCTGATCTATCCGTCAGACGTGACAAACCATGTGATTGTGTGACATTTAACCTGAATGCTGTCAGGGCGCGTGTATGTGCGTTATGATTCTCCCTCTTATTACCCCCCCCCCCCCCAACCCCCCAACCCCTCCTCCCCCAAATCTATCGGCGTATCGCCCAACGTCCGCCACTACCCCCATAAGCGATATGATCGCGGTCATTACGATAACAATCAACCCCAACTCTGCACGAAGTGTTTGCTGCGTTTCAACGGTAGATGGCGTGGGAACTGACTGTGCAGCATACACTCAGCCCACGGCCGTCACACCAACTCCATTTAGTATCTTAAAAAGCTGGCGTCTCACTTAGTGCTGTATAATCAGGTGGTTTTGAGTTTCGGACATTATTTTAAACAAATGTATTTGAAGTTGCTCATTATTATTTACTATAATTATATTTTGAAGGCATTATTTTACTGGTTAAACCTGATGTTTAAGGTGTAAAGAGGGTAAGTTACTTTGAATGTGGATGTTGAAATTTTGTTCACCGTAAACTTGAACTTTGTTCTATTAATTTGACTTTAAATTCCTTTGCTGTACTAATAAGTGATTAACAAATCAGCTGGTATTTAAGGTCGATATAGGGAAAATACCTCTATATGTTTTGCTTTTGAAAATACAGTGCTTTCATCGGGCTATGCAGCATTAAGTTGGAAGCAACGGCCCTACTTATCTTCACTACTATTTCATAACCGCCCTCCTGTGCAGATTGGGCATGCTTCCCGTTCAAATCACTGGACGCGGTGGCTTTATGAGTAGAGTATAGGATTCTTGTATGGAAGGTCGGGAGTTCGATTCCCGCTCAAGTCAAAATAATGACTTGCAAAATGTATTCTTGTCTCTACCAGTACCAGCACCAGCATAGCGGTATATATAGCCCTCGGCATTACTAGGATAGGGCAATGACTGGTTCACTCAGTATCAGGATAATGTGACTTGAGTGGGACATTGGGTCATGGTGACAGTATGTTGCCTGGTCTTCTAGTGGGGAAGCACTATAAAGTCAACATGACTTGCACACTCTCACAAGTCGGTACCCATCCTGATATGATTTCAGGTGTTGCCAGGACATAACACATCCAAATAAATTCAATACAGATCTGACGGTCATCCAATATCCCAGTCACATTATCCTGACATTGAGCTATCCAGGCCTTGCCCTATCCTATTAATACTAAGCTCACAAGTGGCAAGTATCCATTTTGCAAGTCATTGGTTTGACTCGACTAGGGTTCGAACCCCACTATCTACCAACATGGTAGACGGATGCTCAACTAATTCAGCCATCCCGACTGGTACTGATGGGTATAAAATAATTTAGAAATTCTATATCGCACATGGCAAGGTAGTATGGACGTATCAGTGTGAACAACATGTTATATCACACATGGCGAGGTAGTATGGACGTGTCAGTGTGAACAACATGCTATATCGCACAGGGCGAGGTAGTATGGATGTGTCGGTGTGAATAACGTGCTATATCACACAGGGTGAGGTGGTATGGACGTGTCAGTGTGAACAACATGCTATATCACAGAGGGTGAGGTAGTATGGATGTGTCAGTGTGAACAACGTGCTATATCACACAGGGTGAGGTGGTATGGACGTGTCAGTGTGAACAACATGTTATATCACACAGGGCAAGGTAGTATGGACGTCTCAGTGTGAACAACATGCTATCTCACACAGGGTGAGGTAGTATGGATGTGTCGGTGTGAACAATGTGCTATATCACTCAGGGTGAGGTCGTATGGACGTGTCAGTGTGAATAACATGCTATATCACACAGGGTGAGGTAGTATGGATGTGTCAGTGTGAACAACATGCTATATCGCACAGGGCGAAGTAGTATGGATGCGTCAGTGTGAACAACATGCTATATCGCACAGGGTGAGGTGGTATGGACATGTCAGTGTGAACAACATGCTATATCGCACAGGGCAAGGTAGTATGGACGTGTCAGTGTGAATAACATGCTATATCGCACAGGGTGATGTTGTATGGACGTGTTACTGTTAGTGTGAAGAACATGCTATATCACACAGGGTGAGGTAGTATGGACATGTCAGTGTGAACAACATGTTATATCGCACAGGGTGAGGTGGTATGGACGTGTCAGTGTGAATAACATGCTATATCGCGCATGGCAAGGTAGTATGGACGTCTCAGTGTGAACAACATGCTATATCAGACAGGGTGAGGTAGTATGGATGTGTCGGTGTGAACAATGTGTTATATCACTCAGGGTGAGGTGGTATGGACGTGTCAGTGTGAATAACGTGCTATATCACACAGGGTGAGGTAGTATGGATGTGTCAGTGTGAACAACATGCTATATCACACAGGTCGAGGTAATATGGACGTGTCAGTGTGAACACCATGCTATATCACACATGGTGAGGTAGTATGGATGTGGCAGTGTGAACAACATGCTATATCACACAGGGTGAGGTAGTATGGACATGTCAGTGTGAACAACATGCTATATTGCAGAGGGCGAGGTAGTATGGACGTGACAGTGTGAACAACATGCTATATCGCACAGGGTGAGGTAGTATGGACATGTCAGTGTGAACAACACTCTATATCGCACAGGGCGAGGTAGTATGGATGTGTCAGTGTGAACAACAAGCTATATCACACATGGTGAGGTAGTATGGATGTGTCAGTGTGAACAACATGATATATCGCACAGGGCAAAATAGTATGGATGTGTCAGTGTGAACAACATGCTATATCGCACAGGGTGAGGTGGTATGGACATGTCAGTGTGAACAACATGCTATATCGCATAGGGCAAGGTAGTATGGATGTGTCAGTGTGAATAACATGCTATATCGCACAGGGCGAGGTAGTATGGACATGTCAGTGTGAACACCATGCTATATCATACAGGGTGAGCTGGTATGGACGTGTCAGTGTGAATAACATGCTATATCGCACAGGGCGAGGTAATATGGACATCTCAGTGTGAACAACATGCTATATTACACAGGGTGAGGAGGTATGGATGTGTCGGTGTGAACAACGTGCTATATCACTCAGGGTGAGGTGGTATGGACGTGTCAGTGTGACTAACATGTTATATCACACAGGGTGAGGTAGTATGGATGTGTCAGTGTGAACAACATGCTATATCACACAAGGCGAGGTACTATGGACATGTCAGTGTGAACAACATGCTATATCACACAGGGCGAGGTAATATGGACGTGTCAGTGTGAACAACATGCTATATCACACAGGGTGAGGTAGTATGGACATGTCAGTGTGAACAACATGCTATATCACACAGGGTGAGGTAGTATGGACGTGTCAGTGTGAACAACATGCTATATCACACAGGGTGAGGTAGTATGGACATGTCAGTGTGAACAACATGCTATATTGCACAGGGCGAGGTAGTATGGATGTGTCAGTGTGAACAACATGCTATATCACACAGGGTGAGGTAGTATGGATGTGTCAGTGTGAACAACATGCTATATCGCACAGGGCGAGGTAGTATGGATGTGTCAGTGTGAACAAGTTGGTTGGTTTGGTTGTAGAAATAGACGCACTGCTTCCAGACCATCCTGTCTGGTATGTATGGGGAACTTGATTGATCTTCACATCTGGGGTGGGGTAGGGGGGTACGATGGGGGAGGGGGGGTCCATGGAGATGTGTGCGATTCAAAGGACCCTGGAGTCATCAAGATGCCGCCACCACCACCACCACCACCACCACCACAGTGGCAGAACCTGAATTATTCACATATTGAGACCTGCTTGTGGAAATAAACCCAGTCACCCAGTTATCCCAGGTTTGTGCGTGGGAGAGTGATGCTTTGCAAGGCTATTACAGAAAGAGGATTTGTAAAGAAAAGTTATACCGGTATCTAAATGCAGGTTTTTTTTCATCTCACAACATCATTGCGGGTTAATAGCAGAACCTGAATTATTCACATATTGAGACCCGCTTGTAGAAATAAACTCAGTCACCCTGTTCTGCCCGGTTTATGTGTGTGACATTGATGCTTACCCAATTATGTCAGGTTTCTGTGTGGGTGTGGGTGTGGGTGTACTTTCCAAGGCTATTAAAGAAAGAGGATCTATAAAGAAAAGTGTTGACACCGGCATCGAAATGCGTTTTTCTGAATTTCGGAACGTCATCCCTGGTTAATGGCTTTTCTACCTTTTTTTATAGACCTTTTTTTCACAGAGCTTGCAGCCCAGTGAACTTATACCCACAACATTCGTTCTTCTCACTGCCGTCAGGGGGCGGGTTGATTTCAGAAATCTACAATACTTTTTCTGTGGGACATGCTGCCCAGTGAGCGGCTACCGTCAATATAAGTTATTGCTACCGCCATCAGAGGGCGGATTGGTGTTGGAAACACTCTAGTAGACCTTTTCCACAGAGCATGCTTCACAGTGAGCTGCTACTAACAAAGGTTGTACTTAATATCGCTTTTCCACCGAGGATTTTCCATGCAGTGACTTGCATGCAACCGAGGGCCTTATTTTGGTCAACTACCACCAGAGGGTGGGGCGGTGGTGTAAATCTTCTATGAGCGCATTTCCACAATCCATGCTGCACCGCTAGCTGATGTTACTGTTAGCCACGTTAGTTCTTACACTGTTCCAGTGCCTTCCCAAGGCAGATTGGATGTTGAAATCCTCTGCGAACTACATCATTAAATCACGCCCCTACTGTTGTGGGAATCTTCTTAATACATGCGCCAATATTTAATCTGAATGTGTAAGATATAATCTTAGAGATAATGTTTTTGCTTTGGAAAAGTTGATGGTTTTATCGGATACTATTACACGCATAAATCAAACTTTGATGCCCTTTGCAAACTTTATAAACCTCCGCTACTCCAGCCATATCTAGTTACTGTCACACACATTTATTTACCCTTTGGCTTACCGACCACATTCCATGTTCTCTTTTCACTCAACTTTGTCAACATCTTACCCCCTCCCACCTGCCTCTCCTCCCCCCCCCCTCCCTCCCTCCCCTCCCGCTCTCCCTCTGCCCCCGCTCCCACTCCCATTCCCTCTGCTATTCCTCCTACTCTCCCCTTCCCTCCATACTTCCCCCTTCCATCCCCTCTTCTCTATCCCCTCCTCCCCGTTCTTTCCCTGTATCATCCCCCCCCCCCCCCACAGCCACTCTCCTTCACCTCTCTATTCCGCACCCCCCCCCCCCCCCATCTCGTTCTTTCCCTCACTCTCATTCTCCCCTGCCCCGTACCCCTTCCCTCCCCTGCCCCGTACCCCTACCCTCCCCACCTCCCTTCCCTCTCCTTCCCTCTCATCTCCTCTCTCTCCTCTCTCTCCTCCCCCCTCCTCACTCTCTCCTTCCCTTCCCTCCCCCCGTCCTGATATCCTTGCTTTGCTAGCTTCACCACCCTTCCCTTCCCCCCTTTCCTTCTCTCATTCTTCTCCTGCACCTCCACCCTCCTCCACCCCTATGTCCCTCCTGCAACCGAACCCCATCCACAAATAGTCCCATCAACAATGTAGTACACTATGCATATCTGTAGGCCATCCTTTACCCCCCCCCCCCCCCCACACACCACACAATCACAATCACTCACTCACGTCGCTACCACAGCGCCACCTACGGCCGCCCCTCACCCGTGTCAAAAGTACCCCGTGCGTGACTGGTGTGCACGACGCCGTAGTCATAGTGACAGTCGCCATAACTACATGTTGACAAGCAAACAACGACGACGCGCTGACGGATGAAGAAAGGCCTGCTTTCCCAGAGCCATCAGTTCCCGCCTATCGCGATAGTCACGCGGGGGAGGGGGTGTCTGTGGGTGGGTGGTGGAAGGGGTGTGGGATGTGGGGTATGGGTTCTGGTGGGTGAAATAAGGGAGACGTGGGGATGAATTGTGTGGGTTGATGTTGTGGAGGAGGGGGGGGGGGGGGAGAGCATGTTCTACTGGTTAAAGCGGGGAAAGCATATGGAGATGAGCTCTCTGTGTGTGTGTGTGGGGGGGGGGGGGGGTTGTGGATGGGAGTTGTGCGAGAGGGCGATATGTGTGTGTGTGTGTGTGTGGGAGGGGTATGGATCTAAGAAAATGAGTATCAGTTGAAACTGTTATTACTATTAATAGTGTTAGAGCGGGGTGGGTATATTTGGGTGAGATTATGGTGGTGTATGGGGTGGGCGGTGTGTTTTGGGCTGACATGAATTATGGGGAGGTGTGTGTGTGGGGGTGGGGGGTTATATATAGATGTACACGTGGGAAGTTTTGGAGGGGGCGTTGAGGTAGGGTTCTATACATGTGCAGTGTTGCTTAGACATCTCTGGGGAGGTGTATTGTGCGCGATGTGGGATGGGCCGGACCTCTATATAAATGGGTTGTTGTGTGTGGGAGTGGTGTGTGTGTGTGGGGGGGGGGGGTGTTCACGTTACTCTACCATCTATATTGATACGCCTCACACCGCCAACCTTTTCAACATACTCTGACGTCACTATATGTCGGTGACTGAGAGAGTATGCCGTTAGTTGCCCCCAGAGGGCGTGGCAGATCTGGGCGACCAATCAGAACCCGTAACTCATGTACGGGAGGAGAGATTAGATAAGGCGGAGGGGGCAGATCAGAGATACTGCTGGCTACCATCATGTGCTGAGTGTTATGTTTCTGTGTGGGGTGCGGTGGGAGGGTTGGGGTGCGGTGGGTGGGTTGGAGTGCGGTGGGAAGTTTGGGGTGCGGTGGGAGGTTGTGGTAGGGTTGGGGTGCGGGGGTGGGTGGGGTGCGGTGGGTGGGTTGGGGGTGCGGTGGGAGGGTTGGGGTGCGGTGGTAGGGTTGGGGTGCGGGGGGAGGGTTGGGGTGCGGTGGGAGGGTTGGGGTGCGGGGGGAGGGTTGTGGTAGGGTTGGGGTGCGGGGGGAGGGTTGGGGTGCGGGGGGAGGGTTGGGGTGCGGTGGGAGGGTTGGGGTGCGGGGGGAGGGTTGGGGTGCGGTGGTAGGGTTGGGGTGCGGGGGGAGGGTTGGGGTGCGGTGGGAGGGTTGGGGTGCGGGGGGAGGGTTGGGGTGCGGTGCCTAGAGAACATGTCTTTTGTCGCGGACCCATTTGTTCAAATGTGCTATCATTGCATGTCATCGGGTCATGTGATTGCACCTCTTTAGTCACACCCTCCACCTGTCAAGTAAGCCCCCCTCGCCATTTTTTCTTCTTTTCATTGATCCTTTCGGTGTTTTTTTAAAAACCGATTGAACGCCATGTTGACGAAATATAAGGTTTTTAAATCAGGATTCATATTCAAATTATTTGCTGAGTTTGATCAACATTCATTGGTAATGTCCCCCTATCTCTCTATTGTTATGTACATTATATATATAGCATAATATGCCCTCATTTGACTGCTGTATTGAGATATTATACAGCGATGGAAACTATACCTAATGTGCTGCCACCTGCCGATAGTTCTTACCAGCAAGGGTCAGCGCAGTCAAGACTGCCTGCCATCATGTGGTAGTGGGGCTCATTATGGAATATAATGATATGTTACATGGTCAATGTACTAGATTTGGGATTTCCACATTAGTTTTTCTTGCAAGCATATATTTCAGCCATCATTATGTCAAAGTCCTGATATGAATCCATAAGATGTTTGTTTGTTTGTTTGTTGTTGTTTCACGTCCTAGCAACATGTAAGGTGATATCAGGACGGGTACAGACTTGTGACAGTGCACACTCATGGCGACTTTATAGTGCTGTCCCACTGGGAAACCAGGCCGCCGGCACCATGACTTGGTATCCCACTCAGTCACATTATCCTGACACTGAGCACACCCATCCTTGCCCTGTCCTAATAATGCAGAGTGCCTGGCTAGGAAGCGACAAGTATCAATTTTTAAGTCATTGGTTTGACTCGACCAGGTTTCGAACCCACGAGCTACCAGCATGGGAGACGGACGCTCTAACTAAGATGTAGAAATGGAAAGTGAATGTGTTCGGATTGCATAGATGAATCTCGTGTATTATCATTAGTATCATTAAGTATCATTTGTATTATTTGCATTACGAGTAATACTAGTAATATTAGTATTATTAGGCTTACATTATTATTAGAAGTATAATGTTAGTATTATTAGTATAATATTAGTATTATTAGTATATTATTCAAGGATGAAAGATTTCCGCGATTTCGCGGATTTCCGGGATTTTCCCTGTAGCTATAAGTGTATACTAATACGTTGTTCAAACGCCGCAGCTCTATAAGTGTATACTAATATGTTATTTTATGCTGCAGCACCATCAGCGTATACTGTTGTGTGGTGCACAGACTTAGCACTATCACTAATACCTGTTTCAAACATATTTGTATGAAACCCGACTTCCTGGAATTGTCCGCGATTCCCTGACAATGCTAAACCAATGGGAGAATATCAGCATTTCCGCTTTTTTTCCCCGGAGACTACTTTCATCCCTGATTATTAGTATAATATTAGTAATAAAGTATATTATTAGTATATTAGTATTGCTAGCATTATTATGATGCCGAACAGAAAGCCCTGTTTTGGCGACTGCCTTCAATTGCTTCGAGTTAGGAACCAATAAACTGCACATAATAACACTTTGTCCTTTTCTTTTCCGCCCGCAGGTAAGCTGCTTGCCCTGTAACCTACACACATTGGTGAGTAGATCACACAGATCGTCACGCCCCCTAGCGGGTAGCCGGCGCAGCACTCACACGCCCCCTGGCGGCTAGCCAGGCGCACGACTAACACGCCCCCTGATGGCACCCAGCCGCACCGCTGGGGGAGGCACAGGTATTTACGGAGTATAAACCAGGTTGATGGACGACTGGGGGCTGGGGGTGTCTCATCAATATCTAACCGATAATTTCCACCCGAGTAAACTTTAAAGGTTGCATAACACGACCAGGTCACACGTGTCTTGACCCAAATTACAGATTGTATATTATTACCGAAGTAATTATTCTCTGGAGGATATTTAAATACAGGCCCTGCCCTGGGAGTAGGAGGGTGGTGGTTGGGAGGGGGTTGGGCGGCGGGAGGGGGTCCACAGTTCAACTGTGAGTAGTGTGACCGGGGCTGACAGTTAGTAGTCATGACCTTCGCCTGTGATATGATCTGACTCTAGGAAAGTGATGTAGACCAAGGAACACTGACACAGACTGATAGGGTTGCGCTAAGCCGTTTTTTGATCATTGGGCACAAGTAATAAATAAACACTATACTTCACTAAAAAGAAAGACATATCCAGCCTTTGGGAAAGGTATGATTGATTGAGATTGTGCGTCATAGCAATGTCTGAGATTATAAGAGGAAGGACTAGTGGCAGTACACCCACTCAAGGTGATTTTATGTTGTGTGTTGCAAACTGAGATACATCATCCACACCCAATAGAATATCCCACTCAGTCACATTATCCCGCCAGTGATTCAGTCAGCAGTTGCCTTCTAGTAATGTTCATTTATAGTGTCAATTTGATAGGTTTTTCGCCTGACTCTGCCTGAATATGGCTCCCAGGACCTCATGACTTGTGACCCTATGTACTCCATGCGATTTTATAGTGCTCGCCCATCCGATACCGTGTTGCTGGCACTATGACCCAATATTTACTAGATTCCCCTCCCCAAGGTGGGTCAGCTCCATATTGGTTGGTTCCACCTGTTTCTTGCACTATGACCCAATATTTACTGGATTTCCATCCCCAAGTTGGGTCAGCTCCATATTGGTTGGGTCCACCTGTTTCTTGCACTATGACCCAATATTTACTGGATTTCCATCCCCAAGTTGGGTCAGCTCCATATTGGTTGGGTCCACCTGTTTCTTGCACTATGACCCAATATTTACTGGAGTCCCATCCCCAAGTTGGGTCAGCTCCATAGTGGTTGGGTCCACCTGTTTCTTGCACTATGACCCAATATTTACTGGATTTCCATCCCCAAGTTGGGTCAGCTCCATATTGGTTGGGTCCACCTATTTCTTGCACTATGACCCAATATTTACTAGATTCCCCTCCCCAAGGTGGGTCAGCTCCATATTGGTTGGGTCCACCTGTTTCTTGCACTATGACCCAATATTTACTGGAGTCCCATCCCCAAGTTGGGTCAGCTCCATAGTGGTTGGGTCCACCTGTTTCTTGCACTATGACCCAATATTTACTGGATTTCCATCCCCAAGTTGGGTCAAGCTCCCATATTGGTTGGGTCCACCTATTTCTTGCACTATGACCCAATATTTACTAGATTCCCCTCCCCAAGGTGGGTCAGCTCCATATTGGTTGGGTCCACCTGTTTCTTGCACTATGACCCAATATTTACTGGATTTCCATCCCCAAGTTGGGTCAGCTCCATATTGGTTGGGTCCACCTGTTTCTTTATACCACATAGGTATGTGCCCTCATGCCGATATATACCGGATGAGAAATTTTCGATTTTCTTTGTCGCTTTCCATTTTTTGTGCTTGGTCATAATGGTTCATAAGTGAGGAAGCATTATAAAGTCGCATTGAGTGCTCACTATCACAAGTCGGTGTCCGTCCTGATATGACCTCAAATGTTGCTAGGACGTGAACCCCCCTCCTAATAAACTAAACAAACTGCTCATAATAGTCAACACTTGACTCCAGCCAATGTTCCACCCCTCTCCCCGCACACACGGACAGACATAGGCGGAGACACACACACACGCACACGCACACGCACACGCACACGCACACGCACACGCACACGCACACGCACACGCACACATGCACACATATAGTACACCCGCGCGACCAGACGGGATGGCCGAATGAGTTAGAACGTCTGTATCCCGTGTTGCTAGACCATGGGATCGTGGGTTCGAACCCTGGTCGAGTCAAACCAGTGACTTAAAAATTGATATTTGTCGCTTCCTAGCCTGGCGCTCGGCATTATTAGGATAGGGCAAGGACTGGTTGGCTCAGTGTGAGGATAATGTGACTGAGTAGGATATCAGCTCCTGGTGCTGGTGGCCTAGTCCCCCAGTGGGTCAGCACTATAAAGTCACAATGAGTGCGCACTGTCACAAGTCAGTACCCATCCTGATATGAACTTACATGTTGCTAGGACGTAAAACAACAACAAACAAACGAAATACGCCCGCCCGCACGGACGGACACACACTCCAGGCCCAGGCTACATTGCACCCTACAGCACAGACTGACACAAAGTTAGTTTGAATCATGATGTTCCAATCATGATGTGCACTGGATCAGATTGGTGCGACAAATCGACTGCAGATTGGAAACTGCCGGTCTGGCGTCAGTTGACCATTTGCTTTTTTGTTTGTTGTTGTTTTACGTCCTAGCAACATCTAAGGTCATATCAGGACGGGTACCGACTTGTGACAGTGCGCACTCATAGCAACTTTATAGTGCTGTCCCACTGGGAAACTAGGCTGCCGGCACCATGACCTGGTACCCCACTCAGTCACATTATCCTGACACTGAGCACACCAGTCCTTGCCCTGTCCTAATAATGCCGAGCGCCTGTCTAGGAAGTGATAAGTCATTGGTTTGACTCGATCAGGGTTCGACCCCACGATCTACCAGCATGGGAGATGGGCGCTCTAACTCTTTCGGCCATCCCGTCTGGTTTGACCATTTGCATTGTTGGATTTTGGTGGTCCTTCTTCTTTTTTTTTGGTCATGTTTTTTCTCTCTCTGTGTAGTCGGGATTAAATCTATTTATTTAGTTTTACGTGCGAATGAACACGACCCGTGTTGATACAAAATTGGTGTGTGAGAGCGAGAGACAGCGAGCGGGTCAGATAGAGGGACAGAACGAGGTATACAAAGATAGAGACAGAGAGGGATAGAAGGAGGGACAGAGTGAGGGACGGAGACCAAGAGACGGGCGTATTTCAATGTGGTAGTGATTACTTGTGGCTTTTTACTGTATTTAGTACATATTTGTATTTAGTTATGAATATTACTCTAAATAAATGTACTCCTAGTACAGGTTGTTGATGAACCTGTAAAACTACGGGGGTATATGAAACTGTCTCAAAAGGTGCTAAGCAATATGGGGCAAACCTTTGTCCATTGTAACGATCAACATACTATCTGCTTATGCATTTGCTCAGGATAAACTGATTTGTTTTTTACATGGTGTTTCATAATCCCAATAGAATACGTATTGATTTGAACCAAATGTCCTTGTGTTTTCAGTGTAACTGTTTCTGTGCTGTTGTGTGTCAATCGTTACAATGGACAACAAAAAGAAGAGTTCTCACCTTTTGAGACAGGCTCATATACAGTAAAACCTCTGTATACCGACCCCTCCACAGATCTACCACTCCCCTATATCGATCGCTTTATGTGGGTCCCAACAATACCATTGTAAGGATATTCTAACGCTCTAAGCCGACCATCTCCCAAAATGGACCACTTAAATTCGGTCCCATGGTCGGTCGATTTAGAGAGGTTTTACTGTATACATATTTTGTAAGGACTAAAAGTTGCATTATGTGATAAAACCATGCAATTTTCTAAGCGTGTTTGCCTTCATTTGATCCTACATGTACACTGTAGATACTGCTGCACCCATCAACACACTTGTTTCATGGTAAATATAGCAACTCACCTCAATAGAAAGTCCAGCATTTCTATGTGCACACCAACACTTATTCTGTATATTTCCAATGATAACCTTTTTTAATATATAAATATAATTCTAACATAAAGTGGCCTACGTCAGGATGGTCACCTTGCTATATTTATAGAAATCTATCTCAGAAATGTGAAGATGTATTATGGAACTTTATAAATGGCCCTAAGAGTTCTCGATAAATAAGTGTTATAGGGAGTCCTAGATAAAAGATTCACCCGATACTTGTAGTACACGGGTGAACGACAACGTAGTCTAAATACGGGCGAAAATAGCGTTAGTATGGAACAACAACTAGAATGCGTGGCACCAGTGTCAAATGGTTACTTATATCAGCACAGAGTTGAAATGGGAGAGAATGCAAAAAGACAAGATGGCGGCCAGAGAACGCCACCGATTTCACTTTTAAATTGCATTAACGTATATGTTTTCTTATATTTTCAAACTCAAAAGTAGCGGGTAAACATGAAGACATATACAAATAATAAATGTTGCTTCTTAGATTGTGAAATTAGGCTCTAATAAAGATTCAATTCATCAGCCCGATTTTTCGACCGTTTTTATATAAGGCTGGTTTTCACCCCTGTACTGGAAGTACGGGGTGAATCTTTTTTCTAAGGGAGTCCATGCTGACTACATACAGCCACTGAGAATAAATCGAATGTCCTTATAATCATTTCAAAGGCGTTTTAATGCATTATCCATGAATGGAGTTCCCTCTCGGCGTCCACATGTCATTCTTCCTCCATCCAAACCGGGCGCGGTGCCCGAATCGGTAGAGCACAGGCCTCGCGTGGAGAAGATCGGGAGTTCGCGAGTTCGGTTCCCAGTCGAGTCAAACCAATGACTTAAAAATTGATACTTGTTGCTTCCTAGCCTGGTGCTCGGCATTATTAGGATAGGGCAAACTAGTTTTCTCTACGTTCTTGAAAATGTTGCTGAACGGACTCAAACTGTGTGCAAACAGAATGGACGTAGTAGCAACTTTTTACAGTCTGTTTACAAACGGAATGAATGGGCTAGAACAGAATGGTGCTCCAGAACTTTGAGCATCACAAAATATTATTGCAGCCACATTCTACCCTGACCACAACCCATTTTAGAATGGAAGCGGACGGTTTGAGAACTAGTTTGGTGTGATGGGGGTGTTAGGTCGGTAGCAGCATCGTCTTCGACACTATGCAGGCTAAATGCGGACTGAGTCAACAACTGAGAGCAGTCTCAGCGAACTGCACGGGTGTGGGGGGGGGGGGGGGGGCGTGGGGTCAGCCACAGGTGGTGACTAGCCATAGGGCTCTCCTCCCCCCTCATCCCGCCCACACGCTCACACCCATACCACCGCCTGCAGCGTCCAAATGACCCCAGGTCAAATGTGAGGGGAATCCCCGGCGTCTTGCGTTGACCACCCTTCCTTTATTTGTCCGCTTCCTTCCTCCACCTCCTTCCCCCCCTCCACTCCGTGCCCCTCCTCCTCTTTCCCATTTTTTCTTCTCCTTCTCCTTCTCCTTCTCATTCTTCTCATTCTTCTCATTCTTCTCATTCTCCTTCTGTGCCTTCTCCTTCTCCTTATTCTGTTCATTCTTCTAGTTTTCCTTCTCCTTCTCCTCCTCCCCCCCCCCTTCCTTTTGGTCCGCCTTCCCCATCCCCATCCCCTCCCCCCTTCCCGTCCTTCTCGCGGTTCAATCCCCATTTCCTTCTTCCTTCCTTCTTCCTTCCTTCCTTCCTCCTTCCTTCCTTCCTTCCTTCCCTCCTTCCTTCCTCCCTCCCCCCTCCAATTTACCCCCTTCACCCTCCGTTCTGGTAATACTTATATTTAACAGAAAACCCTCAATAGGAAGATTCATCTGATGTTGCTGCTAATTAATTTAGATTGTAAAGAGAGACCTTCCCAGTAGGAGCCATGATGGTTATGGGGATGATGATGGTGACGATGATGATGATGATGATAGTAATAATAATAACAAATAGCAAAATAAGAGGAGTAGAGCCATCTCATTAGTAGGAGTCACGCTAAGGCTTACTGATAGATTTGTTTGCAAATAAGAAAATGTATACATAATATAGGGTTTTCACGTGACGTCATCAACCGGATGCGCGGCCATTATGGCGATATTAACTAGTAAACAACCCATAGAGTTTGCCAGTACGTGCAGTGTAAAACGTGTATTTCATTCAAAATTAAGAGAAATCCAGAACTCTAACTGTATCAATTTAATATAATCTTTTTGGTAAACATATTGTCTATATGTGTATGAAGGGATTTGTTCCTAGGAGTTGTGTTTGTAGATATATTTCACTTTTTCTGTATGAGGATTGCTCACGACCATTGACAATGCGTTGAGTTTGCCGGTATGTGCAGTGCAAAACATTACTTTTATTCAAGATTAATAGAAATCCAGAAACCTAACCATATCAATTTTTGATAATCTTTTTGGTAAACGTGTTTTCTATATGTGTACCAAGGGATTTGTTTCTAGGTGGTGTGTTTGTAGATATATTTCACTTTTTCTGTATGAGGATTGCTCATGACCATTGACAATGCGTTGAGTTTGCCGGTATGTGCAGTGCAAAACATTACTTATATTCAAGATTAATAGAAATCCAGAAATCTAACCATATCAATTTAATATAATCTTTTTTGTAAACGTGTTTTCTATATGTGTACCAAGGGATTTGTTTCTAGGAGGTGTGTTTGTAGATATATTTCACTTTTTCTGTATGAGGATTGCTCATGACCATTGACAATGCGTTGAGTTTGCCGGTATGTGCAGTGCAAAACATTACTTTTATTCAAGATTAATAGAAATCCAGAAACCTAACCATATCAATTTTATATAATCTTTTTGGTAAACGTGTTTTCTATATGTGTACCAAGGGATTTGTTTCTAGGTGGTGTGGTTGTAGAGACATTTCACTTTTTCTGTATGAAGATTGCTCATAGCCATTGAGTTTGCAGTGTGACATCCTTTATTATTGTGGTTACCATCGCCACAATGGCCGCACTTCCGTTTAGCATGACGTCAGTGCACATCCAGGACTAGGAGTATATTTCATTTAGTTCACACTCCGTTCATATGCAGAGCCTTTGATTCGAAGTAAATACTTGTCTTTTTTACTACTAAGAATAATTGGATGATAAAAGCGTTAAAAAGAAATCTTGGCATTTTTTTCGCGTTTTGGTTTTTTATTCTAGGAATTATTCTTAGAGACCTAGAGCACTGCCTAATTACATAATTGCCCCACCTCCACCCCCACCCCCACCCCCCCACTAATCCCACTAATCCCACTTGCCGAGTCCGCCGTGGCGACAAATACAGGATGATTCACAAAATGACCAGCAGGGGGCGCGTTGAGCAGCCAGCGTTGACACACCAGGTGGTGTGAAACAGATAAGGATTTATGGTGTCCGGGTCTGGGCGCACAGGGGTTGTGGGGAGGAGTGTGTGTGTGTGTGTGGGGGGGGGGGGGGGGTGCGAGGACGAAGGAGAGCAGGAGAGTTATGGCTGTTAGGCAGGTAGGTGGTGTGTGGTCGCGTGTGTGTATGTGAGGGCGTTGCCTAAGTGGGTGGTACTCCATATTATTATATTTTAATTTCTAAATATATCTGTTTTGTAGAATATGTTCTTTTGTCAGCGAGGAAATACTGATTGCTCACAGTTCAACTAAAGGTTATTGATACAAGAAACAAAATATCAAAGTGACGTATTTATGAAGGTACTTTTGCGATAATCGGAATCGACTTAAAATGACACTGATCTCTGTAGTGACTCATTGTTCAATACTAAACCTGGTGTGGTGTGATGGGAAACAGACACATATATATGTATGTTTTACTTCGGGCTGTAACCACTAGGATATCACAGCCCAGCGAGATGTATGTGTGTATGTGTGTATGTATGTATGTATGTATGTATGTATGTATGTATGTGTGTATGTATGTATGTGTGTATGTATGTGTGTATGCATGTATGTGTGTATGTATGTATGTATTTACTTCGGGCTGTAACCACTGGGCTATCACTGCCCAGCGAGATGTATGTATGTATGTGTGTATGTATGTATGTATTTACTTCGGGCTGTAACCACTGGGCTGTCACTGCCCAGCGAGATGTATGTATGTGTGTATGTATGTATGTATGTATGTATGTATGTATGTATGTATGTATGTATGTATTTACTTCGGGCTGTAACCACTGGGTTATCACTGCCCAGCGAGATGTATGTGTGTATGTATGTATGTATGTATGTATGTATGTATGTATGTATGTATGTATGTATGTAGGTGTAGGGACGGCGCAGACTCCCCGCACCCCTTGGGTTAAGGATGGTTATTAGTATTACTTATCTATGACGGTTACTGTTCATTGACGGCCTTGTCACTTGTGGCACCAGTCGGGAACCATTCTGGTGATGGCACAAAGAGAGGATATAAATATATATATATATATCCAAGCTATATATGTATGTATGCGATTACTCATATAAGATCCCATCCTGATGTGGCCTTAGATGTTGCCAGAACGTAAAACTCTAACAACCAACCAACCAATCATATAAGATCGGCCGACATATACATGTTGTACTTATATGTGCCAGCAAGGACATGTGTAATCACAATGCTATGAATATAAAGGTACAATCTCAATACCCAAATCCAGCAGTTCAATAGCCAGTGTAGAGGAGGCTCTAAATATTGATAATTATACACCCGATGAGTCTTGTATTTTCACATTTTTAGCAGTAATAGTCGGGGATTCGTTAGTAGAACAGGCCACGTACTGAATGCCCTTGCGTTACGACTTACAAACACTTAGCCGAACTCATTCGTTGAAAGCTGAAAGCAGCCAAGGAAAAGAGCGGGAATCTGAAAGTGGGCGCCACCTCCGGAGTAGGCAGCCTGGAGTTGATTAAATATTGCTGATTTGAACTGACTCACCCGCGATCGACACACCCCATTCATCCATTGATCAGACGGGATGGCCGAATGAGTTGAGGTCCATTCTCCCGTTTTGGTAGATTGTGATATTCGGGCCGAGTCAACCCAATGACTCAAAAATTTATACTTGTCACTTCCTAGCCACGCACTCGGCATTAGTAGGATATGGCAAAGACTGGTTGGCCCAGTGTCAGGATAATGTGACAGTGTGATATCATCAGGTCAGGATGCTGGTGGTCTGGTCTCCCAGTGGGCAGCACTATGAAGTTTCCATGAGTGCACTGTCACAAGTCAGTACCCAACCATTCAGTCACCATTGTCAAAGAGTTAGAGCCGTATTTATTAAAGGGACAGTAATATGGTCACCACAACTTTACTTATTCACAATTATATATCAGGATCGAATGTGACAGTGGTGCTTTATCTAGCTTCAAGCAACATACACTGACCAAACCTATTTTCCATTCCAACCAGTAGTCCGCAACTGGTTCATCAAGGGCTGTGGTTCATCAAAGGTATTTTCCTGTCCGTGGGAAAGTGCATATAACATATCCCTTGCTGCTTATCGGAAAGAGTAGCCTATGTCACATAGTATGTGGCGGCAGCACGTTTCCTCCAAAGAAATATGTCAGAATGACCATATGCTTGACGTCCAATAGCCGATGATATGAAAATCAATGTGCTCTTGAGGCATTGTTAAATACAACAAACTTACTGACCAAACCAATCGGGATTGCCGAATCAGTTGAGCATCCGCTTCCCACCTGACAGGTTATGGGGTGCGAATCCGTGGTGCCCAGTCAAATTAATTAGCTGCACATTGATGCTTTTCAGTCCTTAAGCCTCGTGTTCAGCACTACTACTAGTACTAGTAGGATATGGGAAGTAGCTGTGGAATGAAAAAGACCAACATTGTTTGTGGTTGAAATTTCCTCTGCTCAATCAACGACTGTAATTTGTGTTAACACCCCCCCCCCCCACACCCCCCACCCCCATCCCAAGGAATCGGCATTTGTCAAAATTACTTTTTAAACTAGTTTGTTGCGAATATGTCACTTTCTAAACGTGTGACTGTGTACAAAGTATCTGAATTAAATTAAATCTGACTAAACTAACAACAAATATCCTCATCACGTTGTGTATATGGTTGACAATGGACGACTATTGAACATCCCCCCCCCCCTACACACACCAACTCTTTATAATAGAAGCAGTGTGTGACTGGCGGCGGTCAGGGGTAACCATAGTGACGGGGTCAGTGAGGAATTGGAACGTCACAATGTGAGAATTGGAGTGTTGCCACCGGGGACCCTATGTTATTATTGGACATGGGGGTGTAGGGGTGTCTGTGTGTACGGGTGGGGGGGGGGGAGGGTAGGGGGTAGAGGGTAGCAGAGAGGTCAGTCCATTGCCTAGTACCTTACTGACCAAACCAGTTACAGGATCCAAGAGGCGAATCAAGTTGCCTATGGCGGAATCTGGCTTGGAATCTTTAAATAAAGGATAATGTGAATGTGTAGGATATTGGGTCATGGTGCTGGTGCCTGGTCTACCAGTGGGACAGCACTGTGATGGTGCCATGAGTGTGCGCTGCCACACGTCAGTACCTGTCCTGATATGGCCTTAGATGTTGTTAGGACATATTACAACAAACAAAACTGAGTGCTTAGACCGTCCGCTTCCCACACAGCATGTCATAGGACTAATCATATGATACTGATCATATGATACAGATAGCAGTCGATGGATCGAGGCCCAGTTGAGTGAAACCCAACAAATGTTATTCCTAGCACTACCTTGCCTGCTTCTAGCCATCAGTGGGATTGGGCAATGACTGATTGTCTCAGTGACACACACACACATACACACATATATATAATTATAATATCATTCAGCGGGACACTGCATCACGATGCCTGGAGCGTGGTATTCCAATGAGGCAGCACTATAAAGGCAAATCCACTATCTGATCTGTCTGCGCATGCCCGGACACTCACCAGACACCCACCAGTGCCTGTCTATAACCCTCTTGGCAAGAGGATTCTGGACAAATGGGCACTTTCAGAGCTCAGTGTAGTATCAGGTTAGCTTGTCAGGGGAGGTGTGAGGTGAGGTGTGGGGACGGGTGGGGAGGAGCAGATTATGGCCCTGCTTGGACACTCGCGTGATGACCTGGTGTTCAGTTGTGTCACTTCCTGTCAGCATCCCGACTAGCTGTGTCTTGTGTCTTGTGTCAGATGCGTATTTGAGGGTAATCTCCACTCGTTCTGATATGAAAACGATTGGGATGTTATTGTTAAGTGTCATCCACAGTTTTCAAGATTTGTCATGTGCGTACAAATATTACTACTTTTCTAACACCCCCTTACAGGTCATCCACCTCTTGATACCCGGCAAAGTAGACCGCATCAGTATTTTATCACATAACATAAAAATGACAGTGGTTTATGTTATATCGACCTTTTATCAGACGGTGATATTCATACATTGCGAGCACCCTCTGCCCTCCCTGTTGTACGCTTGGTATACTGGTGGACATTTGCAGGACCTCTAAAGTAAAATCATGCTAGATCTTTATTATGGTGTTACTGAAAGCTCTAAATGGCATAGAGAAAAATCATTCTGTCCACCTTTATTTTGTTGTAAATAAGTCAAAGCACGTGTTGGTATAAACTGACCAGAGAAAGTACCCTCATTAGGAATGCCTCCAAGGACCCCCTAAACTGGGAATTAGTTATCCCGACAGCTGGTGACAGTGAAGCTTGTTGCTAACGAATGGCTACCAGCTAAAAGAGTTACTCATATTTGTGGTGTTCTCTGTGGCGGAGTGGTTAGAGTGTCTGACTTTTTTCTAGGTCAGACTCCTGGTGGACTCCTGGTGGTTCGATTCCTCGTGCCCCCACCTCTGCCAATTTGGATTTCCACCGCTGTGGATAATTTACAGCGTCATCAAAGGCCAGTTGCTCTCATACCATGTCTATGTGGTGTGGGAGGTTAAAAATCCCTTGGGTCGGTAAAAGTGTAGGCTCGGGCTTCCTATCGACAAATTGTCTAATGGTGAAAACAAGTCTATTCGGGCTTATCCATAATAGGCGGTATAAATCTTCAAGAAAAATTCCTATTCAGGCCTTCCTTTTTTTTATTCTAATCTCTTCTCCCTTTCCTTTCTTCCTTGGTTCCTTCCTTCCTTCCTTCCTTCCTCCTGTTATTCATTGATTCCTTCATTTCTTTCTTTATTCTTATCCAGCCTCACCAGACGGGATGGCCGAATGAGTTAGAGCGTCCGTCTCCTGTGCTGGTAGATCGTGGGTTCGAGTCCCGGTCGAGTCAAACCAATGACTTTAAAATTGATACTTGTCGCTTCCTAGCCAGGCACTCGGCATTATTAGGATAGGGCAAGGACTGGTGTGCTCAGTGTCAGGATAATGTGACTGAGTGGGATACCAGGTCATGGTGCTGGCGGCCTGGTTTCCCAGTGGGACATCACTATAAAGTTGCCATGAGTGCACACTGTCACAAGTCGGTACCCATCCTGATATGACCTTAGATGTTGCTAGGATGTAAAACAACAACAAACAACAAACATATCCAGCCTCAATTTCCTTTCTCATCACATTTTCATTCGTCCTCCCCCCCCCCCCCCTTCTCCTTTCCCCTATCATCCTTTCTCCCCTTCACCATCTCCCTTACTCTCCTTCACTGGTTCTCCCATTTTTCTCCCCCATTGCAGCCTTTTCTCCCCATAACTCCCACCATTAATCAATTCATTCGTTCACCCAGGAGCCAGAAGACTGCCACATTTTGATGTCCGGGTGTGTGGATGTTCAAGGATTCATGAATGTCAAGTCTCCTGGGAGGGAGAAGCTAATTAATAAAGTAATCATATTCTGTGACAAATAAGCAATGGGACTCCACAGTCCTGCTCGTGTGTAGACATGGGTCCTCGGCACAGAAAGGGACAGATAAAAAGCCTACATCCTCTAGTGGCAAGTCTAACCTGAGTCTAATGCTAGGTACACACCAACCGTCTTTCCGCACCCACCTACCGTATATGATCTAAAACTGCCCAAAAGTCATGAGGTGTGCGCTCCCCTAGCACACCTACCGATTGCGATTCGCGACTTAAAACTCAGTTTTAGGGCTAAAACTGCTTCCTTACGATTGCGATTCACGATTCGCAAAATTAATCGGCCCGTTTTCAGTTTTAAGCTGGTCGGGTCGGGTCGCGAGTTTTAGTGCGCGAATCGTATACGGTAGGTGTGTACCTAGCATTAGCTGCCCCTTGTTGTCATGGACCGGATGCGATGGTCGAATCGGTAAAGCGCGGACCTCCCATACGGGAGATCAGGATTTCTGTTCCCGGTCGAGTCAAACCAATGACTTACAAAATTGATACTTGTCGCTTCCTAGCCTGGCCCTCTGCATTAATAGGATAAGGAAAGGACTGGTTAGCTCAGCATCAGGATGATTTGACTGAGTAGGATATCGGGTCATGGTGCCAGGAGCCTGATTTCCCGGTGGGGCTGCACTATAAAATTGCCATGAATGTGTACTCTCACAAGTCGGTACACGTCCTGATATGACGTGAGATGTTGGCAGGACATAACAATTCCAACACCCAACCATCATGTTTGTCATGGCAACTGGGATAGGGTGGTCGGAAGTACCAGTGGGGGCGCCATCCATTCAGTCTCCAGCAGCGGGCATTTTGACGCCACTACGTACATTATTATTGAATGTCCCGGGTGTTGGCAGAGGCTATGAAGAGCGTCACTCGATCAATGCAGATGTCATTAAATGATTGGAGAATGCTAATTGCCCAGCGATCAGACCTAACGCCTTGACATCGTCGGATTGTCTGCTGGGTCCCATGATTGATTACCGAATTGTGATGTTGGGCAACCGTGCTATATTTACGCAATAGATCACAGTGAATGGGTTCATACAGTGTTTGGGGATTTACATTTTTACTTGCTACCATGCCTGGCGCTTGGTATTGCTAGGATAGAGTGTGGATTGGTTAGCTCATTGCGATATTGAGCTATGTCCTTGTTTATTGTGCTATGTCTTTGCTTATTGACGGACAGACAGGATGGCTGAATGAGTTAGAGCGTCCGTCTCCCGTGTTGGTAGATCGTGGGGTCGTGGTTTTGAACCCTGATCGAGTCAAACCAATGACTTAAAAATTTACACTTGCTGGTGCCTAGCCTGGCGCTTTGCATTATTAGGATATGGCATGGACTGGTTCGCTCACTGTCAGGATAATGTGACTCAGTGTGATATCAGGGTGCTGGTGGTCTGGTCGACCTGGTCTTCCAGTGGGGCAGCACTATAACATTGCCATGAGTGCGTGCTCTCACAAATCGGTACCCGTCCTGATATGACCTTAGATGTTGCTAGGACCTAAACAAACAACTGGTTATTGTGCTATGTCCTTGTTTATTGTGCTATGTCTTTGATTATTGTGTTATGGCGTTAGTCATTGTGTTATGGCGTTGATAGCATGATATCCGAGTGGAATAATACTAAACAGTTTTTCATCAATGATAAAATGGCATGGCTTCATATTACCTTCGATGTTGCTAAGAAAACCAGTAAACCATTTCCTTCATCTATAAAAATTGCTTCAGTGCACCCTGATGCGGCCTCAACGCACCTCTCGAATATTCATATATGTAACATAATATATAATGTATAAAACATATAAAAAATATATATATATTCCATAATTGGGCGCGGTGGCCGAATCGATAGAGCGCAG
Source organism: Branchipolynoe longqiensis (assembly GCA_030323885.1). NCBI lineage: Eukaryota > Metazoa > Annelida > Polychaeta > Phyllodocida > Polynoidae > Branchipolynoe > Branchipolynoe longqiensis. The sequence goes on along the minus strand of CM059196.1, from coordinate 42,374,427 downwards.
GTGAGTTCGATTCCCTGTCGAGTCAAACCAATGATTTAGACAATTGATATGTGTCACTTCCTAGCCTGGTGTTCGGCATTATTATGATAGGGAAGGACTGGTTAGCTCAGTGTCAGGATAATGTAACTGAGTGGGATATCAGGTCATGGCCTGATCTCCCAGTGGGGTAGCACTGTAAAGCCACCATGAGTGTGCACTGTCACACGTCAGTACCCATCCTCATATGACCTTATATGTTGCTAGGACGTAAAACAAGCAAACAAATATATCCCATATGTAACATATATAACACATATATAGCATATACATTATGTAAACAGTGGCAAGCTTAAGACCAACCTGACTGTGAACACAATCAGTGAACCGGACAAATCACCAGTGGCGCTAGCGGCTAGAATAGGAACTAATATGGCGATAGTTAGTTGCGCAAATGGTATAAATAGAACGGTGTGGGAAAGTGTCCCTTGTTTATATTCCTATAATTTTATTATAGAGCAAACACATAGATATAGAGAGAAACATACTAAATACATACATATATGCCTACACACATGCATGTATACATAAATGCATCTGTATATATCTGTGTCAGAATGAACGAGAGTGTTCACACCCCCGTGATGTATCTTTCCTCACACCACCGAACACATAGTACATGTTGATTGGCTTAGAAGTATGCCCTACCTGACTGAGCTAAAGGCCCTGTCACATTACGGCGTATGGTGGGAGCGTATTGAAAACCTACGTAAAAGCTGCGTGTGCCGGCCTATCATGACCTTTGGTGACCTCTCGGGTGGTTTTGAGCGTATGTGGAACCTATGAGGAGCGTATGAGAGCGTACTGTGACATTTTTTGACGGTTTTGATTGGCATATGGAACGTGTGCGTAGCGTGTGCGTAGCATATATGACGTAACGCGCGGCAGCGTATATGACGTAACGCGCCTACGCCACATATGACGTAATGCGCCTACGCTGCCGTACGCTCCCGCAAAAAAACCTAATGTGACAGCTCCTTTACTCAACAGTTACTCCGATGTATGTTGTGCCCTGTCTACGGGATCATTAATTACTAAACCACCAATAGCAAACACACTCATCAGGCATGTCCGGCACCCATCCGTTATGTATCCGGTTTGCTTCCTGCAGTGTCCATTGATGGTGTTGCGGGAATTTGGTCAGTGTATGTTTTTGGCACGTCCGTGAAAGTCCAGTACATGTCCGTTTGGTGTTCGGTCCGTCCATTAGACATTCGGTTCTCGTCCGGTTCTCGCCCAGTTCTCGTCTGGTGGATATTCGTTAATGTACGTTCCTTGTCTGTTTAGCATCCGTTTCGTCCGGTGGCCATTGCGACAGTTTGACACATTCGGGCACATTTTGATACCGAACACCACTGAACTAGACAATTCTTTGTCCGGTTTATGTCCTTTGCTCGATCCGGTAAGGTGTGACTGGGGCTTGAGGGGGAGGGTGGGGAGCTGCCATGAGGTTGGCCAGTGGAGTGTAACTTATGATCATGGATTTTTCACTGCTAAATCAATACACATGTAAATATATAATGTCAAGACCTAACTATGTTTGTTAATCGATAATGACGCTAATTCTCTAACCACCCAATCATAGCTAACTTATACCCCAGTCACACGAGAGCCAGCATTCGCCGCCAACCTCCTTAGGCCCAAAAGGTCGCCAACTTCCCAGCATCCCATTCGATACATTGATTCAATTACGTGGTCGGCGCTAGGGTGGCGCCAGGGCGGCGCCATAGTGCCTACCAAAAAAAAAAAGAAATCAGCATGGCATTGCATATTTTGGCAGCGCCAGATCGCCGGCAACTCGCCAACCCAGGGCAGCGCCAGGGCACCAACCATTTTGAATGGCGCCGCCGGAACAGGGCGCAAGGAGGTTGCACATGGAGCAGCAGCAGCAACCTCCTTGCGTCCAAAATTCCCGAAATCGACGCCGGGAGGTTGGCATCCTCGCGGCAACAGCACTCAATCAGGGCGTAAGGAGGGCTCAAGGAGGATGTTTTGACGTCGCGAATCGATCGTTAGGCCTCGTGTAACTGGGGTATTACAGGCCTTACTAAGCCAAGTCAGATCGGGTGCCAAAGTGGAGTTGTTAAAGACTGCTTTGGAGGGGACATGGTGGAAGTCCAGACAGGACTATGGTAAAGACTGTTTGCATTCCACATCCCCACCGCCAGCCTTGATTTAAACCACTCGTTCCATGGATATATGATACCGTAACCTATCCTATAGTAGGAAATATCCATGTAGATGGTGGTGGTTTGGGTTTTATGTCCTAAGTCATATCAGGCCAGCTACTGACTTGTTACAGTGCACAGTCATTGTGAACCCATAGTGCTGCCCCAGTGGAAGACCAGGCGACCAACACCATAATCCAATATCCCACTCAGTCACATTATCCTGACACTAACCCAACCAGTCCTTGCCCTATCATATTAAAGTCGAGCGCCTTGGTAGGAAGTGACAAATATCAATTTTTAAGTCATTGGTTTGACTCAACAAGGGTTTCGACGAGGATTCAAACCCATAGGTTCGAATCCCACGATCTACCAAAATGGGAGACGGATGCTGCTCAACTCATTTGGCCATCCCATCTTGTCTACATCATAGCTAACTTACCAGCCGTACTGAACCGATTCAGATCTGCTGCATAAGCAAAATTATTAAAGACATGCGTAGACCGCGTCTGTAGTGTACGCGGTAGAAGTCCAGACAGGAATTTGGTAAAGACTGTTGTATTCCACCTCCCTGCCGCCAGACTTGTTTGAAGCCACTCGTTCCATAAATATATGACGCACTTAAAGCTGCATAGTCAGATGAAATATCAAATTTTCAAACCCAAACCAATTATCGAGATTTGATTTTACATATCTAACTTAGATACTGATGCACTTATTAAGCATTTGTTTCTGCGTAGAAGGCAATACTGAGTCAATTTAACAAAACCTGTTACTGCAGAAGTCTATGGTGTCAGAGTTTTGGCAAGCTTGCCAAAACTAATTTTCCATGTTTGCACTCAAAATATCTAAAATGTTTACCATTTAAAATAAATGTAACTTTGAACTAATGTAAAGTAGATACTAGTGATCGATCTAATATATTTATCTCAGAAAAAATTACAGAAATTCAAAACCATCGGACTATGGAACTTTAAACCTATCCTGTAGTAGGAACTCCACGAAGAAGGACGTTCCCAAAAGTGTTGGTGCAATTTTCACCATCCATGAGTAATCCGAGACAAATTCTTGTATTTACTTGACAAATGCAAATCAAACAGCAGACAGCATCAAAGCAATGAAAGACTTTGCAATAGAACATAAGAATTTTCATTAATTGGTGTCACCTAAATGCACTGGTGGTACTGATATGACCTTAGACGTGCCTAGGACGTAAAACAACAACAAACAAACAAACAAACCTAAATGAACCAACTCACATTGCCCAGCATATCACCTACATTATTAAATAACCAGGCATGATAATATAGAGACAATTGGTATTTGTTATCCTAAGTTAAGCTATAACTTTGTATCATTTATTTGCTTGAAATAGTAGAATAAGTGACTTTAACCAAAAGGAAACCTATAATCAGGTGCATAAACCAAATTTAGGCATGGGGCAGTGGAATGAAGAAGACCAATATTGTTGAATACTTTAAATTTCCCCAGCTTAATACATGAATTCATAATAATAGTAATGTATTTCTTTGATCACAATTGCCATCAATTTCGTGTGGATGCATTTTATTCTATTCATACATAGAGTACCAATTATCAATCCCAAACTCCCCAATCAATACTTTCTCATGTTGACTATCTGTCAGTGAACCCTTGACATTTCATACTGAAATTTTAATTAGCACATTGACCTTTTCCAGTTGCCCCTTTATTGTGTGCAAAATGTTGGCAATACAGATATTTAGAGTTACGCTGGTTCCTCAGGAAGGACTGAGGCTGTGATGCAGCATGCCGGGTCACAGCTTCAGCTTACTGCTGAAGGTGGGCGGGGGGGAGGTGGTGAATGCACGTGCACAAAATGGTATTTTATCTCATGTAAAATATTAGCTAGGACAATTTCACTGCAATCAACATTAGAAATAAATGCATGCAAGAACTCTCCAAAGTTGAATCATCAAGATATATGTACTATATAATGCATTATGTGAATATCAAAAAAGAGGCACTGTATAGTCCATAATGTTTTTCAGTGCTCCTCTCCGGGCACCTTTTGCTTCCCACACCCCTAATGCCTAGTACACACCTACCGTTTGTGCGCACCCACCTACCGTATACTGCCCGTTTCGTGGACAAAAATTGCTAGGTGTGCGCTCCCCGTGCACACCTAGCGATTGCGATTCGCAAATAAAAACTCAGTTTTAGGGCTAAAATGGGCCGATTAAGATTGCGATTCGCGATTCGAAGAATGAATCGGCTCGTTTTCAGTTTTACTGCGCGAATCGTATACGGTAGGTGTGCACTAGGCATTATTCTCTGCAGACCCCCACCCCCCTCCCCCCGCACCATGTAACCGGGCACGCTCTGCTTCCCGCCGCCTGGGAACCGACTCCCAACGGTCTCCCAGCTCTCACTTCAAATTTCATATATATTATGTAATTATAAGTTGACATTAAGTCTGGGGCTAATAGTCAGGGATTGGGCGGGGGTCACAAACTGTAACTTCCACCAAGTAAGCTACAGCTATGACTCAGCGTGCTGGGTTGCAGCTTCAGACCTTACTGAGACACCAGCGCAACTCAGAATGTTCATATTATGAACTACCCTTAAGTAGTACTAGTAGCATGTGAGATAATAAACTGCTGACTGTGCAGAAACAAGTCTAGCTGCAGTTCTCGTGATACACAGCTCGGAACTATTCGTCAACGCCACATTATTCGAAACTCACCGTAAAGCCGCTACTCTAAGCAGGTTGCCACTATAGACACACAGTGGCTTTTCGGTTATCATATAAGACACATGTATGGATATTTGAATAAACCTTCACGATGATATTATCATTGGGTCTGTTAATATGTTATAAACTAATTGGAGCATTGTGCTTATATTGAAGATATAACCCACATCTGCAATTCCAGGGTGGGTATCCTCAGCATTAGACTATCGCGGTTCCCCGATGCAATCAACCTACCCATAGCTATCTTTGATTGTGACATTTCACCTGAGGAGGTTGGTGCACCTCACTACACTTGTCCACGTGGAATCGCAAGTCCCATACTTATAATTACAAATATTCAGGTAGTGCAAGTACAGTATATACACAGGGATGGTTCAACCCTATGCAGTGCACACAACATGTAGGGAATCCTGGTCATGGAAACAATGTCATTGGAATATTGCACCAAAGTGGAGCATCAGGGTTAGAGCAGGACTCAAACCTACATTTCAGCCATTCCCGCGCGACCGTCCTAGGACCAGACGGGATGGCCGAATGAGTTAGAGCGGCCGTCTCCCGTGCTGGTATGTCGTGGGTTTGAACCCTGGTCGAGTCAAACCACTGACTTAAAAATTGATACTTGTTGCTTCCTAGCCAGCCACTCGGCATTATTAGGACAGGGCAAGGACTGGTGTGCTCAGTGTCAGGATAGTGTCACTGAGTGGGATACCAGGTCATGGTGCCGGTGGCCTGGTTTCCCAGAGGGACAGCACTGTCAAGTTGCCATGAGTGCGCACTGTCACAAGTCGGTACCCGTCCTGATATGACCTTAAATGTTGCTAGGACGTAAAACAACAACAAATAAACGACCGTCCTAACCACTGGCCTATCGCAAAACTGTGCTGCAATGATCATACCCATGCTTACCTGTGTATGTGGCATTTTACCTGGGGCAGTGAGTGCAGTCCTTACACTTACAGTCTGACGTGTAAAAAAGAAAACACTTCTGCATCGTGCTGTTGTTGTTTAAACAGGCATTTAAATAAACTGCTGCTTTTATGACCTTGTGCCAACAATGGTACAATACAAACAGCTTGCATGATTATTTTCCAGATGTAAAACAAGCAAAAATTTAGCTTTTTACAAATGTAAAACATGGAATGTTGGCATCCCTATACGGCAGCTGGGCTGAAGCACTTTGTAAATTATTAAATGATGCCATTTAATTGGGTAGTGTTATCCAAATTTACAAGTGATTGTGGGCTTTTGATCTCTGTAGCCATCGTTTAATGCACATTTTATCTTTGATTTTGAATCTCTATAGTGTGCGTAAAATTGTTGGTTAAATACCAATATGGTAATAGTAATATCATATAAATCCTTGTGGCCAGGAATATGGACTGTCAACATGGCATAACCTGACTATCACTAGTAAATTACGTTGATAGTTTCAGTCACTCAATCAATCATAACTCAGCTAAATCTTGAATCAAGTCATTCGGCTGGATTCCCTAGGGCTTCTGGAAGATTGGTAAAGTTTTGCAATTTTGAGAGAAGCTTCCCAGGTCCTTGAAAGTACCTGAGTTTTGGACAGTGATGGCAGAATCATAGATGGTAATAGTGTGTTGGTTTGTTCATATATATCACGTTACATGCTTAGTGTCTCCAGTCGAAAGTAAGCGATGACATTTAGAAGTGAACAGTGTTTATAAATATAACCAAATAAGGCTTAAAGCTGCATAGTCCGATCAAATATCAAATTTTCAAAACCAAACTAGTTATCTAGATTTAATTTCACATATCTAACTTAGATACTGATGCACTTATTAAGCATTTGTTTCTGTGTAGAAGGCAATACTGAGCCAATTTAACAGAACCTGTTACTCCAGAAGTCTATGGTGTCAGAGTTTTGGCAAGCTTGCCAAAACTAATTTTCCATGTTTGCACTCAAAATATCTCCAAAGCTTACCACTTAAAATAAAAGTAACTTTGAACCAGAGTAAAGTAGATACTAGTGATCGATCTAATATATTTATCTCAGAAAAAATACAGAAATTCTAAAATATTTCCAAAGGTAGCATTTTCAATTAAAAGTTACTCAAAACTGATGCAGGGTATAAATGAGAGAAACTCAAAAGCATGGGACTATGCACCTTTAAGGTTGTACAGCCATCGTGGGTGGGTAGGTGGATGGGTAGGCAGGTAGGTAAGTGTTTGGCTAGGTAGGTAGGTCGGTATGTATGTATGTAAGTGTGTTGGTAGGCAGGCAGGTAGGTTGGTAGACAAGTAGATAGCTAGGCAGGCAGAGGCTAGTGTAGATATGTGGGCACCTAGCGAACCCAGATATGAAGTTGCTAAGTCAGCAGAACCGCAGATTGCGCAGCGCATTATGCGGTTACTGCACGCCCCTTGCCGGTGAGCAGCTGTCCGTGTATAGTCAACGTCTAGACACAGCCTAAAGGTTGTATTCCATACACGCGTAATGCGTAATGGGAATGCAAATGCCACAAAAAATCGAAACACCTTGAAACCTATGAGCTACATTCCTTACACGCGTAATGCGTAATGCGAATGCGAATGAAATCCATTATCCCGATCGGTCCATGTAGCGATCGATGCGTAATGCGTAATGCGTAATGCGTAATGGTGGTGCGAATAGAAAATCCTGAGTCGCATTTGTCCATTGATATAAGGTTGGAGGCGGCGACTGCTAATTAAGGACAACCGGGAGAAGGACGGTTGTAGAAGGGCGGTTGTAGAAGATAGGCAGCAAAGAGTCTTTTAAACCCTGTAACTACACTTTTTGTATACTTCACTGCATAACGCATGAAGCTCGGATTCCTTACACGCGGTATGCGGCATGCGGCATGCGGTATGCGAATGGGAAGATTCCTTCTACGCGGTATGCGGCATGCGGCACACGACCTGCTATATTTAAAAAAAACAAAAAAACAAGTATACTCCATACTGCACTCTATATGGCCTAATATGGCATGTATATCTATGTAACTGTTGGTACGTCACATGGAGGTTCCTACCTTTATAATTACCAAATTATAGATAAGTATTCATATTTTTGTGGCTGTGGTAGCATTTTTACCAACCCAACCCCCACCACCACCACTACCATATGTTTCCCCTCAGCACCCTTGTGTGTCACCGTTCAGTAATGCTCCATCGCCTCTCCTTGTTAAACTAATGGACAAGTGCGACTGACTGAACCCCACCACCACCACTACCATATGGTTCCCCTCAGCACCCTTGTGCGTGACCGTTCCGTAATGCTCAGTCGCCTCTCCTAGTGTTAAACTAATGGACACATCAGACTCAGGTTTCTATTCGCACCCGACTTGTCGCATGCCACATGCCGCACCGATCGCTACATGGACCGATCGGAAAAACGCATTCGCATTTGCATACCGCGTGTAAGGAATGTAGCCCATAGGCTTCAAGGCGTTTCGATTTTTTGTCGCATTCGCATTCGCATACCGCATGCCGCGTGTAAGGAATCTCAGCGTTACGCGTGTAAGGAATGATGGCATTCGCATAACGCATTACGCATTACGCGTGTATGGAATAGAACCTTAACGGTGCATGTCTCCTGGTTCCAAGGCCGGCAGTAGGCGGTCTCAGCTGGACCAAGTTCCGGTTTCTAACAATAGCCTCTGTGGTCTAGGCATTTCAAAGCTACATCATCGTTATGCCTGATTCATGGTACCTGTGTAGTAGATTTGTACACTGAGTTCGTCTTGAGTTTCTGTGAGATCAATATATTATTAGGTTTAATATTTCGGCTCATCCAGTATAAATATACATACTATATTTATATATACTATATATAATATATATGTAATATATATACAATATATATAATAGATTTACTAGATATAATATATATAATAGATAAAGTAGATATAATAGATAAAATAGATAAAATAGATAAAATAGATAAAATAGTTAAAATAGATAAAATAGATATAATAGACATAAAAGACATAATATACATGATATACATGATAGACATGATAGACGTAATAGATATGATAGATATAATAGATATAATATAAATTATCATACTTAAGTCAAGGAGGAAGTCGAGACAATAGGTAATGTGGAGCCTCATTTATTTTGAAGAGGCCCCTGGCAAAGCAAGTATAGCCCCACCTATACAAAACTAAGTTTAAAATTCTCATTGGAATGGTACAAAAAGCCACTAGCCGGGCACGTGACCTAGACAATGGTGGCGCCAGCAGCGCCGATGGGTGCTGGCCCACGGCAAATAATAAATAAAAAATAAAAAATAAATAAAGATTAGCTCCGCCCATTTATATTCATATACTATAGTACATATTATATAGTATAGAACTTACAGGGCGAGCTGCTCTGCGCCCACTGGCCTTTCAATGAGCAGCTCACAACACACCGCACCTTGTGTCGGGTCGCGTTGCTCAGGGCAGTTATTGGCGTTGAGCCGCTCCTTTATTCAACATCAATGTTTCCCTCTGTGTCCTCTCCCTGCTCAGGCCCCTCCCCTCTCTATCTCTCTGCCTTCCTCCTCCACCTTCCCTACCCTGCCTTTCCTTCACCTCCCTCTCCATCATCCACTCAACTCGAGTTGGATCTCTCAGCTTTTCCCGTCTGTTCTGGGGAGATTCCTGGTCTTTATACTGTGTAGGTTTCAGCTACTGCAGGAATTCATCACTATGTAGATTGCAGCTATTTGCCAGATTCCTTTAATGTGTAGATTTCAGCTCGTGCCGGAATCCCTCCGTATGTAGATTTCAGTTATTCGAAAAATCCACTACCGTGTAGATTTCGGCTACTACCAGAATTCTTCACTGTGTACGCTAGGGTACTTCCAGACAGATCACTGCGGTTTATAACCTGGGTTGTGGCTTGCAGCTGCTTCGCTACAGACGGATTAATCCACGGATTAACCCTACCACCTGCATTTATCTAGCTCCTTAGCAGGACCTCATATATTGCTATACCTCCTCATATGCGCATATTACGGGCGTTAAAGCTGAATAGTCTGATGAAGCATCAACATTTCAAAATCAAAATAATTATCTCGATTTGATTCTGCATATCTAACTTAGATACTGATGCACTTATTAAGTATTTGTTGCCACGGAGAAAGGAACACTGAGTCAATTTAATAGAACCTGTTTCCGCAGAAGCCTATGGTATCAGAGTTTTGGCGTGCTTGCCAAAATTATTTTCACACATTTGAATTTCGAAATATCTCAAATGGTAGCCATTTCAATTAAGAGTTACTTCAAACTAAACTAAGGTAGATAATAATGATCAATTTAATATACTTATCTCAGAAAAATGTCAGAAACTCAAAACTATCCGACTATGCAACTTTAATATTCCCCCCCACAGAATTCCATGTATATTTGCACAGCCTACAGTAATATGCCATTTCCATTCATGCCAGCACATGTTTGATGTTTTTCAAGCTATTATCTTAGTGGATTATTTTGGGGAAAGTTCGGGGGAAATGAAAGTTGGTTATTACATATAGGTTATGAGATATTATATTTATATTATTAAGTTATTATTTTGAGTTTCTGTCATTTTTCTGAGATAAATATATTTGATTGATCATTAGTATCTACTTTACTACAGTTTGAAGTAACGATTATTTTAAATGGTTAACTTTTGAGATATTTGAAGTACAAGCATGTAAAATTAGTCTTGACAAGCACACCAAAAAAACTCTGACACCATAGGTTTCTGCAGTAACAAGTTCTATTAAATTGACTCAGTATTGCCTTCTATACAGAAAGAAATGCTTGATAAATACACCAGTAGCTAAGGAAGATATGTAAAATATAATATCGATAATTGTTTTGGTTTTTAAAATTAGATACTTCATCGGACTATGCAGCTTTAATGTAGAGTAACAAATGCAAAGTTTCCTCATATCAAAGCGAGGGGCCAAATGACAGCATCTGTACTTATGTAGGTAGAAGAAGTGGCAGCACAAATGCAGTGCTGAAGTGAAGCGGAAGGTTTTTGATGGAGTTGAAAGCTTTGAGCGTAGGTTTGCAGGTGGTTATTTCTCATGGCATTCCTCTATCAGAGTCAGCAAATTTGTAAGGAGTGCTCACCGTAAAGTGGCTGTCACACATCACCGGATTTGGGAAACGGAAAGAAACCGAACAAAGTATGTTGATATCTGGCAAAGTCTGTTGTATATCCATTGATATCCGGCCTGATCCGGTACAAGTTTTGAATATGCACAAAACTTGGAACGGATGCCGCCGGATTGACGTCTATGGTTTTTGTCCGGTTTGAGTCCGTTTAGTCTGCTTACCGTCCTTTGGTTATCCGTTCATGTCTGTTTCGTGTCCATTCATCCAGCAGCCTTTGACCCAATATCACAACATTTTGACACATTTTAATACATTTTGATACTTATCATGCCCGAACACCACCGGACTAGACAATTCTGTCCATTGCTCAATCCGGTGATGGGTGACAGCCGCTTTAAGGAATTAATTATATTGTTTTATGAGAGTGGACGAGTTGGATGTTTACAGTTTACTGTTAAAGCTGCATTGTTCGATGATGCATTACATTTTAAAAACTAAAAAAAATCATTTAGATCTAATTTCGATACTGATGCACTTATTACTATTATGCATCTCTTGCCACATAGAACTAATAGAAGGGAACACTGAGTGAATTTCATAGAATCTGTTACTGCAGAAGACTATGCTGTCAGAATTTAGGCATGCCTGGCAAAACTAATTGTCCCACATTTACACTTAAAATATTTCAAAGGTTAACCATTCAAATTAAAAGTCACTTTAAAGTTGCATGGTCCGATGGCACTTGAATTTTTGTCTTATTTTTTAGATAAATATATAAAATTGATCGTTACAAGCTACTAATCATTAGTCCAGAGTGATTTTGATTAAAGATGATTAGTTTTGAAGTAATATGAGCTGAAAGAACCAAAAATAATTTCGACAAGCTTGTCAAAAGTCCTGTGGCTATGACCCAGATGGTCATCTCGCGCTGACCAAGTGATGTGAGATGACATGGAACCTTACAGGACTGTAGGTAGGTATTCCTGGTTGTGCGCCTTCTGGGACTGGATTAGTGTCATAGGCCCATCGCACTAGGGTTTTTAACTAAATATAATGTGTGTCTGTTGTCTGCTTGTGTCTGTCTATGTATGTCTGTATGTATCTGTGTGTGTGTATTTCTGTGTTTCTCTGTATGTGTGGGTATGTATGTATGTATGTATGTGTGTATGTATGTGTGTGTGTCTGCCTCTATCTATGTGTGTCTGTCTATGTGTCTCTGTCTGTGTGTGTCTCTCTCTGCAAAGTCAGGTCGGGTGTATGTGTGTCTGTGTATGTCAGGTGTGTGCATGTCTGTGTGTTTCTGTGTCTGTGTGTGATGTCTATGCATGTCTGTCTGTGTGTGTCTATCTATGTGTGTCTGTGTGTGTGTATATGTGTGTGTGTGGTAATGTCTGTGTGTGTATGTGTGTATATATGTGGGTATGCATGTGTGTGGCTGCCTCTGTCTGTGTGTGTCTCTCTCTGTGCAAAGTCAGGCCGGGTGTATGTGTGTCTGTGAATGTATCTGTGTATGGGTGTGTGTGTCTGTGTGTATGTATGTGTGTGTGTGTATGTGTGTGTCTGCCTCTGTCTGTGTGCGGCTGTCTATGTGTCTGTGTGTGTGTGTCTATCTCTGCAAAGTCATGTCGGGTGTATGTGACTCTGTGTATGTCGGGTGTGTGCATGTATGGGTGTGTGTGTCTCTGTGTGCTGTCTATGCATGTCTGTCTCTGTGTGTCTATATGTGTGTCTGTCTGGGTGTATATATGGGTGGTAATGTATGTGTGTATGTGTATGCATGTGTGTATGTTAGTGTGTGTCTGTATGTATATGTATGTGTGTGTCTGTGTGTGCATGTCTATGTGTGTATGTCTCTGCATGTCTGTATGTGTGTATGTCTGTCTGTGTGTGTGTGTGTGTGGCTCTCTCTCTGCAAAGTCAGGTTGGGTGTATGTGTGTCTGTGTATGTCGGGTGTGTGCATGTGTGCGTGTTTCTCTGTATATGTGTGCATGTCTGTGTGTGTGTGTGCCTATCTATGGGTGTCTGTCTGTGTGTGTATGTCTCTGTGTGTATGTCTTGTGTGTGTATGTCTTGTGTGTGTATGTATGTGTGTGTATGTCTGTGTGTATGTCTGTCTCTGTGTCTCTGTAAAGTCAGGTCAGGAAACACACAGACACATACACACACATCCACCTCATATCCCCTTCCCCTCTATGACCCTGCACAGCAGGCCTACTTGGTTGGGGGGGATAATGGGGTCACGAGATTGGCCTAATTGGTTAATGGCATTCCTGCATAATGGGTGTTTCAAACTGAGTGTTCAAAGGGGTGAGGTTATAAACTCACTGGTTCGTCTGTATATACTGTCCCAAATCATTAGCTAATACACCAATATCTAAGTTGGATATATAGCGTCAAATGTAAGTAGTTGTTTTAATTTTGACAAAATTATATTTCATCGGACCATGCAACTTTAAACTAAAGTAAGGTAGATTATAACAATCAATTTAATATATTTATTTAAGAAAAATGACAGCAGCTCAAAATCATCGGACTATGTAACTTTACTATGTTGTTAAGGTATGCCTGAAAAAAAGCCTATCCATATCGGTCAGTTCTGCGCCGAGCTGCTCATATCTGCTCAGAACTGCACCGATCTGCTCATATCTGCTCAGAACTCTGCATCCCTGCTCAGAACTCCTAATAACTGTTCAGAACTACCAATAGCTGCTCAGCCCTACGCATAGCTCCATAATGATGCTCAGAAGAATTCTAAACTGCGATTGGCTCTCAATGTCATAGCTGCTCAGACATTCTCAACACTGCATAGTACTGTTCAGAGTAACTGCACAGTACTGCTCAGAGTATGTGGGGCAGCCATATTAGCATTTCTCCACGACCCTTCGCATTACTCCCCTCCCCCTTACTCCCCTCCCCCTTACTCCCCTCCCCCTTACTCCCCTCCCCATCCCCCATTCCCATCTCAACCATCCTCTCATACACACGGGCACACAACCCAATGTGATCAACTATGCATGCACACAATATATATCACCAGGAAAGCTGTCTGGCTAAGCTTTCGCTGACCTTTTGAATAGTTCAGGCGATCACTTGTTCTATTGAATAGAGAAAAGTGCGGAAGCTAATGTGTTCGCATCTTGCCTCTGATGCTTAAAGTTGCATAGTCCGATGGTTTTGAATTTCTGTATTTTTCCTGAGATCTGTTTTACATTAGTTCTAAATTACTTTTATTTTAAATGGTAAACTTTTGAGATATTTTGAGTGCAACCATGGAAAATTAGTTTTGGCATGCTTGCCAAAACTCTGACACCATAGACTTCTGCAGTAACAGGTTCTGTTAAATTGACTGAGCATTGCCTTCTACGCAGAAACAAATGCTTAATAAGTGCATTAGTATCTAAGTTAGATATGTAAAGTCAAATCTAGATAATTGGTTTGGTTTTGAAAGTTTGATATTTCATCGGACTATGCAGCTTTAAGAACCTAGAGCTGTACCATTGTAGAATGAGGCCGAGGGGCGAGTGTGCTGTAAAATCAAAGAATTTCTACAAAGATAGGCCTATATATACACAGGAGTACCTGTCTGTCCAGAACATGGTTTAGTAATGCATATTATGTCAGTTTATGCATGCCTAATTAACAATAGGCTTGTTTGTATTTGTATAATTAATTTGCCATCTAGCAGCACTCACCTCGTTAGCCACTATATATTTATATGCAAGTTTTAAATTATGTATTTATTATGTAATATATGTGAATGTTGACAACGATTAAAAATAATGTCATTTATTGGAACATAACTTCAATGAGCGAAATTCTCTATATAAATACATATATATGGGATATATAATTAATTATATGAGAATAACACAGCCGGAGTAGACTTGTGCTATTATATATCATTTATTTGCCATGCTATTTATTTGTGCAATTGTGGACTGATCTGCCATTTAGTATGGGCCTGATCTGGTCCAGGATAGTTTGGTGCCACCTACGCCTGGTCATATGGCAGTCAGTATGGCGTGGGCATCACATGGGCTCAATCTCAAAACGTTTACTAGGTAGGGCTATCTATTGCTTGGCCAAGGGCCTCGGGTAAATAAAGTTGAGGTTTCCTACCACTCCTCGCTTCTGTTGTTCATTTACTAGGGTGTAGCCCACATTTTATATACATATATGAATATATATATGTAATTATATGATAGGGTTTATGTAATCCATTATCTGGGTATAGGAAGTCCTTGAATGGAACTTATACACTGCGAAATTGGCTTCAATGGGCTGAAATTGATTTTGCATGCATTCATATGTGTCATGTAATATATTATATGAATAATGAATATATTAGATGTGATGGACCGGTTTCTACTTGTCCACGGGCCAGGGGAATAAGGAATGACAGAGTAGACACCGGCGCTAGCCTAACTCACTTGTTACCACCTCTCTACCTCCTAACCAGCTTACTCAGTATTTCAACAAATCTTATTAGAGTAAAACTTCTCTAACCGATCACCTCCACAGATTGACCACTCCCCTATATCAATCTCTTTATTTCGGTTCCAAACGATCATCCATACAATACCATTGTAACAAACTGACAAAGGCCCTAACCCAATCACCTCCTTAAATAGACCGTTTAAAGTTGATTCCATGGTCGGTCGTTTTACAGAGGTGTTACTGGACTCTGCTATATTTGTGAGCATCCTCGATGCCGAGCCTGTTTGGCGGCGATTTGCTCATTTTCTGGCTGGTCTACGCCCAGCATTAAGGTACTTGTTGGTACCAGTCCACTCCACCCAGCGGGCAACTCCTACTTCCGGTGCCGACTTGGTGATCCTGCTGGGGCGACCTCTAGCAGGAGTGGCGAAAACAAACAGTGCGTCTTTATTTACAGGCCTCCTACACTGCGCGCGGCGTTTGTCGTCTGTGTCAGTCCATCCAGCCTGTGTAGGGAGAGCTCAATCCACTCGGCCTGTGTAGGGAGGGTCCAGTTTACCCCACTTGTCTATGGACTGAGGGAGAGCTCAATCCACCCAGCCTGTGTAGGGAGGGTGCAGTTTACCCTACTTGTCAATGGACTGAGGGAGAGCTCTATCCACCCACCCTGTGTAGGGAAAGCTCACTTTAACCTTGCCCATGTAGGGAGAGCTCGATCCACGCTGCCTGTGTAGGGAGAGGTCATTTTAAGCTTGCCCATGGAGGGAGAGCTCGATACACGCCGCCTGTGTAGGGAGAGGTCATTTTAAGCTTGCACATGTAGGGAGAGCTCGATACACGCCGCCTGTGTAGGGAGAGGTCATTTTAAGCTTGCCCATGTAGGGAGAGCTCGATCCATGCCGCCTGTGTAGGGAGAGGTCATTTTAAGCTTGCCCATGTAGGGAGAGCTTGATCCACACCGCCTGTGTAGGGAGAGGTCATGTTAAGCTTGCCTGTGTAGGGTGAGCTAGGTCCACTCAACCTGTGCAGTGAGAGCTCACTTTACCAACCATGTGTAGATAGAGCTCAGTCCACTCCACTTGTCTATGGAGTGCATGCACAAGGAAGACTCAGTCCACCCAACCAGTGCATGGTGAGCTCAGTTTAGTCCACTTGTGTAGCGAGAGCTCAGTTACCCCAACATGTGTAGGAAGAGGTCATTTCAACATATGACCTATCTAGGAGACCTCACTTGAACCCTATCTGTGTAGGGAGAGCTCACTTTAACCCTGCCTGTGTAGGGAGAGCTCACTTTACCCCTGCCTGTGTACAGAGAGCTCACTTCAACCCTGCCTGTGTAGGGAGAGCTCACTTTAACCCTGCCTGTGTACAGAGAGCTCACTTCAACCCTGCCTGTGTAGGGAGACCTCACTTTAACCCTGCATGTGTAGGGAGAGCTCACTTTAACCCTGCCTGTGTAGGGAAACCTCACTTTACCCCTGTATGTGTACAGAGAGCTCACTTCAACCCTGCCTGTGTAGGGAGACCTCACTTTAACCCTGCCTGTGTAGGGAGAGCTCACTTTAACCATGCCTGTGTAGGGAGAGCTCACTTTAACCATGCCTGTGTAGGGAGAGCCCACTTTAACCATGCCTGTGTAGGGAGGGCTCAGTTTAACCCTTCCTGTGTTGGGAGAGCTCACTTTAACCCTGCCTTTGTAGGGAGAGCTCACTTTAACCTTGCCTGTGTAGGGAGAGCTCACTTTAACCCTCCCTGTGTAGGGAGAGCTCAGTCCACACAACCTGTGGAGAGATCTCCATCCAACCCAAGCTCTAAAGCAGCATCTGTACAGGGAGAGCTCCACTAACCTTGCCTGCGAAGAGTGAGCTCAGTCTAGCCGAACCTGTGCTGGAAGAGCTCTATTCACCCTGCCTATGGAGGGAGAGCTCGGTGACAACGCGGTGCTTTGTAGAGAATACGCACCTTCAGCTAGGACCGGAAGTCCAGTTCGCTCGCGTCCCGCTGCGTTGCAGAGGCACCACATTGTGGTAGTGGGCTGGTGCGCATCCTGGCGGCAGCTGTTGGGACTATGTGGGCGCCACTGACGCATGTAACTTTAGGCCTTTTTTGTTTGCTTCAGGTTGTACATGTCTCTCCCCTTTACCCTCTCTCTTATCGGTCTCCCATGTCTCCCCCCCACCCGCTCCCATGTCTCCCCTCGCTCTCCCGTATCTCGCACTATTTTGTCTCTCCTCGCAATATCCTGTCTCCCTTCCTTCTCTCTATTCTCTCGGTCGTTCCTGTCTCTTATGTCTCATGTCTCTCCTTATTCTCACCTCTCTCATGTATCTCCTTATTCTCACTTTCCTCAAATTTCTGTTCTTCCGTCTGTCTTCTTTCTATCTTCTGTCACCCACATTCTACCTCTCTCTTTTCGTTCCCCTCTCTCTTCTTTCCCCTCTCTCATCTTGCCTTACTCTCTTCTCTCCTCTCGCCCCTCTATTTAAAGCTACATAGTCCGATGAAGCATCAAATTTTCAAAACCAAAACAATTATCTGGAATTGATTCTACATATCTACCTTAGATACTGATGCACATATTAAGCATTTGTTGCCACATAGCAGGGAATATTGAGGCAATTTGATAGAACCTGTTACTGCTAAAGCCTATGGTGTCAGAGGTTTGGCAAGCTTGCCAAAACTAATTTGACATGTTTGCACTTCAAATATCTCAAAACATAACTGTTTAAAATAAACAGGACTTGAAGCTAAAGTTAGGTCGATTATAACGGTCATGTTAATCTATTTATGTCAGAAAAATTACAGAAACTCAACACCATCAGACTATGCAACTGTAACCACTCTCTCTCCATGCTCTGTTGTGCTGTGCTCTGTTCTGTTCTGTTCTGTTCTGCATTGCTCTCCCGTCCTCTCCTCTTCCCTCTTCTTCCTCAGTTTTCTCTCAGTCTCCTCTATGACCTAGCGCAATGACAGGTTCTATTATTCGACTTCATCTTTTTAATTTATTTTTTTATTTTTAGTATATGTATTTTATTCAGCGAATAATGTCTTTTGTCAGCACCAGATCACTGGTCTTCCGCCGTTCAGTACAATTTCTTGGTACATAAACGACAATTTCATTGCTTTATGCATAAATAGCGTTTTTATTCAAGTTAGATGTGTGCGATCAAATGAGGAGTTCAGGCGCAAAACCAAGTAAGTCCACCCGACCTCTTTTGTTTTAAAATCAAGATTTGTATATGCCCATAAATATAATTCTCAGTAATTCCACTTTTCTTTGTATTATAGGGTTATGGGCAATGAACAAAATACTATGAAAGTGATAAATGAACCTTTATTCCAAAACTCATTAATTAATCAACTTTTATTGATTTTTCTGCAAAACCAAGTAAGTCCACTTTCGGTTTGTTTGCAAAACCATGTAAGTCCATTGTCAAAGACTAATCTTATGGAAATCTTGCAGAATCAAAGAACACACAATTTCCACCATAAGCCACTATCCTCATCAATTGCATCATAGGTCTCCATTATAAACGTCGACAAATCACCCGAGGCAAAAAAAAAAAAAAAAAAAAAAAAAAAATGTGACCTGACACGCGTAGCTGATTGGCCAGCTACATCTTACGTGGTTTTGCAGACAAACTCGAATGGCGCTTACAAGGTTTTGCAACCAAACCCTATTTTAAGGCCAATTTAACATAGGACTTACCAGGTTTTGAAACAAAACTGATTTGCTCATTGGGTAATAGGGACTAAGAAGTGGTGTCTCCATTGGTTATCTCACTTTTCATGAAAATGGAATTACTTGGTTTTGCGCCTGAACTCCTCAAATGTTCTCAAGTGCCTTAGCTAATACAATGTTATGGTGTGATCAGATTATGCTGCTTTAATTTAGCCTTCCCTAATAAATGTCTACAATTGCGGCCGTGATATCATGCTTTCAGAAAAAGAAAACGTTTACACCAATATTCGACAAGGCTGCTTCTTTGTTATGGCCATGTGGAAAAGTGTAAACAATTCAGGGAGGATGATTCATCAAAGGCCTGTCGGGTCATGAAAAAAGAGAAATGGTAGGACCAGGAAGCAGCATTCCCCAATCAGGTCAGACAATGGAGCCCGCAGGAGGTTATACAGTGGAAAAAAGTAATTTGGCAGTGGGGGGTGGGGGGGGGGGAGGTTAGACAATGGAGTTTGATGGTGGGGTACATTCCGTTCACACATGGAGGGTATAACAGTAGGTTCAGACATACGTGGAGTAGAACAGGTTCACATAGGCAGGTAAAGGGCGCATTCCGTACACGCGTAATGCAAATGCAAATGCAAATGCAAATGCAAATGCAAATGCAACAAAAAATCGAAACGCCTTGAAACCTATGAGCTACATTCCTTACACGCGTAATGTGAATGCAAATGCGTTTTTCCGATCGGACCATGTAGCGATCGGCGCGGCATGCGTTATGTGACAAGGTGGTACGAATAGAAACCTGAGTCTGATGTGTCCATTAGTTTAACACTAGGAGAGGCGACTGAGCATTACGGAACAGTCACGCACAAGGCTTCTGAGTGGAGACCTATGGTAGTGGTGGTGGCGGTGGTTCGGGTTGGTAAAAATGCTACCAGAGCCACAAAAATATGAATACTTATCTATAATTTGGTTATTATAAAGGTAGGAACCCCCATGTGACGTACAAAAAGTTACATAGATATAAATGCAATATTTGGTCATATACAGAGCAGTATGGAGAATAATTGTTTATTTTTATTTTTTAAATATAGCCAGTCGTGTGCTGCATACCGCATACCGCATAACGTGTGTAAGGAATGATGGCATTCGCATTACGCATAACGCATGTAAGGAATGCCCACTTTAGACAGATGAGTAGAATAAGTTTACATATGCAGGTTAAACAGTGGAGTAGAATAGGTTCACACAGGCAGGTTATAAAGTGGAGTAGAACAGGTTCACATAGGCAGGTTAGAGAGTGGAGTAGAACAGGTTCAAACAGGCAGGTTAGACAGTGGAGTAGAACATGTTCACACTGGCAGGTTAGACAGTGGAGTAGAACAGGTTCACATAGGCAGGTTAGTCAGTGGAGTAGAATAGGTTTACAGAGGCAGGTTAGACAGTGAAGTAGAATAGGTTCACATAGGCAGCTTAGACAGTGGAGTAGAACAGGTTCACATAGGCAGGTTAGTCAGTGGAGTAGAATAGGTTTACAGAGCCAGGTTAGACAGTGAATTAGAACAGGTTCACATAGGCAGGTTAGACAGTGGAGTAGAACAGGTTCACACAAGCAGGTTAGACAGTGGAGTAGAACAGGTTCATATAGGCAGGTTAGACAGTGGAGTAGAACAGGTTTACATAGGCAGGTTAGCCTGTGCAGTAGAACAGGTTCACATGGGCAGGTTAGACAGTGGAGTAGAATAGGTTCACCCAGGCAGGTTAGACTGGAGTAGAACAGGTTCACACAAGCAGGTTAGACAGTGGAGTAGAACAGGTTCATATAGGCAGGTTAGACAGTGGAGTAGAACAGGTTTACATAGGCAGGTTAGACAGTGGAGTAGAATAGGCTTACATAGGCAAGTTAGCCTGTGCAGTAGAACAGGTTCACATGGGCAGGTTAGACAGTGGAGTAGAATAGGTTCACCCAGGCAGGTTAGACTGTGGAGTAGAACAGGTTCACACAGGCAGGTTAGACAGTGGAGTAGAATAGGTTCACCCAGGCAGGTTAGAATGTGGAGTAGAACCGGTTCACACAGGCAGGTTAGACAGTGGAGTAGAACAGGTTCACACAGGCAGGTTACACTGTGCAGTAGAACAGGTTCACACTGGCAGGTTAGCCAGTGCAGTAGAACAGGTTCACACTCGCAGGTTAGACAGTGCAGTAGAACAGGTTCACACAGGCAGGTAGACAGTCGAGTAGAACAGGTTCACGCAGGCAGGTTAGACAGTGCAGTTGAACAGGTTCACACCGACAGGTTAGACAGTGGAGTAGAAGGGAAACCAAACTACATTGATGTCGGCCATCAGAAATGGTAGACTGGCTTTGGTTCCACATTTGCTAGGAAAACACAGGAGATTCCAACTGCAATACATGATTCTCTACGTCGCAGATATATATGTAGAATCAAATCTAAGCGTCTACTTTGATCAAATTTGATGTTTTCACCAGATTCTGCAGCTTAAATTTTCTGTTATACTAATGACCTGACAAGTGTCGGCGAATTGTTTGGTTAGCAGGGTTCCCCACACAGCCTACTGCACTAATTAAATTCCTGTCACTACTCCAACCCCTCCTCCTTTCATTGCAGCACTTGGAACATAATTTAGATTTATTTCTCCTTTTCGAGCGTTCCATGGGGATTCATAATATTAAATTTTCTTTCCTTAGATAATTTGACATGCACATTGAGGTAGTAATTTACCCGCCACATCCATCTGAATTTCACAGGTTTGCCAATTGCTGTGAATGGATATAATTGAATTGATGATGTTGATAGTTGGAGAATAAGCATGCAAAGAGGACTTTATGATTTCAAATTTGCAAATGGTAATTACAAATTATTTATATCTCTCTTGATATATATAGCCAGTGGTGGAATTATACTACAGTGGTGTCGGTCATCGTTCTTGATTCATATTTTTCCAGTGTATGCATTGTAATGAGTGTTTGGATACCACCAGATGATCTACTTGTGAGTTCTGGGAGATTTAAGAAATTCAAAGCACATCATTTTTCAGGACCATTGGCCGTGTTTGAAAATCGGTCATTTTTATATACAGTTTTGGAAAGTTGCCTTCCCAAGGAGAATGTTGGGCATTTGAATGCCAGCCACGTCAAACCATTGACTTACAAAGTACTGGTTACCTCCGCATTATGATAATGTGATTAAAGCTCGGATTCCTTACACGCGGTATGCGGCATGCAGCATGCGAATGTCGTATATGCGGCATAGATATATGCCAACCCCCAACATTTGTTGGGGTTTTTCCTCCCAATTTGTGGAGGAATGGTATTGGTTTCTATGGCAAACGCAGCAGCATTTGCATTTGCATGCCGCACCGATGGCTACAGGGACCGATTCAGTTGAAGCATTTGCATTTGCATTCGCATTCGCATTCGGAGGCATGGAAGCACCCCCATTCACTTAGATGCTTTTCCATGCTTTGCCACATTCGCATTCGCATGCCGCATGCCGCATACCACGTGTAAGGAATGTAGCCTTAAGTGGGATATCGCAGCCTGGTTTCGTACAGTATAACCAATTATGCACCCATTATCTAGACCGGAGGGCCTCCTTCTATCCACCACCGACGGGCTGGTGGGCGCTGTGCCGCCTAGACTTCCCCGGCTGCTGCTCGGGCGAGCCGTTGGCTATCCTCCAATCAGGAGGAAGCTTCACGAGGAGGCGACTTCGGGTGGCACTGCTACTAGTCGGCCCCCGGCATTATTAGGATAGGGCAAGGACTGGTTAAAGTTGCATAGTCCGATGGTTTTGAATTTCTGTATTTTTTCTGAGATAAATATATTAGATCGATCACTAGTATCTACTTTACATTAGTTCAAAGTTACTTTTATTTTAAATGGTAAACTTTTGAGATATTTTGAATGCAAACATGGAAGATTAGTTTTGGCAAGCTTGCCAAAACTCTGACACCATAGACTTCTGTAGCGACAGGTTCTGTTAAATTGACTCAGTATTGCCTTCTACGCAGAAGCAAATGCTTAATAAGTGCATCAGTATCTAAGTTGGATATGTAAAATCAAATCTAGATAATTGGTTTTGTTTTGAAAATTGGATATTTCATTGGACTACGTAGCTTTAAGTAAGTGTCAATATAATGTGAATGAGTGGGATATCACATTCTCATTGGGACAGCACTAAAATGTCACCATGAGTGTTCACCGTGACAAGTTGGTACCCAAATGACCTAAGATGTTGCGAGAAAATAAATCCCAACAAACAAACAACATTTGTGTATATATGCCCGGAAGAACAGTGCCACGGCAATGTAAAAATAATTAGTCAACTGTGTAAATTATTTTAACAAAAAGATGGGGGGGGGGGGGGAATGACTTGCAAGTGTTTGTAACATAATGGTTCTTATTAAGAGCACACACTGAATCTCAGTAAGCTGTATTTAGACACCCAGACAAAGCTGACACTTGTCGCCTCCCCCCGTCTGTTATTTGAGCATCTAAATATTCTAAGTGCACTCAAGGTATTGCGGCCATTAATGTGCGCTGGTGCATTTACCCAGGGTTCCATCTGGCGGCCAGGTGCGGAAGTGACCTGGACGGATGACCTACCGCCATCCCCTGCCCCAGATGTCGCACCATCCCGCCACATGGTCGTTTTCCTCTCCCTCCGTCATCCCCCCCCCCCCTCCTCCCTCTTTCTCCCTCTTCGTCTGTCTTACCCCCTTTTCCGCTCCCCCTTCTTCCCTCTCACTCCGCTTCCTCCCTCCCCCCCTCACTTTCCCCAACTTCTCCATATTTCCTTCTCCTTCTCTCTCTTCCTCCTTCCTCCCTCTTCCTCCCACTTTTCACCTCTCCCCCCCCCTCCTATTTCCTTGTCTCCCCTGTTTCTCCCTCTTCCTCCGTCCCTCTTCCCCCTCCCTCTGTCGTTCAGTTTCCCTCCCTCAGCCCCCCCCCCCCCCTCTTCCCTCTTCCTCCTGCTTCCCCATCCCCCTCTTAATCCCTGTTCATCCAACCAGACGGGATGGCAGAATGAGTTAGAGCGTTCATCTCCCGTGTTGGTAGATCATGGGTTCAAACCGTTTTCAAATTAAACCAATGACATAAAAATAGATAATTATCGCTTCCTAGCCAGGCACTCAACATTATTAGGATAGGGCAAGGCCTGGTTGGCTCAGTGTCAGGATAATGTGACTGGTTGGCTCAGTGTCAGGTCATGGTGCTGGTGGTCTGGTCCCCCATTGGAGAAGCACTATAAAGTCGCCATGAGTGCGCACTGTCACAGGTCGATAGCCGTCCTGATATGATCTTAGATGTTGCTAGGATGTTAAACAACAAACAAACAAAAACCCTCTTCAACCCCCTCTCTACCTACCCCTCTCCCCTCTCTCCCCTCTCTCCCCTCTCTCTCCCTCCTCTCCCTCCCTCCTCTCCCCCCTCTCCCCTGCCCTCTCCCCCTCCACCCGTACCCTCGCCTGCTCCCCGTGCCCTACCCTGCCCTCCCCTGCTCCGCCTGCTCTGGGGTGCCTGCGCTGTGTCGGGAGGTCATCACTCCGCCGAAGAGCCCAGCCCACTTCCGGTGTGTGAAGGCGACTGGTCCGCCACCTAGTGTCTGGTGATGGAACCCCGCCCGTGAGTAGCTCGTTTGGGCGACCTCTTGGTTCTGGTGATAGCGGGCAAGTGAACTTTATGGATGGGCTGCGGACTTTAGTACTAATACTAGTAGTGGACACCGTCTGAAGATCCTCTGTGTATGTGGACTGTGTGTGTGGTGTTCAGCCTTGAGCATATTTCTGTTTTATTGCCTAACCATTGCCGAAATCGGTGTTTTTTTCTGTACCATGCGTGGTATTCGATCATTACTACTAAGTAATATTAATAATATAGATAATCTATTCACCTCCAGTAGGAGGAACATCGACAATGTTTAAATTACCAGACAGGATCGCCGAATGAGTTGAGCATCCGTCTCCCATTTTGGTAGATCGTGGTCGAGTCAAACCAATGACATGACAATTTATACGTGTCGCTTCCTAGCCAGGTGCTTGGCATTATTACGATAGGGCATGGACTGGTTGGCTCAGTGTCGGGAGAATGTGACTGAGTGAGATATCAGGTCATTGTCCTGGTGGCCTGGTCTCCCAATGGGACAGAACTATAAAGTCACCATAAGTGGGCACTGTCACAAGTCAGTACCCGTCCTGATATGACCTTAGATGTTGCCAGGACATAACATTCCAACAACCAACCAACCATGTGTGCCGACCTCACTCCCTGCTTGCTGACCTCCTTAGTGTCCATCCGGTTAATCTCAGTCGCCCTGACAGCACTGACTGCAGTGATAGAGAAAACCACTAAGCCCTTTCGTGGTCTGACAGTATACCAACCATAACTGTCTCACATGTTTGCAACTAGCCATGGTAAGTGGCGCCACCCAGTGAGCCTGCCGCGCATGACCAGACTCCATTGCGGCTGCAGAAAGTGCACTGCTCATGCTCAGACTAGCTATTGACCAGCTATTGACCTGCACAGGGGGACGTTGACACAGCTCGGCTTGGACAATGCAGTATGGTTCATTATGGTGCTTTGGTCAAGGCGCCAAGCAGTTTGTTGAGTGATTGAGTGATTTGGGGAGTTTTATCAATTATATCCTAGAAACATTACGGTGACCAGGAGGTGATGGTAGAATTTGTAAAAGTGGTCATGGGTTCGTGTTCAAGTCAAGTGAAACCAGTGACTTACAAGGTTGATGTTGTTTTACATCCTAGCAACATCTAAGGTCATATCAGGATGGGTACCGACTTGTGACAGTGCGCACTCATGGCAACTTTATAGTGCTGTCCCACTGGGAAACCAGGCCACCGTCACCATGACCTGGTATCCCACTCAGTCACACTATCCTGACACTGAGCTCACCAGTCCTTGCCCTGTCCTAATAATGCCAAGCGCCTGGCTAGGAAGCGAGAAGTATCAATTTTTAAGTCATTGGTTTGGCTCGACCAGGGTTCGAACCCACGATCTACCAGCACGGGAGACGGACGCTCTAACTCATTCGGCCATCCCGTCTGGTCCAAGGTTGATGCTTGCCACTACCTAGGTGACATTAGGAATTAATAGAATAGGACAATGAATGGTTTTATCAGGGTTAGTTGACTGAGTGAGATATAGGATAACGGTGCTGATAATCTAGTCTCCCTCGCTGGGAAGCACTATGAATATGATGTTACCGGTACTGTGCACTGTCAAAAACCGATACTAGTCCTTATATGTCCATGGATGTTTGCTGGATACAAAACCCCAAAATAACACATCTAATGACAAATCAGGATGGGTACGCACAGTGCTCACTCCTGGCGACTTCATAGTGCTGCCGCATTGGATACCATACTCCCAGTCACTTCTCTAACTCAGTCACTTCATAAGAATACCAGGTCCTTTCCCTAACCTGTTAATGTTGAGAACCGGGTGAAGTGTCTGACCGGTATCACTCAGTGGTGTAAGTCTTTGGATTGAGTCAGACGGAGATCCAACCCACATGCACGGATGAAAGATCTCCGCCATTTCGAGGATTTCCGTGATTTTGTTGTTGTATATCTACTGATTAACATTAAGCAAAATGACAAGGAATCTGGATCTATATGAAAACAGTTGTGTTCGAATCTCATTCTTAGATGTTGGTAGAACAGGAAACCGAAGCAATAATGAATTAGATATGGGCAGTAATATAGGCACAACAAGGATAGTTGAAACCTGATTTCCGGCATTTTTGTTGCGATTCCCTGGCAGTGCTAATCCTATGGGGAGGGGGGGGGGGGACGGGGAATCCATGTTTTCATAGAAATTTGCCATCGGTGTAATAACCGCGGGTTGATTTCTGTGATTTTTGCTGGTGACCACTTTCATCCCTGCACACAAAGCTCGTCAGGCAGTAGGTGGCGCCATTTTGAAGGGATCAAGATACGCATTGACTGTGTGCTGCACGCGGGCACACCCTGCTCATGCGCTGGCCTACATGTAGGCATGCGCACAGGTAGATACTCAGACTGGTCCTCCTTTTCCTGCGACTCCTGCGCATGCGTTCTGTGCGTTCGTCACGTGATTGTCACGTGACATGGGAGAGACGCCACCTGAGATATTCGACCTTCCTTCCTGCCTCCAGATTCCACAACTCCACACACAAACACATGCTTTCAAACTACAGTAAGGAGATACAAGGAGTCTCAGGAAATACATATCAATCTCTCTATGCTCTACACGTTATTCATTTTCTTCTCCATTTCTAACAAATATTCAATATTTTAATACCAGAACTTATTGATTTACTTGGGTAGCCTGATCAGATGGGTGAGCAATAACTGCTTGGCCATCTGCCTTACTCATCTGAATAATACTCACTACTTTCAGGACGGACCAGACAGGATGGCCGAATGAGTTATAGAGTCCGTCTCCCATGCTGGTAGATCGTGGTGTCGTGAGTTCGAACCCTGGTCGAGTCAAATCAATGACTTAAAAATTGATACTTGTCGCTTCCTAGTCAGGCGCTCGGCATTATTGGGACAGGGCAAAGACTGGTGTGCTCAGTGTAAGGATAATGTGACTGAATGGGATTCCAGGTCATGGTGCTAGCGGCTTGGTTTCCCAGTGGGACAGCACTATAAAGTTGCCATGAGTGCACACTGTCACAAGTTGGTATCCGTCTCGATATCGGTACCCACCTTTAATGTTGTTAGGACGTAAAACAACAAACAAACAAACGCAACTGTCTGCCAGTCAGCACCATTAAATACCAAAACAACTCATAAGAAAGAAAGGGAAGACAAGTCATGCAAGATTGACAGCGAAAAGGTTGAGCTTTATTGCTACAACTCTTTTTCATCTCCTAGTGACCTGCCACCCTGACTCACTTACAACCTGCCACACAGACCCACATGGTTCCTGCTAGTTCAGTCTAATTCATTGCCTACATCCCATTGAACGTATGTCATATGGGTGTTACGCACAGCTCAGTGGTGAACTGCTTCTTTTGGTATCTCTAGAGTTAGTGTGTCTGCCTAGAAAATGCAAGGAGTATAAGGGTGACTGGGCTCACACAGCCAGCCAATCAGATACCTCTCTAGCCTGGGAGGGTGGTGCCCAAGAGGGGCAGCTGTCACTCAAGCCCCAGTGCAGGTGGTATCCATAATATATACAGAATGGCTGGGTGTGCTTACCCAGCAGTTCCGTGATAACAAGTAGTCATCATACGCTTACAATAAACATTAATATATATTCCTCCTCCATTTGAACTCTTCCTGGTGCATGGAGGGAACATTTCAATAAATAATAACTGTATCTTAATATCCGGAGATCATACTGCAATCCCGGTCACTGAGCATCATAACATTTCCACATAGTTATTTATATGTCACACAACGAGTGGGCACACATTGCATCGCTATTACAAAACAATGGTCCCCAACTCCGTCGCCCGAGATATTGATATGATTCCAAGCTCGTCTCTCACGACCGACAGACTGTATATTTTTACATGGGGATATCCAAATGAGTTGGAATATGCGTTTCCCATGTGGCATGTATTGTGATTAATCCTTACTTTTGAACTTTGTTCCCTATTGATATCTGTATATGTATTTATTACTTATTTCTTTTTATTATGCACTGACAATTTTGTCATTATTCTATCAGGTTATGCAACCTATATTTCTGTATGTATTTTATATATATATATGTATATTTATATTAGTAAGCCCTTATAATAAGCACGGCCGACCCAAGTGTGTCATTGTTTTATCATAGTATCTAAACTAGAATAGAAACTATATATGCGTATATATATATATGGTTTATAGTTGGTCATAGGTCCATTGCAGCCAACCTTCTTCGAGAAGACGGCACCCATTGATTGATTGATAGGTGGTCAGAACCCCTGACAGGTGGCGCCGGTGTGGCCAAACCTGGAACTAATCACTGGTATACACTAGCTGTGGTTCGCAAATGACAATACAAATATAACTGAAGATGACAGTGTCCTTGTTTATATTCCCATAATAGATTATAGAGCACATATATTAACTAACTAGTAAACCATTTATCATTTATATTAAGGCTGTCAATTGGGTAATTATATTAGTAACCCATTATAGGGTTACTTGTCATTATTCTCTCATATTATCTAAACTTGATTTATATGATACGTGAATTGATGAGTATATATATTTTTATATGTGTATATACACTTTTTTAGTACGGCATTGCATTACGCACTGCAAATTGTATAAGTAGTCTATCACATAAAATAAACAATTTGTACATGTATTATTTTTTTAGCTGAATAAAATAATTGTTTTAATAATAACACAAATATATACTTTAAAAACAACCGCTATTTAGCAAGTGTAAACTTCGACCCAGCACTGTCTGCGGAGATCGACCTTTACCCAGGCATCGTTCAGTACCGGTGATGTTGCTGACGGACAGCAGGGCATCCAAACCAGACCGCAGCCGTTTTGGGATATCAGTTCTCCTAATCATTCCTTTTAAAATGGCATTTAAAAACAACTATGCACAAAGCTGGGCTGCAATGGCCCAGCGCCCTGCCAGTTAAAGCTGCATCGTCCGATGAAATATCCAATTTTCAAAACCAAACCAACTTTCTAGATTTGATTTGACATATCTAACTTCGATACTGATGCACTTATTAAGCATTTGTTTCTGCGTAGAAGGCAATACTGAGTCAATTTAACAGAACCTGTTGCTGCAGAAATCTATGGTGTCAGAGTTTTTGCACCCAAAATATCTCAAAAGTTTGCTATTTAAAATAAAAGTAACTTTGAACTAATGTAAAGCAGATACCAGTGATCGATCCAATATATTTATCTCAGAAAAGATACAGAAATTCAAAACCATCAGACTAGGCAACATTAACTAACAGCCAGATAACGGTGTATTCTATTTGTGTCTAGACCTGGTCAGCTCCTGGACCCACAAACTGCTATTTAATGTTAAGTGGGCTGGACCATTTGTATGTGTTTTAGTTTCTCTCTCTATCTATGTTTATTAGATAGCCCGACTGATACTGTTGAAGATGTAATCCCAATATTCCACAGGGCTGGTGCCTTCCTCCCCACATCAACCTCACCCCTCACCCCTCACCCCTCACACCTCACTCCCTTGCTCCCATCACTCCTTTGCACTCTCGCCCCCTCGCTCGCTCACTCACTCGCTCACTGTCCCCTCATTCTCTTATTCTCTCACTCCTCAGCCCCTTACCCTCACCCCCACGCTCCGTCGCTCTTCCCCCTCCCCTCACCCCTCACACACTTATTCACTCCCCCCTGCCCCTCACTGACTCGCCTCCCCCCTGCGCCCCCCCCCCCCCCCTCCCCCAATTCCCTCCCCCTCCTCGCTGTGTCGCCCCCTCACTCCCTTACCCTCACTCACTCCCCTCACCCCTAACCGCATCACTCTCGCACCCTTCTCACCCATCTCACTCCTTCACCCTTCTCAATCCCTCACCCCTTGCCCCCTCACTCCTCGCCCCCTCACTCCTCACCCCGCTTCTCTCGATGCTGGCGACCTGGCTTGCCGTCCGTGGGAAGGTGGAGTGTGTGTGTGAAAGGGGTGGGTTGTGTTTGATTCCACATTTTAGCATGTTGTGGACAAATAGGCTTTGCTGTGCGCCGTCGGGACATCAGGTCCTGGTGCAGGGCAGCAGTATGAAACATGAGAATGGACAAACATGGCGGAACTCTGCACACACCCACACGGCATTCTCACAACTAAGCACTCTCATTCCAGCCTCCTGCACTCTCACTCCAGCCTCCTGCACTCTCACTCAAACTGTCTGGCCTCTCATTCCAACTTCCAACACTCTCATTCAACTTCTTTGTCTTACTCCAACTTCCTACCCTCACTGTCACCTTCCTACACTCACTATCACCTTCCTACACTCGCTTTCTTTCACCTTCCTACACTCACTTTCACCTTCCTACACTCACTTTCACCTTCCTACACTCGCTTTCACCATCCTACACTAGCTTTTACCTTCATACACTTGCTTTCACCTTCCGACACTCACTTTCACCTTCCTACACTCGATTTCACCTTCTTACACTTGCTTTCACCTTCCTACACTCGCTTTTACCTTCCTACACTCACTTCACCTTCCTCCATTCACTTTCACCTTCCTACACTTGCTTTTCCCTTCCAACATTCACTTTCACCTTCCTACACTCACTTTCAACTTGCTGCACCCACTCCACCTTACTGCACTCGCATTCAACTTCCTGAAATGTCGCTCCAACTTCCTGCACTTTCACTCCTATTTGCTACCCTCTCACCCCAACTTCCTGCACTCTACCCCCAACTTGTAGAACGTCTACTGCATCATATCACTAAATCCATCTTACATGATCACCATATCCTTGTTTCCATTCCATTTTTAACCAATCTCTCCATCATCCATCCTTACACGCTTGTTCCATTTCCTCACACTGCCACTCCATCTCCACATACTCACTCCACCTCTTTATCACACTCAGTCCTTCTCCTTCCACACTCATGCCATTTCTGTGCGCTTCCTCCATGTCCTTACCGGGTCACTCCACCTTCATCTGCCCAACAGTCTGACCTGTCAGCCTCTGCTGATATCACCCACACCAGGGCACCTTGTTTATCACATGTACCCACCCACCCACCCACCCACCCAACTCGCACTCACTCCCCCTCTCATATCGACTGCAAGCATCATTAATAACAGATGACTGATTTCCATGCTTAATAAGGTTGGTGTATCAATCAAATCTCTGCCGATAAGAATACTGGCCGATATGCCAATCTTGTATGATACCTTTCCCACCATCTACTGTATATGAATTATCGATGGCGCCACCTATATGCGTGTGTCGACACTATTCCTGCCCGCCAAGACTAGTGCTCATAGACTGTACTTGATGTATGTAAATAGACTACATCACGGTTCCAGCGGTGCGGTGCATTGTGGGATGTATCAGAGCAAAACAAACCCACGAGAAGCACATGGCACATGCTAATAATACAATGGGTGCAGCTATGAAATGTGTTAGTTTCAGATCATCTCAGTTATTGTTTGAAACATAGAATACCAACTAAAAAATATATATATATAAATTAAGATATTAATCTTTTATCCAGCATTGCATTGACATCAATATGATAGACTACATCACGGTTCCAGCGGCGCAGTGCATTGTGGGATGCATCAGAGCAAAACATACCCCCAAAAAGCACATGGCACATGCTAATACACTGGATGCAGCTATAAAATGTGCTAGTTTCAGATCATCTCAGCTCTTGTTTGAAACATAGAATACCAGCTAAGAAAATATATATAATAAATTAAGATATTTATCTTTTATCCAGCATTGCATTTACATCAATATAATCAGCAGATCTTATGCCATGTGCATTTAGATTTAGAAAGATCTAGGCATTCAGACTAGTGTTAGAGCCATAGCCAGAGTACTCAATGCATTGTCAATGGCAGTGAGCAATCTCCATACAGAAAAAGTAAAATATTGATAAAACCACACCACCTAGAGACAAACCGCTTGAAACACATGTTTATCAACAAGATTATATTAAATTGATATGGTTAGGGTTTTAGATTTCTATTAATTTTGAATAAAACTGACGTTTTTCACTGCGCGTATAGGCAAACTCAATGGCCATACGACTTTGCTTTGCTCCCAACGCCGTTTTCGGCGCATGCGCAGTCGGAAGCATGATGTGGTCAATCAGCACATTTTATGCCATGTGCATTTAGATTTAGACAAATCTAGGCACTCAGACTAGTGTTAGAGCCACAGCCAGAGTCAGTTTTATTTATTTTATTCATGTTTCTATTTATATTCTATGGTGAATGACATATGTAGAAATGTTGCTAGGACATAAAACAACAACAAACAAACAATAGAAATAGAAAATGAGTAGCGTTAATCAGATATTGGTTATATATTTCTTTGAAACAAGTTTTTGTTGGCACATTTGACATTTTAATATTTAGAACAAGAATTACTTCTGACTAATCAATGGTGATGTAAACATCAGCCTGTAAAGTGACTGAAATTTCTTAGCTCAAAATGCTTAATTATGGAGAGTTGTATCTTGAACATATTCATTATATTATTATCTTGCATCCTTCTGTCCACGTTTGTGCGAAATTGTTATGTATTTCTATTTATTTTGAATAAAATGCCAGTTTTGCCCTACGCGTATCGGCAAACTCAATGGCCATATGTCTTTGCTTTGCTCCCGGCGCCATTTTCAGCGCATGCGCAGCCGGAACCATGATGTAGTATATTGGTTGCTTTTAGATATATGAAGAGTTCAGGCACAACACCCTTTAAACGGCAATCCAAAAATCGAGATTAACATCAGAATCAAACCTTCAAAAAAGTCGTTTATTACATTCCCATTTGTTTGTTCATTTCTCAATAATCATTACTTCACAATAACAGTGATATTAGTAAGAATTAAAATTACATTCAGGTAACAAATCTTTAATTTTAATCTTTAACAAAAAATGTTGGTGTTTCCAGAGATTTCAGGAGGTTTCCTATTTCAGGAAGTTTCAAATATGTAATAGGTTATATGGATCATTTCCCTTCGTATACATAGCACTGAACAATTTTACAAAATTCAGATTTCCGTTTTTTTGTGCTGTTGTTGAAGGCACATCTCGTCCCTGCAACTGCAAGGGATAGCTGCCAGACTTACTTGCCCTAGAAGAGATCGATTGTGGTTTTATTATCTAGCAACATGTGGGGTCATATCAAAGTGGTGCTGATTTGTGTCAGTGTACACTCCATGCGGTTTATTAATGCTGCCCTATTAAGATAGTGTAGCAGTCTGCACTCAGCTCTCGGGTCACAACCAGACGGGATGGTCGAATGAGTTAGAGCGTCCATCGCCCGTGCTGGTAGATCGTGGGGTCGTGGGTTCGAGTCCCGGTCGAGTCAAACCAATGACTTTAAAATTGATACTTGTTGCTTCCTAGCCAGGCGCTCGGCATTATTAGGATAGGGCAAGGACTGGTGTACTCAGTGTCAGGATAATGTGACTGAGTGGGATACCAGGTCATGGTGCCAGCGGCCTGGTTTCCCAGTGGGACAGCACTATAAAGTTGCCATGAGTGCGCACTGTCACAAGTCGGTACCCGTCCTGATATGACCTTAGATGTTGCTAGGATGTAAAACAACAACAAACAAACAACAAACAAACAACAAACAAACTCTCGGGTAACGAACCACATAGACAGCTAGGTGTGGATAGGGTGATTGCACCAGGCAGCCTATGTAGTCTAATGGTTAGCACACCCGCATCGGAATGGCAAGCAGTGTGGGCTTGAATTCTGCTCCAGGCCCAATATTTCCCATTTTCATCACAACAACATATCGCTGATAGCATACGTACTATAATATCCCGCTCAGGTGCATTATTCTGGTACTGAGCGAATAATCTATGCGCTACCCTACTATGTAATATCCAATACCGTGCGAGAGGGATGACCTTCTACAGAAGAGGTCAAATGTCCACTAGGCATACCCATATTGCTTCACTGGAAGTAGGCTTATTATAATACAATACTTTTAACAGACTCACTAACCGGAGCCCTTCTAAGGAACGCTCACCAGACAGGGAGGCCGAATGAGTAGAGCGTCCATCTCCTGTTTTGGGAGATTGGGAGATCCGAACCCATGAGTTTGTGGGTTTGAATCCTGGTCAAGTTAAACCAATGATTTAAAAATTGATACTTGTCGCTTCCTAGCCTGGCGATTGGCATTATTAGGATAGGGCATGGACTGGTTAGCTCAGTGTCAAGATAATGTGAATGAGTGGGATATCAGGTCATGGTGCTGGTGGCCTGGTTTCCCAGTGGGGCAGCACTATAAATTCCTCACGAGCGTGCACTGTCACAAGTCGGTACCCGTCCTGATATAACCTTAAATGTTGATAGGACGTAAAACAAAATAAAGAAACAATATAAGGCACTCTGCAGTACCCACAATTATGTACTCGTCCTAATATGACCATAGGTGTTGATAGGATGGGAAGCCCCTACAAACAAACAACTATAAAGTCCCCATGAGTGCGCACTATCACAAGTTGGTACCCATCCTGATATAACCCTAGATGGTGCCAGGATGTAAAACAAAGAAACAAACAAACAAAACACAGCAAACCTAGTTATGATAAAAACAACTGTACTGTCACCTGACCGGAAGACCTCTACCTCGGCACTGACAAAAGAAGTTGTCTCCTGAATAAACATATGGTCTACAACAGTAACAAAGAAGTACAAAAAGAAGAGACCTCAAACCAGGGTAGAACAAAACACACTGCCCGGTTGCCCGGGGCACCTAGTTTACTCGGTCGGGCAGGTGAAGATCTCAGTGACGTGCCTGAATGTGCAAGTCATAATTTGTATGATCTGCAATAGCCGATTTCAGTTTCAAGTGACTGACTTGGGCTTGGCCAAGTAGTTTTGCCACCCGGGTAAGTAGACAATTCAGTCCCTTTCCCAATTAGGCAAGTGGGATAAAAAAGCTTACTGTTCTACTCCGCCTTCTGTTGCCATTTTGCCGGCAGCCATTTTGATTAGATCGTCCATTTCTAATATTGCGCAATATCATTGAGTGGTACACAGTGAGTCGTGTGTGCCCAAGCGATTACACAGGGATCTCATGCTGAACCTGCAGCGACAGGATCTGCACATCAATATCCTGAGAGAATCCGGCCTTGAGGTATGACCTTGGGATGTGACCTTGGGTTGTGACCTTGGGGTGTGTGATCTTGGGAGTCTCTGCCTGGTTGGCTATTCCCACAATGTGGCTTGTGAGCACACAGCACGGACGTGACATCGTCTTAGGTGTCTGTTTGTCCCTGCATGTGTCATTGTAAATATTGGCCGCCAAGGTCACATGGGCCAAGGTCAACTCTACAACCGATCTACAGTCGGGTTCGGTTGTGAACGGGTGGGTTCTGACCCACTTCAGTTGTGCTTGGAGAGTGGAGCTGCTCAGTTCGGTCAATCTCCAGCATGGCTGGCTGGGTGGGTGTGACATGGCCTTGCCCAAGAACCAATCAGAACTCTTCATCAATTAGTGCGAGCATGGCAAATTGCAAAATTGTAATTACCACAAACTACACTCTTGCCAGCCACCTTCTGATATGGTCCGTGTGAGTGGGGTTTTATGCCTTAGCAACATATTATATCATGTCAGCACAGTTACCCACTTGTGGCAGTGTGCGCTGATGGTGGTTTTATGGTGCTGCCCCACTGAGATGCCATGCAGCTGGCAATAGTCCTACTCAGCCACATGATCCTGGCATAGAACTATTCCGTCCTTGTTCTCGATTAATGTCTTGCACCACAAACGGTCCCAATAAGAGTCAATGTGGTAAGTTTTGGGTTTGCGTAAGTCGGTAATTGAACCCATGATGGAATTCTGGATATTGCTTATTCGAGTCAGTCACCGCTCACACGAGGAACATCCATCGTGCTGCTCGGCCATCTGGTCTGGTTGCTGCCACTATATAGTATAAGAGTGTGATTTATATCATATTAGTTGATGGTGACAGTTGACAGTGTCTCTTGACAATGACAAGCGGTAGGGACGATTGACAAGAACAGTTAACAGGAACGGTTGGCATTGCAACTGATATGTTGACATTTGATACTGACATGACACCTGATACTGGCCACTGCCAGTGGGAGTTGATGGCAACAGGTGACAGTTACCGTTGACAGTGTTTGTTGACAATGACGGTTAACAATGACCGTTGACAGTGACAGTTAACAGGAACACTTGCTACTGCAATTGATAGGTTGATAGTGAGAGTTGGTAGTGACCATTGGCAGTGAGAGTTGACAGGAGCAGTTGACTGGAGCAGTTGACAGGAACAGTTAACATTGCAATTGCTAGGGTGCTTTTTGATAGTGATCTTTGATAGTTGATAGCGACCATAAACAGTGAGAGTTGATAGCACCGGTTGACAGTGACAGTTGACAGTGACAGATGAGGGTTTTGGCGCGCATGTCAAACATTATGAGATGAGGATGGAGGTGGGGAAATAGGATGAGTTTGAAATGAAGATGAGGGAAGGTGGCTGAGATGGGCGGGGTGTGTGGGGGAGGGGGTGAAGTGTTTCTGTGTGGGGCGGTGTTAGCGGTTTAAGACAGATTAGATGATGATTGAGTGTATGGGAGGCGGCACACATAAATCAAACTCTGAGTTGGTAGTGATATTAATACTCCACCAACATGTTTCTTACACAAAGCGACAGGCTCTATTAGATCACGCTCATTTAGGCAATTTTCGCTATTTTCACGCACATTCCCATCCTGTCTCATGCATGAAGTTGCATAATCCAATGGTTAAAAAAAAAAGTTACTGACATCTTTCAGAAAAATATAGTAACTTGATCGATATAATGCATTTCACTTTAAATTTGGAGATGCTTATTATTTTTAAATGGCTAAATAATATAAAACTATTTAAAATAAAAACATGCAAAATAATGTTGGTGTGCACAGTGAAATATGAGACTTGTATGATTTTGAGTAGTGACGGGGTTATGTTAAATTGACTTAATAATATTAATACCATCTCTATACAGGAATAAATGCTTAATAAGCTCACACTGTATCTAGATTGGATATGTAGGATCCTATATAATCAAGTGCATTGTGACCGAACATAGTGGTCGAATCGGTTGAGCGCAGCCTTCCCATGCAGGGACGGTAGTACGAATCCCAGCCGAGTCAAACCCATGACTTATCAATTTGATACTTGTCGCTACCTAGCCTGAAGCACTATAAAGTCACCCTGAATGCGCACTCTTGCAAGTCGCTACCCATCCTGATATGACCTTAGATGTTGTCAGGATGTAAAACTGCAACAATTAACCAACTCCGCCCACGTAGTCAAGGGGAAGGCGAACGTTTATTGACGTGGTGGGTTCTGATTCGTTGGTAAAACGCCCCCCCCCCCACCCCCACCCTGGCACCTCGTGAGCGGATGCATGATGGGCGGGCCTGAAGGCGATCCTCTTGAACGGAGTCATAGCCAAGCCACAACCGTCAGCCAACAGCCATTGTCTCCTGCAAAGCACCGAATCTTGCGGAGGGCTGAATAGCATGTGTTTGAAGAGTGCGGGGAAGACAAGGGGGGTGGGGGGCGAGGGTTCAGGGTGGGGGGGGGGAAGCAGGAGGGAGAACCGAGTTACAGTCCACCCCGCCCTACACACACACTCAGTCATACACACACACACACAGACACACACACATACATTCATACATGTGCACGGGCTCTCTTATACTCCCATCACACCAAATTAGTTCTCACTACGTTCTTGAAAATGTTGCTGAACGGACTCAAACTGTGTGCGAACGGAATGGATGTAGTAGCAACTTTTTACAGTCTGTTTACAAATGGAATGGACGGGCTAGAACGCAATGGCGCTCCAGATCTTTGGGCATGCCCAAAATTGTCTTGCAGCCATGTTCTACCTCGACCACAGCCCGTTTTAGAACGTGGTCAGATGTTTTGAGAACTAGATTGGTGTGATGGGGGGTGTAACCCCCTCTCACTCTTCCCCGCTTCTCTGTTCTCAATCTCGCCCATCTCCCCGCCCGCTCCCCCCCCCCCCCCCCCACAGCTCTTGCTGTCTACGCCCTCCTCCACCCTTCCCCATGCCCCTCTATCCATCCCTCTCTGCATTTCCCATTGCACTCACTCTCTGACCTCCCCCCCCCCCCCCCCCCACCACTATCCCCTTTACTCAATCTCGCTCCCCTCCCTCTCCATTTCCACCTCCCGCTGCCTGTCTATACCCCCCGCCTCCACCTCCCCCTCTCTCCTCCCCCCCATCTCTCCTACCCCCCCCCCCCCCCCCCCCCGCATGTGTATGTCCGTCCTCTCTCGCCTTTAGCCAGTCCCCCTGTCTCCCTCCCCCTCTTTCTCGCTGCCTGCATCCCCTCTCCCCCCCCCCCCCCATATCTCCCTGCCCCGTTATCTCCCTCTCCCCATCCCCCACTCTCCCTCTCTTACTCTCCCCACCCCTACACTCCCTCTCTTACACTCCCCACCCCACACTCCCTTTCTTACTCTCCCCATCCCCCACACTCCCTCTCTTATTCTCCCCATCACCCACACTCCCTCTCTTACCCTCCCCACCCCCACTCTCCCTCTCTTACTTTCCTCACCCCCCACACTCCCGCTCGTATTCTCCCCACCCCCACACCCTCTCT
This sequence comes from Branchipolynoe longqiensis, assembly GCA_030323885.1. Lineage (NCBI taxonomy): Eukaryota > Metazoa > Annelida > Polychaeta > Phyllodocida > Polynoidae > Branchipolynoe > Branchipolynoe longqiensis. The sequence goes on along the minus strand of CM059196.1, from coordinate 42,334,977 downwards.
TACTCTCCCCAGCCCCACTCTCCCTCTCTTACTTTCCCCACCCCCACTCTCCCTCTCTTACTTTCCCCACCCCACACCCCCTCTCTTACTCTCCCCACCCCCACACTCCGTCTCTTACTCTCCCCAGCCCCACTCTCCCTCTCTTACTTTCCCCACCCCACACCCCCTCTCTTACTCTCCCCACCCCCCACACTCCCTCTCTTACTCTCCACATCCCCCACACTCCCTCTCTTATTCTCCCCATCCCCACTCTCCCTCTCTTACTTTCCCCACCCCCACTCTCCATCTCTTACTTTCCCCACCCCCTCACCCCCTCTCTTACTCTCCCCATCCCCCACACTCCCTCTGTTTCTCTCCCCATCCCCCACACTCCCTTTCTTATTCTCCCCATCACCCACACTCCCTCTCTTACTCTCCCCACCCCCACACTCCCTCTCTTACTCTCTCCACCCCACTCTCCCTCTCTTACTTTTCCCACCCCCACACTCCCTCTCTTATTCTCCCCATCCCCCACACTCCCTCAACCAATATCTCTCTCTCCCTCCCCCACACTCCATATCTCACCTCCGAACAGGCTCTCTTGATACGCCTTTGAAATACTTTTTTCCCTTATATTAATTTTTACGGCACTTTATTTGTTTAATTAACAAAATATTTGTTTTCACATGCAGGGTTTTACATCTTTGTACTCTGGATCTGAGAGTTGTACTTGTCAATGACATCGCGTCTGATGACCTGGGAATAAAGCCGGGAACGACGCCGTCTCATTGCAATATTTTTAAATTTCATTTTATTTCATTTTACTTTAATGTAATAAATTAAATAACAATTCTTTAGATATTAAGTCTGGATTGAATTGAATTTTAATATTATTTTAATTTAATTGATAGAAACACAAATTAGATACTTTAGCTCTTGTGTCTGCGTTCCATTTGATTTTAATATTGTTTTGATTAATACATAAATTGAACAGCTGTGTTTTAGGGATTGAGTTTGCATTGAATTGAATTGTGTTTACTAAATAAAGAAATAAATTAAACAGTGAATATGGCTAGCGCGGAGTAATGTAAAAGGTTGTTTAATTAAGGTTGGATAGTCCAATGGTTTTGACTTTCTGTATTTTTTCTGAGATAAATATATTAGATATTATCACTACTATCTACTTTACATTAGTTCAAAGTTACTTTTATTTTAAATGGTAAACTTTTGAGATATTTTGAGTGCAAACATGGAAAATTAGTTTTGACTTCTGCAGTAACAGGTTCTGTTAAATTGACTCAGTATTGTCTTCTACGCAGAAACAAATGCTTAATCAGTATCTAAGTTAGATATATGAGAAATCAAGTCTAGATAATTGGTTTGGTTTTGAAAATTTTATATTTCCTCGGACTATGGTACTTGGTAGGTTCTATTTATCTGCGCTGCTGTAATAATTTGGAATAGACGATTGTGATATTCTTGTAGCTGCAGAACACTAGGACTAATATAAACCCTCCAAGCATATATAAGATATAACACATTTACTATTATGTCAACAATATTTAATTGTCACGCATACATTAATTGATATCCTCCTTTACATCCGGATAACCATCTTAGCTAAGCCACGCACTCATATGACCTTAGAATTTAGATGTTGCTAGGACGTAAAACAACAAACAAACAAACAAATGTTAGCTAAGCTTATTGTAGTAAAACCGGACGCGATGACCGAATTGGTAGTGTTCAGGCTTCACATTCGGAAGGTCGGGGGGTTCTAATCCCATTCGAGTCAAGTCAGTCACCTGTCACATGTGGTGTACCACAAGGGTCAGAACAGAGCCCTACAAATTGGCCTAAGAGTAGACAAGCTGCACCCTACCTATGACACACACAAAAGAACCAAAGTGAAATTACTAGAAAATAGGAGAATAATTCATTTGAAAACATTAGCATATAGCTAGAGTCAAAACAATAAACTCCTAACAAAACCACAAAGGGCTACCAGAACAAATAATGCATCACTACTAAAGCAGACTAGATGCCAAATAAAAGCTCATGAGAGAAGCACGCTGGAAATGGCTGCCAAGGTGTGGAATGCCCAAACGGTAAAGGAACAACAAATTCCTGACCTAAAAACATACAAAAAATATGTCTGCAAAATAAGGCTAGGAAACCCCCACTAAGCTGCACTGCAAAGGGGCATGTGATATGTCACGACCCGCCAGCGGGACACCCAATGGAAGGTAACCATGCCAAAAGTAGCCAGATAGCACACCACACAGCTACATACAAGCCTATGATATGTAAATAGGAGTAGGCTAGCCTAGTAGTAAGAGTAGGAACAAATAAAATACATATATGCCGAGAAAATCCAAAAAAACTAACACAGGCTAGTAACCATACCAACCATCTCACTATCTGCTACTGAAATGCAGGCAATCAAATCCCTTATCAGCAGCTACTGTGTGATAAGATACCACCAACACTACAACTGGCCAGCATTGAAAACAAGCCTGAATACCCGGGCTTATATTCTATGGACAGTATAAATACACCCTTAAATTTTTTAATTAAAAAAAAAACAACCTGCGCTGGTGGGAATGAGAATGAGAAGGAGGAAGTTAGGGTTGAGATGAGTGAGTGGGGGAAGGTTGGTGAGGGAGGGTGGGGGAGCGAGTTGGAGGGGGGATGGTAGGGTGGTGGGAGGGGGGTCAAGACCCTTCAACGTCACTTGACTTTACAGCACCATTACACCTTATCGTGAACGTGTCGCTCACCACTTTCTAATGGTTATGCCACTTTTTTCCCCAACCACCCACACCTCGCTCCCTGCTGCCACGTCTGTGATGGTGTGTGTGTGTGTGTGTGTGTGTGTGAGTGTGAGTGGGTGAGTGGGTGATATTAGTATTACCACGTCACGTGATCTCTCAGTGTGAGGCGGTGAGGATTTGTTGCGACATTTCATTTCAAGGCTGCGGATCGTGACGTACGACGCCTTCAATTCCAGCCACCGTCCTGAATATCAGTAAATAAAATTTTGGAGTGGAATTATCCTGTTATTTGCTATAACCTCCTATAACTTATTGTGTAGTTGTTGGTAGTTGGTTGTTGGTGGTTGGTGGTTGGTGTGCGGCCTGAAGAGTTGAAGATCTGCTTCAAGCAGCTCTACTCCCCTCCTTGCCTCCAGGTGGCGCCTCGGTCCCTCTCCATCTGCCCACTTCACCTCCAATTTTTGCTAACTCAATATAACGGCACTGAGCTGCATTATTAAAGTTGCATAGTACGACGGTTTATAATTTCTGTATTGTTTCTGAGATAAATATATTAGATCGCTCACTAGCATCTACTTTACATTACTTCAAAGATACGTTTATTTTAAATGGCAAACTTTTTAGATATTTCGAGCACAAACATGGAAAATTAGTTTTGGCAAGCATGCCAAAACTCTGACACCATTGACTTCTTCAACAACAGGTTCTATTAAATTGACTCAGTATTGCCTTCTACGCAGAAACAAATGCTTAATAAGTGCTACAGTATCTAAGTTAGATATGTAAAATCAAATCTAGATAATTGGTTTGGTTTTGAAAATTTGATATTTCATCGGACTATGCAGCTTTAAGTCATAGTTATATGGTATGGTATTGATCACTTGAGTCACTCTAGGATGAACATTTAGTGATGCGATACTGGATATAATCTTTTAGGATGGTGTGGTTGTGTGTTGATGAGGCTTGGAGAGTGTTGAGGGTGGGGGGGGGGGAGTGGTGGCTGAGTGTTGAGCAGGGTATGGGAAGTATTGAGGGGGGTGGAGAGTGTTGAGGTGGGTAGGGGAAAGGAAGGGTAGTTAACAAATGCTGATGCTCATTGCTGGTTCAATGGGAAACCTTCTTGTTTACACTGATAGTGGTCAGGGTGAAATACCAGCCGGCTGGCTTAACAAATCGGACAGGAAATTGGACGTGGAATATCTGTGTGTGTGTGTGCTGTGTGTGTGTGGAGGGGTGGGGTGATCAGTGTGTGCGTGTAATGGCCGGTGCACACCTACCGTTTACGATTCGCGCACTAAAACTCGCGACTCGACCCGACCCGCTTAAAACTGAAAACGGGCCGATTCGTTTTTCGAATCGCGAATCGCAATCGTAAACGGCCGCTTTTAGCACTAAAAACTGAGTTTTATGCGCGAATCGCAATCGGTAGGTGTGCGCGGGGGGCGCACACCTAGCGATTTTTGTGCGTGAAACGGGAGGTGTGCGCGCACAAACGGGGCACAAACGGTAGGTGTGCACCGGCCATAATAGATGTGATCACCGGTCACGACTGCGCATGCGCTGAAAACAGCGTTGGCAGTAAAGCAAATGCAAATGGCCATTGAGTTTGTCGATACGCAAAGGGAAAAACTTCGATTTTATTCAAGATGAATAGAAATGGATAACAATTTTCCATAAACATGTATGCACACATGCAATATAATGAATGATCTGATGAATATAGCTAAGACAAAACTAGCCAGAGTTAAACATTTAGAGCTAAGAAACATACAATTCCACACAAAACAATCAGTGATATCCACATCACCATTATTAATTCTTGTTACACTAGTTTGAGTGCCTAGATGTGTCTAAATCTAAGTGCACATGGCATAAGATGTGCATATTATATTGATGTAAATGCAATGTTGGATAAAAGATTAATATCTTAATTTTTTAGATGTATTTTTGTAGTTGGTATTCTATGGTTCAAACAAGAGCTGAGCTGAAACTAGCACATTTCATAGCTGCACCCTGTGTATTAGCATGTGCCATGTGCTTCTTGCGGGTTTGTTTTGCTCTGACGCATCCCACAATGCACCGCGCCGCTGGAATGGTGATGTAGTCTATTGTCTGCGGGCGACTGTAAACAAACAGGGCGGTGATCACCGGTCAGGGTTCGGCATCTTAATGCCGGGCTCTAACCAACGGTACAGCTGCGCCGACTGAATCCTTCACAATGACAATGACACTGACACTGACATTGACACTCACACTCACACTCACACCCACACTCCCACCCACACCGGCACCCACACTCAGCCACACACACACACTCACCCACACTCACACAATCACACGCACATACTCACATACACACACCTAGAAATCGATACCTACAAAAACCCACGCATACTTACCCACGAACATACACAACCACACATACATACACAACCACACACACACACACCTCTGTACTCGCCATAAATATTACCCTTGTTGGCCTAGTGGTATAAAACCCATCATATACCCACTCACCTAATCACTCAGCACCCAAACACCCATCCACAAACTCACTCAACCACTCATTCACTAACCTGGCCACTGACGGACTCACTCTCTCACGCACGCACTCGCTCATCCATCCAAATCTAACCCACTCACTCGCCCATTCAATAATTTAATCACTCTCCCCCTAACACAATCACCCATTAAATCACCCACCCACCCACCGAGTCACCTACTCACCCACCCACTCACCCATCCACTCACCCATCCACCCACCCACTCACACATCCACCCACTAAAACACTCACCCATTCACTCATGCCCTCAGCCACCCACCCACCCACCCACGTACCCCCCCCCCCTACCCCCATCAGCCCCTCAGCCTCCCCCTTTTTCTCAGCCTCATCTTTCTCCTCGGGTATAATCCAGAGACCAGTTATCCCCGTCGTTTCCGGTTCCGGTTATGTTGATGAGGCGATGCATTATCTCTGTACTGCCTAGGCCACATTACGAATACGAGTATTCATACCACGTGACTGAAATCCTGCCACCTGCCGACAGACTATTGTATTTCACAAAGACTGACTTCCCACTGGCGCCATCTGTCGGGCTGTAATCCAACAATGGCGAGCCATTGCAATGCAACGCACAGCAGCAAACATATCAGTAACAATATGCCTGTGTATACATGTATGTGTGTGTATATATGTGTGTGCTCTATAATCTATTATGGAAATATAAACAAGGACACAATCTATCTTCAGTTCCCTGTATTATAGTATATTCACTGTGTACGTACAGTGTTGGCCACCCTGGCGCCACCTGTGAGGGGCTGTAAGCACTGTATGCCAGCTGCGTCTATGAACCCATTTGGATGGTCATACTTTAACTATAGACCCCTTTCAATGTTTGTAAACATTATGTATGCATGCGCAGCTTGGCTGCAGAACGAATGCACACTGCCACTGAGTTTGCCAGTATGCGCAGTGCAAAACCTCAGTTTTATTCAAAATTAATAGAAATCCAGAACCCTAACCATATCAATTTAATATAATATTTTTGCTAAACATGTTTTCTATGTGTATTCCAATCAGTTTGTATCTAGGTGTTGTGGTTTTAGAGATATTTAACTTTTTCTCTATGAAGATTGCTCACTGCCATATAGTTTGCAGTGTGACCGGATGTTGTCCTGTAGCCAAGCAGCACACGCACTGACCTAAATACATGTGCTGACGTCATATGAAATTGGTCAATAGGCAACCATTTAATATATCTCCGCCAAAGAGTATATTTTCTTTCTCAGCCACGTCAGTGTTATCGTCGTTCTGTTTATTTGGGGTCAACTGTTTATATATAGATGTAGTCTGGACGGGGCTGAGACCCAGGTGGGCCGCCCCTGGGGCCGCTCCCCCCAATCACGTGCTGGAATAGGTTTGGCCCGGGTTCTGCTGAGGCTGCACGTGCAGCAAGTTGCTACTTCCGGTCTGACGTGACCTCGGGCTCACGCCGAGTCCCGCCTCACGCACCTGCACGACGCGCACCGACCGCTGCACCTGGCACTTGTTCCGCAACGGTAGCGCACCTTGTGTGTGTGACCAGACGGGATGGCTGAATGAGTTGAGCGACTGTCCCTATCCTGTGTTGGTAGATCGTGGGATTCGAACCCTGGTCAAGTCAAACCAATCACTTAAACATTGATAGTTGCCGATTCCTAGCCAGGCGTTCGGCATTATTAGGATATGGCAGGGACTGGTTGGCTCAGTTTCAGGATAATGTGAATGAGTGGGATATCAGGTCATGTCGCTGGTGGCCTGGTCTCCTAGTGGGGCAGCACTATAAAGTTGCCATGAGTGCACACTGTCACAAATCTGTGCCCGTCATGATGTATGTGACTTTAGATGTTGTCAGGACGTAAAACAACCAACAATAACCAACACCAACCAACAACAAACGACACCAACCAACAACACACAACAACCAACCAACAACAACCAATGACAACCACCAACAACAAACAACACACAACAACCACCAACCACCAACAACCAACAACAACCAACAACAACCGATAACCACTGACAACCGCCAACAACAACCACCACCGACAACAACAGCAACAACCCCTGACAACAACAACTGCCAACAATAACAACCACCATCAACAACAACCACTGACAACAACAACCACCGACAACAACCGCCGACAACAACAACCGATAACAACCAACCACCAACAACAACCAACTACCAACAACAAACAACCAACAACAAACAACAGTCAACAACCAACAACAACCAACAACAACCAACAACAACCAACAACAATGGTTATGTGGGTCTTCGACCAGAAAGGCAGCGCCCGCAAGTCAAATTAGATTATTGGGGGCCAGTTAGATTAGATTAAATTAGATTAATGTGTTTGAATTGTATGTTCTCTCTGGTCTGTAACTGACATAGTGGGAAGAGAGCAATGTATCCTTCACAGTTTAATCCTAAAGGGCGCATTCCATATACGCGTAATGCGTTATGTGTTATGCGAATGCCATCATTCCATACATGTGTTATGCGTTATGCAGTGAAGTATATAAAAAGTACGGTGCAAACATGTAGGTTTATGCGGCAGACCTGTTAGGAAGCATGGGACGGTTCAAACATGGCTCAGTTTAACTTGCTTCGAGGGATGTTAGGACCGTCCCAAATATGAAGACTGCTTCCTAACAGGTCCGCCGCATAAACCTACATGTTTGCACCGTCCCCTTCTCCATACTGCTCTGTATATGACCAAATATTGCATGTATACACGGCCATGCATAGATATATCATTAAAGAAGCACGTGGCCATTGTCCAAACCATACAACGACCCCTTCCCTCCAAGCTCCAGGTACTGTTTGTTACCCGTCTCTACTATATGTCCACAACCTACCGACTCAATAAGGATGGACGACCGACAGCTGGACGCTGAAGAAACATTTGTCAGCAGGAATAAGGCATTTCTCAAAACACCGTTTGGTTAAAATGTTTCATTTGCTAACACTACATTACCAACCCCATGTGTGTGCTCTGCTAGTTGTGTAATGATTTTTCAAGGGTGTCACCGTGTTTACTGTAAGTAATTTGCATTGGTCATTTGTAATTAAGTTGCATTCGTTATTTCTTGCAACCTCCGCAGCCTCTTCTAGCATCTTACTAACTGGTTTCCATCTCAGTATATCCTGCATTTAGCATTTACCATTTTTAGTTGCTTTCTTCTAGTGGCATTGAATTATCACTAACCCGAGTTTGTGTTTGATAATTGCGCTACCCCTTTTGCGTTATTTACGTAGCCCTCCCCGAATACGTCACTTCCGGTTGGCCAGTTTCTTACTGGTTCCTGGGTCATGACCTTGTCCCATCCTCATACACACCCACACACACACACGCTCACACACACACCTCCAGGTTTCAGATTTGTCCCGCCTAATATTTAGTAATATATACAAGTCTTAATAAGTGTTTTACTGAAATATAGCTTCTTTTCCCTCGAAGCTTCTATAATAGAGGATTTCTACAACAAATTCGCCCCCCCCCCCTAAAACGATTTATAACCCAGTACTTTGTTGCTTCTGTTGGGTGAAATGGCACTGTGGGGAAAAAATCGGTGTTTACAATGCTCATTTAACGTTGTGTAGTCTGGTAAAATCATCAAATTTTCGAAACCAAACCACTCATCTAGATTTGATTCTACATATCGAATTTAAACATTGGTGCATATGGGTAAGCATGTATTTCCTGCAGAAAAAGGAATGCAAATCAATTCAATTAAACCGCTCACCACTGAAGCTAATGCTATTTTGATATTTTTATTTTGGCATAGGTCCACTTCAAATATATCCAATGTGAAACTCTTTCAAAATAAATTAAAGTGAAACAAGATTTTAACTATCTAGTTAATATAATTATTTACCTAAAATATCAGGGATGACAGATCTCCGCGATTTCGCGGATTTCCGCGATTTTTCCTGTAGCTATAAGCACTATAAGTGTATACTAATACGTTGCTTTACACCGCAGCACTATCAGCAAATACTACTAATATATGCTTCAAACATATATTTATGAAACCCGACATCCGGAAATTTTCCGCGATTCCCTGACAATGCTAAACATATGGAAAAATATCAGCATTTCCGCTTTTATTCCCGGAGACTACTTTCATCCCTGCTCAATAAAGAACGGGGTAGAACTGTTCACCTAGCGGGGTATCCAACTATAACAATAAATACCACTTTCCCCTCCCACCCACCCTACCTATCCATTGAGGGAGCCCCGGGGCATCCTATTGGCCAGCGTGTGAAGGAACCGGAAGTGACGTGTTGTTGGGAGTGTTGGCAGCCATGCTAAGTGGGCGATATTTGATAAGTGTAGGTATTGTTACCACGCCCTAGTTTTGTTTGCCTCCTTGGTTTGTTTTCACCTTGCCGTATACCTGTTTTTGTTTTTGTTGTTTCAGACTATGTTTCAACCTCCCAAGGTCAGTTACGCTAATTGAGTTTCTTTTGTGCATCTAATTAAAGTTGCATAGTCCGATGGCTTTGAGTTTCTGTCATTTTCTGAGATAAATACGTTAAATTGATCATTATAAGCTACTTTACTTTAGGTTGAAGTAACTTTTAGTTTAAATCGCTAACTTTGGAGATATTTGAAGTGACAACATGCCAAATTAATTTTGGCAAGCATGCCAAAACTCTGATGCCAAAGGCTTATGCATTAACAGGGTCTATTAAATTGACTCCACATGACCTTCTATATGACAACAAATGCTTAATAACAGTACCAGTATCTAAGATAAATATGTAGAATCAAATCTAGGTAAGTGTTTTAGTTTTGAAAATTTGATGCTTCATCGGACTGTGCAACTTTAAACTAATATTGTAGCTTATTTGACCAAAATGAGCCCTTCAAATGTTCTAACATTCCTAACTTGACAAATTAATATGTTATAATTTGTATTGATGTTACTATGTGATATATTGTCATTTGTGTAAACGTTGAAGTTATACTCAAGACTTCATCAGGGATATTCAAATTCAAGGACCAAATCTTTTTTTACCCTTTTTACAATTTTAGTTTCGACCATGATATTTTATGATTTCACATTGCCTAAGTTGATAGTGGATTCCTTTCTGCTTCAACCTAATGTGGTGTCCGAATGGGTAGAACACGGCAAGGTCGGGAGTTTAATTTCCGGTCGAATCAAACCAATGACTTACAAAGGTGAAACGTGCCACTTCCAAGCCAGGCGCTTGCCATTATTAGCATAGGGCAAGGACTGGTTGGCTCTGTGTCAGGATAATGTGTCCGAGCAGGATATTGGGTCATGGTGTTGGTGGCCTTGCCTCCCGGTAGGGCAGCACTATAAAGTCGCCATGAATGCACAGTCACAGGTTGGTACTTGACCTTAGATGTTGCCAGGACGTAAGACTCCAATAAACAACCAACCTTTCTGCTCCTGTCGACTGACATATATAGTCACTAAAGTACATTCCGTAGCGCATAATAAGAATCAACTTCCCCCAATATAGAGAACAAAATATGCGCATTTCTATTGATGTACATGTATCAGCATAGCGTATTCTGGAGTGATTTCACATGGGCCTCGTGCCTTGAGTTTCGGCCCACTTGTGTGCTTACTCTACCACTCGGACTAGCAGTAATACTAATGCCTGGCACACACCTCCTGTATACGATTCACGTGCTAAAACTGAATGCGTTTCACAACCCGACCCGTCCCGTTTCGCGACGTAAAACTGGCTGATTCATTTTTCGAATGTCTTGCGATTCACGTTTTAAGCACTAAAACTGAGTTTTAAGTCGTGAATTGCAATGCTCTGGTGTACTATGGGGGCGCACACCTAACGACTAAAACTAAAACTTAATCGTGAAACGGCCAGTTTTAGGTTGTATACATACGCAAGGGCAGTTGATGTATGGAACTCCCAACATCTCCTGACCAGCCACTGCATGGACAAATAGTTTTGCGCCTGTCTTGACATGTTCTTGCCGGTGTGAAACCTCTATTTGCTCCCCGAGAGAGTGCCGCTGGTAACTTGCAAAAGCCAGCAGGACTTCAACACTTTTGCAGGCAGCTTTCATGAAAGCAGTCTTTGTCACATCGCGACCGACAGCATGATGATGATGACATACGCTACATCTTTATAACTAATAATGCACACATACACAACTGTTATTACCGCGTCATGCAAGGTTTTAACCGAGCATGTTTTTGCCGACCGTAGTTGGTTTAAATCTCTGCCAACTCTGGTCGGTCGGACTACAAGACTTCAGTTGGACAGTCGGCCACGATGAGTCCTAATACCCCGTCGACACGACTGAGTGCACACTAAGCCGACTTGCGCCGACTTAAGGTCGGCGTTGGTCTGCTAAACTCGGACAGTTTGGTTAAGTCCAAGTATTACCTGGAACTTGGTTTCATTGCTTGCTTCCCTGTGCATGTTATTATTACTTCTTTAAGTAAAAGAGTTTTATTCATTGTATATGCAGATGTAATTTCAGTCGTGGACAATTGGTTTTCTTCATGCAAAATGCGCTTTGCCTTGTCATAGTATCAAGTGCCAGGATAAGTAGTGACAAGTATAAATTGTTAAATAATTGGGTTGACTCCGCCAGGGTTTGAACCAGGGACCTAACACCCGGGAACCTGAAGCACAACCCCTGTGGCCATCATTAGAGCTGAATGACAATACTTGTAATAACAATATCTTGACAAGATAGACCTTCTGACCATGGTTGGGCCCTAAATTATAACTCCCAGATAATAGGTTGTGTTTCTTTGTTTGTTGTTTTATGTCCTAGCAACATCTAAGGTCATATCAGGACAGGTACCGATTTGTGACAGTGTGCATTCGTGGTGACTTTACAGTGCTGCTCACTGGGAGACCAGGGGCCATATGCAGGAGTCAGTGTTAGCGTGGCAAAATGGTGTTTGGCGGGAATTCCGGTTTAGCGGCGAAAAATGGTATGCACGAGTCAGTGTTAGGCCTAACACAAAAAGCTGTTACGTTACCCCTGAAAAATATGAGGTTTAGCGAGTTCATTGGGCCCAAATCTATTCAATGCTGTCATATTTAACAGAATTACATATGCAATAAGTGAAATTTGATGAAATTAACCCTAAATTCGAAGCAATATTAACACTGCGGCCGCAACGGCGGCGATATTAATATTTATATTTTCGAATCGACGAATGTAAAGTAAACAAATTGGCGCCGCCGCCGCATCGACGTCGCTTTCCATACTGGCCGCGGCGGCGGTTTGTTTACTGTACGTTCGTCGATTCGAAAATATAACTATTAATATCGCCGCCAATGCGGCGGTAGCCTTAATAACGCTTCGAATTTAGGGTTAATTTGAATAAATTTCACTTATTGCATATCTAATTCTGTTAAATATGGTCGCATTGAATAGATTTAAGCCTAATATATGGGTACAGACGCAGAGGGATTTCCCAAATCTATAAATATATTCACGTTTAGCTATAATGAAAGTGTTACGCGCTCCTGCATACCACTTGACACAGTTCCCGACGTCGGTGATAGCTAAACGGTAACAGGCTTTAATACCAAACCCCGCTAACGCTGACTCCTGCATACGGGCCCAGGCCGTCAGTACCCTGACCTGATACCCCACTCAGTCCGATTATCCTGACACTGAGCCAAACCAGTCCTTGCCCTATCTTAATAATGCTGAGCGCCTGGCTAGGAAGCGATAAGTATCAATTTTTAAGACAAACCCACAACCCCTTGTATTCGGATCCCCCGATCTCCCAAAGCAGGAGACAGGACGCTCAACTCATTCGGCCATCCCGTCTGATCCCTCCCCCCCCCCCCACCAGATTATAGGTATACAAATTATGATGGACAATATGTGATAATGATAACTGTGGATAAGTACATGTGTGTTGGTTAAGTTACTGCCTATATTTAAAGGGTTAACTTTGGAGATATTTAAATTTAAAATATTCCAACTTAATTTTGGTGTGCACACCGAAATGCTGGACATGGCCAGTGTTCACCCATTTCCCGCTATAGCAACTTAGGCCAGGAGCACAAGAATTGTTAGAACGAGTGCAACGGTATCTCACACGGATATGTAGGAGCAAACATAGGTTAAGTGTTTTGGTTTTTAAGTCTTGACACTTTCATCAGATGATACAGCTTTAAGGTGGTCGCGGGGTAGATCTTGCCAGGTTTCACATATGACAGTTATAATAGTTTGATTTGTTTGTTTGAGTTTTAAATCCTCCAACATCATCTAAGGTCGCATCGACTTCTGACAGTGCACACTCATGACAGTACAGTGCTGCCCCACTGGGAGTATGTCATTTAATTTTAATTTTTTTTTATTTTAATTTTTTAATTAATTAATTAATTTATTTATTTATTGAGGCTGTATTTATACTGTTCATAGCATATAATCCCATGTATTCAGGCTTGTTTTCAATGCTGGCCTGCTATAGTGTCGGTGTTATCTTACCACACAGTAGCTGCTGATAAGGTATTTGATTGCCTGCATTTCAGTAGCAGATAGATAGTTGGTTGGTCTGGTTAGTAGCCTATGTTATTCTTGGCATATATGTGTTTTATTTTTTTCTACTCTTACTACTAGACTAGCCTACTCCTATTACACATCACATGCTTGTACGTAGCTGTGTGGTGTGCTATCTGGCTACTTTTGCCATGGTTACCTTCCATCATGAACCACTATCCATTATCAGTCACATTATCATGGTGCTGGCAGCCTAGTCGGGCAGTGGGGCAGCACTATTAAGTTGCCATGAGTGTGCAATGTCAAAAGTCGGTACCCGTCCTGATATGACAGTATATGGTTCCAGGATGTCAAACTCCAAATCACCAACCGATCCCACACAGGCAGCCAGCCAGACAGCCGTCTCATTGATTCGGCCATCCCACTCTGTCTTAGAAATATATGCTAGAAGGCAATTATGCGCAACAAGGAATTGGTAATTAATCAAACCAGTCGACCAACTACTTGCAACTACAGCCAGTACCTGTGATATTGCCAACACCTCCACCACACACATGTACTGGTTGGTTGGTTGTAGGAGTTTTACGTCCTGACAACATCTAAGGTCATATAAGGACTGGTTCTGACTTGTGCCAGAGTGCATTCATGGCAACTGTATAGTGCTGCCCCGCTGAGAGTCCGGACCACCAGCAGCATGACATGATATCTCACTGATTCACATTATTCTGGCACTGAGCCAACCAGTCCTTGCCCTTTCCTAATACTGCCGAGTGCATGGTTAGGAAGTATACACTTTTAAGTCATTGGTTTGATTCGTCCTGGGTTCGAAGTCATGGGTTCGAATCCCATGATCTACCAACACAAGAGACGGATGCTCAACTCATTTGGCCATCTAGTCTGGCCCCCGCATGTACTGTCCACACACTCTCTCCCCCTTCACATACACTTATTGGTTGGGTTGTGTATGCTAGCAGCAGACGTTGTGTTGAGTTATTGGGCACACTTTGAAATTGGTTCATTTTGCAGGGCCTCTCTACTGGCCGGTCGATTTAAATCGACTGGTGCATCCTGGGAAGGGCGCCAGGAAAGTGGGTATGTGGAGGTAGCACCCCCCCCCCCACACACACACATACACAGGCCATGCATTTACACACACCCGACTTACCATATAGGGGCAACACACATACACATACACATACACATACACACACAAGCACACACATATATACTGACACAGGCGGGCACACACACAGCCACAGGCGGGCACACACAGCCACAGGCATGCACAGACAGACTCTGACACATACCCTGACATACTCTGTCACACACCCTGCCACACACCCTGCCACACAGACACACTGATGCGCACACATACACACAGTGACACATAGACACACAAACTGAGACAAACTGACACAGACATACATTGACACAGACTTACAGACACACTGATGCACACAGACACACACACACATGCATACACACATGCTTTCAGAGACACACCATTCATGCACAACACCGTACAGACACAACGCCACACAGACTGAGTGAAAATCTGGTCATGGTGCTGGCGGCCTGGTCTCCCAATGGGGCAGCACTAAAAAGTCACCATGAGTATACACTGCCACAAGTCCCTACTCATCCTAATGTGACCTTAGATGTGCATATATAAACACAAACACACACACTGACACGATTATGCATATATATGCATGTACACATACACACATACACACTACACGCCATATCCCCCTCCCCCGTCCCCGCCTATCGCTGCCCTGTGGCACGATTGTATTGTCACGTGGGACTGTCTACACCACCTTAAAGGAGGGCAAACTCTAGGGGAGTCAGTGACTTGCGACTATCGACTCGTGACTCACATCGTCTACATGTTGTTAAAGTTGCATAGTCCGATAAAAACACCAAATTTTCAAAACCAAAACACTTATCTACATTTGATTCTACATATTCAACGTAGATACTGGTGCACGTATTAAGGATTTGTTGCTGCGTAGAAGGGGATACTAAGTCAATTAATAGAAACCGTTACTACTGAAGTCTAGGGTGTCAGAGTGTTGGCGTGCTTGCCAAAATAATGTTGGCATGTTTTGACGTCCAATATATCCAAACATAGACATTTGAAAATAAAGTTACTTCAGACTAATGTAAAGTAGATTATTATGATTAATAGAATATATTTATCTCAGAAAATAGCAAAAACTCAAAAGCATCGGACTACGCAACTTTAACTACTTCGCATACACCTCTACCCACCCGGGGTGGCAGATGGGTGCCCAATTGTGGCTCCCAGAGGAACGCCACTCAAAGGGCATTCAGAGTCACTCACTACTCACTCACTCACACTCACTCACACACGCATAGTAACATTAACAGTTATGTTAGTAACATACATATACTCACACACAATCACCCACTCACTCACTCACTCGGTCAGTCACTCAGGGCGTAATCGATTAATCAACTCGGGTCACCCGAGCCACTTTTTGGCGCATGCGCACATCCTACAGACTCGGGTTGAATAAACGAATACGCTCGGGGTGGACAAAATGGTGGCTTAATCTGAAACTTAATTTAGTTTTTCAATAACCGATAGAAATACTGCAAACTAGGATTTAAAGTATTTTATGATTGTAGAAGCTGAAAATCTGGGTTATTAAAAAAAAAGTATTAAAACAACATGTAGGGGTGGTACTGGTAGCTGTTATACTACAGGTACCAGCACAGATGTGATGTCAGCACTCCTAGCAAACCCCAGCCAAGAGGTGGGTTACTGGGGTCGGGTCGTTTTGCACACGGCACGTGTATTTCTCGACTCCACTTGCGGTGTTCGATTTTAAATTCTGACGACTCGGATGACCCGAGTGGCTCGGGTCGTGTTAATCGATTACGGCCTCAGTGTGGCGGAAGCGGGTTTCCTCCAAATAAATGTCAGAATGACCATATGTTTGACGTCCAATAGCCGATGAATCAACCATCAATGTGCTCTAGAGGCGTCGTTAAATAAAACAAGCTTTTTTTCTTGAAGATTTATACTGCCTATCATGGATAAGTCTGAATAGACTTGTTTTCACCATCAGACAGTTTGGCGATAGAAAGCCCGAGCCTACACTTTTACCGACCCAAGGGATTTTTAACCTCCCACACCACATAGACATGGTATGAGAGCAACTGGCCTTTGATGACGCTGGAAGTTATCCACAGCAGTGGAAATCCAAATTGGCAGAGGTGGGGGCATGGGGAATCGAACCACCGACCTTCAGATTAGGAGTCTGACCAGAAAAAAAGTCAGACACTCTAACCACTCAGCCACAGAGACCACCACTCACTCACTGACTCACAATCCCTCACTCACTTACACATACTTACTCACACACATACAAAGTTAGACTCAGTCACACTCACTCACCTACTTATTCAGTCACTGACACCCACTCAGTCACACTCACTCACCTACTCATTCAGTCACTGACACCCACTCAGTCACACTCACTCACCTACTCATTCAGTCACTGACACCCACTCAGTCACACTCACTCACCTACTCATTCAGTCACTGACACCCACTCAGTCACACTCACTCACCTACTCATTCAGTCACTGACACACACTCAGTCACACACACTCACCTACTCATTCAGTCACTGACAGCCACTCAGTCACACTCACTCACATACTCATTCAGTCACGGACACCCACTCAGTCACACTCACTCACCTACTCATTCAGTCACTGACACCCACTCAGTCACACTCACTCACCTACTCATTCAGTCACTGACACCCACTCAGTCTCACTCACTCACCTACTGATTCAGTCACTGACACCCACTCAGTCACACACTCTGATTCAATCAGACACTCACTCACACTCACTAAATCACTCACTCAGTCACTCACACACACGCACTTACTCACTCACTCACCCACTCACTCACTCACACACTCACTCACTCACACACTCACTCACACACACACGTACACGCCAACACAGGCACACCCCTATGCACACAACCACACCTTGCCACACCCAGCCACGCCCGCGAACACACACACACACACGCACGCACCCACCCACCCACTCACCCACCTACCCACCTATATACACACATACCCCCACTCTGCCCCGCAATACCCATCAGTCCATGGGGAGGGTGGGTGGGGGGAGGGGGGGGCGGGGACTGCATACCCGCCTCTTGTGTACACAGACCCATCTGTACCAGAAAAGGCGGCCAAACACCCGCCCATATTCAGCAACACATTGATCATTGCGAGCCACTCTCCCGAGCCACCAGACAGCACAGTACTAAAGGGAACAGGGGGGGGGGGGGGGTGAGGGAGGCGGGGGAGGCGGGTGAGCAGGAGGTCCAGACAGTCAATAACTTTAGCGGGACAAACGGAAGTTAGATACTATGAAGTGAGTAGGAAAAAACTATATCGGTCAGAGTCACGGTGTCCAGGGATCTGAGTGTGTAGGGTGTGCAGGGGTGTGGTAGAAGGGTGTAGGGGTGTGCGAGTGTAGGCGCGTGTGTGCTGCGTATGCGTGTGAGTGTATGGGTATGAGTGAATGTGTAGCGGTGTGGGTGTGTAGGGATGTGGGTGTGTATGTGTTTGAATGTGTGAGGCTGTAGGGGTTTGTAATGGTGTGAGTTTGGTGTGTGTGTGTGTATGGGTGAGGGCGTGTGGGTGTTTAGGGGTGTGGGAGAAGTAGGGGCGTGTGTCGCGTGTAGGTGTGTGCCGCGTGTAGGGATGTGTAGCGGAAACTGGCGGGCGCTAGACTTAACTTGAGATTACCATCAGAAACCACTCCTTCCTCCACCCCTCTCCCTCCCTGTAACGCTCCGCCCACCCGGGCTGCCATTGCCTTGTCGAGCGTCACCGCCAACACAGAAGCCGCTTCGCAATGCCGGGCTCTAACCGGGCTGACTACCCACGCTGACCGCTAGATGGAAGCAGACCGGGGCCTCAGTCGGTATCTGGTCGGGGGAGGGGTTTGTGTCCTCCTTTGGTAATTCTGAACTGACGCTCCATCTATTAAACTCAAATAAGCTAATTAAATCCTAATGTTTTCCAAACCAAAATATCGACCTAGATTTCATATTGCATATATCCAAGTTATATTCTAGTTTATCGATGCGATATTTCTTTTTCTGCCGTAGCAATGTTAAAGCTGCCTACTTCAACATGACCTAATTACCATAGCAATGACATGACGCGCTTGGCTTCTACTCTTCTGCATGCTTCCACATCAAATATCTCCCAAAGTTAGTACGATATTATACAGTACAACCCCGTTAAACCAAGCTTGGTTAATCCAAACTATCGCTTAATCCAAAAAGAATTGTCGGGCTCCAGGCCACTTCTGGTATGGTTAACCCAAACTTTCATGTGGTTATAAAATCATCTGTGACTTTTGTATATGATAAATTGTAGTATTTTGCCGGGCCGCCGAAAGAAGTTAGGATTAAACTGGGTTATACTATATATACATAAAAAAACAATAATCAAAGTGTCCACATATATTGTATATTTCATTCATAATGCACTTGCGTTTTTGCCATGCCAAGTCAAAGTCGAAACCAAAGCTAGATTAAACCAATGATCGGTTAATCCAAACAAATTTCGAGGGTCCCTTCAAGTTTGGTTTAACGGGGTTATACTGTAGAAGCAGACCTGCTAGGATGGGAACGTGGATGGGGGATGAAGCACATCGCTTCAATTCAGAATGCATGCCAGACACAGGAAGCATTATTATACAGGGTAGGGCAATAAGGGTTGCCCGGGACACCTAGTTTACTCCGTCGCGCATGTGAAGTTCTCAGTAACCTTCCCAAATGGGCAAGTCTTTATTTTTCTGATCTGTAGTAGCATATATCAGTTTTAATTGGCTGACTTGGGGTGGGACATGTAGTTTTGCTACTTGGGCAAGTAGACAATTCAGTCGCTTGCCAAATTGGGCAAGTGGCAAAATAAGTTATTGTCCTACCCTGCATTCTCGCTGACATATAAGGGGAAAAGGGGCGGAGGGAGGGTGTGAGAAGTATTGCACCTGCTACTGTGTGTATGTGTGTGTTTAAGGAGGCCCTTGCAACTTCATCCTGTATACTTCAATGATGGCATCAAAGCTTCTCAACATCAACACTTAACCTAGATTTAATCCGACATCCGCAAAGTCAGATACTAGTGCACTTCTTACTCATTTAGAAGAGAAAACAACGTCAATTTAAGAGAAGCATGATATTTATGAAGCCTGTGATGTTCAGTATTTCACACCAGAATTAATGTTGCATATTTCTGGTGTTGAGATCTCCAAATAAAAGTGACGTCAAATTAAAAGTATTATAGGTTATGACAAAGAACCTAATGTATTGTGATGACCCACGGTCTTCTCCCACACTGCCATGCACTCACGGAAGAACGCCAAGATTCAGTATGAGTATGCTTCAACCTGGTTTATTACAAAACCTCTCTGCTCTCCCCGGCATCAACAGTCCACTGCCCCGCCCCCTAACTCGCCAGGTCCCATGTCGCCTCTATAAAAGTGGGTGGGGGGTGAGACAGCCACACGCAGTAGATGGCAGCCCAGTTGGGGTCTGCCCGGTGGCTAGCCTGCCGCCACCTAGCGCAGCTCAGTGTAACTGCATAGGTGTGCGGCGTAGTGTCTGCCGCCACCACATGGTAGTGGGGTTCATGTACAGACTACTACAGTATTTACCGAACAAATATGTCAGAAACTCAAAATCATCGAATTATCCTAATTAACTGCACTTTGCTTCCAGACTATATATAATAATGTGGTTTAGTGTGTGGGAGCCTGGGATTTTATATATCATGTCATGTTTTCAGTGAACAAAAAACAAATAACAATTCAAATGAAAGTGCGCTATAATTATCCATCTAATATAAAATAATGTAGATATATACGTAGGGCTGATGCAAATGGGAAATATTGTGCCTATCAGACATTATGGAATCCACACTTCTTGCCATTCATGTGCTAGCATGCTGACCATTAGACTATCTCGGCTCCCTGGTGCAATCACCCTATCGACGTCTACCTGTCGACGTGGCCCTTTACCTGAGGGATAAGCGAAGATGGCTCTTTAAATATGTATCACATGTATGACAGAAACTTAAAATCGTCGGATTACGCAACTTTGACTGCACATCAACGTTGCATAGTCTCATGGCTTTGGGGTTCTGTCATTTTCCGAGATAAATCTATTTGATTGATCTTTATAACCTACCGTTTAAAGTCACTTTTATTTTAAATGGCTCACTTTTGAAATATTTGAACTGTAACCATGAAAATTAATTTTGGTAAGCACGCCAAAACTGACACCACAGGCTTCTGCAGTAACAAGTTCAATACATCTTTAATAAGTGCACCAGTATATAAGTTAGATCTGTAGAATCAAATCTAGATAATTGTTTTGGCTTTGAAAATGTTATGTTTTCCTCAGATTATACAGCTTTAAGTGTTTGTAGCATCTAGGTCATGTCCTCAGTGCTTAATGCCGTCAGTGGCAATCTGTACGAATCGGGGCCAGTCTGCGCCGGCGATATGCTTGGTGAAAGTCCGAATTGGGCCGAGTCTGGGGCAGTCGGTTCCGTCAAAGCCAGGCATTGTACAATCCCGAGACATTTAGATTGAGAATTCAGTGCGTCTCCTGGAACTGGGTGGAAGTGTGGTCCAACACACACACATCCACTGAGCTGAATCTTGTTTCACGTCCCATCAACATCTCAAGTTATATTTGTTCTATAGCGTTCGCTGCTAGTGTCTTCATAGTGTTGCACTAGTCAGAAACTATTGGACCAGCACAATGACTCGATATTATGCTCAGTCACATTATTCTGATAATAACCCTACCATTTCTTGCCCTACCCGACCAACGCTGAGGTGCCTGTCCTGATATGACCTCACATGGTGCTACCCGGAGGTAACCCCCCCCCCCCCCCCAAACAAACCACACAAACACACATATATATATGCACTTTGACACATAGCTCCACGCCCCCCCCCCCCCCCCCCCATAGACGCGAATCAGTCACAGACGCACAATATGCAAACATAGACACACATGGACACGCATGCACGAACACACTCACACACACAAATGCATGTGCATGGAGACACACATACAAGCAGACACTGACACAAACACACATACACACTGACACGCATAGAGAGATAAGCCGTGTTCACACAGGCAAAATCTAAAGTGATTCAGCCAAGGCGAATACTAGGAATTGAATTAGCAGCCCGTTCACGTGGGCAGTACCAGTTTTCGGTTAGGCGACATCACCACGAGAGAGTGGGTTCGACCTAGATATGTATGTACTGAATCGTATTGGTTTGGAACGGTCAAAACTTCTGCTGGGCAGTGAAAACCTATAAATAAATGATGAAAAAAACATCTGTGCACTTCTATCCGGTTCATAGACCAAATTATATAATATGCGCTTTTGATCGACTGGAAAGTCAACAAACTAAGGTCTCGATTGCGCATGCGTGTCATGTCCTTAATCTGCCTCAGTGCGTTCACACCGGCAAAATAAATCGATTCACAGAAATTGACTCACGTAAACTACCTCGTCAAGTGGTTTACAGTATGCGCATCACAGGAATCGATTCAGCCCTAATCCGCCTCAGGCACCCGTTCACACACAAAATGTGAGCCGAACTAGGCAAGTCGAATCCTAGGAATCGATTTACATTCCCCGTGTGAACACGGCTATAGATGCACATTGACACATTGACATATAGTTACACGCCCACACATAGACGCGAATCATTCATAGACACACAGTATGCAAACATAGGCCCACATGGGCACACGGCCACAGACACAAACACACCCACAAACACAACCGGACACTGACACAAACACACATACACACTGCGTGTATGCGGTAGTTGGACCCTTCGGTGTTCTGACGCCTCGCTGCGTTCGGTAAGACTCCCCCAATGTCCGTCAGTCGATAGGGTGGCGCTCCGGTCTGACCCGGGAGAGACGCTGGGATTGTCCAATGGACGCCCCACTTGTACCCTAATGGCGCGTCTCACGTCTATAGTCCGGCGCCTCTTGCATTTCTGAATAGTCAATGTGCATAAACTGTGTCCTCTCCTTCCCCTGCGACCGCAGCCCCCCCCCCCCCGCAGCCCCCCTTTCACTTCGCCAGTCCGTCCCCCACTCCCCACCATTTCCCTCCACTCCCGTCCACTCCGCTCTCTTCCTCCCCATCACTCCCTCTCTTCCCTCCCGTTCCCTTCCCCGTTCCCGTTCCCCTCCTCCCTTCCTTATCTTCCCCTCTTCCTCTTCCTCCTCTTTCCCCGCTCCCCCCCTCCTCTGCCTCGTCCTACTCTGCCGCCTCGGCTTCCTCCTCTTCCTCCTCTTCCTCGTTGTCCTCCTCTTCCTCTCTTCTCCTGATCCTCTTCCCGGGTCCCCTATCCTCCCCTATTCCTCCCTTCGTCCCTATGTTCTACCTTCTCCTCTCCTCTCCTCTCCTCTCCTCTCTTCTCCTCTCCTCTCCTCTCCTCTCCTCTCCTCTCCTCTCCTCTCCTCTCCTCTCCTCTCCTTTCCTCTCCTCTCCTCTCCTCTCCTCTACTCTACGCTACTCTTCAGCTCCCTCCCTCTCGCTCTCCCTCTCCCTCTCCCTCTCCCTCTCCCTCTCCCCCCTCCCCCCTCCCCCCTCCCATCCCTATTCCCTCTCCTGTCAACCCGCCTCCTTCTCCTGTCACCCCACCTCCCTCATCTCTCCTCTCGCCATCTCATCTCCTCCTCCCTGCATTATCCCCCCCCCCCTCCTCCTCCTTCCACTCCCCCTCCACGATATAGCCCCCCCCCCCCCCCCCTCAACCATCCCTCATCCCTCATCCCCCATCCCCAGACAGTTGTGTACAGTAGTTGGGTTTTGTGGGCGGTTGTGCGTGTGACGTCAGTTGTCATATCAGCGATACCGACTTGTGGTGTGTGTGCAAGTAGAGAGGGCGGGGGGGGGGGGTTGTCATAGGATTTTAAATTCATATCCGACCATGTTCGCGCATGCCCATCTAATATTTACTCAAGCAAACAGAAGCCCTGCAATTTCAATTCAATCCAACATTTAACAACGCGAAAACAGTGAAATTATAATCAAGTTATGAACTTATAATGAATTTTGAAATGGTAATAAAGGTTTCATGAATGATTGGTTCATGGTTGTACTGGCGCCTACTAGTATATGCCTATATTGATGGAGCCTGTATTGGTGTGAGCCTGTATTGGTGTGAGCCTGTATTGGTGTGGGCCTGTATTGGTGTGAGCCTGTATTGGTGTGGGCCTGTATTGATGTGAGCATGTATTGGTGTGAGCCTGTATTGGTGTGGGCCTGTATTGGTGTGAGCCTGTATTGGTGTGAGCCTGTATTGGTGTGGGCCTGTATTGGTGTGGGCCTGTATTGGTGTGAACCTGTATTGGTGTGAGCCTGTATTGGTGTGAGCCTGTATTGGTGTGGGCATGTATTGGTGTGAACATGTATTGGTGTGAACCTGTATTGGTGTGAGCATGTATTGGTGTGAACCTGTATTGGTATGAGCCTGTATTGGTGTGAGCCTGTATTGGTGTGAGCCTGTATTGGTGTGAGCCTGTATTGGTGTGGGCCTGTATTGATGTGAGCATGTATCGGTGTGAGCCTGTATCGGTATGAGAATGTATTGGTGTGAGCCTGTATTGGTGTGAGAATGTATTGGTGTGAGCATGCATTGGTGTGAGCCTGTATTGGTGTGAGAATGCATTGATGTGAGTCTGTATTGGTCTGAACATGTATTGGTGTGAGCATGTATTGGTGTCGGCATGTATTGGTGTGAGCCTGTATTGGTGTGAGCATGTATTGGTGTGAGAATGTATTGGTGGGAGCATGTATTGGTGTGAGCATGTATTGGTGTGAGCCTGTATTGGTGTGAGCCTGTATTGGTGTGAGCATGTAATGGCATGAGCCGGTATTGGTGTGAGCATGTAATGGTGTGAGCATGAATTGGTGTGGGCCTGTATTGATGTGGTTATGTATTGGTGTGGGTCTGTATTGGTGTGGGCCGGTATTGGTGTGAGCATGGTGTGAGCCTGTATTGGTGTGGGCCTGTATTGGCGTGGGCCTGTATTGGTGTGGGCCTGTATTGGTGTGGGCCTGTATTGGTGTGGGCCTGTATTGGTGTGGGCCTGTATTGGTGCGGGCCTGTATTGGTGTGGGTATGTATTGGTGTCGGTCTGTATTGGTATGGGTCTGTATTGGTGTGGGCCTGTATTGGTGTGAGCCTGTATTGGTGTGGGCATGTAATGGTGTGAGCATGTATTGGTGTGAGCATGTATTGGTGTGGGCCTGTATTGGTGTGAGCATGTATTGGTGTGAGCCTGTATTGGTGTGAGCCTGTATTGGTGTGAGCATGTAATGGCATGAGCCGGTATTGGTGTGAGTATGTAATGGTGTGAGCATGAATTGGTGTGGGCCTGTATTGATGTGGTTCTGTATTGGTGTGGGTCTGTATTGGTGTGGGCCGGTATTGGTGTGAGCATGGTGTGAGCCTGTATTGGTGTGGGCCTGTATTGGCGTGGGCCTGTATTGGTGTGGGCCTGTATTGGTGTGGGCCTGTATTGGTGTGGGCCTGTATTGGTGTGGGCCTGTATTGGTGTGGGTATGTATTGGTGTCGGTCTGTATTGGTATGGGTCTGTATTGGTGTGGGCCTGTATTGGTGTGAGCCTGTATTGGTGTGGGCATGTAATGGTGTGAGCATGTATTGGTGTGAGCATGTATTGGTGTGGGCCTGTATTGGTGTGAGCATGTATTGGTGTGAGCCTGTATTGGTGTGAGCCTGTATTGGTGTGGGCCTGTAATGGTGTGACCCTGTATTTGTGTGGGCATGTAATGGTGTGGGCCTGTATTGGTGTGGGTATGTATTGGTGTGAGCCTGTATTGGTGTGAGCCTGTATCAGTGTGGGTATGTAATGGTGTGGGTCTGTAATGGTGTGGGGCTGTATTGGTGTGAGCCTGTATTGGTGTGAGCCTGTATCAGTGTGGGCCTGTATTCGTGTGAGCCTGTATTGGTGTGGGCCTGTATTGGTGTGAGCCTGTATGGGTGTGGGGCTGTGTTTATGTGGGCCTGTATTGGTGTGGGGCTGTATTGGTGTGGGGCTGTATTGGTGTGGGCCTGTATTGGTGTGGGCCTGTAATGGTGTGGGCCTGTATTGGTCTGGGCCTGTATCAGTTTGGGGCTGTATCGGTGTGAGGCTGTATCGGGGTGGGCCTGTATTGGTCTGGGCCCATGTCGGTGTAGGGTGGTGTCGGTCTAGGCCGGTATCATGTCAGGATGGGGACCACCTTGTGTCAATATGCACTAATCATTTCATAGTGCTGCCCCACTGTGATATCATGCCAGCACTACCATGACCGGATATCCCGCTCAGTCACATGTTCCTGATACTGATCCAACCGGTCCTTCCATGCCCTATTATAGTAATTTCAAACAGGAAACAAAGTAGCGATAAATTTCAATTGTGTAAGTGTATGGGTTTGACACGGCTAGCAGTTAATCCCACAACCTAGCCACTTGACCATCCTGTCAGGGTATATTGCGAGGACATAAAATCCCAATCACTGAACCACTCATAAAGCACCAGGCTGTGAACCCACCCTCGTGGCCATAAGACAACCATCAGGGGCCGTATGCACGAATCGGGGTTAGGGCCATAACCGCAGCTAGGCTAGCTCCACAGGCTAAATGTCAGTAATTGCATACCGATTTCTCACATTTAGCCGTGTGGAGCTAGCCTAGCCGCGGTTACGGCCCTAACCCCGATTCGTGCATACGGCCCTTGGTGGCTATCTTGGTGTCCACGTGGCCCGGTCTTTAATGTGCGCATGACCAAAGGAGTGGCTTAGTCCAATTGGTTCAGCAACGGTTTGCCACGTAGCCTCCAAGGAGCGAGTTGGGTGTTTTGGTTCGAGGCTAGTCTGCAGGGGGTGCATTGGGTGTTTTGGTTTGAGGCTAGTCTGCAGGGGGTGCATTGGGTGTTTTGATTTGAGGCTAGTCTGCAGGGGCCGCATTGGGTGTTTTGGTTTGGGGCTAGCCTGCAGGGGGTCCATTGGGTGTTTTGGTTTGAGGCTAGTCTGCAGGGGACGCATTGCGCGTTTTGGTTCGAGACTAGCATGCAGAGGGAGCTTTAGGCATTTCGGTGCGTGGCAAGTCTGCAGGTGGACAGCAATACAAGAGGTCAGCCTGAATACCCACTCAGTGACTCTGTGTAAACAGGCCTGGAGGAGGGGGGAGGGGAGGGGGGAGCCAGTGTGCATGTGTGTGCCTCCGTCTGTGTGTCTGTGCACAGAGTGTGCTCCTATGTGCATATGTGTTGCACAAGCAAACATATAAACCTGCTCACCCGACACGGTGGCCGAATCGCTAGAGTGCAGGCTTCCCATGTGAAAGGTCGGATATTCGAATTCCAGCCGACTCAAACCACTGACTTATAAAATTGATACATGTTGCCATCTAGCCTGGCACTCAGCATTAATCGGATAGTGCAAGGACTGGTTAGCACGATCAGGACATGGTTAACCCTAATACGTAATAGCAGTATCAGCATAATGTGACTGTGGGATATCGGGTCATGGTGCTTGATACCTGATCTCCCTGTGTGGAAACACTATAAAGTCACTGTTAGTGCGAACTATCACAAGTCGGTACCCATGGTGATATGCCCTTAGATGTTGATAGAATGCAAAACAACAAATAATATCTATAACTATAACCATGTCTTAGAAAATTGATTGCTTGGCATTATTAGAATAGGGCAATGATTGGTTGACTCAGCATCAAGATAATGTGACTGACACACTTTGCAAGCCCCAACAATAGACAAAACACACACCACTTTGCAAGCAACTTTTATGAATTGCACAACCGCATGAAATAAAATGGAGAGTGGGGGTTATGTAATGAAAGCAGTAGTTGTCGCCTTGTGACTGACAGCATGATGATGATGAGTTATCAGGTTATGGTTCCAGCAGACTGATCTATCAGTGGGGAGGCACTATAAAGTCGCCGTGAGTGCGCACGGTCACAAAGTCACTACCCAACTTGATATTTTTGTTGGTACATTAGTTGTTTAAGCAGGGGAAATTTCAGTTGCAGGCGATTGGTCTTCCTCATTCCACTGCTCCTTGACCCATCCTAATAATGCCGAGCGTCTGGCTAGGAAGCGATACGTATCAATGTTTAAGTTATTGGTTTGACTCGACCAGGATTCGAACCCACAATCTACCACACGGGAGCCGGATGCTCTAACTCATTTGGCCATTCTGTCTGGTTATGTCCCTGAATGTTGCCAGGACATAAAACTACTACAACCAACCAAGCTCTAGACTTGTAATAAGCTGTGTGCATCGGTCAGGGAGTCGGGGCCAGGATGTGTCCGCCGAATGGGTCATTTCCCGAGCTGTACGAGATGAACATTCCTTCATTCGAACGGTCCGGGTGCCATCCCACTGGTACCCCTTTGACCCCGTTATACGGCTGTGTGGGTCTGGGGGGGGGGGGGGCGATGGGAGGGAACTCTGCCCGCACATCTCATGGTGCAGACGGGGGGATGTTGGAGGGTTGGGGGTAGCCTAAAGGGCATATTGTAACAGCTGGTCGCCCCTCACGGCACCAGAGCCCCCTAGCGGGAATTTGGAGAAGTAGGTGTGTTTATGTGGGTGCGTGCGGTGGAGTGGGTTGCGGGTATGGGGGTAGATGTAGTGTGGGTGTGGGTGTGTAATGTGGTGTAGTGTGTGTAGGTGGGGTCTGGATGGGTGGGGTGTGCTGTGTAGGTGGGGTCTGGATGGGTGGGGTGTGGTTTGCGTGGTTTGCGGGTGGGGTGCATGTAGTGTCATGTGGTGTAACTGTAAGGGGTGGTGTGATGGAGTGTTGATGGAGGTGTTATGAGGGTGTGTGGGTGGTCTGAGGGTGTTTGATTGTCGATTGTCAACATAGCAGGAAGAGGCTGCTGTATCCACTCTGCGACTCCGTCCTTTTTAAAATGGGCGTTATGCTATAATGGAGATAGTGAACTGCAGGTTGTTGTCTTTGAGATTCAGCCATAGCGGTGTTCAGGATTGTCTGCTGCTGTATGTACATTGATGTGAACAGTAACCATTGTGACCCATGTCTTGTGTGTATCGGGGTGGTTAAAACACGGCATGACTGGCCCGCCTAAGCAGCTCACACTCAACAGGTTGATGCAATTACCACCCATCACAGGAGGGACCCCCTCTGGTGGATGTGTCTAGCAAGTAGCAGGTAACATTCCCACTAGCCCACCACTAAGTTACCACTAAGTCAAACACAGAGAACTGCACAAGGAGGGCTCTGACTATCTTAGTCTTACTGCACATACATGGTTCTGACTACACACATAGGTCTGACCTCACACAGAAGGATCTAACTACACACACATGGTTCTGACTGCGCACACATGGCCTTGCCATCATGTGGTGTGGTCTGACACTGTGGCAACACCCAATGCGCTGACTGCACACACATGTCTGTCTGCACACACCGTGCACTGGCTGCGCACACATGGTTCTGGCTGCGCACATATGGTCTAACTGTACACATGGGTCTGAAAGTACACACAGGGCCGTGGCATCAGGTGGTGGGGTCTGACTGTACCCAGTGCGCTGACTGCACACACATGCCTCTGACTACACACATATGTCTAACAGCACCCAGTACACTGACTTCACAGACAGTGCACTGACTGCACACATAGGGTTCTGACTACACACACAGGTCTGACTGCACACACAGTGCACTGACTACACACACAGTGCACTGACTATTTACTCGACGCGTTGTCAGGCAACGTTCCTGGATGATCTTGTTACTCTCGTGTCATCGGGTGATTCACATACATTACACACAGTGCACTGACTGCACACACAGGGCACTGACTGAACACACATGGCGCTGACTTACACACACAGGGCTCTGACTTCATATAGATGGTTCTAACTGCCCTCCCATGACTTTGACTGCACACACAGGGCTCTGACTGCACACACATTACTGAGACAAAACAGATACAGAGAAGAGATACACGTGCACAGGCAGAACCGACAATCTGTGTTTTCTGGACCCGACAGTTTGTACCAATCATAACCTGCAATCGGCCCGACAGTGCGCCATCACGGGCAGCCCGTAGCCAGACTGTACAGCCCAGTTAAGTTGGTGACTGTCGGGCAGACAGTAAATCGGGCCAATTAACGCTGGTCTTTACTAGTGCTGTGCACATGTGTCATCGGCCGGTGTCAACACCCTGTAATTGATTAGCGCATTTTGCGGGTGTGTAAATGATAATGTACACACACTGTAACCGGCCACAAAATTACCGCCGCCGTGGTTTTGGGGGTTTTATTGAGGGTTTTATCTTCTCTGGTTCTTATTGGAGTGCAAGCAGACGGGGTGACCGAATGAGTTGAGCGTCCGTCTCCCGTTTTTGTTGATTGTGGGATTAGAACCCATGGGTTGCATGGAACCCTGGTCGAATCAAACCAATGACTTAAATTGTGATACTTGGTGCTTCCTATCTAGGGGCTCGCCATTAATAGGATAGGGCAAGGGCTGGTGTTAGGATAATATGACTGAGTGGGATATCAGGCCATGGTGCGGCCGGCCTGGTCTCCCAGTGTGGCAGTACTATAAAATAGCTATGAGTGTGCACGGTCACAAATCGGTACCCGTCCTGATAGTACCTTAGCTCTTGCAACAGGACGTAAAACCCCAACAAGCAACCTATTGGAGTGCGCGCGCACCTGTCTGCGACCCCGTGGTGACGCGCCCCCAGCCCCCCCCCCCCCCCCTGGCGGCGGACCCTGAACCCACAGACCTTTCACCCGAGCGTCCGCCTGTGTTGGCCCTGAGCCAATCGGCGGGCGTTTAACAAACGGCTTGAGGGAGCTGCGGTATTAGTGAATTGTCCAAGTGAGTCACTGGTTCAATAAGGGTTTTAGGGTGGCTTGGGGACCAGGCGACTGCGCGCCGTCGTACTAACGGATCACCGACTAGGACTGAGCTAGGTAAGTTAGTGTCACGCAGCCCTGTTGGGGGGCTGAGGCCTGATACAGTGGACGGGTGCTGTTTACATATGGTATTTGCTGGGTCTTTTTGAACTGTGGGTAGCTTGGCATTGGTGTTATTTTGGCGGTTTCGGCAGGTGGTTTGTTAGTGATGTGGGCCTGTTGCGGGCGGAGTGTGGGTGTAATGGCGGCGGGGCTGATTTGTGGGATGATTTACCCGCCGAGCCAAGCCACCATCCAGCAGTGCACAAACACACGCAGATTACACACCACTTTAAGCCCATTTCACCCCTGTCTTGTACCAACACCAGCACACGCACACACGCACACACCATCACCCAAACCGACATCCACACTCACGCACACACCCATGTACACACCCACACCAACACCCATACCGGCAGCTACACTCACACACACACCCATGTACACACACACCAATACCCATACCAACAACCACACTCACACACCCACACCCACACCGATAGCCATACCGACAACCACACTCATGCAAACACCCATTTACACACCCACACACATACCCATAATGACAACCACACTCATGCACACACCCATTTACACACCCACACCGATACCCATAACGACAACCACACTCATGCACACACATGCACACCGACACCCATAACAACAACCACACTCACACACACACTCATGTACATACCCACACCGATACCCACACCGGCAACCACACACACACACACACACAGACCAACACCCATACCGACAACCACACTCATGCACACACCCATTTACACACCCACACTGATACCCATAACGACAACCACACTCATGCACACACATGCACACCGACACCCATAACAACAACCACACTCATGCACACACTCATTTACATACCCACACCGATACCCACACCGGCAACCACACACACACACAAACCGAGACCCATACCGACAACCACACTCATGCACACACCCATGTACACACCCACACTGATACCCATAATGACAATCACACTCACATGCACGCATGCACACCGACACCCATACCGACGTGGTGTTCTCTGTGGCGGAGTGGTTAGAGTGTCTGACTTTTTTCTAGGTCGGACTCCTAATCTGAAGGTCAGTGGTTCGATTCCCTGTGCCCCCTCTGCCAATTTGGATTTCCACTGCTGTGTATAACTTACAGCGTCATCAAAGGCCAGTTGCTCTCATACCATGTCTATGTGGTGTGGGAGGTTAAAAATCCCTTGGGTCGGTAAAAGTGTAGGCTCGGGCTTTCTATCGACAAACTGTCTAATGGTGAAAACAAGCCTATTCAGGCTTATCCATGATAGGCAGTATAAATCTTCAACAACAAGCCCGATATCCTAAGTCGGCAACCACACTCAAGCACACACCCATCATACATACATACACCCACACAGGCACCCATACACATACGCACACTCACAGCCACACCCATACCTAGACCGACGCCCACCCTCCAACACCTTGATCTACACCCGCATTAACACCTTGATCTACACCCACATTGACACCTTCATCTACACCCACATTAACACCTTCATCTACATCCACATTAACACCTTCATCTACACCCACAATAACGCCTTCATCTACACCCACATTAACGCCTTCATCTACACCCACATTAATGCCTTCATCTACACCCACATTGACACCTTGATCTACACCCACATTAACGCCTTCATCTACACCCACATTGATACCTTCATCTACACCCATATTAACACCTTCATCTACACCCACATTAACACCTTCATCTACACCCACATTAACGCCTTCATCTACACCCACATTAACGCCTTCATCTACACCCACATTGACACCTTCATCTACACCCATATTAACACCTTCATCTACACCCACATTAACACCTTCATCTACACCCACATTGACACCTCCATCTACACCCACATTAACACCCACACCCTCACCCTCACCCAAGAGTCCATCGCTCCACCTATTCTTTCCTCCAATGTTGTCACCCTAAGCTGCCATTTAGGGCTGCACATGGGGGCCGTGGATGAGGGCATCTCAGTGGTGCCACCTGTTGGGGCTGCACATGCAAGCTGACCACCACAGCTGCACAGTGAATATGTGTAATTGGTCTGTGTGTTAGGTCTTGAATAAGGGATGCACACTGGGGCTGTGTGTAGAGTTATGACTTGAATTCGAGCTTCACACGAGGGTTGTGTGTGAAAGCTGCCGGTTACTGTGTTTTGGGGCTGCAGGTTCTGTGTGGGGAATGTGTGTTGGGGCTGCACATGAAACAGGGATGAAAAATCTCCGCGATTTCACGGATTTCCGGGATTTCTTTTTATATTTATCGATTAACGTTAAGCAAAATGGCAAGGAATCGGGATGTATATAAATGCTAACAGTCGAATCCCGTTCTTCTATGACCTTAGATATTGCTAGAACAGAAAACCGAAACAAGAAAAAGTTAGATATGGGCGATAAATATAGTCACACCAATGTGAGTTGAAACCTGACTTCCGGCTTTTTTCCGCGATTCCCCGACATTACTAATCCTATGGGGTGAAATCCGCGGTTTCGCGGAAATTCGCCGTCGATAAAATCATCTCAGCCTGATTTGCGCGTTTTTTGCCGGACACCACTTTCATCCCTGATGAAAGCTGCAGACCCCAGCTGCACATTGGGAGTGTGTGTTTCGTCTGTGTGTTGGGGCTGCACACTAGGGTTGTGTGTGAGAGTTTCCGGTTGTGTGTGTGTTGGGGCAGCATCTGGTGTTACACATGAGGGATGCAGCCCGAGGGATGCGCCCGAGGGTTATCAGTGAAGTGAAGTGGATGGTACCGGAGGGTTAACAGGGGCTTAAAGTGTCGCCATCTGTCACACCGGTGCTGCCCTCTTCACGGACAGCTTTAATACCACACTGCACCGCCACACATTGATCTACAACCTGTAGCCTTACCCAGCATACTGCACGGTTTCTACACTGCAGGAAATATACACTGTGTCACATCTGACTCGCCATTGCTCACTCTCATTGGGCAATGCCGCTTTTCTATGTTTGGGTTTTAATCCCTAGCAACATCTAAGGTCATGTCAGTATGAATACCGATGGATGTCAGTAAACCTTCATGGCGCCTTTATAGTCTTGCCCAACTGAGAGACCAGCCCACTGACACCGTAACCCAAGATCCCACTAAGTCATATTATGCTGACAATGAGTAAACTAGTCTTTGCCCTATCCTCTTAATGCGAGAATATAATGCTAAACCCTTTTTATTTACTTTGCTACACCTATTATCGCCATCCAATATATTGGTAGGGCTACCTGCACCATCCTACAAGCACTACTCTACAAATTTGCTCCCAGCCATGACAGCTGAATCATTAAGAGAGCTGATTGGCTTCCTGTGCGTGAAATTATAGGTTTGAACCCTGACCGAGTCAAACCAATAACTTACAAAATTGATTCTTGTCAATATCTAGCCTGTTGCTGAACACCAATAGGATATGACAAGGGCTGTTTTCCATATAGTAGAGTGGGTTATCGGGTGATGGTGGCGGGCAGGACGGTATCGCAGTGGGGAAACACTATCAAACCTTTTTTATTCTTGAGTCCTGATATGAACCGCTGTTAGCATCTAAAACCCCAAATCAACCAGACCTGCAATGAGAAGTACTGGCCGGTTGGGTATGTGTTGGTGTGCTGTTAGTGTAGTAGGTCAGTTGGAGATCTCTGCCTCAAGTGTATTGGTTGTAGTGCTGGTGCCTTGATGGTAGAAGCGGGGAGGAGTGATGTGCGCGCGGAATGTTGGTGCGGGGGGTGGGGGGGTGGGGGGCGAGGCTGTAGTTGGAGAGGCTGAATGCAATTTCCATACCCTTAGCACTTCTTGTAGCATTTCTGCTCAATCCAGCACTCATGCATTCACCATGCAGCAGACATAATTTTCTTTTTATTTTGACTTCTTTTAAAAACATTTGTATACTTTGTGACTATTTCTTTTAAATTCACGAATGATGTTATATTTATTTGTCGTTGTTGTCGTGCCCTGATAAATGCGACGAAATATTCCAACTATTATATTTGTGATAATTCTTTTTTAACACAATATTTAATGAAATTAACCGCCCCCACACCTAATTCGAGTAACCTTCAGGAAACAAAATAATGAAACCAAAACAATGCTACACATTTACATAATGTTAGTGTTTATGTGAATTGAGTGAATAAAAAACACAAATTCCCTTCTGGGCATAGACTTACATAGTTGTTGTAGCACGAGAATTCACTGTTATAATGTAGTGTATCAACCGGTTTTATGCAAATATTATTAATGTGTGAGCTCGGGCTTGGAGTCAGTGGCATGTGTGAGGGACTGCTTGGATAGTTGACTGGACGCAGTGGATGAATTGATAAGCGCCCTGGCTGGCTTCACATCCAAGAGGTCTTGGGTTCGATCCCGGCCTACTCAAACCAATGATTTAAGACATTGGTATATCTAGTTCAATATCCTGGCACTTGGCATTAAATGTTTAGTTTCAGGATACCGTGAATGGGTGGGATATTGGGTCACAAAGATACCCTAATATCGACACTGAAGATGCACGCCCTGTTATCTCTCAATGTTGTGGCGAAAAAACAATATTCTTCTTTCTTTAATAGTATTTTTACAATTTTTGAGTACATTATATATGTGAATGAATGGAGTATCATATGGATGGAAGACCAGTCCCTCGGCGCTGAGGAAAAGAGCTTTATTAACTGAATACCGTCCTGATATGACCTTAGATGTTGCTAGGACGTAAAACAACAAACAAACAAATATTAACTGAATAAAAATGATCATTTACAAAAGAAAAAATAAAGTTTGACTCATCCCAGTGTATGTAGATAAAAGATTCACCCAGTACTTGTAGTACACGGGTGAATGACAACGTAGTCTAAATAGGGGCGAAAATAGCTTTAGAATGGGACAGGAACTAGAAACTGTGGTTCCAGGATCAAATGGCTACATATATAGGCACAGAGTTGGTGAATGCAAAAAGACAAGATGGCGGCCATAGAATGCCGTCGATTTCACTTTTAAATCTCATTAAACTAGATGTTTTATTATATTTTTCAACTCAAAGGTAGCGGGGAAATATGAAAGACATATACAAATAATAAATGTTGCTTCTTAGATTATGAAATTAGGTTCTCATAAAGACTCATTTCATTAGCCCGATTTTTCGACCGTTTTTATATAAGGCTGGTTTTCACCCGTGTACTGCGAGTACTGGGTGAATCTTTTATCTACAGTGTATGGTGATTGTGTACGTTTTGTTGTCCGCACAATCTTGAGTTTTAGTGGTTTTCTTTTCTGTTTTTGTAATTGGAGCGGGTTTAATTTAAGACTGGGAGTAATTACCTCTGCCAACAAAAAATGCATGTTTTGCACACGCATCATTTTTGATATAAATAAATAAATAAATAGATAACATTGACGCAGCCGAATTGATTGTCAGCGTGTGGATTCTGGCAAGGTGTGGGTACTGCTAGAGCTGGTGGTGCTGAGGTTTGTGGGTTGGAATGGGTTAGGTTTGGGTTATATAGAAGGGTTTGGGTGCTAGTTGAGGTAGGGTTTCGGTGGGGTGGTGAGGGGGGGGGGGGGACTAGGGTTTGTGTCGATTTGGGCAGGAGTGTGAGCCTGTATTGGTGTGAGCGTCAAGGTGGACAGAACTTAGAAGGTGTTGGGCAGAGCAGAAAGGGTGCGTGATAAGGGTTGTGGGTTGCATTGAACTTTGGGGGTTTGGGATGCGTGGGAGTGGGAGTAGGGTATGTGTGGTCGTTGGTATGGTCGGTGTAGGGTTTGGATAGGAGTGTATGGTAAGGCTTCGGTGGGGTTGAGGTGGCTACAAGGTGTTGGGCATGGCGTAAAGGGTGTTTGGTTGGCGGTGGGCCAAATAGTGGTTTAGTCAGATTTGCTAGTATAAAATTACTGAGTTTTGTACTACTACATCAGGGCCGCATTCAGGGTCCGTCTCGGAGGCGACTCGGAGATGGCCGTGACGTCACGCTAGTCTGAACGGCAAAAGCAGTTTGTTGTCTCGAAAATGGTCGCCCGCATAGGCGTTGGCCATTTGCAATGGAAAAGCTGCACTGTGATTGGCTGAAACCACTGAATACAGCGGCCATTTTCGAGGCGCTTTTCATATCCAGCCTGAAAAGGGAGGCGTCTCTGAGACGTCGCTGAGACGCACCCTGAACGCAAATAGGCCAAAAACCATCACGGAGACGTCTCCGTGGCGCCTCCGAGATGGACCCTGAACGCGGCCCAGGTCACGGTGGCCCAGCCCAGTCTTCCAGTGGGGCAGCAATATAAAGTTGTCACTGCCGTAAGTCGATACTCATTCAGATATGACCTTAGATGTTGGTTTGACGTAAAACCCCACAACAAACGCAATGTGCCTGCTGTAGTGAGAGCACCGCTAGTGTCGACTTGTGGAACTACAGCGTCTGGGTCTCCCTGCGGGGTTCTACTTCCGGTGCTGGGGTCTGGTCCTGTCTCGGGCTGAGTAGTATATACAAAGCTGGCCCGGAAACAGGCTCCAGACTAGACCGGGGAGTGTTGTGGTTTGTTAGTGTTACACTGAAAACATCACACCAGCCTATGTGTTCTTGTTGATAGATCTTTAGCTGTGTGCCTTGGTGAAGGTTTTTACATTCCTTGTGATAATTCGAACGGCTGGCGTCCTGGAGTCATGGATAGCAATTGCATTTAAATAAATTATATAAAGTTAGATACGCTAAAGAAGCATCACATTTTGTTTTTGTTTGGTACATTAGTTATTTAAGCAGGGGAAATTTCAGTCGCAGGTGAATGGTCTTCCTCATTCCACTGCTCCTTGCCCTATCGTAATAATGCCGAGCGCCTGGCTAGGAAGTGACAAGTGTCAATTTTTACGTCATTGGTTTGACTCGACCAGGATTCAAACCCACGATCTACCACACAGGAGACGGACGCTCTAACTCATTTGGCCATCCCGTCTGGTTTGCTAAACAAAATCACTATGTTTGATTTGATCCCACATGTGCCTAGATATTTCCGTCCTGATATGACCTTAGATGTTGCCAGGACGTGAATCTCCAACAACCAACCAAGGTAGATGCCGATACACTTATGAAGCACTTGTTCCTGCATGCAACGATTGAAAGGAATGGTAAACCTTCTTTTTTAGGCTTATTTTCTTGAATGGTAATATTATAAGCAGACAAATTTGGTCAAATATAATTTAAGCAGAAAAGTGACGCATGAGATACCTGACAACCCTTGAAGACTTTTTCTGGTTGGTGTATTGTTAGATAAACATCGATATATATCTGACGTATATATATGTCAGATGGCAACATAATATGTAGAATGTAGCTTAGTCAAGGCAGTTCCCGACCCCTGACTGCCACTTTTAGAAAGTGAGCATCTGCATGCATTCACTACACCAACTGGTTCCATGACCACGATGCTCAACTGGTTCCATGACCACGATACTCAACTGGTTCCATGACCACGATACTCAACTGGTTCCATGACCAGGATGCTCAACTGATTCCATGGCCAGGATGCTCAACTGGTTCCATTATCAGGATGCTCAACTGGTTCCATTATCTGGATGCTTAACTGGTTCCATTATCAGGATGCTAACCTGATGCCATGACCAAGATGTTCAACTGGTTACATGACCAGGGTGTTCAACTGGTTGCATGACCACGATACTCAACTGGTTCCATGACCAGGATGCTCAACTGGTTCCATGGCCAGGATGCTCAACTGGTTCCATTATCAGGATGCTCAACTGGTTCCATTATCAGGATGCTTAACTGGTTCCATTATCAGGATGCTAAGCTGATGCCATGACCAAGATGGTCAACTGGTTACATGACCAGGATGTTCAACTGGTTACATGGCCACAATACTCAACTGGTTCCATGACCAGGATGCTCAACTGGTTCCATGGCCAGGATGCTCAACTGGTTCCATTATCAGGATGCTCAACTGGTCCCATTATCAGGATGCTTAACTGGTTCCATTATCAGGATGCTAAACTGATGCCATGACCAATATGTTCAACTGGTTCCATGACCAAGATGTTCAACTGGTTCCATTACCAAGATGTTCAACTGGTTCCGTGACCAAGCTGTTCAACTGGGCCAATGACCAGGATGCTCAACTGGTTCCACGACCAGGATGCTCATTTGGCTCCATGACCAGGATGCGCATTTGGTTCTATGACCAGGATAATCAACTGGTTCCATGACCAGGATGATCAACTGGTTCCATGACCAGGATGCTCAACGGTATGGGTTCCATGATCAACCAGCATGCTCAACTGTATGGGTTCCATTACCAGGGTGCTCAACTGAATTGGTGCCCTAACCAGGATGGGCTGGTGTCATGAACATTATCGTGTACTGGTTATGTGACCAGGATGTTGGACTGGTTCTCTCACCAGGATGTACTGGTGCCATGGTTGATTGTGGATGTGGACGTCGACCGAGTCAAATCAATGCCGTACACAGCTGTTAGTTGTTGCTACCCGTCTTGGCGCTCACCATTACTAAATAGTAGGATAGGGAAATAACTGGTTGGTTTGTTCGGTATTGGGATTATATTACTGAGTGGCATATCGGATCAGGGTGCCACTGGCCTGGTCTTCCAGGTCGGGAGGCAGCACCATAAAGTTACGATGAAATGTGCACTGTCACAAGTCAATACCCATCCTAATATGGCCTTAGCTATGGCGCGAACAACGACAGCAAAACAACAAAAACAACAAAAGAGTGTATACAGATTTTCGGTATAGAGAATATAATCGACCAGTATAATCAACACGTATCGTCACGGTATGGGTGAGTGTCATATTACTGCTGAGTGCGCATGACTACATCAAACACGCTGACTCTGGTCTTGTCACATGTGCGCAGGCGTATCTGACAATTAGCTGTCGTGGCCGTCAGTGATGTATGTTCCACCTCAGGTGGAATCGGCATCGGCGATATCCAGTGCCAACCTATATTAGGTAATACAGTGATAAGCCCTGTTTACACGGGGAATTGTGAAACGATCTAGACAAATCGATTTATATGAAGCGATGTAGTGGTGCGTTTACACGAGGGAGTTTGAAAGTGTGTCGGCGACCAGGAACCAGCAGCCTGTGGTGCGCCTGTAGCCGGCGAGCACCACTATTTTACACCATTGCCACCTGGGAACCAGCTGAATCGCTTCATCTATACCACCTCGGGAGGTGGTATAGATGAACCGTTTCATATGAATCGATTCAGCCCTAAAACACCACAGAGGTGCGTCTACACGGCAAATGTGAGTCGATCTAGGCAAGGCGTTTTATATGTGGCGTTTTAAATCGCCCGTGTAAACAGGGCTATAGAAGTAAACAAAGCTGTTCACTTGTCTATAGGACAAACTGGTGTGATTTTCATTTGTTTCTCTGAATTTTCACTTGCATTTATTATCTCAGTTAACATGGTTATGAGAATAAAATGGCACAAATAAATCAATACAACCAATCAAATGTCATACGTAATGTAAATTACATTTAAAGATGACAACTGAAAGCAAACAAAATCATGAAGTACATGTTTGTCAGTCCCACATTTTTAGTTGTCAAACGGAAAAGCTGGAGCCATATGCTGCTTGTCCGTGCCTACTCTTACTTGGCTCTGACTTGCTCTTATTTCGAATGCTGAAATGTCTCCCACATCTGTCACCCGAAATTGGAGTAGCACCGTCCAATGGTTTTGAAAATGTTATGTTTTTACATAAATATATTAAATTAATCGTCATAATCTACCTTATTTTACTTTGAAGTAACGTCGCCCTGAACATACAATAATTCGCGTTTTGTCCTCGCATCATAGTGGAGGAGTCGCTAAAGGCACTGGCATCCCAAGGTTTCAAATCCTGGCCGAGTCAAAGCAATGACTTACACAATTGCTACACGTTGCTACCTAGCCTGACGCGCAGCAGTGGTAGGAATGGGGGAAGACTGATTTGCTCAGTATCAGAATAATGTGACTGTGTAGGATATCGGGGCATTGTGCCAGTGCCTGGTCTCCCAATGGGGCAGCACTATAAATTCGCCATCAATGTGCACTGTCACAATTCAGGACCGCTCCTTATATGACCTTAGATCTTACTAGGATGCAACCATGCAACGGATAAATCCATCCAGATTTGACCTGAGATGTTACTAGAAGGCAAAATCACCTAGTGGGCGATCTGTCATGTCGGCACGTCGCAGGGCACCATAATGTATGGATGACTCAACATTGGTCTAGAGGTGAGAACCAGGGGCGACATTGAACAGTGCGGCCACCCCCCCCCCCCCGCCCTCTCCGCACATCAATGGCTCAATGGTGGTATAAGGTGTCGCCCCCAGTGGTAAAACCTGGAACTACACGACCAGCGTAGGCTCCAGCGGCCTCGTCGGATGGTTTTGAGTTCATGTTGTATTTGGTAGATACATATAGTGAACTAGTTTTATTTGTAATCAATGATTGGCTGAGATATATATCTATTGCAATATGGATACCCTATGTCCATTAGCCTCGTGTTATGTTGGTTTCCCGGCTGTACCTCGAGAAAACCAGGCGTACTGGTTGGTGCAATGTCAGAATACTATGACTGACTTGTGTGGTGTCAGCTGGTGCCAGCAGGACGGTATTTCAGTGGGGCAGCCCTATAAAGCCCTTAGGAATCCGCTGTGACCAGTCGGGGCTGATGTTGATATCCGGGAAACTTCCACTAGTGTGCCTTATGCTGCCACCTTCCGACATATACACGATGAGCTCTACATAATAGTGCATGATGGGTAATGTACCAGCCTGCCTGCGACTGTGAATTATGGGTAATGTCTAGGCCTGGTGTAGGAACGTAGCATTATCTAAGTTATATGCACTGTTGGTAGTACACGGGCTTTGCACAAGATTGTAGCGTTATCTACTAAATACTAGTGCATTATATTAGGTAATGCTACAGTCCCCGTATGGGACTGTAGCATTACCTAATAGTGCATTCTGGGTAATACACAGATCCTACCTCAGACGACCCTTACATAATGGTGTATTACCCGTAATACACAGACACCGCTTGGGACTGTAGCATTACCGAATGGTGCAATATGCATAATAGACAGAACATGCCTCAAACTGTAGTATTACCAAATAGCTTGGGACGGTAGTACAGTGAACTCTGTCAATAACGGCCTCTGTCAATAACAAATCTTTGTCAATAACGGCAAAAAGTGCTGGTCCTGTCATGGCAGCCCTTTAATTTAATAGCATTGCCTCTGTCTCTAATGGACACCTGTCTTATGCAGACAACGAGCCGTTTTTGTCACCTATTTGATCAATATTCTGTCAATAGCCCCATGTAAGGACACTTCCAATGAGTCAAGTATAAAAGAAAAACATTCCCCATTCCGTCAGTCAGTCTCTGCCTATAACGGATCTATCTATATAAGGGCATCTTGCTCTAGTCCCATGGGTGTCCGTTATA
Organism: Branchipolynoe longqiensis; assembly: GCA_030323885.1. Classification (NCBI taxonomy): domain Eukaryota; kingdom Metazoa; phylum Annelida; class Polychaeta; order Phyllodocida; family Polynoidae; genus Branchipolynoe; species Branchipolynoe longqiensis. The sequence continues at coordinate 42,292,556 of CM059196.1, read as the reverse complement.
GACAGAGTAGACTGTATTACCTAATAGTGCATTATGGGTAATAGATAGGGCCTGCCGGGATTGTAACGTTATCTACCAAACACATTTTTACTAAGTTGCTTTGATTTGTTGGCCCTGCGCCAACGGTTCTACACTGCAGATAGTATGCATGACCTTTTTACTAAGGTAAAACAGGAAAACATTTTAGCCTTTTTGAGGGCAGCTGGACTGTACCACCTCATATAGTTTACTAAATAGATTCTATCAATTATTAATAAGACTTTTCTTTTTCTATGGGAATTTGTTGCCGACACGGCGTAAAGCAACCACCAATCAATCAATCAATCAATCAATCAATCAACCAGTGCATACACACCCTGCCTGGGCATGTACCGTTATGGTTAGGCTTGGTTAGTATGGGTTGGTTGACAGTTCCCTGGGCTGTAATCGATTAACATGACCCGGGTGACTCGGCTTACCCGAGTCGTCAGAATTTCAAATAGAACACCGCGAGTGGAGTCGACAAATACAAGTGCCGTGTGCAAAACGACCCGACCCGAGTAACCCACCTCTTGGGTGGGGTGGCTAGGAGCAATGACGTCACATTACCGCTGGTACCATCCTGCAGGATAACAGCCACTGGTACCAGTCATACACGTTTTCTTTGGGTAATAACATAGATTAATGAAATGGAAGTATAACTAAACTATGCCATCATACAACAATTGAAATCCTATGTTGCTGTAGTTATATTGGTTATTTAACAACAAAAAAAGGTTTTGGATTAAGCCACCATTTTTCCCACCCTGAGCATGGAGAAGCGTATTCGATTATGTGACCCGAGTCTGTAGAATGTGCGCATGCGCCAAAAAGTGGCTCGGGTGACCCGAGTTGATTAATCGATTACCCCTTTCGTGTCTCCATGAGGAGTTGTGACACGCATGTCCGTGCTGTCACGAACCTGTGTCTAGGCGCATTCGCAGATACATGCTTACATTGGTTACGCTCCATACCCTCAGCATTGCACCCGCCACCCGACCTCCCCCGCCTCCTCCCGCCTCCTCCCGCCTCCTCGCGCCTCCTGCCGCCTCCTCCCGCCTCCTCCCGACCCATGGGGCCCTCGGGGAGCCATCAGACCTATCCGGCTGGTTCATCTTGATTGCCCGGCGCGCCGCCCCGATATAAACTGCACGTGGTAAGTTATTATCGTGTTTGGCAGCGATTCGTTTGGACGTTACTTTATTGCCTCCGGCACCACCCGCACCACCCACCGAAACACCCAAACACACACACACATACACACACAGATGCACACACGCACACGATCACAGATGCACACATGTATCGGACGCGGTGGCCAAATTGGTAGAGCGCATGCTCTCCGTGCGGAAGGTCATTAGTTTTCAAACCGTGATGGGTGTGGGCAGTGATGTGGGGGTTTGGGTTTGGGGGGGGGGGGGGCGGGGTAGTCTTAGACGGGAGGTCCTGGCAGTGCTCGCTGGCCGAGCTCGCTGAACCGGACGTGACGTCACACTTCGCACCACCCCATGATGCACCGTGAATGCAATACTTGTCCCTCACGGGTGCCGCCACCCTGTGTACCTTACGTGGGGAAGCATACGTAGCGCAGGGATGTCGTTCTGTATGCACTGGGAGTATGTGTGCGTGTATGCTGGGGTGGGGTGGGAGGAGGCGGGTAAAAATGCATTGTAGGATGAAACTGTAGTACTTTCGAAACCAAAATAGTTGTCTAGATTTGATCCAACGTATCCAACGCAGCTATTTGTACACTTGGTAACCATGCACTGGTTGATGCATTGGAGACAAAATAAAGTTTCCTAAGCTGATGGTTTTGAGTGTCTGTCATTTGCGGCGTGAGGGTGGGTGGTGGCGTGAGGGTGGTTGGTGGCGTGGGGGTTGTGGCGTCAGGGTGGGGCCGTGAGGGGGTGGCGTGGGGGTGGTGGCGTGCTGGGATGGGGGTGGGGGCGTGAGCGTGGTGGTGTGAGAGTGGTGGGGCGGGGGTTGATATAGGGCGGGTCAGACCGGTACTATTCATGTGCATATTGATGGTTCCTGGCATGTTCTGTTTCTGAGAGCACCCCGGCCCCCCCCCCCCTCCCCCCATCACCCGATCCCCCCCCCCCAAGTACCCACCCACTCCACGCATTAAACTGAATGCAGCCCACAAACCGTGCAATCCTAATGACGGAATAAAGGAACAAATATGTGCCTCAAATTTGTGTAAGACTAGATTTCAAATGTGTGTTACCTAGATTTCATCCTTCATATCAACCTTTGTTCTTTTAAATCATTCATTTATCACACTATTCCCATATTAACGCCGGGGCACTGGCTGTGTTACAATACATGTATATATAATATATAATTTAGTAGCAAGTTAGATATCAGCTTAAAATTGCACAATGCGGTGATTTTAAGGTACTTATACCTTACTTTGGGACTAGACGGGATAGCCAAATGAGTTAGAGCGGCCATCTCCTGTACTGGTAGACTGTGGGGTCGAACCCTGGTCGAGTCAAACCAATGAATTAAAAAATTACACTTGTCGCTTCCAAGCCAGGTGCTCGGCATTAAGAGGATAGTGCAAAGACTGGTTGGCTCAGTGTCAGGATAATGAGACTGAGTGGGATATCAGGTCATGGTTCCAGCGGCCTGGTTTCCCAGTGGGACAGCACTATAAAGTCGCCATAAGTGCGCACTCTCACAAGTCGGTACCCGTCCTGATATGACCTTAGATGTTGCTAGGACGTCAACCAACAACAAACCAGCAAACCTTACTTTGGATATACATAAAGCTTTTTTTGTAGCTCACTAACTTTAGAGATATTTGAAGCAACTCAATACCCCTTTCGGGGATCAGTCAGACTGGAGGATTTTTCTCTTATATAGAACATATGGCAGCATCTCAAACCATTCAGATTCTGTAACTGTGAGTGTGTGGCGGGAGCGGGTCGGGCTGCTGTGCTGGTATCGCCTGGTGAAAAAAGGGGCCTGTCTGCTGCAGAACCAATTTCCCTGGCACCAGACACTCGCTAATTGGCCTCGTTTCCATGAGCCCCCCCCCCCCCCCTCCCTCAGTAGGCTGGGAACGCAGCAGACGCCCAGACCGGTGTGTAAGAAGAGGCCCAGCAAGGTCAAACTCAAAGGTCAACAGGCTGTGGTCCGCGGTCAGGGCATCCCCACAGCAGGACACTGCCTGTGTTAGAAACTGCCCACAGCACAAGGCCGACTCCGTTAGGGCATTGCCAAAGCAATGCACCGCCTGTGTTGGGGCGTCTCCACAGCAGGACACTACCTGGATTAGGGCATCCACACAGCAGGGCACCACCTGGATTAGGGCATCCCCACAGAAGGACATCACCTGTTTTAGGGCATCCCCACAGCAGGACACCACCTGTATTAGGGCATCCCCACAGCAGGACATCACCCGTATTAGGGTATCCCCACAGCAGGACATCACCTGTATTAGGGCATCTGCACAGCAGGACACCACCCATATTAGGGCATCCCCACAGCAGGACACCACCCATATTAGGGCGTCCCCGCAGCAGGATACCGCCTGCGTCCCCACACAGGGCACCGCCTGCATTAGGGCATGCCCACAACAGGACACTGCCTGGGATAGGGCATCCCCACAGGAGGGCACCACCTGCATTAGGGAATCCCCACAGCAGGACACCACCTGTATTAGGGCGTCCGCACAGCAGGATACCACATGCCTCCCCACATCAGGGCACCACCTGCATGAGGGCATCCCCACAGCAGCATATATCATGGTGCCTCCACATGACACCGCCTGCGTTAGGTCGTTTGTGTGAGTGGGTGTTGCCTGCATGTGAAAACTGTGATATGTATGTGTGAGGTCCTGCTGGGTATGTGGCGTGTGGCATGGTGTCTGATCTGCATGTGTGCGTGGGTGTTGGTTATATGTGATATGTATGTGTGGGTGGGTGTTAGTTGTGTGTGATCTGCATGCATGAGAGGGTTCTCCCTGTGTGTGGTGTGGGTGGTGTGTTCTGTGCGGGCGGTTGGGGAGTGGGGGTGCTTCTGCTGGTTGTGTATAGGGGGTTATATACTAGATATGGTACTGGTATTGGTTGGATGCCGCCATTCTAGCTTGATGGAGTATGTAGGAAGAGCATTAGTGCTGGCAGTCTGGTACTGATAGCGAAGGGCATGGACTGTATACTATAGGCGTAAAGTCTATCCTACACTTACCATTGTTTTCGATAATCCTCAATTCATGCCTGCCAATTACCAACCATACATCAACTGCACTGGCTATATGCTGGAAAGTGTCTTCAAGGTTTTAGTTAATGGTTGATCAGTCAATCTGCTAAAGCTTTCCTAGATGGCGGGCTATACCAAGCACATTCTTTGCTATATGGGCTTAGGGAACAGACTGCTAAAACTGAAGAGGACTCAAAGCCCAACATCTGTTAGAAGGGCCTTAAAAAGGACTTGGGCACCAGCCTCTGTTAGCAGGAGCCGCGGACCATACTACACTTGAAGCGTCCAGGGACCAGACTATATAAGAAGGGCTGGAGACCAGACTTATCTAGAAGGGAGTAGGGACTAGAATTTGTTACAATAGCCTAGGACCCAGACCCTGCTAGAAGGATCCAGGGCCCTCACTTTACTAGATGGGCACGGGAAATAAAATCTGGTATGATAGGCCAGGACCCAGACCCTTCTAGAAGGGCCCGGGGACCAAACCTTCCTAGTCGGGCGCGTGGACTGGAATCTGTTACAATAGCCTAGGACCCAGACCCTGCTAGAATGGCCCAGGGACCAGACTACTAGAAGGGCATGGGGATTAGAATTTGCTATGATCCCCCAGGACCCAGACCCTGCTAGAAGGGCCCAGGGGCCTCACTTTACTAGATGGGCACGGGAAATAAAATCTGATATGATAGGCCAGGACCCAGACCCTTCTAGAAGGGCCCGGGGACCAAACTAGTCGGGCGCATGGACTGGAATCTGTTACAGTAGCCTAGGACCCAGATGATGCTAGAATGGCCCAGGGACCAGACTACTAGAAGGGCACGGGGATTAGAATTTGCTATGATCGCCCAGGACCCACACCCTGCTAGGATCAGACTTGACAAGAAGGGCGTGGAGACTAGAATCTGCTACGATAGCCCAGAAATGAGACTGGTGGGCAGACTCTGCTAAAATGGTGTCGGGGACCAGACTACAGTAGTAGAAGGTTTGCGGACCAGAATCTGTTAAGACCGCCAGAACCAGACTGTCCTAGTGACCAGATTCTGCTATGATGGCCTATGGACGAGACGTTACTAGGAAAACCTGGGGATCAGTTTCTCTTAGAAGGGCCCAGGTACTAGACTCTGCAAGGAGGGCCTGGGGACCAGACTCTGCTACCAGGTCCCAGGAACCAGACTGGACACACTATTGTATCCTAGCTAGTCTGCCTCCACTGCCTTATCGGTCCGGGTATAACCATATATAACTCACCACCATTACGCCTCTCCAGCCTGGCACGTAGGCCAAGAAAGAGACGCTGAATCAGCAAGTTTCCGGTCCCGGTGCTGCGCACAAGCCACTTCCGCCGTGACCACCGGAAGTGGCACCTGGGTTTTGGGTGGGGCGGTGCAGACAGCGCCTGTGGAGGGTGCCTGCAGATCTCATCATTCCTTATCAGTTATCTTATTGATTCAGGCCATCACTAGTGGGGATGGCCGAATTGGTAGAGTGCTGGCTGGCTTTCCATGTGGGGAGGTCATGGATTCAGACCCTAATCGCATCAAAGCAATGACTTCCAAAATTGATAGGTATCGCTACCTAGCTTAGCGCTCGGCATTAACAGGATAGGGCAAGGACTGGTTTGCACAGTACTGGGGATAATGCGACCGAGTGCAATATTGGAACATGGTGCTGCTAGTGGCCCAGTCTTTCAGTGAGGGAGCACTAAAAAGACATTGAGTGTGCACTTTGACAAGTTCTGATATAACCTTAAATTTTGCTAGGATGGAAGACACCAACAAACAGAGAGCAAACGAGCAGTTATGTGTCTGGTGTCACATGGTGGCACATGGTGACTCTCACTTGACTGTTGTCAAGTGGTGGTCGGCACATAACTGTTTGTCAAATGGTGCCTGTTATGTGCCTGCTGTCACAATATGGCCGGCATGTGACTGCATTAATGTGGTTACCGGCACGTGCCTGCTGTCACGTGATGTGACAGGGTGTCACATGGTGGCATGTAGTGGCCGGCACATGACTGTTGTCTAGTGGTGGTTGTGATGTGCCTGCTGTCACAATATGTCCGTCACGTTCCTGCTGTCACGAGGTGGCTGGCATATCCCTGCTGTCGCGTGGTGTGACGGGTTGTTACGTGGTGTGACGGGTTGTCACATGGTATCACATGGTATCACGTGGTATCACGTGGTATCACGTGGTATCACGTGGTATCACGTGGTGCCCGGCCCGGTAAGAGAGAGTCCAGAAGGCGGCCGGGCTGCCCGGTAATGCCGACTGCTGTGGTGACTCTATCCGATTAGCGCCGCGCTCATCGATCCGCCCACCAGGCGGCGCCGTCACAAACCACGTGACTCACTGCTCGGTGTGGCGCGCCGCACCCAGGGGGCGCCGCCAGCTCGGCCCGCCCACCGTGCCTACTCCTCTGCTCGCACCGCCTCCAAGCAGAGGCTGGGTTCTTACTAAACCGGTGTTGCGGTTTAGATTCTCAGTGGGTTTAGGGTCAATACTTGAGGTTCTGCGCATGCGCGTATTCAATTAACACGACCCGGGTGACTTGGGTTACCCAAGTTCCTAAAAATTCAAATAGAACACTGTGAGTGGAGTTGACAAAAACACGTGCCGTGTGCAAAAAGTTTAACCCACCTCTTGGCTGGGGTTGGCTAGGAGCGATGACGTCACATTTGTGTGTCAAAAAGTCTCTCGGGTCACTCGAGTTGATTAATCGAATACGCTGAGATGCCGTTCAATTTTGACGCATGCACATAACCCCGAGCGTAGACTCTCAACCCACTGAGAATTTAAACCATGACACCGGACAAGCACTCTCCAGGTAGACTGGTCCTAGTGGCCGAAGCGGTAGAGCGCGGGCTTCCCTGCAAAAGTATGGAGTTCGAAACCCGGCCAAGTCAAACAACTATGAGTTGCAAAATTCATGCTTGTCATTTACCTAGCCTGATGCTCAACATTAATATGATAGGACAATGACTAGTCAGCACACTATCGGGATAATGTGACTTTGTGGGATATATGGTTATGGTGTCAGCACGCTGTTCTCCCAGTGGGACAGCACTATAAAAGTGTCATGAGTGTGCACTGTCACAGTTCGATGCCTGTCCTAGTATGACTTTAGATGTTGCTAGGACGTAAAATAACAAACAAAATATCCGGCATAAACTTGCATAGTCCGAGATAAGCATCACATCTTTGAAACCAAAAGACTTATTTAGATTTGATTCAACGTATGCAACTTATATTATTAATGGACTTATTAAGATATTTATTTCTGCATAGAGTGTAATGTTGTTGTGTTTTACGTCCTAGCAACATCTAAGGTCATATCAGGACGGGTACCGACTTGTGACAGTGCACACTGATGGCGACTTTATAGTACTGCCCCACTGTCATACCATGCTGCCAGCACCATGACTTGATATCCCTCTCAGTCATCACATTATCCCCACACTGAGCCAACCAGTCCTTGCTCTATCCTAATAATGGCGAGCGCCTGGCTAGGAAGCGACAAGTATCAATTTGTACGTTATTTGTTTGACTCGACAAGTGTTCGAACGCACGATTCCATGGTCTACCAACCCGGGAGACGGATGCTCTAACTCATTCGTCTGGTTGCATAGCGTGTAATACTAAGTCAATTGAATAGAACCTGCTACCAATGAAGCCTATGGAGTTTTGATGCGCATGCCAACATTAATTTGGTGTGTTTCTATTTCAGATATCTCCAAAGTTAGCCATTTAAGATAGAAGTTACATGAACTTAGATTATAACGATCAACCTGTATTTACATTAAAAGAAGACACACTAAAAAGCATCTAACTGTGCAGCAATAACCCAGTCCTTTCTTGTCGAGGTCAATGTGCTAACCGTCTGTAGCTTCTCGTGGCACATCCAGGTCTCTGTTACTTTGTCGTATGTGTGGCCACCTTCCTAGCCAGGGCATCCTTGTGTTAGCATGGTACCCACTTAGGTCGGTATACACTTCACAAGGCACACACATGAAGAAAAAGAAAGCCAGAAGGAAGGAAAGACAGAGAATGGATGAAACAAAGTAAGAGAGAATGAAGGAAAGAAAAAGGACCTGAACATAAGACTGGATAAAAGAAATGAAGAAAGAACGACAGAAAGAAAGACAAAGAAAGAAATAAAGAAAGACAGACAGAAAGATGAAAGAATGACAGAAAGACAGAAGGGAAGGAGAAATAAAGACAGAAAGTGCCTCGTGGCGCCCCCTAACGGCCTACTATTTCTCCGCTCCCAGTGGCTTCCCCTATCGACCTATTTCTCCCCTCCTATTGGCTTCCCATATCGGCCTATTTTCCCCTCCTAGTGGCGTCCCCTATCGGCTTATTTCTCCCTCCTATTGACACCCGTAACCTATTTCTCTCTTATTGTTGTTCCTATCAGCCTATTTCTCCCCTCCTATTAGCACCTGTAACCTCCCATTTCTCTCCTCCTATTTGGGTCCCCTATCGGCCTATTTCTCCCCTCCTATTAGCACCCGTAACCTCCCATTTCTCTCCTCCTATTGGGGTCCCCTATCGGCTTATTTCTCCCTCCTATTAACACCCGTAACCTATTTCTCTCCTCCTATTGGGGTCCCCTATCGGCCTATTTATCCCCTCCTATTAGAGCCCGTAACCTCCTATTTCTTTCTTCCTATTGGTGTCCCCTATCGGCCTATTGCTCTCCCCCATTGGCGTCCCCTACAGGCCTATTTCTCCCCTCCTATTGGCTCCCTTAACGGTCTACTCTTATTCCCGCCCGATTGGTGCCTTTGCTCCCTTCCTTTTGGCGACACGGGTGCGCGATCACCGAATCCCGATCCCCGATACCCGTGCCAGTGATCACACACATCAGCCAGGTGGCCGACAATTCCAAATTCATTTACAGTGCCAGCTTATTGTAGAGGTTTTGTCATGTGTTTTATTTGACCTCAAACTTGACTCATTTATAGATTAGACTGTATGTGTGGGGGTGGGAGGTGGGAGGTGGGTGGGGGTGAAGTACCAGTTTGACGGGCAGGTGGCAGTTACACACCTCAGTTAGCACCGGAAGCCCGGATGTAGTACACGTAGGTCACAACTGACCTGACACCTAAGCTGGCTGAACGGACCTGTACAACTAACTCCCCGAATTATTACGGGGTGAAAGTATGTGGGGAATATCTCTCGTCATGTATCCCAACATATCCCATGCCTATTCAACAATTATTGGACATGTTAACCGGTTAATTTATTTCGCCAACTTCAAGCGATGGGTTTCCTATGAAACCCTTCGGCCCGCGTGTGATGGTGGAGACCGGCAGGGGCATGAATGCAACAGGGTGTGTGGGTGTGGGTGTGGGTGGGGGTAGGGGGGTAGTGGGGAGGGCGCTGCCCAAATCGCTCCCCTACTGCGCTTCCCATCTTGTTCCACTCCTTCCCTCCCCCCTCCCCCTCCCCCTCCCCCTTCCCTCTTCCCTCTCCCTCTCCCTATCCCTTCCCTCTCCCTATCCCTTCCCTCTCCCTATCCCTTCCCTCTCCCTATCCCTTCCCTCTCCCTTCCCTCTCCCTATCCATTCCCTCTCCCTATCCCTCTCCCTATCCCTTCCCTCTCCCTATCCCTTCCCTCCCTCTCCCTTCCCTATCCCTTCCCTCTCCCTCTCCCTTCCATATCCCTTCCCTCCTCCCTCTCCCTCCCTTCCCTCTCCCCTTTCCCATCCACATTCCCTCTCCCTTCTACTGTCCCCCTCCTCCCATCCCTCTCCCCTTCCCCTCCTTACCTCATGTCGGTCCCTCCCACTATCCCCCCTCTACCTCTACCCCCTCTCCCTCTCCCCATCCCTTCCCCCTCCCACTTCATCGCTCCTCCTTCTTCCCCACGTCCGCTCATTCATCACGCTTTAAGCCCAGCTAATTGTGGTCAGTTGTTGTCAGAGAATGGTCACCCTCCCACCCCCCAACACCCCACCGCCACTAAGGGATGGTGGGAGGCAGTGGGCGCTCATGTATAAAGCGCTGAGTCATGCTTGACCTTCACAGTCATCTCGGACTTGACCTCTGACCCGCAGGTCACGACCTTTGAAGCGAGGAGGATTGGACGGGGTCGGGGACGGGGGCGGGATCTGCAACATGTTGCGGGTGTGTTTCGGGGGGGGGGGGGGGGGGGGTTGGAGGGGGTATGGAGGAACTACGTGGGAGGGGTGGGGGTGGGGGTGGGGCAACGTGTTGAGCCTACTCGGTCACTTGGAAAATACGGCCTGATCGTTGCAGTGTGCGGCCTCAGATCCAAACGAAACGGAACCCTCGGGAGGAGTGAGGCGTGATGTGTGCACGGACGCAGCAGCCCCCTGGTGGGTCAGTGTGTGTGAGTGTGTTGTGTGTGAGAGTGTTAGCGTGTGTGGTGTATGACTGTATGTGAGTGTGGATCAATGTGTGTGGCTGTGGCTGTTGCTGTGGCTGTGGCTGTGACTGTGACTGTATGGATGTGTGTGAGTGTGTGTGTTGTGGGTGAGTGTTACTGTGTGGTGTATGGTTGTCTGTGAGTGTGTATCAATGTGTGTGGCTGTGACTGTTAGCATGGGTGATGTATGTATGGGTGTGAGTGTGTGTTGTGTGTGAGAGTGTTCGTCTGTGTGGTGTATGACTGTATGTGAGTGTGTATCAATGTGTGTGGATGTGACTGTTTGTGTGGGTGATGCATGGGTGTGTGTGTGTGTTGTATGTGAGAGTGTTAGTGTGTGGTGTATGACTGTATCTGAGTGTGTATCAATGTTTGCTGATGTGACTCTTAGCGTATGTGATGCATGGATGTGTGTGGTGTATGAACGTGTGTGAGTGTGTGTGTGTGTGGTGTGTGTGAGAGTGTTAGCGTGGGTGGTGTTTGACGGTGGTTGGTTGTTGGGGGTTTATGTCCTGGCAACATCTACGGTCATATCAGGACGGCTACCGACGTGTGACAGTACCCAGTCATGTTCACTTTATAGTGCCTCCCCACTGAGAGCTGAGAAACCAGGCAACTGGCTCCCTGTCCCGATTTCCCACTCAGTCGCATTATGCTGATACTGAGTTTGTTTGTTTGTTTGTTGTTGTTTTACGTCCTAAGGTCATATCAGGATGGGTACCGACTTGTGATAGTGCGCACTCATGGCAACTTTATGGTGCTGTCCCACTGGGAAACCAGGCCGCCGCCACCATGACCTGGTATCCCACTCAGTCACATTATCCTGACACTGAGCACACCAGTCCTTGCCCTGTCCTGATAATGCCGAGCGCCTGGCTAGGAAGCAACAAGTATACATTTTTAAGTCCTTGGTTTGACTCGACCAGGGTTCGAACCCACGACCCATTGATCTCCTAGACGGAAGACGGACACTCTAACTCATTCGGCCATCCTGTCTATCTGATACTGAGCTAACCACTCCAGCCCTATCCTAATAATGCCGAACGCCAGGCTAGCTGGCGACAAGTATGCATTGTGTAACTTGCTTTGACTAGACGGGAATCAAACTCCCGACCTTCGACCTTCCGCACAGGAAGTTAGCACTCTGCCGGTTCAGCCACCTGATCAGTGTGTAGGTATGTATATGTGTATGAGTGTGTGTGAGTGGGTGTAACTGTTATGCCCGGTACACACCTACCGTATACGATTCGCGCACTAAAACTGGATGGCCGACGCAACGCGCTCCGACTCGGTCCATCCCGTTTGCGACTTAAAACTGACGACAGAGGGTGCGCACATATACCGATCGGATGTGTGCACATATACCGTCCGATTCGCGACTGCGTTCCACGAACCTGGTGTATTTAGCGCGAACTACACTGGCAGCAGCGCCTCCTAGCAGTTGTTGATCGGCCGTCGGTCAGCAACGCTAGATGGCGCCAAGTTGTTTTTAGCGCTCCGACTGGCGTCGGGGCCGTGAACCGTCGGTGAGGTGTGAAAGCTGCGGGCCCGGGGGATGGCGAGGGGACGTTGAGCAACGGGCGTCGGGTGAGGCGCGGCGCGGGGAGGGTCTCTTCCTCTCCTCTCCTGCGTGACAGCCCGGGGCGGGGGAGGGTCTCTTCCTGTCCCTTGCCGCGCATAAAATGCAATGCTTGCTGTGCATTTCGACCAAACTGACCAGCAACATGGCACACCGCGCGTTCAACTGCTCAAAAGCGAGCCACGGCTCTTGCGCTCGCTTTGCTTGTCATACGCCGTCGCCGACGACGTCGGAGGATTGCTCGAAATGTGTGGGTTCGGCCACACATCGCTCAAAGACCGGAGCTAGGAGCATTCAATGCCCTGATGGCCGGTCTAACGCAGGGACGAGCCACAGGCCTTCACCAACTTCAGCCGTATGCCGTCGGAGCAGTTCGACGAGTTGTTGCACCTGGTGGAGGGTCGTATCGCGCGCCAAAACACCAGATATCGAGCGTCGATATCGGCTGCGGAGAGGTTGGCCGTCACGCTGCGATTCCTTGCAACTGGTAAGGACTTAATTTTATTATATTTGTCTCCGCTCACATTTAAATATATTCAAATTGAAATAAACCGATATATAATTGAGTTGAGCAAACATATTTTCTTAGTCCTTGTCATATTTGTTATGAATTGTAAATCACAATTTTTAAATCACGACAACTCGAAATGTAAATAAACCGAAATAATATAATTTTGTTTGTAGGTGAATCCTTCCGGAGTCTCAGCTACCTGTTTCGTGTGGGGGCAACCACCATCGGCCAAATTGTCCCCGAGACCTGCGACGCCATCTACCAGTCGCTGAAAGAAGACTATTTAAAGGTAAGATTGTTTTATATAGGTTTTTTATTGAAGTGCACACAACCTAAAATGAAAACCGTAACCACGTTAGAATACAGTAACAACTGCCACAGCAGGTTTCAGAGCTACATGTTTGGCGCACTTGAATAACGTTAACAGACTATTTTAGTTTTCATACTCGGAAAATTGAGCCGACTCCAGCATATTTACGTACGAAAAGCCACCACCGCTCCCCGACGGTCCGGGTCTGTTATGAGTGTCCGCCTGCGGGTTTCTTTGGCGCGCCAAGTTTCGCGCCGCCAGGATCTTCATGTTCCCGCGGAAACACGCCTGGTCAATGTCATTCTGCACAACCATCAACACTTCCGGATCTGTGATGGTGCGTAGTCTGTTGGTAACGTGCTTGCCGAAAGTCGTAAGCGCGTCGTCTGGAGGGGCATTTGTGTCTTCCAGGTTCTTGATAACAAGGTTCATGAGATCGTCGTCTCCTCCGTCGGCCTCACATCGCTTGCGTTTGGACTGTGGGGTGCTGGTGTTGTTTCGGAAGGATCCTACCTCTGGGGGATCGTCGCCGACCGTACTCAGATTGGGAGAAGACACACTCGGGGTATCGGCATCTGTCTCTGTCTCCTCTGTCTCCTCTGTTTTCTTCGTCGGCGTCACGGTTTACCTGCGAGCGTGAATAGAAAAACAATTTAGTTTGTCGCCAAAAACGTGTAACTTTATTTCTTAATTTCGTAATTTTAAGTGTCGTTGTATTTTTGTTTTTGCAGACCCCGTCGAGCCCGGAGCAGTGGGGGAAAGTCGCTGACCAGTTTCAGGCTAGATGGAACTTCCCCAACTGTATCGGCGCCCTGGACGGGAAGCACATACACATCAAACCCCCAGCACACTCCGGGTCAACATTTTACAATTATAAACACACGTTCAGCATAGTGTTGATGGCCCTGGTAGACGCCGACTATCGGTTCATATTTGTAGATGTGGGATGCAACGGCCGGGTTAGTGATGGCGGCGTGTTTTCCGGATGCACCCTTCAAGAGGCTCTGGAGAACCGAGCAGAGTCGTTCCCACCCCCCCAACCACTACCCGGGGATGATCGGCCTTTGGGTCACTACATTGTGGCGGACGATGCCTTTCCCCTCAAAGATTATTTGATGAAGCCGTTCAGCCACAGAGACATGCGCCTGGATCATCGGATCTTTAATTATCGGCTGTCGCGCGCCCGACGTGTCGTTGAAAACGCGTTCGGCATCCTGTCCAACAGGTTCCGCGTGTTTTTGACGAACATCGCATTAGCGCCAGAAAAAGTCGAGAAGATCGTCATGGCGGGCTGCGCCCTACACAATTTCCTGCGGGAAAAGATCGGCACCACAGCTACAGCTGACTACGAAGACCCTGCGACGCACTCGGTTACTCCCGGGTCATGGAGAGGCGATCTGGAGCTACGTCAGGCGACATTCCCATCGGGAACCAACGCAACGCAACGGGCCAAGACACAACGGGATTACCTCGTCGAATATGTAAACTCAGCGACAGGGGCTGTCCCGTGGCAGTCGGCGATGATCTAGACTGTATATATGGCTTAAATAGTGTAACGCGTGGACTACCAGCTCGCTCTGTGATCCTACGTAGTATATCGGAATGTGTATATATGTCTATTTGTATCTGTTTTCTTAAAAAAATTTTGTATATATGTTTTTGTAAATAAATGTGTATAAATTGTACATAAACCATTACGTTATAATTTCGAACTTCTAATTAACTACGTATCAGTACCTCAGCAGCTTGCCTGCATCTTGGCGATGGTAGTGGGTTGTTGGTCACACTCTGCCGTCGCTGCAAGTGGGGTGCCAGGAACGAGAGCGACGTCTGTATCCATTTTTGACGGGCGGTCAGACGCTTTCCTGCAGAACCCGAGGCCGCTTGTTTCCGGAAACGTGTATACTGGGTGCGGAGATTCGTCATCCTTTTCTGGATGGACGCCGCTGTAAAAACAAATTATAGCCGTCTTGTATTCTATTGTATAATAATTTTCGGCATGTTGACATACAACGCGAGCCGTTTCACGATTAGAACAATTTAGTTTTGTGGTCATTAAGCTGATTATTTACGTTCCGCGATTACGATTACGATTACGATAACGATTACGATTTTTTGTAAACTTTTCAACGACCCAAAAAGTAACTTTGATTTGAAAAACAATAACTTTTAGTGTATTTTTCATGTGAGAGCGATGCCCTAAGCAGAAGCCAGCCGGCACTTTTTCAACCGTCGGCACATTTCACAACAATGATGACAAACAAATTCAATATTCTCGGGGAAAAACGGGCGTACCTGACTGTCCAATTTCAGCGGAGATCGCCGCCAAACGCGCCTACTTTCTTGACTCTGTTCGAATACTCTTGGCAGGATACATCAAACAGACATGGCAGAGTTTGCCACATCTCTACCATCGCTACCTCCGCCTCGTTCGTCCAGTCCGCCATTTTGTAGCGTACTTGTATGGACAGGGTCACATGACCGTTCCCGGCCCGGTGATTGGCTGATGCGTTAAAACCCCGACGCGATCGATCGCCGACTAGCACACACCTACCGTATACGATACGACTGACCGCTCACATATACCGATTCACGAACGGGCCGATTCGTTTTTCGAATCGGTTGCGATTCGAGTTGTAAGCTCTAAAACTGAGTTTTATACGCGAATCGTAAGCGTCTAGTGTGCGCGGGGGCCGCACACCTAACGCCTAAAACTCAGTTTTATGCGCGAAACGGGCAGTTTTAGATCGTATACGGGAGGTGTGTACTAGGCATTAGTGACTATTGGTGTGTTGGTGTGTTGGTCGTGTGTGCGGGAGATGAGACCTGACTACCAGATGTGTAGTGAAACGCCGTTTAGTGTTGCAGGTTAGGGGTTTATTTTTAGATTATTGTTTTGTATGCTGGTGAACTTCACACCATGGCCACATGTTTTCTAATGGCTTGTGTGTTTCTTTCTTGTGTGTGTTTTCCATCTCTATTTCTAGGGACTGAGTTTTTCTATCCACTGTCCATTGAGTGTGAACACTGCCATTTGATGACATCTATCGCATTTAACCAATACCTACCCGGTGTTTCTAATTCTAGGGGCAGAATTTTTTGCTCCACTATTCATTGAGTGTAAACACTGCCATTTGATAACATCTACCACAATTTAGCCAATACCTACTCTGTGTCTTCAGGGACAGAATCTTTCACTCGACTATCCACTTTCACTCGACTGCCATTCGATGATATCTAGCACATTTAACCAATACCTACATGGTGTTTCTAGGGACAGAATTTGTCGCTCCACTATCCATTGAGTGGAACCATTGCCATTTGATGACATCTACCGCAATTTAACCAATACCTACCCGGTATTTCCAGGGCATGGTGACCACCAGGCAGGCATAGAGTGGTGGTCTCACCACATACTAGCCACCATCAGATTTCTTTGTTGTGTTATGCCTAGCAACATCTAAGGTCAGGTAGGAATGGGTACCGAGTTGTGACAGTGTGCACTCAAGGTGACTTTATAGTGCTGGCCCACTGGGAGACCAGGCCACCAGCACCATGACCTGATATCCCACTCTGTCATATTATCCTGACACTGAGCTAACCAGCCCTTGCCTTATCCTAATAATGCCGAGCACCTGGCTAGGAAGTGACAAGTATCAAATTCTAAGTAATCGGGTTGACCCGACCAGGGTTCGAACCTACAACCCCATGGGTTCATATCCCCTGATCTAAAAAAACAGGAGATGGACGCTCAACTCATTCGGTCTGAGAAGGGCTTGCTGGATCGGGCGCTATATAAATGTTTTATTATTATTATTATTATTATTATTATTATCATCAGAAGAGTATAACCCAGAAGGGCCAGGTTTTGTAACGTGGGGGTGAGGGGAGACTGGGTGGGGTGAGGGGGGAGCGAGAGGGGGTGGTGAGGGGTGAGGGTGAGGGGGGTAGTGAGGGGAGGTGATGACCCCGACACCTGTGGGAAGCCTCCTACCGGCAGGTGTTACAGATGTTACTTGGGGGTTCGTTTCACAAACAGTACTAACAGAACAGATGTCTGCCAACAGGGAGATTAGCAGGGAGACTGGTGAGCAGAGAGACGGGTGAGGAGGGAGACGGGGCAGCAGGGAGGCGGGTGAGCAGGGAGACGGGTGAGCAGGGAGACGGGGCAGCAGGGAGATGGGTGGGCGGGGAGATGGGGCAGCAGGGAGATGGGGCAGCAGGGAGACGGATGGGCAGGGTGACGGGGCAGCGGGGAGATGGGGCAGCAGGGAGATGGGGCAGCAGGGAGACGGCGAGGCAGAGAGACGGGGAGGCAGAGAGACGGGGAGGCAGAGAGACGGGGAGGCAGAGAGACGGGGAGGCAGAGAGATGGGTGAGCAGGGAGATGGGGCAGCAGGGAGACGGGGTAGCAGGGAGATGGGGTAGCAGGGGTAGCATTGATATGGGGTAGCAGGGAGATGGTGCAGCAGGGATACAGGGTAGCAAGGAGACGGGGCAGCAGGGAGAAGGGGCAGCAGGGAGAAGGGGAAGCAGGGAGACGGGGCAGCAGGGAGACGGGGAGGCAGAGAGATCGGGAGGCAGAGACGGGGGAGGTAGATACGGGGGAGGCAGAGAGAGGGGGAGGCAGAGAGAGGGAGAGGTAGAGAGAGGGAGAGGTAGAGAGAGGGAGAGGCAGAGAGAGGGGAATCAGAGAGAGGGGGGCAGCAGGGAGACGGGGCAGCATCGAAACGTGGTGGCATGGACACAGGTAGCCAGGGAGATGGGTGAGCAGGGAGATGGGTGAGCAGGGAGACGGTTCTTTGGGGAAATTCCCTGTGAAACTTTGTCAACAGAGGATCACGCAGAATGAGATGCTACCCACAACGTACGTTCTGGATACTTCCATCAGAGAGCAGATTGGTGGTGGAAATCTTCTGTACGGAGTATGCTGCTACCCGCAATTTAACTTCTCACACTGCCGTCAGCTCATAGGCAGGTTGGTGGTAGAAAGACCTTTTCCACAGAGCTCAACATTACCAACAATATAAGTTCTAGCCACTGCAGTCAGATGACAGATTGTTGATGGAAATCATTTATTACTAAAATGCAGGCATCAGTGGCTGCCCCTATCAGTTGTCAGGGACCGTCCCCCCGCCCCTGCCCCCTCACCCATCCACCACCCGCCAGGCTGACCCGGTTGTGGAGGGTGACCTTCAGGCCTGTCTCCAGCTGACCTTGATGCTGACCGCCATCCGGGCCCTCAGCCAGGACTGTATGCACGCTGTTCCTGGCAGCTCTCTAGTTGGGCAGCTGGTCGAGGCAGGGCCGCAGTGAACAACAGATGTGAGGGGGGGGGGGGGGGGGGGAGTGGGGGGGGGGGGAGGGCGATGAAATTATGAAAGCTGCATAGTCAGAGGAAAGCATCCAATTTTTGGAAATAAAAACCAACTTATAGTCCATATCCAAGTTAGATGTTTTGTTTGCTTGTTTGTTGTTCTTTTACGTCCTAGCAACATCTAAGATCATATCAGGACGGGTACCGACTTGTGACAGTGCACACTCATGGTGACTTTATAGTGCTGCCAGGAAGACCAGGCTGCCAGCACCATGACCTGATATCCCACTCAGTCACATTATCCTGAAACTGAGCCAACCAATCCTTGACCTATCCTAATAATGCTGAGCACCCGGCTAGGAAGTCACAAGTATGAATTTTGGTTTGACTCCACCAGGGTTCGAACCCACGATCTACCAACACGGGAGACGGAAGCTCTAACTCATTCGGCCATCCTGTCTGGTCCCAAGTTAGATACTTGTGAACTCATGTTAACCATGTATTGCAGCTTGGTGCTCTGGTGCTATGCTGTTCCGTCCTGATATGACCGTATATGTTGCAAGGATGTAGCACCCCCCAACTCCATAACCGACCCTCCAAACAAATAATAACAACAACAAACACCAGCCTAGGTACCGGTTGTAAAAATATACAGATTTTCGGTTCGGAATTATACATTGGCAGAGAGCATTATTATTCTTGGGTAACGGAGTGGGGACCAGGTTATGTAATCTAAAATCAATGGTGCCCCACTCACATTATGACATGATATAAGCTATGTAAAATATATGTTCATACATGATGCCTAGGATTATGAAGAGCTGTTCCTATATAAGAGACAGTTCATGTTTGGTGAAATGTTCCTCTGCATCCATAAAGAATGCAATTGTAGAAAAGGGACATTTATAATATATATATATATATATATTTGTAACTGTCTGCAACTACCTGTCACTGCAGGACCTATGTCCAAGTACACCAGCCATTCCACATTCCTTAGGGCCACACCCTTCAGGCTGGGTTGGGTGGCAACTCCCTATATTAGGGCATTGCACTGACCAGTCTGTAGAGGGGTGTCTGATTGGCTGGCTGTGGGAGTTCCAGTCACCTGACTCCCTTGACCACATGACCACACTAGTCTCATTGTAATTAATTATTCAAGAAACTTGTGCAACAACCAGGGGACTTCGGTTCATTGGGCTGTAGGCACTGACTCCTAGATACAAGAGAGGTAATGAGACTCTGTGTGGGCAACAGGAGTTGATGCCATTAAAGCACATGTTCACTGTCATTGTTTCATGACTTGTCTTCCTTTCTTCCTTAAGACCCAGTCACATATACCCAGATCAGGGGCCGGATGAGCCCCGGACTGCCATCCGGGGTGGTCCGGGGTGATCCGTGGCTCATCTGTGGGTCATCAGTGCTGACCCCCCCATATCCGGCCTAATCCGTGCCTCGTCCGGCGCCGTCCAGGCTCAGCCCCAGGTATTTTAAAATGTTTAAAACATCCGGGGTGGTCTGGGGGATGTTGTGATCCGGGCTCAATCTGGCCTGACCCGGGGGTGGTCCGGGTGGACCGGGGGTGGACCGGGCCTGTCCGGGGGTGGTCCTGGGTCATTTTGAGCCATGGTTTGACCCGGACCATCCCCGGACTATCCAGGACTACCCCTGGCCTAGCCACGGACCACTCCCGGACTGCGCCTGTAGTCCGGGGTTTGTCCGGGGGTGATCCGGGATAGTCCGGGGGTGGTCCGGGACAGTCCAGGGGTGGTCCGGGGTGGTCCGGGGGTGGTCTGGGGGTGGTCCGGCCTCCTCCGGGTTAGTCAGGGGCTGGTCTGGCCCAGTCAGGGCTCATCCGGGGCCATTCCAGGGGCAGTCCGGGGGTGGTACGGGGCGGTCCGGGACGGTCCGGCCTTTGGTCCGGGGCTCATCCGGGGCTCATCCGGGACAGTGTGAATGCGAGGCAAAAATCGACGAAAACAGTGATTTTGTCCGGGACAGTCCAGGCCGTTGGTCCGTGGGTGGTCCGGCTCAAAATCTGTGTGACTGGGGCTTAATGAGTTTGTTGATGAGTTTGTTTAAGGGTTGTTTAAGGGAGGCATCAAGGGTGAAATGAAGAGGGAGAGGTTATGGTGTTATCTGGTGTTCATGACGGCCGAGCATACAGAAATACTATACGGTGAACAAACTTTAATTAATGTGTTTTTCTTGTTTTACAGGTAAGAGTCTCTCCCGGGTCACAGTTCCAGAGCTGTTGGGTAAGCATTTTAAAGAATCAAGGTCATCACCATGACAACGGGCCCGTTCCTACCCTGATTATGATTTTCAGTTTATCACTGGAACGATCGCGGTGCCCGAATCGGTAGAGCGCAGACGTCTCGTACAGAAGGTCAGGAGTTCAATTCCCGGTCGAGTCAAACCAATGACTTACAAAATTGATGCGTGTCGCTTCCTAGCCTGACACTCAACATTATTTGGATAGGGCAGTGATTGGTTAGTTCCATATCAAGATAATGTGACTGAGTGGGAAATATTCTAGAAGGATGGTATCCCAGTGGTTCAGCACTATAAAACAGCCTACTGCGCACTGTCACAAGTCACTACCCAACCTGATATGACTTGCATTTTGTTAGGACCTAAAACCCAAATAAACGAACCCGACCATGAAGCGGTTTCGCGTGGTGCTGATTGTCGTCTGCTTCTGCTAAATTTCCTTCTGCTCTTCAAAATAGCATGTGAAGCGACCGACAGAATGCTACATATTCCGATAACGGTGATGTCGTCTGCTGACTTTAAATCTCGTCTGCTGTCAACCATAACCAGAGTAGGCATCGACGCACGTGTCATTGTTTCCCGCCATTTTTTGTGGGGTTATCATCAATTACCAGTGACAACATAATTTCCTCCTTCAATTTTTAATTTTTGTTTTGTTAGTTTACCCTAAATGTGCCCTACTTGGGCACTTGGCACTTTTTTTGGCAAGTCGTAAATGTGACTGGTTGGTTGCCAAGTGGGTCTTAATTGCGGTCGCCATGGTGAGCGGTAATTAGAACTCGTATCCGGCGTGCACTGCTCCGACTCGCTCCGACTGAGACAAATACGTGTTCACACTTCCTGTCTGCCATTCACTATTTCGCTATTTCGACTGTCAGTCGAAAATCCCTTGGGTTGGTAAAAGTGTAGGCTCGGGCTTTCTATCGACAAACTGTCTAATGGTGAAAACAAGCCTATTCAGGCTTATCCATGATAGGCAGTATAAATCTTCAACAACAATCTACATATGGCAGAAAGTCAAAATCATCGAAATATACAACTTTAACCTACACCACATCTGTTTTCGGGGGTGGGAGGGTGAGTGGGTGGCAAAGAAAACGTGTCAAGCTAAGGCTAGACATTATGTGAGTGACTGTCTCAGCGGTCACGTGACTCCAACCTCATAATTCACTTGGACACATGGCTATCGACTTGGTGCAGCACGTGATTGTTGAATGCACACTGGCACGCATGCGTGTGAAATCAAGGGTACGTAACCATGGTGACGCATTTGGCGAAGAGCGATGTCCTCGCTGTACTGCCACCCATCATTATCAGTCCGGTCACGACAGTTTAACACCTCAAGAGTACACACCCCTCCTCTGGGACTGGATGTGGAACTACACTTATTTTTTTAAACAAAAATACAAAAGAACCACTGAAAAAGATGTGACATTTCATCAGTTATTTCGAACAGCAAAACCAGACGGGGAGCCCGAAGCGGTAGAGTGCAGGCCTCACGTGCGGAAGGTCGGGACTTTGAATCCCAGCTGAGTCAAACCATTGATTTCTAAAATTGATACTTGTGTCGCTCGCTATGTAGTTTATGCTAGCGCTTGGCATTAGTAGGATAGGTAAATGACTGGTTAGCTCATTGTCAGGATAATAAGAATGTGAGTGTGTGGGGGGGGGGGGGTATCAGGTCATGGTGCTAGTGATCTGGACTCCCAGTGGGGCAGCACTATATAGTCGCCATGAGTGTGCATTGTCAAAAGTTGGTACCTGTCCTGATATGGACGTAGATGTTGCTAGGATGTAAAACAACAAACAAACAAGCATTGAAGAGCAAACAGAATATAACGGAAGTCGACGACAACATGGCGGTTTGTTATGTATGGATGTGAGAGTACCCGTTTTAGCGAGAGCATATGGAATTCAACGAATATAGATGAAATTGGGCTAAAGCAGACGACACAGCATTGTCAGGTTTTTTTTCCTACAAATGGTTCCTTGGCGAGTTCACCAATTCGTTCATACAACAGACGGATTCTTGCAGCAGCAGACGAAAATACTTTGATCGGTGTTTCCCCGATTATTTTGTGAAGCAGAACGAATTAAACGACAGCAGACGACAAAAAGGTGGATGGTGTTCTCAAAGAAGGTTCATTACAAGAAAACATTAAAGCACAAGATGTCCTGGAGGGATGAAAAGATGGCCGACGTCGTGTTTATTGGGTATTTACTGAGCAGACGATTGTTCGGGGTTTTGGCGTGTTTAAAAAAAATCGGGTTGCGTTAATGGCGGGAACATCTGGTGCAGGGAATGCTGAGTAATCGCAGCCATTTGGCGGTTATAATTTGTGGGATGACGTATGGGAATAGGTCTACTAAAAATATGGAATTTTGATCCATCATAGATCCCACACTTGAGTTCATCAGATATATATTTTTCTGTTTGACTTTTTGCGTATCTACACGGGGTTTGTTTTGTTATCACTATCAGGTGGGAAGGTTTTTATTTTAATCTTTGCATGTCTACAGGTGCTTTTATTTTGTTACCTGGTGGGAAATATTGAGGAGAAATATTGAGTCCACCAAGGGCACTGAAACAGAAGCTAAAAGTAATCTTTGCCTGTATTGATTTCCCTATAACCTGCCTATACAACCACAGATTTGAGCCGTAGCCTTTACGTACAGTTTGTTGGTGGTTGGGGGTTTTCCATCCTGGCAAAATCTAAGATCATATCTTGACGGGTACCAATTT
Organism: Branchipolynoe longqiensis; assembly: GCA_030323885.1. Lineage (NCBI taxonomy): Eukaryota > Metazoa > Annelida > Polychaeta > Phyllodocida > Polynoidae > Branchipolynoe > Branchipolynoe longqiensis. The sequence continues at coordinate 42,269,204 of CM059196.1, read as the reverse complement.
GGGACAGTGCACACTCCTGGTGGCATTATAGTGCTGCCCCACTGGGAGACCGGCCTGCCAGCACCATGACCTGTTGTTGCACTCAGTCACATTATCCTGATACTGAGCTAACCAGTACTTGCCCTATCCTGATAATGCCGAGCGCCTGGCTAGGAAGCGAAAAGTATCAATTTGTAAGTTACTAGTTTGACTCGACCCGGGTTCGGACCTGTGTTTTCGAAACCCCAGGGGCCATATGCATGGAGCAGTGTTAGCGCATGTGGTGTTATCGCTCTAACACAGGGTAGCTAACACTGGTTATCAACGTCATCGAGAACTATGTCAAGCCATATGCATGGGCGCCTAACCGGTGAGTGTTAGCTATATGTGAATTAATTTATTCATTATGGAAATTTCTCTGAGCCTGTTGTCGACGAACGTAAAGTAAACAAATCGCCGCCGGCGCCAGTTTGGAAAGCGGCGCCAGCGGCAATTTGTTTACTTTACGTTCGTCGATTCGAAAATATAACTATTAATATCGCCGCCAATGCGGCTGCTGCGTTAATATCGCTTCGTTTTTAGGGTTAATTTGCTTAAATTTCACTTATTGCGTATGTAATTCTGTTAAATATGATAGCATTGAGTAGATTTGGGTTCAATCCTGACACTAACACCGCTGTAAACCAGATATGATCAGAGTTAGAATTTCCGAGTTTAAACGCTCGGTGTTAGGCCTAACACTGCTCCATGCATACCAACTTGTCCGCGCTAAACCAGAAATCCCACGCTAAACGCGTTTTGCCTCCTAACACTGCTCCATGCATATGGCCCCAGATCTCCCAAATCAGGATACGGACGCTCACCTCATTCGGCCATCCCGGCTGGCATAGGAACACAGCCATTCTAATGGCACTGTGAGTGGTATATGGTTTGTGCAGATGCTCCTTCTCATCGTGGTCGCTGCCAAAATACCTTATTTAATTTGCCACCGTTCCTCACCCACTCTATTGCCCCATCCTCCATGACACTGCAACCGAATGTCGCTGTATACGTACTTCCGGTAGTGCCCTATCACGAATGACTGCGTGTTTGCATTGTAGTTTCCGTTTTAGATACTAATAACATCTGACGTTAAATCAGAATGGATGTCGACTTGTGACTGTACACACTATGTGTAGCTTAATAGATATCATGCTATATATATATCATCATCATCATGCTGTCAGTCGCAATGCGACAAAGACCGCCTTCATTACTTAACTGCCGCTCTGTGCAGTTGTACATTTCATAAAAGCTGCTTGCAAACTGTTGAACTGCTGCTGGCTTTTGCAAGTTACTAGCGGCACTCTCTCGGAGCAAATCAAGGTCTCACACCGGCAAGAACATGTCAAGACAGGCGCAAACTATTTGTCGCTGCAGTGGCTGATCGGGAGATGTTGGGAGTTCCATTCATCACCGCCCTTAATGCTGCCACGGTAACATGGTTTTCTGTTTGGGTTTGCTCCCTTAGCCTTTGATTCTATCAAGAACCAGAACTTGTACCACAAGGCAGTGGTATACAACTTTGCAAGGCAGGGGCGTCAAACTCCCTGAGGTATTTTAGCACCTAAGGAATCCGAGGTACTGCATTACCCGCATACCACCTTATATATATATAATTAAATAATATCTGCATTTTGCTAGGAATTTTTCTTCTTACCTTGACCCCAAATTATTTTAGTGTGATCTTTTTAAAAAAAAATCCTGAGTGTGTATTGGCACATAATTGAGTTATGGTTTTACAGTATATGTAAAGGCGATGGTTGAATAATAAAAAAAACCAAAGCAATTCTCACCGTGAATATGTCCTATGCTGCCGACACAGCATAGAAAAAACACCATCAATCAATCAATCAATCAATCATCTGCATGCTCTGTAGTACAACAGCTATTTCAACCAGCCTTCACAATAAAAAGGCTTTGACCGCATTCTGCTATAAATCTCCATGTAGGCATTGTTTCATTCAAAAGCCCATATGTCTACATTCTGTGTAATACACAGGTAGTTCAACGAGCCTTCCTATTAGAGGCTTTGAAAACACTGTGCCAGCCCCCTTTTGTAATAGTGGCTGTCCAGTAAGTAAATTATGTGGTGATTTGTTTCTAAAATGATATTAGACATACTACAGTACCAGAAAATGATACTAGACATACTACAGTACCAGCAGTAAGGGGGTGTTGGGGGAGGGGGACTGTCACCCCCCCCCCCCTCCCCCCAACCGTGTGAGTCTGAATGTATTGTGTGTCAGCAGTCACTGACACACATTGTACTTGAATGTGTTTATGTGTATATTTGATGGCCTTGTGCCAACAATCGCTTAATCATGTACATGGCCTGCAAAATCTCTTTATAGATGCTAAGCAGGAATGAATTGACCATTTCCGTGGACGTCTGAGCTGTATCTCACCTCTTGTTGGTTGCTTGTTGGAGTTTTATGTTCTGGCAACATCTACTGTCATATTAGGATGGGTACCAACTTGTGAACAGTGCACACTCATGGCAACTTTATAGTGCTTCCCACTAGGAGACTTAGGCCGCAAGCACCATGACCTGTTATCCTGCTCAGTCATAGTATCCTGATGCTGAACCAACCAGTCATTGCCTTATCCTAATAATGCCGAGCGCTTGTCTAGGAAGCAATGAGTGTCAATTTGTATGTCATTGGTTTGACTCGACCAGGGTTCGAACCCGTGAGTTCGAATCCTACGATCTACCAAAACGGGAGACGGACGCTTAACTCATTTGGGCATGCCGTCTGGTTTTCACCTCTTGTAACTGCTATTACCCGTGTCCTTTGACAGAAAGGTTACCATATTTTAAAATATGGTAGGTTCTACGGAAAAAAAGAGACTACCAGAATAATGTTGACTCGTCTTTTCCTGTGAATATTGTGTTTTGTGCTAACATTGCGAAAATCACCATCGATCAATCAACCACCACCACTAACACACCACCTCAGCACACAATGCAATGCAATATTAAATTAGTGTAATTCTTCACTTTGTCCATTCAATCTTGCGCAAATGGCTAATTCCCGTCTCTTTATTTTTTCATTTACAAGCTTGGTTTTACTAATGTTCTGTAAACACTGGTTGTTATTACATCCCACAGGAAACCACACAACTATTATTATAATTGACTGACACAGGCAAATCAAATTAAGGCATGTATTTTGTAGTCCTATCCTGGTGTTCAGCATTAATAGGATAGGGCAACAACTGGTTAGCTCAATATCAGGATAATGTGACTGAGTGGGATATTGGGTTATGCTGCCAGGGGCCTCATTTCCCAGTGGGGCAGCACTATAAAGTCACCATGAGTATGCACTGTTACAAGTCGGTACCCGTCCTGATATGACCGTAGATGTTCCCAGGACGTAAAGCTCCAACAACCAACCAACCGAGTAGGTCTCACATGCTCCACTAGCCGGTTATGTCTGCCCCACGCCGATGCCCACGCCCACCCCCACGCCCACCCCCACGCCCACGCCCACGGCCTTACCCACGCCCACGCCACCTCGACCTAGCACATCTCTATGGCTAATCATGCACTTCTCCAGTGAGGAGTCACACTACCCCAGATAAGTGCTGGCCTTTTTGCCGGAGCCCAACTCTGCCTAGTCTGATGGACGCATAACATTTTCACAACCAAAAGATTGACTTAAATGTGATCCTACAATCCTCTCTGGTCTCTCCTCTCTCCTCTCTCCGCTATCCGCTCTCCTCTCTCCGCTCTCCTCTCTCCTCCCCTACACGGAACCTCCCCGCACCCCCGCTCCCCCTTCCCCTTGCTCCACTCTCCTCCATATCTTCCTCCTTGTGCCCCCCCCCCTACTCCTCCCCTCCGCTCTCCTCCACGTCTCGCTCCTTCGGCCCCTTCCCCCTCCTCCCGTCTGCTCCCCTGCTCCCCCTCTTCCCTCCTCCTATCCCTCCCCTCCCCCTCCAGTTCCCCTCTCCCGCTCCCCATTCCGCTTCACTATCCCCTCTGCCCTCTCCCATACCCGTCTCCCCGCCCTCCTCCCCTCCCTCCTCCCCTCCCTCCTCCCCTCCCTCCTCCCCTCCCTCCCCCCCTCCCCCCCTCCCCTCCCCATCGCCATCTCCCTACCCTCCCGCAGCACCCCCCTCCACTCCCCCTACCCTACCTCCCCCTCCCCTCCCGCCTCTCCTCCCCCCTCTCCCTCCTCCCCTCCCACCTACCCTACCTCCCCCCCTCTACCTCCTCCTCTCCCCCTCCCTCTCCTCCTCCTTCCTCCTCTCCCTCTCCCTTCCTCTCTCCCTCTCCTTCCCCTCCCCCTTTCCCCCTCCCCCTATCCCCCTACCCGCTCCCCTCCCCCTCCATCTCCCTCCTCCCCCTCCCCCTCCCTCCCCTCCTCTCTCCCCCTCCCCCTCCCCTACCCCTCCCCCCCTACCCCTACCCGCTCCCATCCCCCTCCCCCTCCCCTCCCACCCTCCCCCTCGCCCCTCCACCCTCCACCCTCCACCTTCCGCCTCCGCCTCCGCCTCCGCCTCCGCCTCCGTCTCTGCCTGCAAGTACCCCTGACCTGGTGTTATGTAGACTGGACAGGCCGTCCGGTGAGAGCGAACACCCATTGTTATTGGCATTACTGCCAATAGACCAAACTTACTCGCCCCCGCAAGTCTCTGTGTGCTGACTGAGGGAGGTGTGCAGTAAAATAAAGCACTCTATCTACACCCAGATGGGCAGCAACCGGCTCCTAGTGAGCGCTTCAAAATAAAAGGCACTTCAACCTCAAGTAAAGTAGATCACTATAATAATAATTAATAAAATCTAATAAAATATTAAATGAGATAATATAAATACAGGTATCAACAATCAGACAGTACTTGTGCATAACGTCGAGATATTAGTTAGGATAAACCTACTTGTGGATGTCATCTGACATTTCCACACAGGGTAGACATCTGATTCAGATCCTTGATGTCCATGGGACCTTATTTATCAGAGAAATTCCGTGATCAAGAATCAGTGGGTATTTGTGGGGAATAAAAAAGCCTGAGAAAAAAAAATAGGCTGAAACCACCGGTGGATGTTGTTTGGCATTTCGTAGCGTGTAATATGAACTCATCTTCATAAAAATGGGCGACTTGGAACATGCTTGTACAATTGGGTTTTCCCGATTTCTGTGGGATTTCTCCCCATTTCAATTTAGCGACATGGTAATTGCGACATGAGGGATTCGCGAAGAACTGCAATCCCATTTGGGTTACAGGTCAGGTGGGTATTCGCAACCATGTGTCTGTTTTGTCAGACACATGGGATTTATGGGATATTAATTATGAGATTATCCTGTTGTATATATACAGGAGTAGTCAATGCTTGGCCATGATTGATGATGGGGGTAAGGATGCTGAATGGGTGAGGGGATAAGGAGGATGGTGATGAGGAGAATGGTGGTGACAGGGAGGATGAGGATTAATGGGACGATTGTTTATGGGGGCTAAAGATGGTGAGGATGAGGAGGGGGGATTATGAGGATGGTGGGTGAGAATGGTCATGATGGGGATGATAAGGATTAATGGCATGATTGTTTATGGGGGCTAAGGATGGTGAGGATGAGGAGTGGGGATTATGAGGATAGTGAGGAGGAGAATGGTCATGATGGGGATGATAAGGATTAATGGCATGATTGTTTATGGGGGCTAAGGATGGTGAGGATGAGGAGTGGGGATTATGAGGATGGTGGGGTGGAGAATGGTCATGATGGGGATGATAAGGATTAATGGCATGATTGTTTATGGGGGCTAAGGATGGTGAGGATGAGGAGGGGGGATTATGAGGATAGTGAGGAAGAGAATCGTGATGACGGGGATGAGGAGGATGAATGATATGATTGTTTATGGGGGCCAAGAATGGTGAGGATGAGGAGGGGGGATTATGAGGATGGTGAGGAGGAGAATGGTGAGGACGGGGATGATTAGCATTAATGGCACGATTGTTTATGGGGGCTGAGGATGGTGAGGATGAGGGGGATTATGAGGATGGTGGGGGGAGAATGGTGAGGATGGGGATGATGAGGATTAATGGCATGATTGTTTATTGGGGGTGAAGGAATGGTGAGGAGGGGAGGGGATTTGATGAGGATGGTGAGGGAGGAAAATGGTGAGGATGGGGATGATGAGGATTAATGGCACAATTTTGTATTGGGGTAAGGATGGTGAGGATGAGGAGGGGGATTATGAGAATGGTGAGGAGGAGATTGGTGAGGATGGGGATGACGAGTATCAATGGCATGATTGTTTATGGGGGCTAAGGATGGTGAGGATGAGGGGGGATGATGAGGATGGTGAGGAGGAGAATGGTGAGGATGGGGATGATGAGGATTAATGGCACAATTGTTTATTGGGGTAAGGATGGTGAGGATGAGGAGGGGAGATTATGAGGATGGTGAGGAGGAGAATGGTGAGGACGGGGATGACAAGGATTAATGGCACAATTGTTTATGGGGGCTAAGGATGGTGAGGAGGAGGGAGGATTATGAGCATGGTGAGGAGGAGAATTGTGAGGACGGGGATCATGAGGATTAATGGCATGATTGTTTATGGGGGTAAGGATGGTGAGAATGAGATGGGGAGATTATGAGGATGGTGAGGAGGAGAATGGTGAGGACGGGGATGACGAGGATTAATGGCACGATTGTTTATGGGGGCTAAGGATGGTGAGGATGAGGGGGGATTATGAGGATGGTGGGGAGGAGAATGGTGAGGATGGCTAGCGTGAGGGTGAGGATTACTGCCGCTACCTTAAAGCTGCATGTCTTCTATCTATATTTGATCCTACACATCTAACTAATATAGTGGTTTGCCTATTAAGCATGTTCTGCTGCCTAGAAAATACTATGCCAGATTGAGATAACATGTTGGTGTTGAAGCCTATGGTGTGGCAATGTTTCTGTGCTTGCCAAAATTAATTTAGCATGTTTTCAACTTAAATATAACCATTAAAAGTAGCCATTCAAAATAAAATTGACTTCAAACTAAAGCAAAGTAGGTCAATCTATTTTATTTGTCCAAGGACATTGCAGAAATTCAAAAGCATGGGACTATGCAACGTTAATGTATGGTCAATTGATAAGAAGTCGGATATGATATAGGGCAATATCTTCAGAATCTCTTATTCCAAAGCAGTCACTCATCGAACTACTAATATGGCGCAATGAGGCCTAACCTGATGAAACTTTTTGAAAGCATCTATTTCTGTTTTAAAACCAGAACGTTTACATTGATTTGATCCTCCACATCCAACACACGCACATATATATATATATATATATATATATATATATATATATATATATATATTCATACATCAAGTGCTTTTTGTACGGCCCCCTCGACCACAATGATATAGCAGCACGGACTGGTCACGTGACTGCCATTACCATATATCCCTAGACGTCCTCCAGCAGGGAGGCCCTCCGCCTCATTACCCTTTTCCATTATACTCCTCCAGAGGGCGCCACCACCGCCGCCACCATCACCGCCATCACCGCAACGGATGTTCCCCTAATATCGCTATCTGCCTTGTACTGGAGCCAGGCAGTGGGCAATGGTTGGGCGGTAAAAACATGACCTACTTCCATCATCTGCCCTCCCAAAGCCTGATGAATATGTCTCCCTGGTGAGTGGAACTGGAACTAGACGAGAGAGGCATTGTAATTGATTCCAGCCAGTGGGGTAGATGGATGGATGCTCCAAGTGCGGTTCTTGTTGTTGTTGGGTCGCATTTGTTGTTCACCGCCATTCAGTCTTTTAATGCGCATGGTTTACGAAGGATATGTCGAAGCACAGCCGCTTACTTTGGAAACTCGGGGCAATGCCTGGCAGGATGCTCAGTCTGACAAAACTAATGTTGGACTGGACAATCTAAAGTCCCTTATTAGTATTTTGGTTATGGCTGGATAATTGTTCACAAGTGAGATTTGATGGTTGTTGGGAGTGTTTTGTCCTGGTAACATCGAAAGCCATATAAGGATAGGTACTGACTTGTGACAGTGCGCACTCATGGTAACTGCATAGTGCTGCCCCACTGGGCAGACCAAGCCACCAGTCCCACGATCTACCAAAAGAGGAGACGGATGCGCCCCCACATCTGGTTAAAAACTGACCTGTAGAGAGCTCAAAACAACACTTTGTCACCTTAATTCTATCAGGATTTTGGGTCGCGAGGTGAAATCCTGGATTCCGATTGCGATTCCAGAGGTCCTCGAGCTGAAGCCTTATATCAGGTAATAACTACTTAGTATCTGTGGACTGCTACTTTATGTAGAGTTGTGTAAATTCGACGGCTGGCATTTGTGGTTGTGTCGGCAGGTTATATGAAATCAATACAGGCAAGAAGAGAAAGGAAGCGTGTAAAGAGTGAAAGTAGAGTGAGAGCTTGCACCCTCAGGTTTATTATTATATTGTGGTACATGGATCTGATATGGCATACCATTACCACCTGACCATTATCTCCAATGGGCAACACACATTTCTATTTCCACCAATGAACAGTAAGCATTCTGGGGTAACCATGGCTACTGTGATCTACCCACCACCACCATGCGGTGTGGCTGCTTGGCCTTCACCCGCTTGCTGTGTGTGTGTGGTGATCCATGACTAACAGTTGGGGGGGGGGGGGAGGGGGTAGTGAGTAGAGCTCTTGGGCTCCTTACACACTAACAGTAGTGCCTCATTCACACTATCTACCGAATACACAATTACTATTGACCACAAGTAAAGAGTCACCAGCAACTATATAAATACATTCATGCACCTGGCCCTAAACATCATTTACATTAATAGACCATTTGTACTCCTTTATAGACCATTTCGCATTCCCCACCAATTCGTTTTATCGGAATATTTTACAGTTGGTTGGTTATTGGCGTTTTACGTCCTCGCAACACCTGCAGAAACTCACTGCAAACGGATGAATGCTGGCAAAATTCACCGAGTGATGTTATGAACGCAATCTGCAACTCCCCCTTCCCCCCACACACACCACCGCAACCACCACCATAATTTGCAACCACCACCTCTTGCCCCTCGTCCTCTATCACCACCATTATATAACCACCGTTTCCCCACCTCATCCACTCCGACAACCACACCACCACCGTCACCACTCCTCCACCACCACACAACCACCGTCACCACTCCTCCACCACCACACCACCACTGGCACCACTCCTCCACCACCACACCACCACCGTCACCACTACTCCACCACCACCACACCACCACCACCACCACCACACCACCACCGTCACCACTCCTCCACCACCACACCACCACCTTCACCACTCCTCCACCTCCACACCTCCACCGTCAGCACTCCTCCACCTCCACACCTCCACCGTCACCACTCCTCCACCATCACACCACCACCGTCACCACTCCTCCACCTCCACACCACCACCGTCACCACTCCTCCACCTCCACACCACTACTGTCACCACTCCTCCACCACCACGCCACCACAACACCAGCACCACAACACACCACCTAACCAGACGGGATGGCCGAATGAGTTACAGCGTCCGTCCTCCGTGTTGGTAGACCATGGGATCGTGGGTTCGAACCCTGGTCGAGTCAAACCAATGACTTAAAAATTAATACTTGTCGCTTTCTAGCCAGGTGCTTGGCATTATTAGGATAGGGAAAGGACTGGTTGGCTCAGTGTCAGGACAATGTGACTGAGTGGGATATCAGGTCATGGTGCTGGTGACCTGGTCTCCCAATGGGCCAGCACTATAAAGTTGCCATGAGTGTGCACTGTCACAAGTCGGTACCCCTCCTGACATGACCTTGGATGTTGATAGGACGTAAAACAAAAAACAAAAAAACAAAACAAAAACACGACACCACCACCACCACCACCACCATCTCACCATGCCTCACCGGACGCGGTGGCAGAATCGGTGGACCGTAGGCTCCTTGTGCAGAAGGTCTTAGAGTTCGAATCCGAGCAGAATCAAACCAATGACTTATAAAATTGATATGTGGCACTCCCTAGCCTGGTGCTCAGCATTAATAGGATAGAACAAGGACTGGTCAACACAGTGTCAGGATAATGTGACTGTGTGGGATATCAGGTCATGGTGTTTGTGGCCGGGTCTCAGAGTGGGGCAGCACTATGAAGTCGCCATGAGTGTGCACTGACACAAGTCGATACCCGTCCTGGTGTGAACTTAGATGTTGCTAGCATGTAAAACAACAAAGAAACAACAGACTAACACCATGACCCCCCACCTCCACCCCAGCACTCCTTCACCACCACCACCACCACCTCCACCATTGTACCAGGCATCACAACCAGCAGCATCCAACCCCCAATGCCACCCCACCCCTGGGACTGTTGGTGGACAATTCTAATGGCAAGTATGAGTGCTCGATCTGTCCATCGGGTGTGTACGTGGGTGTGTGCGTGTTTCCGGACCAGAGTGTGTATGTGGGTTGATTGGTTGTTGGAGTTGTACGTCCTGGCAACATCTAAGGTAATATCACGATGGGTGCCGACTTGGACAGTGTACACTCATGGTGACTTTCTAGTGTTGCCCCACTGGGAAATCAGGCCATCAGCACCATTCCCTGATAACCCACTCAGTCACATTATCCTGACATTGAGCTCACAAGTCCTTGGCCTATCCTATCATTAATGCCGAGCGCCAGGTTAGGAAGTGACAGGTATCAATTTGATAAGTCACTGGTTTGACTCGACCGAGAACCGAACTCGCGACTTTGCGCACACGAGGTCCACACTCTAACGATGTGGCGACCGCGCCCAGTGTGTACGTGTGTGTATGTTGGTGTGTATCTGGGTGTGGGTGTGGGTGTGGATGTGGGTGTGGATGTGGGTGTAGATGTTGGTGCACACATGGGGTGTATACACGGGTGCGTACATCAGGGAGATGGGAGGGTGGCATCGTGGTGCATCGGCGTTCCATCATGGCGTCCCGCTTGTGGGTGTGGCTGTCGGCAGAGGGCGTGGCGGCCCGGCCCCAGAACGCTGTCCACCTGCCACTAGCGACACTCATGACAGTGTCACATTAGGCTTCGCCCCCATCGCGCAAATAATCGCTGAAGTTCACTTTTACTCCCACCAATATTAGGAATCAAGTCGATTTCCTCCAACATCTCCCAGCCAGCTACTGCAGGGTCAAATAGTTTGCGCCTGTCTTGACTTGTTCTTGCCGGTGTGAGACCTCTCATTGCTCCCCGAGAGAGTGCTGCTCGTAACTTGCTAAAGCCAGCAGCACTTCAACACTTTGCAAGCACCTTTTATGAAATGCACAACCGCATGAAATAGCGGCGGTTAAGAAATAAAAGCAGTCTTTGTCGCATTGCGACCGACAGCATGATGATGATGATGATGGTGAGATTTGGGTGCTTAGCCATGGAGGAAGCTGAGAAGGGAACGGTGCCTTTTTCTATTCCCACAATGCTTTATGTAGCATATATATATATATATTGACAACTACATACCTTATGAGAACAATGCGCATACATGTGCCATAGCACACGCCTGTTTGCATCCCTGCCATCACACAGCCAATATGCATGTAAGTATTATTTGAACAAATATTAATCTTGATCATATTAATGTGTTCCTTAAAGGGTTCAATTAATTGTTGTCAATAGTCGAAACATTTCGTCATTCTCCCAATGTACTAAACGCGTTTGGATGCGAAGGTCATTCGATGCTCCTGTGCTTCTATATCCAGAATAAATATGAATATTGTTTTAAATTACAGGATCTAGTTCACATGGGGGACATCGACGTTCCACTATTCACATTCCATTTCATATTGTAGAAGCTGGGCCGAAACGCTTTAATGTTAGCTGTTTAAAATGCAGTTTGGATTGACTTCTTATCGCTTAAATCGCATAAACACACTGCTGTGTGGGGGATGCTGGCGGGGGTGGAGAGGGGGGGGGGGGGGGGGGGGGGGGGGGTTAAGGGGGAGCGGGGAGAGGAGGGGCTGCCCTCCGCTGATGTCACCTCGATTTGAGAAATACCGATTAGGGGATGTGGAAGGTGGAAGCTGGAACCGTGCTAGGTTTAATACCCAGGAGGTGACGAAGTGATGAGAGGATATGGGTGAGGGGGGGGGGGGGGGGGGTTAGCGAGGGGGAGTGGGAGGGGGTTAGGAGTGATGGACGGGGGTTTGCAGGGTAGAAGTGGGTGTATGGGGGTTTTGAGGTGTAGAAGTGGGGTAGGGGGGTTGTGAAGGGTAAGAAGTGGGGGCAGGGGTGTTTTGAGGGGTAGAAGTGGGGTATGGGTGTTTTGAGGGGTAGACGTGGGGTTAGTGGGGTTTGTGAGGGGTAGAATTGGGGGTAGGGGGGTTGTGAGTGGTAGAAGTGGGGTTAGGGGCGTTTTGGGGGTAGAAGTGGGGGTATGGGTGTTTTGAGGGGTAGAAGTGGGGTTAGGGGGGTTGTGAGGGGTAGAATTGGGGGCATGGGGGGTTTTCAGGGGTAGAAGTGGGGATAGGGGTTTTTGAGGGGTGGAAGTGGGGATACGGGGGTGTTGAGGGGTAGAAGTGGGGGCAGGGTGGTTTTGAGGGGGAGAAGTGGGGGTAGCGGGTTGAGAGGGGTAGAAGTGGGGGCAGGGTGGTGTGGAGGGGTAGAAGTGGGGAAGGAGGGTTTTGAGGGTAGAACTGGGGGAACGAGGGTTAGGGGGGTGTCAATGGGGGCAGTCGTGGTTAGGAGGGTGAGTTGGGGGTGGGGGGAGGGGAGTTGGGTTGGGGGGAGTTGGGGGCGGGGGAGGAGGGGGGCAGTAAGGCTATGGGGGTGGAACTAAGGGACCGTGGTCTATGGGGGTGGAAGTGGGGTCGGGGCTTAGGAGGGTGGAAGTGTGGGAGGTAGTTGGGAGGAGGTGGGGTAGTGTGGTCAGTAAGGGTTAGGAGGGGTGGAACTGAGGGGAGGGTGGTTTATGACTAGTATGAGGGGTGGAAGTGGGGGTAGAGGGTTAGGAGGGTGGAAGTGGGGCCAGTGGGGGTTATGAACGGCGGAAGTGGGGGAGGTGGTTAGGAGAGGCGGAAGTGGGGGGGGGGGGTAGGATGGAACCAGAATGGAACTGGGTTAACTTTACCACATCCGCTACAAGGGGGCACCCGTGTCGATAACATTTCACCGATCAATTATTCTACAATATTTCTTCTTATCGTGGTTTTACTTCTAAAGTATAACTGCATCGTTGCATAACTGCCCCCTGTATAACTTTCCCCCGGTATAACCTCGCCTATATGTCAATATCCCAATGGATAATTAGTTCTTCATATAACATCCCCTCTGCTCACTAGGTCTGTACTCCTTCATATAATGATATATGTATAGGTTGCAGCTTTGTAAAACTTAATATGTAATAGTAATATGGCTAATTGAGACCCTTGTATAATTCCTCCCACATATAAATTATAACTCCCCATTCGTACATAATTGGCCCCTCATATATAACACTCCCGCTTGTATAAATTCCCTTAAGGCTGCATTCCATATACGCGTAATGCGTAATGCGTTATGCGTTACGCGTTATGCGTTATGCGAATGCCAGCATTCCATATACGCGTAATGCGTATTGCATTATGCGTTATGCAGTGAAGTATATAAAAAGTATATAAAAAGTGTGTGTGACTCTGTGTCTCTGTGTGTGTGTCTGTGTGTGTCTCCGTGTGTGTCTCTGTGTGTGTCTCTGTGTGTGTGACTCTGTGTCTCTGTGTGTGTCTCTATGTGTGTGTCTGTGTCTCTGTGTCACTGACAAAGAGACACACACATACACATATACACACACAGACACACACAGAGACACACACAGAGACACACACACACAGACACACACAGACACAGAGACACACACACAGACACAGATACACACAGAGACACACACACAGACACCCACAGAGACACAGACACAGAGACACACCTACACAGACACATATACACACACAGAGACACAACACAGAGACACACACACAGACACACACACAGACACACACAGATACATACACACAGACACACACACAGACACAGAGACACACACACAGACACAGAGACACATACACACAGACACACACAGAAACACAGAGACACACACAGATACACAGAGATACACACACAGAGACACAACACAGAGACACACACACAGAGACACACACACAGACACACACACAGAGTCACAGAGACACACACAGAGACACACACAGACACACACATAGACACAGAGACACACACAGAAACACAGAAATGAGAAATATGAAGAATGGGACGGTGCAAACATGTAGGTTTATGCGCGGACCTGTTAGGAAGCAGTCTTCATGAGAAATATGAAGAATGGGACGGTTCAAACATGTAGGGTATGGTATGGTATGGGGTGTTCGCAACCTTACGACGGTTACCGGTTGCAGGACTGCAACATTTGTAGAGAGGCTCCGATAAATCGGCCCAGTCTTTGGTTAAGACATGTCTTCTGCGGGTGAAGTGGTCTCAGAGGAAGTGTTGTGAAGGCTGGGGACATCCTTCAAGACGTGGTGACGACGGGGCGCCGGGTGGCAGCGGATCTCTCCGTGCCGTCTGTTTGTAGTAATCTGTATGGTGTCTGTAGGGGAGCACTTGTATCCGGTCAGCAGGGGTGTGAGGAAGGCGGGCAAAGGTGGTAGCAGCGGTCGTTCCAGCAACAAGAACCAGTCAGAGAAAAGGAAAAAAGGTCAAGAGCCCCCCCCAAGAACACAACAACCCTGGTTAGGGGAAGAAGTGAGCCTGGGAGAAATCGAGTGGGCAGATCTAGGAAAGAGAAATGAGGAGAGTTGAGTCAAAGGCCCGTGCCTATCTGCCCTATGGTAACCAACCGGCGAGCCAACATGTAGGTTTATGCGCGGACCTGTTAGGAAGCAGTCTTCATGAGAAATATGAAGAATGGGACGGTACAAACATGTAGGTTTATGCGCGGACCTGTTAGGAAGCAGTCTTCATGAGAAATATGAAGAATGGGACAGTCCAAACATGGCTCAGTTTAGCTTGCTTTGAAGGATGTTAGGACCGTCCCAAATATGAAGACTGCTTCATATTTCTCATGAAGACCAGCTGTCCGTAATTATCAGTCGCCTTCTCCAGCCTTATATCAATGGACAAATGCGACTGATGCTTTTCTATTCGCAGCACTATTCGCATTACGCACCGATCGCTACATGGAGCGATCGGGATAATGGATTTTATTCGCATTCGCATTCGCATTACGCATTACGCGAATATGGAATGTAGCTCATAGGTTTCAAGGCGTTTCGATTTTTTGTCGCATTCGCATTCGCATTCGCATTACGCATTACGCGTATATGGAATGCGCCCTTTAGTATAACTGCTCCCTTGTATAACTGTCCCCTTATATATGCCTGGTTTTATAACTGTCCCCTTGTATATATGTCCCTTTGTATAAATGCGCCCCTTGTGGAATTGCGCCCTTGTTGAATGAATTACCCCCTTGTATGTCATCTCATTTAACTGTCCCTCGCATAACTGCACTCCCTCATATAAAAGTGTTATCGAAATAATTGTTCCCTCTCATATAACTCCTCTCGTTACTGCTCCGTCACTTAGCTACCCTTTTACCCATCTGATGCAAAGCCTCCGCCACCGCCCAACTGCAGGCAAAACTCGATAAATGCCCCAGTTCCTGATCAAGCAAATGGAGATATACATATGGCCATATATAATATCAATACATTAACTGCAACATATGTTGTTCTATGCTTACATTGACTCTCGGCTCCCACTCTCTTTGGGACCTGCTAAATAATATTAGCAGCAAAACAAATATTTGGAGGGTCTGTGTTTTTTTTAATTTTAGAAAAAGAAACTACTTCAGTCTGATGCCTATGCCTCCTGTCGGTGAATGTCGGCAGTCTGAACTAGGCTTAAGATGGCATATTCGGACGATCTTAAGACGGCCCAGTCGGAAATGTGAGACAGGCTTAAGACGGCCCATTTGGCAGTGAAAGAGAGGCTCAAGACAGCCCAGTAAGCAGAGTGTGACAGTCTTCAGACAGCCCAGTCGGCAGTGTGAGACAGGATTCAGACGGCTCAGTCGGCAGTGTGAGACGGGATTAAGTCAGTCCAGTCAGCATTGTGAGACAGGCTTAAGACGATCCAGTCGGAACTCTGTTACGGCAGTGTGAGACGGGATTAAGCCAGTCCAGTCAGCAGTGTGAGACACGCTTAAGACAGCCCAGTCAGCAGTGTGAGTAGACTAGTGTGAGACAAGCTTAAGATGGCCCAGTCGGCATTGTCAACACAGGCTTAAGATAGCCCAGCCAGCAGTGTGAGACAAGATTAGGACGATCCAGTCGGAACCCTCTTATGGCTTATGACGATCCAGGCTGCAATGTGCAGTGGCCACAATACAATGTAAGTCTTAATCGGGTCGGTGATTTATTGGTGACTCTCCGCCATATGGCATGGCTGACACGTTTAAGGTATGACCTATGGCTTTAGCAACGAGTATGCCATCAAAGTACAATATTGCCCTTCCAGCAGTGGCATAGTGGGGCGTATATATGCATCTCTCTCCCCTCTCTCTCGCTCTCTATCTCTATCTCTCTCTGAAGTGAGAGGCGAGACCGTTGAGTCGGTTCCCAGGCGGAGGGAAGCAGAGATTGCCCGGTTAAAAGGGGGGGGGGGGGGGGGGGGGGAGCAGAGAATAAGGGATGTTGGGAAGCGAGAGGTGGCCAGACAGGGACACCAAATAACAATAGGGGCTATTCTTTATTCGTATTCACACAATAAAGTATATAGCACATATATATCTATATAGCATGTATATATATGTTTTTTTTGTGTTTTTTTGTTATATCCTGGCTACACCTAAGGTTATAATAGGATGAGTACCGACTTGTGACAGTGCACACGCATCATGACTTTATAGTGCTGCCCCACTGAGAAAACCAGTTCTCACCCTGTCCTAGCAATGTTGACCGCCACGCTTGGTAGCGGCAAAAATCAATTTTTTTAATGTTTTTGGTCGAGTTGGCCCAGTTTCAAGCTCCCGACCTTCTGCTCAGGAAGTCTGCGGAGACACTTCAGAGGTCGGAATTTGTCATTTTCTTGATAATTCTATTAACAACATGGATTCTGAGCAAAAGTAGCACATGGCCAGCCTTCCCTGAACATTGTACGCAGTTTCATTGGGCACACATCACTTGGTGAAATAACCGGGGACAATGGCCGAATCGGTAGAGCGCAAGCCTCCCATGCGGATGGTCGGGAGTTCAATTCTCAGTTGAGTCAAACCAATGACTTATCAAATTTATACTCATCACTTCCTGGCTTGGCACTCAACATTAATAGGATAGGACAAGGACTGGTTAGCTCAGTGTTAGGATAATGTGATATCGGTCATGGTGCTGGTGATGTGATTTCCCAGTGCGGCAACACTATAAAATCGCCTTCAATGTGCACTGTCACAGGTCAGTACCCATCCTGATATGACCTTAGATGTTGCCAGGACGTAAAACTCCAACAACCAACTAACCAGCTTAGTGAAATGCGATGGGCACACACTTATGGCCCGCTCTAGACTTGTATACAACGCTCAGGGAGCCTTATCAATGTTCTCACATCTAAATATAGCACAGACACAGAGAAGCACAAAGGCACAGAATGACACACTAACCCTGTGTGTGGTTTTGACTGAATGGGGTTTTACGTTCTAAGAACCTCTGAAATCGAATATTGACTGGTTGCTGCCCAAACTCATGTGGCTTTACAATGTTTTGTCATATGGATGCCGTATTGTTGATACCCAGGATTGTACAGCTTTTAACATAATATTCCGATACAGCAATTCTTAACTAATTTTAAGACTGCATACTTTGATCATAGCCTCACATTTTCCAAGCTAAGGCTTTGGCTGTCACAAGTTTCCAACATCAGTCGATGAACAACCAGTAGAACGTCCCCAAAAGCTACGGTGCCGTAGGCTTGGGTTGTTACGGCGGGTTGATGGCGTCATGTAACCATGGTGATTCGAATGAGGGTGGGGGGGGGGGGTGGTCACGTGGGCGTCACGTGGTGTGGTGATGGACACTGCAATCTACTACGACTCTGGTGGGGATAGTTGTGTGTCATAGTTACATAATGTCCATATGGTTCAGTGGTTGGTTGATTGTTGGAATTTTATGTCCTGGTAACATCTATAGTCATATCAGAGTGGGGACCTACTTGTGACATTGCACACTTGTAGCAACTGTATAGTGCTGCCCCATTGGGTAATCAGGCCGCCAGCTAGCAAGTGACAAGTAGCCATTTTGTAAGTCATTGTTTTGACTTCACTGGGAATCATATTCGCGATATTCCGCATGGGAGGTATACGCTCTACCAATTCGGACAACGCATCTGGTGGTTCAGTGGTAGAACTAGAAGGCAGTGAGATGCCAATGGGTCTAACTGGCGTCCTCAACTTGTGGTTTCTACTTATCTTGTGTGTTGGGGTTTTACTTCTTAGCATAGCTAAGTAAAGTCATATCAGCTCATGACCCAAGATCCCGCCGTAAAATATTCCGATATTCAGCATAGGGAGCGGAATGCAAATGTTCTATTACTGATTGGTGTACGTGACCGTGCACATGTATGTATATATAGATATAGGTATGGGTTGGTGGTGCCTGAGTGGGATGTAAATAAACATAGTGGTGCTGGCAGGTCTGGGATAGGGATCACCACACTCAAAGGTCAAGGTTGGTGGTGGCCATGGGGGCCAGCGGAGAGGAGATAGAGAGAGGTGTGGACGAAGTGCGGTCTGGATAGCAAGTGTTGGGTGCAATGTGCTGGTGTGGTGCTTTTATACACCACCCATACCCCTCCCCCATCTTTACAGAAGAGCAACATGTCTAGAGGGCTCACATCCATTGCAGCAGGTGATGGGTTCGATACCCGGCCGATGCAAACCAGTAACTAACCTGATTGATTCTCGTCGCTGCCATTCCGGGCGCTCATCATTACCAGGATAGTACAAGGGTGGGTGTGTTTAATTTCAGCATGACTGGGATAAAACAAGGATTGATTTATTCAATATCAATATTACTAGGATACAGCATTGCTGGTTTGGTTCAATATCAGCATTAGTAGGATAGAGCAATGCTTGAATTGTTCAACATCAGTATTACTAGTAGAGAAGAATGGTTGATTTGATCAATATTAACATTACCAGGATAGATAAATGGTTGATTCGTTCAACATCAGGGTAACGTGACTGAGTGGAATGTTATGTTATAGTGTAGGGGGCACTGTGTCGCCGCATGGCAGCACTATAACGTCGCACTGAGTGCCCACTCATGGGCGTGATTCCCGTCCTAGTATGACCTCATATGACGCTGAGATGTTAAACCCCATTCACTCTCCACCGTACCTGTTAGATGTCTCACTGGTCCCTACAGAATACCCAGCCATGAGTCACCCAGCACTATATCAGGGTATCCAGCCTCTCCATTACTGGACTAGTGGGTAAAGTTTCCGCTTCGCAGTCGGGAGGCGGTGAGTTCTACTCCCGGCATCAGTAGTTTCAGACCAAAGATTTACAGAAATTGTTATATGTTGCTCTTGTTTTGCTGTTTGGATGTCTTTTTAATGCCCTATTATTATCTACAAGAGATGTGTGCTGAACGAATGGCTGGAGAAGAGCGCTGAATCTATAAGAGCGCTGAATCTATAAGAGCGCTGAATCTATAAGAGCGCTGAATCTATAAGAGCGCTGAATCTATAGGAGCGCTGAATCTATAAGAGCGCTGAATCTATAAGAGCGCTGAATCTATAGGAGCGCTGAATCTATAAGAGCGCTGAATCTATAAGAGCGCTGAATCTATAAGAACGCTGAATCTATAAGAGCGCTGAATCTAGAAGAGCGCTGAATCTAGAAGAACGTTGAATCTATAGGAGCGCTGAATCTATAAGAACGTTGAATCTATAAGAGCGCTGAATCTATAAGAGCGCTGAATCTATAAGAGTGCTGGCTGTCTTCTTGTGTGGGAGCTCATGGATTTCTAACCCCGAGTGAGTCAAACCAATGACTTACAAACTTGATATTTAACAGTACCTAGCCTGACACTCGGCAGTAATAGAACAGGTTCAATATCAGAATAATGTGACTAAATAGGATAGCAAGTCATGGTGCCTTTAGCTTGACCTCCCAGACTATACCGTCGCCTATCCCAAGGTGATAATTATCTTGCTATGCCCCTTTTTTGTGTGGTAAATATGCTTATCATGATTAATAAATTCTTTGTCAGTGCCGAAGTAATTGTCGTCCAGACATTTTTCAATTTGGGATTATTTACACAAAAGTAGAATATCAATGTATAAACTGATCTAACAATAGCTGTTAAATACACATGTTGCAGTGCATAGCACAATGTATTGTTGATACTGACCTGCAAGTTCCATATCAATATGGCAACAGTAGTAGTGCATGACTGAGCTGAGGTGTGTCGATGCGAGTATTTTCATTGTATTTTGAATGTAAGCCGAAGTGATTTTCTCTATTCATTTGGTAAAGTTGTAATCAGTTTTAATGTAGGACGTGGTCAGTTGGAGTTTGACATGCCAATTCGATAGGACTAATCTTAGATAGGAATACCTTAGATGGTGTTGGGGTCTAAAAACCAGCGTGTGTAGAGAATGGTTGTGCAGAACACATTCCATTGGATGAGGGTGCTCTTACCTCAGTTGTGCACAGTACACAGAATGGGCATTGCCAGTAGTTCTGTTCCGTACCACTAGAGGGCTGCGACTGGAACGTCCCTGTTAATGGTTGACGGACCTTGAGGCTGGACGTGCTGCCACCTGTTGCTAGAAGGCTGAACTAACTGGCGCACTCCCGTGTGTGATACCCGTTTTGAGGTGATTTAGTTTAGTACACAACAGCCCTGTTATTGATGCTGTGAATGTGGTCAGATTCAGCTGGGACAAAGTCATTGCTAAAAAGAGATGAAAGTGCTTATTTATTTGTATTTTATTGTACCAACTTCTGACTGCACAGCCGCGGTGCTAATGGTAGTCATGGTGATTATAATAACTGCTCCATGAGCACACACACACAGCTTCTGCCGATCTCGCACTTAGTCGCATTATCTTGCTACTGAGACAACCAGTCATTGCCCCATTTTATTAATACGGTTTATTCGCTAACCATGTATTCTGTGGTGGAGATAATTGTGAAGCACCCTATGTGTACATTGTTGGAGCACCATGAATTGCTTCACTGCAACCGACAAGGAAGATATAGCCAAGATAATTTCATGACCCGTCAAGAGGTGCTGCTTTGATGTTGTTTGTTTGTTGTTGTTTTACGTCCTAGCAACATCTAAGGTCATATCAGGACGGGTACCCACCTCCACTAGGTGGGCAATAGTGGTGCAGCGGTGAAAGATATCCGCGATTTTGCTGATTTCTAATCAGTTTTAATGTAGGACTGAGTCTATAAGCAGATCGGTTGGCAACAGTTGCCTCTACGCTCATTTCGCTTTGATGAAAACCAAACTCTTATGGGTACCTGTATTCAAGAGGAAATTCTGCATCCAGACCAATATTGTCTGGCTATAGCAGATGGCATGTCACCGGGAGGAAATGGGCAGTCAAATAAAACAAGTGCTACATGACTCTGTATACAAATCGTAAGGGTAAGACTTCCCTGCAACTGACAACGGGATATATCCAGGATAATACCATATCTGTCAAGAAGTGTCGTTGTGAAGAAAACCCAACTGTAGTAGTGCCGGTATTCAACAGAGAATTCCGCAGAGCAGGAATCGAACCCACATATGTTGCAGGGCTAGTGTGCTAAGCATTCCGGGCTAGTGTGCTAAGCATTACACGAGCTAGGCTCCCTGATGCAAGGACATCATATTCATAGAAGCACGGGCGCCACCCTAGAACCTAGGGTGAAGCAATTTTCTGGACTATTGTATATCGCCTTAACAAACCTACCACATGGATCTGTATTAGTAGTCCCAATCTGAATGAGCCATCATACCACTAGGCACCCAGCATGTACCAGTTTCCCATACTTGACTTGACTTCTGGGGGGTTCCTAACCTTACGACGGTTACCGGCTGCAAAACTGCAGCAATATAGAGAGGCATCGATAAATCGGCCCAATCTTTGGTTGAAGATTCGTCTTCTGGTGGGATGGTTGTAGAAGCTGGGGATGTCTTTATAACAATTAAAATGACAAATCGTTGGGGCGGCCGCGCGGCCCCGAATCACTCCGGTCCGGCGGTAGGACAGCACTCGTATTTAGTCGACAGCAGCAAGGGTTTAGGAGGAAGGGACGGGCAAAGGTTAGTCCAGCAGTTCCAGCAACAAGAACAAAGCGAGAGAAAGGATAAGGTAAAGGATCCAACCCAAGCAAACACCTCCCTTGATCAGCGGGGGAAGTAAGCTTGGGAGAAAAATAAAAAGGTAGAGTATAGGAAAGAGAAATGAGGAGAGTTGAGTAAAAGGACCGTGTCTATTTGCTCTATGGTGACTAGCCGGCGAGCCAAAGACACGGACAGAGTAAGAGAAGAAACTGAAATGCTGGTGGGCTCCCCCTCCTGGAACTCTTTTTAGACATAATCAAGGAGGAGCATGGCCAGCAGAGAGGAGATAGAGTTGTGGACGAAGTGCGGTCTAGATAGCAAGTGTGTGGGTTCCCCCCCCCTCTCCCCATACTAGTTGTTCTTACCATACGAAACAAAACGTCACGGGGCTATGTGAATTATTATGTAGTCCCCACGTGACACTAGATGCCGCCACCATGCCATGCCACTTTTTAGCTCCAGTGAAGCAGTTTTCCGTCAGGTGGCAGCACCGATGACTGCGCTGTTATACGCTGGTCTCAAACCGGTATATATGCAACAGATACAAAGGGTAAAACAGCAGGGCGGACCGGCCCGGCCCCAGTGCTGCCCTTATGTACCCCAAAGTGGCAGTACTATAACGCCGGTGTCATAGGTCAGCATCAGTACTACACCTATTTCCCATTTCGTCTCTAGCTGACTGTCTCCCCGACTGCCTTTCTCCCACTAGGTGGCCAACAGTGGTGCAGCGGTGAAAGATATCCGCGATTTTGCTGATTTCTACGAGTTGTATTGATCAGTCGTAGATCAGTCGCAGATCAGTCGGCAGCAGTTGCCTCTACGCTCATTTCTCTTTCCTACCCTCATTTCCTTCTCCTACCCTCTTCTCCGACTCTCTCTCCTTTCCCTCCCATACCCCCCCCCCCCCCCTTGCCTCCCCTCCTGCCCCTTCCCTCCCCTCTGTACTCCTCTCATGGCACTCGCCCTCCTCCTCAGCTCTCCACACCTCCCACCCATCCTTGCCATCTTCCCTCTCCCATATCCTCGCCTTCTTCTTCCATGTCCCTGTTCCACTCCCACTCCCCCCCCCCCCCTCACCCCCAACCATCTGGCAGTGGCCAGTCTATACGGATGTTCAGAGGCGGTGATTCAGCCGCTTTCCTCCAGGTGGCGTCTGCTTGTTCTCTCACCCTAGTATGGCTGGTTTCCGTCAGGGTGCAGCACCAGGGCGGTATGACTGACCGCCCGCAATGTGATGAGTCACCCACTAACTCTCCCGAACCTCACTCTCCAATCGCATAGTGGTTCATTTGTGTGCATACCACGTAACTGATGTGCTGGGAGAGTGTTTTTCAGAAACAGTGTGGTGGTGGAGAGGGACTGTGGTCTCAGGAAGTTTGAGCTGTGTGTGAGCTGATGTCTGTGTGGTGTGGTGGTGGTGTGGGGGGGGGGTGTTTTCAGGAAGTCTGATGAGTGTGAGCTGATATATGTATGGTGGTCGTCGTGGGGGGGGGGGGGGGATGTGGTCCCAGGAGGTCTGATATGCGTGTGAACTGATAGGTGTGTGGTCGGAGGGGGGAAGCTGTGGTCTCAGCAGGTACTATGATATGATTTGTGTGTGAGCTGATGTTGGTGCGTGGGGGGGGGGGGGGGGAGCCGTTATAGACAAGTGGGATATAGACATCAGCCTTTGTCTCTCAGTCCTCTCATCAATACGACACTCATACAGGAAACCACAATGTTGTACATACACACGACAAGTTGCCTGTTAGCGCTCAGCCTATGCATGTTGCTGTACAACCGACATTAATCCACAGATACAAATAATATTAGTAATTTGTCAGATGTAAAAAGTAACCGTGACGTGCGGGGGTCCCAATGACAACAACAACAAAATCCCTGAAAATATAGGTCGGTCCAGGGGCATGCCCCACTGGAGATTTGTTTAACCTATGATTAAAATGGTATAACCTGGCACCTGCTTGGACATATTTTGGCCTTGAAATTCCAACTGTTTTAAGGTCTTCAAGACTAACAAATTCATGGACAGGATCCGCCCCCCCCCCCCCCCGCTGATTTTGCAAACTTAAATTTTCGCTGAAATCGGTGATTTCGTCGAGAAATGGGACCCGTGACTTGTGAGGAATTTTACCTGTGCTCTTCCCGCCCACACAGAAGCGGGCAGCCGCGAGTTGCTGCTCTTGTATACACTGCGCTGGCTCGGTGCGTGTAGGATGCACTGGGTGGCGTGTGAGTGCAGTGCGCCCCTCTCTGCGCATGCACCTCTCTGCGTGTGCGCCTCTTGTCTACCTGTACCTGTGGCTTAAGGCCCGTTTATACATCTGACGGTGTGTGACGCCGTCAACTTTATGCCGGTTGGTGCCGTGTGATGCCGCAAAACGGTGTGGAGTGAACGTGGCCGTGACAGTCTGAATGCTTTGATGCACATGGTCGCTAACATCGACCTACGGCTGGCTACCTTGTTCATGTTTTTTGTATCGATATTTTTCTTAAATGTATTAATTATATTATTATATTGCATTCATGCATCCATGTTTATGCCAAATTGTTCTATATTTTTATTAATTAAGAATAAAATGGACATTTTGCACTGTGCGTATCGGAAAACTCAATGGCCGGGCACCTTTGTTTTGCTCTCGACACCGTTTTCAGCGCATGCAATCTACTTGTTGACGTCTTAGTCCAGACCTTAACTGCCGACATATGGAAGCGCTGACCTTGAAAGTTCAGCATAGTTGAACTCTTGTCAACGCTTGCGCTGTGTTGGGCTGTCTACTGCCATCAAGCGTCGACGTAAAGTCTAAATGGGAATGTTGCCTTGTGGCATGTTGCGCCGTTAAAATTATAAACGGGCCTAAAGCTAAGATTCCTTACACGCGGCATGTGGTATGCAAATGTAAATGCGGCAAAAAATCGAAATGCCTTGAAGTCAATGGGCTACATTCCTTACATGTGGTATGCAAATGCAAATGCGAATGCGGCAACTCGATTGGTCCCTGTAGCGATCGATGCGACATGCGGCATGCGAATAGAAACCTCAGTCGCACGTGTCTATTAGTTTTAGACCAGGAGAGGCGACTGATCATTACGGAACGGTCACACACAGGGGTGCGGAGGGTAAACATATGGTAGTGGTGGTGGGGAGACGCTTGCCGCATACCACGTAGAAGGAATCGTCCCATTCGTATACCGCATGCCGCATACCCCATACAGAGTATAAGGAATCTTAGCTTTAGGTTGCGCATCATAAGTAGTATGTGGACCCGGCGGTTTGTAGATGGCATGGCTGTGTCCGTATGGAAGGGGGCTTGGTTGTAGGAGAGGGGGTTATGGGGTTAGACACCTGTATCCTAGCAATATTCAGGACTTTCAAGGGGACATACTAAATTACATCTGGGACTTAGTATCTGGTGGGGGCCCTTCTTTGGTAGACATCAGGACACAATATTAGAGTTGTGGTTTTATTTTAATATATTTTGTTGGGGTTATTTATAGTTGTTTCCACCCCATAATAAACATTCTAGTGTAGTTAGTTATTGTCTTATTATTTGAAGACAAATTATCGACGATTTAGTTTAAATGTTCATGTTGATTATGTTTATTTTCACTAAGCAGAATGAAATTGAAAGGAATGAACAATGTATAATGACAATAATTTGATACATTCAGGTAGGTAACAGTACACAGTCATGTAACAATATACACTCATTTAACAGTACACACACTCATGTAACAGGACATACCCTCATGTACCAATATACACACTAATATAAGGGTACACAACCTAGTGTACACAGTACACACATGCGTGTGTGTACTATGTACACATGTACGCATGTAACAATATACACACTTGCATATATATACACATGCGCATGGAACAATATACACACTCGCGTAAGAGTACACAAGTCAGTGTACACATTCATGTAACAACACACATAACCAGGTAACAGTCCACACACTCAGGTACCAATACACGCACCCATGGCTGTTTCATCCCATGACAACTTTGTACTGGGATACCGATATCCCAGCCTCATTATCCGAAGACCAGACGGGATGGCTGAATGAGTTAGAGTGTCCGTCTCCCATGTTGGTAGACCGTGGGATCGTGGGTTCCAACCCTGGTCGACTCAAACCAATGACTTAAAAATGTATGCTTGTCGCTTCCTAGCCAGTCGCTTGGCATTATTAGGATAGGGCAAGGGCTGGTTGGCTCAGTGTCAGGATAATGTGACTGAGTGTGATATCAGGTCATGGTGCTGGCGGTCTGGTCTCCCAGTGGGGCAGCACTATAAAGTCACCATGAGTGTGCACTGTCACAAGTCGGCACCCGTCCTGATATGACCATTGATGTTGCTAGGACATAAAACAACAACAAACGAACAAACATTATCCTAACAATAACACTGTGCCAACCAGTCCTTGCCCTATCCTAGTAGGGCCCAGTGCCAGGCTGTCTAGAGACAAGAACCAAAGTTGCCTGTGTTGGGTTTGACTCGGCTGGAGACTAAGCCGAACACTGCATGCTGCATGCAACGACACTCAGCAATCATTTCTGGTTGCATATCATCGAAGTCTCGAAGGTGCTATTGTATCCAGCAGAACGCTCAGGCATACAATCCACCTGTCAATTCTCCACATGCACCTTTTGTTGTTGTGTGGGTGCACACATAGATGGCGTTTCACTGACCTTGATATGAACCAGTGGTCCACAACTGGTTCATCAATGGCTGTGGTATGTGCTGTCCTGTATGTGGTAAAGTGCATATAAAAGATCCCTTGCTGCTTATCAGACAGAGTAGCTTATATGGTGGCAGCAGGTTTCCTCTCAAGAAATGTGTCAGAGTGACCAAATGTTTGACGTCCAATAGCCGATGATAAAAATGTATGTGCTCTAGAGGTGATGTTAAATAAAACTAACTTTTTGTTAGCAGCACTACGAGCAAAGTGGTAGTACCAGCAGCACTACCAGCATAGCGGTATTACCAGCGGCACTACTAGCAGGGTGGTAGCACCAGCGGCACTACCAGCAGAGTGGTAACACCAGCAGCACTACCAGTAGAGTGTTAGCACCGGCAGCACTACCAGCAGAGCGGTATTACTAGCGGCACTACCAGCAGAGTGGTAGCGCCAGAGGCACTACCAGGAGAGTGTTAGCACCAGCGGCACTACCAGCAGAGTGGTAGCACCAGCAGCACTACCAGCAGAGTGGTAGCACCAGCAGCACTACCAGCAGAGTGGTAGCACCAGCGGCACTACCAGCAGAGCGGTAGCACCAATGGCACTACCAGTGGAGCGGTATCACCAGCGGCACTACCAGCGGAGCGGTAGCACCAGCGGCACTACCAGCGGAGCGGTATCACCAGCGGCACTACCAGCGGAGCGGTAGCACCAGCGGCACTACCAGCGGAGTGGTAGCACCAGCGGCACTACCAGCAGAGTGGTAGCACCAGCGGCACTACCAGCAGAGCGGTAGCACCAGCGGCACTACCAGCAGAGCGGTAGCACCAGCGGCACTACCAGCGGAGCGGTAGCACCAGCGGCACTACCAGCGGAGCGGTAGCACCAGCGGCACTACCAGCGGAGCGGTAGCACCAGCGGCACTACCAGCGGAGTGGTAGCACCAGCGGCACTACCAGCGGAGCGGTAGCACCAGCGGCACTACCAGCGGAGCGGTAGCACCAGCGGCACTACCAGCGGAGCGGTAGCACCAGCGGCACTACCAGCGGAGCGGTAGCACCAGCGGCACTACCAGCGGAGGGGTAGCACCAGCGGCACTACCAGCGGAGCGGTAGCACCAGTGGCACTACCAGCAGAGTGGCAGCAGCAGCCGCACTACTAGCAGAGTGGCAGCAGAGCAGTAGCACCAGCGGCACTACCAGCAGAGTGGCAGCTGCAGCAATATCAACAGCCGGGTTTTGAATGTTTAACCTTCCGCATGGGAAGCCTGCGCTGTACCAATTTGGCCCCCGTGGCTGGTCCCATCATCTCTGTATACACACGAGTTGGGTGTGTTGGTTCGGTGTGTAAATGAGTGTGTGAACACATACTACATGTTTGTGTGTGGGAAGGGACGTGTGTGTCGACATATGTACTTGTACAGACGTGCACACACATGCCTGGATGACCAGTACCGACACGAGGCCGCATGGAGAGTTCCATTGTCAGCATATTGCTAACTAAGCCTCGATGTGGATTGATTGGTTGTTGGAGTTTTACGTCCTGGCAACAGATAAGGTCATCAGGATGGGCACTGACTTGGGACAGTTCACTCATGGTGACTTTATAGTGCTCCCTTACTGGGAGACCAGGTCGCCAGCACCATGACCTGATATCCCACTCAGTCAACTTATCCTGACACTGAGCTAACCAATCCTTGCCCTATCCTCATAATGCCAAGGGCCTGGCTAGGAAGCGACAAATATAATTAGTTAAGTCGTCACTTTGACTTGACCAGGGTTTGAACCCATTTGTTCAAATCCAACGATCTACCAAAACGGGAGAAGGACGCTCAACTCAGTCGGCCATCCCCTCTGGTCCGTGGTCTGAAACATCCAATCGCGACACCCTCTTGCTGGCCCTGTATCCCCCCTCCCCCCTTGCTGTTGGGTGCACCGAGCAGGATTCGATCGGATGACACAAAGCTTCACAAGTGGACACTCTACTGCCTCATTTACGTCCTGTTCTGGTAGTGCCACCAATGCTGCCACTCCGCTGGTACTGCCACTTTGCTGGTAGTGCCGCTGGTAAAACTGTTCTTCCGGTAGTGCCGCTGATACTACCACTCTCTGGTAGTGCTGCTGGTACTACGACTCTGTTAGAAGTGCCGCTGGTACTACGACTCTGCTGGTAGGGCCACTGCTACAGCCACTTTGCTGGTAGTGCCGCTGGTGCTAACCACTCAACTTTTAGTGCCTCCAAATCATTCTCTAGTCTTCAGAGCGATATGGTGGTACTGGCACTGACATCGAAAATGAGTTGGGGCAAGTAACATAAGGGTTATGGCTAATGTATTGGTGTTCAGTTAGCGACTGTTACGTTAGAAACGCCTCAATGAGCCCACCAAGATACCCGCCCTCTGGTGGCAAGAGTAGAACTAATGTTGGACTTGTAGGTATCAGCTCACCATGTTCTGTGCACAGGGTGTCATATAGCGTTTCAACTCCTAATGCCTGGTACACACCTACCGTATACGATTCGCGCACTAAAACTCGCGACTCGACCCGACCCGCTTAAAACTGAAAACCGGCCGATTCATTTTTCGAATCGCGAATCGCAATCGTAATCGGCCCGTTTTAGCCCTAAAACTGAGTTTTTAGTCACGAATCGCAATCGCTAGGTGTGCGCGGGGAGCGCACACCTAGCGATTTTTGTGCGCAAAACGGGCAGTTTTAGATCATATACGGTAGGTGGGTGGGCACAAATGGTAGGTGTGTACTAAGCATGACCCCCGCCCTCTGATAGCAATGGAATAACTAATATTGTAGGTAGCAGGTCACTTTGTAGCATATACTGTTTAAAAAGTGCACATGGGATGTCCACCACCAACCCGTTTTCAGATGGCAATGGTAAAACTAACGTTGTAGATATCAGCTCCCTGTGACACATGTACTTGTAAGCTGGTATATAGAGGATTTCCAGTACCAACCCGCCCCCTGGTGGCAGCGAAAGGACTTCTATAGTGTAGGTAGAAACTCTCAGTCTGTGCTTTCTTGGAAAAGGTCTATGTAATTAATACTCGCCAAAGTAGCATTGATCAAGTTGCACTAGTATCTTCGACACAAGAAAATGCCACGGTCAATGCCAAGGTCAATGCCAAGGTTAAGGTCAGTGAGTTGGCGGAGTAATTAAAGTCTGGTGTGCACTGCACCGACACCGCCGACAGTCCGCCGACAGTTTCCGGCCGACAGCACCACCCGACTCAACTGTCTTCAGGGCAGTAGGCGGAGTGAGTCGGTCGCCATCGGTTTGGTTAGAGCCGCGTATGGGAGGTTGTAAAGGAGCACTTGTCTTTATATTGGGACGTGTGGTCTGCATTATGGTACTGCGTTTCTTCATTGTCTCATTGTGTTAGTCCCCTCTGTAATTAAGTCAACGCCTTTCTGATATAAAAGGTATAAACATTCTCCGGGTGGACCCTCATTGGGTCAGAGGAGGGTCACGTGACTCCCTGTAATGCCACTCGTCCACCCCCACGACCCCCCCCCCCCCCCACCGTGCCCCTCCCCTCCGGCACCCGGACCAATTGACCCCCATCGCCGCATTACCAGTTTGCAGTGGCGTCCGTAGGGGGGGGGCAGGGGGGGGGGCTGTTCTCTGAATAGTATAGTTAGCCAACGTTCTTTGTAGTAACATGTGTATAGTCTGTGGAATTATGTGTGAAACACGTGCAAGACACGTGTGTTGTCATATATAAAAATAAATATATTGAGGTGATCGGTATAATTTTACCTCACTTTAGTTTGCAGTGGCATTATTAGTTTTGTTCTTTAATTTTGTTCTTTCTTTCTTCTTTCTTGTCTGTTTCTTCTTATTTCTTCTTCTTTGACTTCTTATTTGTCTTATATGTCGTCTTATTCCTCCACCTCTTGTTGCTGTTGTTCATTTCATTATTATTATTATTATTATTATTATTATTATAATAACAAAATTAATGTAACCATGGAAAATAATTGTATTGTGCATACTGAAATTCCTGATATCGTAGGGTTGTATGACTTGCGGTAGTAACATTTTTTATTAGATTGGATTTGCATTCCTTCTATCTGTCAATACCTGTTTAAAGCTGTAGATTCCTTGTTTATTAAACCTAGATACTTAATCCTAGATATACAGTTTAGATATGATGCCGGTGCACTCACGAAACATCATTTGCTGCATATAAGGGAACACTTAGTTACTTGTGTTCAACTTGTCATTACTGACATATATTCTCTCTGTAATTCTGACATGTATACCACAATTGATGTGGTATGTTTTCAGTAGAAACGATTTCTAAAGTTAGTCATTAACAAATAAACTTACTTGAGGCTAGACTAAAGAAGATTAATAATATGACCAATCTAGCCCATACAGCTTTAAACAGGTATTGACAGATAGAAGGAATGCAAATCCAATCTAATTAAAAAATGTTACTACCGCAAGTCATACAACCTTACGATATCAGGAATTTCAGTATGCACGATACAATTATTTTCCATGGTTACATTAATTTTGTTATTATAATAATAATAATAATAATAATAATAATGAAATGAACAACAGCAACAAGAGGTGGAGGAATAAGACGACATATAAGACAAATAAGAAGTCAAAGAAGAAGAAATAAGAAGAAACAGACAAGAAATAAGAAAGAAAGAACAAAATTAAAGAACAAAACTAATAATGCCACTGCAAACTAAAGTGAGGTAAAATTATACCGATCACCTCAATATATTTATTTTTATATATGACAACACACGTGACTTGCACGTGTTTCACACATAATTCCACAGACTATACACATGTTACTGTGAAGTGGTCCTGATATGACCTCAGATGTTGTCAGGACGTAAAACTCCAACAACCAATCGACTAATAAATATATCTTTATAGAAAGGATTGAAATTCAAAAAGCATCAGACTCTGCAGCTTTAGTGATTGCGACATTATACAAGTTGAACATGTAAGGTCAAGTGCTTTGCTTTAAACAAAATTGATTGCTTTGTTCGAATTGTGCAGCTTTAACTATTGTCTCTTAAAGCTGCATAGTCCGATGAAAACATCAAATTTTCACAACCATAACAAGTACCTAGATTTGATTCTAGATTTCTAACTTAGATACTGGTGCACTTATTAAACATTTGTTGTCAGATATAAGGGAATACTGAGTCGATTTAATAGAACCTGTTACTGCAGTAACCTATGGTGTTAGAGTTTTGGCGAGCTTGCCCAAATTAATTTAACACATTTGCACTTCAAATATCTCAAAAGTTAGCCATTTAAAATAAAAGTTCCTTCAAACTAAAGTAAGGTTGATTATAATGGTCAACCTAATGTTTATCTCAGAAAATGAGAGAAACTCAAAACCATCGGACTATGCAACTTTAATGTTGGTGGAAATTGGGACGGGTAACATTTAGTCAAACAGTTTCATCGTATTTCACAAAAAGCTCCCTAGAGGGCGCGTCGATCGGGGCGCAGAGTCCTGAGCCTAATGTGACCCATGAAATGTTCAGGAGGTGCCACGAACCCCTATCGCCTAATGTATTTTAAACATCATTAGCGGTCCACAACCCGGTACCGTCCTGGCGGGCAGGTTTTAGTACCCACATTCACCAATGGTGGCGGTACAGGTTGTCCTTGCGAGTCGGGCGCTAAGGTAATCAAGAATTTGCCATTTTGCATAGGCCGATGGTTTTGAGTTTAGGTCATTTTCTGAGATAAATATATTCCATTAATTGATATCTACCTTACTTTAGATTGAAATAACTTCTATTTTAAATGGGTTAACTTTTGAGATCTTTGAAATGCAAACGTAGAAAATTAATAAGTTGTAAGTTCCTGTTCTCCTGTTGCCTTTCCAATTGGGTTACCACAAACAAGTAAGCTGGATAATTGATTTATTAGATTTTGCTCTGGCCGGGAGGAAATGAGA
Organism: Branchipolynoe longqiensis; assembly: GCA_030323885.1. NCBI lineage: Eukaryota > Metazoa > Annelida > Polychaeta > Phyllodocida > Polynoidae > Branchipolynoe > Branchipolynoe longqiensis. Next base: position 42,236,201 of record CM059196.1, on the reverse strand, counting down.
ATTGTTAAGATAAAAGATTCATCACTACCCAGAGACAGAGGTGGAATCTTTTATCTAGGAATTGTGGGAATAACCTGTTTTAATTTACTTTTCATGAATATAATGGAATAGCCTGATGGCATTTCCGGATGAGTTGAGAACCAACTTTCTGTGTTGTGCCTACTGAATTCAAACCCTTATTATTAATACACTCTATTGTCGTGGGCTGTGGGCACATTTTGTTGTTGTACATTAGTTATTTAAGCAAGGGAAATTTCAGTCGCAGGTGATTGGTCTTCCTCATTCCACTGCTCCTTACCTTATCCTAATAATGCCGAGCGCCTGGCTAGGAAGCGACAAGTATCAATTTTTAAGTCATTGGTTTCACTCGACCAGGATTCGAACCCACGACCCTACGATCTACCACACGGAGACGGACGCTTTAACTCATTTGGCCATCCCGTCTGGGCGATTTGGATATTTCGACACAATTCCTAGTTATGCTACTGCAAAAATCAACACATGGTTGCTAGAATGTTAAACCTCCAGTTCTTCAATCAATTTAATCAAATACCGTTACCTATTTCAATTCAAACAACAACCTGAACAACAACAAAATCCACTTCCTTATTGCCAGATGTTAACCGAAATAAAGCACCATCGCCACTTGCGCCATCAACTATGAGCACTGGGAACCAGGCTAGCTGAGAACCACACATGGGCACCACGTGGTCGCCTTGTGGTCTCGGCACCCATAATGCAATGCGGGTGACTGCGGTGACGTCACTGCGGGTCGATTCCCTGTGGAGGGTTGGTGTTATTGATTAGCTGTTGGCAGTCACGACTACTACCAGTAATGGTGGTGGTGGGGAGTGTGTGTGTGTGTGTGTGTATGGGTGTGTGGGTGTGTGGGTGCAGTCGTGTCTCGGCTGCACAGGGTAGACGCGGCTTGTGCGCACACACGTGACCAGGACGACAGCCGGATGGCAATGGTGCGTTCCCGGAGAACTTAGAAGCGGAACCACGTGACCGTGCTAACACTGCAGTAGATAAGTACAGGAACAGGACTACAGTGGTGTCATGACATTGTAATATACAGTTACAGGAACATGCCTACAGTAACAGTGATGGGGTCACACTCCAGTAAACAGGAGCAGGAATACAGTGATGTCATGGCACTGTAATATACAGTTACAGGAACATGACCACAGTAACAGTGCCGTGGTATTGGTAACACACCAGTAAACAGGAACAGGACTACAGTGGTGTCATGGCACCTCAATAGTTGAATAGACGGGTACAGGAACAGGACTACCTACAGCAACAGTTACAGTGCCAATGGTGTTATAACACTGCACTGGCTAAACAGACGTGACCGAGGCAGTACACAGGTACAAGATCAGCAGTACAGTAACTTGAGTGTAACTGACAAACTGTGACTAGGGCAGCAGATACACTACTACTACTAGCCTAGGCACTCCCCCCCCCCTTCCCCACCACCACAGGTCGACACTCCACGGCTGTTCCGTGGACAGGAATACATAACTATCAGTATCACTACTAATACTATATGATATCATCATCATCATCATCATGCTGTCGGTCGCGATGCGACAAAGACTACTATAATAGTGTAAAGAAACTGTTGGATAATGGATTACTAGATGAATCCACACCAATCATAACTTACATAATCATGCCATCTTTCATAGCCCGCTACTAAGATAAACAATGTGAATGTCAATGATGCCTAATGCCTAGAGTAGTAAGGGCTAGAACCAGCGACTTCACAGCCACTTGTTGTTTACAATAGACTGCTACGAGAAACAGTGTTGTGCTTGGATTTAACTATGTCAAGGGTCATCGTTGGCCTCTACCACTGGCAGCTGAATATGTTATCTAGCTGAAACTGTTGGACACCTACTATATATAGTACTAAGCCTCAGGACATCACAGTGATCACTCCAGTGGGTAAGTACTTACTTGGAGGCCGATACACTCATACATAAAGTAAAAGTGTGAGTCCCATCATCGCAAGCACAGTATAATGAGTATTAATGAGGGGGAAAGGTATTTCATTGAACAATTGCCCGCTCAGGTCAGGGCTGGAGTCGCTGAAGACAGGTACGACTGTCTGTACTTCCAATTGATGTGCATTGGTCACAATTTGGTGTCTGGCGAGCTTTACCTTTAGTCTGGCACATGTGGCCTTGCACAATGAGGAGTGATCACGTGAGCACTCGGTCTCACGTGACGCCGTGTAAAACAGCTCCCTCTCCTCGTGCCTCCCCCCCCCCCCCACCCACACACACACACACACTCGGAAATAGTATACCTGACGTGGGAGGCCAAAGTTATACGTGGTTACAGGTGCCCCCAAGGCAAGGGGAATAATTTGCCCACCTACAGAATAAAAGTTGCGTCCTTTTGCTTACTACTACAGTCTACACTGGCAGAAGCAAATTTGTTTTGTGTATGATTCACTCAGTGTAAGTTAAAGCTGCATGGGCCATGGTACCATCAAACATCAAATTTTCAAAATGAAAACAATTATCTACATTTGATTCTGCATATCTAACTTAGATACTGGTGCATGTATTAAACATTTGTCATCACATATAAGGGAATACTTAAACATTTTTTAAATAGAACCTGTTACTACATAACGTCATAAGGGCTATCCTATGGAGTATGGTGCTAGAGTTTTAGCAAGCTTGCCAAAATTAATTTCGCACATTTGCACTTCAAATATCTCAAAAGTTAGCCATTTACAATAAAGGTTACTTCAATCTAATGTAAGGTAGATTATAATAATCAACCTAATAATATCTTTATCTCAGGAATTAACAGAAACTCAAAATCATCGGACTATGGGAGTCTATGCAACTTTAATGCATACAACAAATTTGACTAGGATCTTTGTATGTTTATGTAATCAAATATATGCATGGAGAGAGTAATTGCGGTTGGAAAGTGAAACCTTACGACATATTTTTTAATCGCGCCCCAGACCCCCAAATTCCAAACAAAACACACTTCACATTGACATGCTCCAAAGAAAACACGTTGCTGTTCTGTGTGGGTTTGTGTGTCCTGCATTGCACGCCGGGAGTTCCAGGGGCGGGGGCGGGGAGGCAGCAATATAATAATGTTGGGGATGGGGGAAGGAGGGGAGAGGGAGGTTTCCAGTGACTGGTAAGATACAGGGAGAGTGAGTGCTGTCCCTACTGACAGCTCGGGTGCGTCTTGGACACGTGACGTCACACGGGTCTCAGGGGCAGCGTCTGTAGGAACACTAGGATTAGGATTAGACTTGGCTGTTACACGCCCGATGTGGTTATCTGACACCAGACTGGAGGAATGGGATCTGACATAAAAATACTGCTAGGACTACTAGGAGGGGACGATTCTAACATGATGTATGGATGGCATTATCTAATATGTGTGTGCATAAAGTAGCATGATGATGATGCAATATGAATATGTGCATACAGTAGCATGTTCTACATGCTACTGTATGTACTGTATGCAGTAGACTAGTAGTGTATGCATATATTACAACATGATGCTATAATATATGCATCAACTTGAAACTTGATAAAGTAGCGTGATGATAATGCAATATGTGCATGATAAAGTAGCATGTTGTAATATCAAAAATGTGTCATTATGTGCATAACGTAGCAACTAGCATGTTGCAGGCTACTTGTGATTGTTAACTTTGCATAATCCGATGGTTTTCAGTTTCGGTCAGTGTCCTAACCATGATTACTACATCATTATCTAGGCTGCATGATGCAGTCACCCTATCCAGGGTAAAATCCATGCCCGCTACTAGTCGATATGCCAGGGCTCCTTCAAATCCTTGTCTGAGACTGAGAGGTCTGTGCAGACAATACATATAATTATATCTAGATATATTCAAAATATTGGGAGGTTCACTAAGACTAAGTCAACTGAATCTGATAGCTTTGTACTGATTGTTCTTGTATATACTCCCGTAATGTCTTGTAGAGCGCACATATATCTATATATACACATATACACGTATATAGAATATGTACACCCTCCCCTCCGCCATCTAAAGGTTATGTGTCTATATATTGTAATAGATATACATACATACATACATACATACATACATACATACATACATACATACATACATACATACATACATACATACATACATACATACATACATACATACATTGGGTAGACTCCCACCCACCGATAATCAGTCCTACTTTTCTATTTTGCCTCAATATGAAGGTTGTGGAGGATGTAGTTTCTGTGGTTTGTAAAAACACCAGCTACTGGCAAAGTACCTGTCGGTGCAAGCAGGGTCTCACCACCATGGTCCCGCATTCACCTACTCCTTTGTTGTTTTGCTTTTGGGGAGTTTTCAGTTGCATTGGTGCGCTGAAGGCTGCAAATCTGAAGCACTGTATAGGCACCACTGAAAGCGGTCCCATGTGGTCGGGAGTTGGCTTCTGATGGGTAGTGAGTGGTCAGAGGGTTTGGGGGAATAAGGAAAAACGCAGCCTTAGACTAGAGCCCAGCTACAGTCCTCTGAGATGGCCACGGGTGGTTGGTGTAGTTTTACGCCCCAGTAAGACCCTAGGCTATGTCAGGACATGCATTGACTTGTGACAACGTGCACTCATGGCGGCTTTATATTGCTGCCCCACTGGGAAATCAGACCGTCGACACCATGACCTGGTGTCCCACACAGTCACATTATCCTGACACTGAGCACCCAGTCCCTGTCCTGACCTCATAACACCAAGCAGCAACAGGTACCTATTTTATAAGTCATCGGTTTGACTCGACCAGGATCCAAACTTCAGTCCCTCCAGATTCACCAGTATGCCAGTAAGTCTGGCCAAGGCCAGAGGAAGAAGTGAAGTGAGGATGGAATTAGTTAGGCAGTGGATGATAGTCCTCGGTGTCAGGGTCTGGGTGACCAACAGCGTTGATGATATGTGCTTTCTGGTGGTAGAACCGAGCAAGTGTGTTCCAGGATGACTTGGAAATCCTGGAGAGGATGTCCAGAGCGGCCCTGTTGTCACTGAGTTGGCGGTCATAGTCCTCCATAAAGTCACTGATGGCAGATCTGTCGACGACACCACATGAGGCGAGTATGTGGGCCAGATTGAAGATCTTAGTGCCACAGGGACAGCGGTGGAGGTTGGCGACATCAATCCAACGGCAGTAGCCAGTCCTGAAGTTGTTGATGGTGACTTGGGTAGAAGCAGGAAGGCCGACTGGATGGGGGATGTTAGTTCTGACCAGTGTGTACCAGAGCCAGTTTATTGAGTCCTTGAGGGTGGTGATAGCATCATTGAGGCGGTAGCAGATGTGAGGGTGACCATGGGTCCCATCTCGGAGGTAGGCCGTGGCTCTGTGGATTGTTGATGAAAGGCCTGAGGTGGGTGGTGAGAAGTTGTTTGCCTCAGAGGTGGCAGGGGGGGGGGGGGGGGGAGGCCGGATTCAAGGAGGAGGATCTCAATCCTGGTGGTGCTGGGAACACGGAGGACAAGCCTGGCAGCCTGGTGTTGGATGTTCTCAAGTTTCCGGAACTCATGCAGGAAGCCCCATCCTCACTTCCCCTTCCCCCCCCCCCCCCCCTACACACACAGACACACACTTTGTGCCGCCCACACCCGCCTCATTAACACACAGACACACGCACGCACGCACGCACGCGCCCTGACTTGGTGATTAATGGCCTGCCCCCGCTCACACACACACACCCGGTCCAGTTAACCCCGCCCCCATCTGTCCGAGCACACCCCTCCTCCACCCGCACACCCCGCCTCAGGGTGGTAACCAGACCACCCGCTGTCTGAGAGAAAAAAAACAAGATAAAGCTGGAATATTTGTGCTATTTCATCCTATTTCCGTAATTTTTTATAATCCACGATGTGTTTTGAAAATATTTAAATACTTTTTAAAGATCATTTCAAATTCAAGTAGTTGCTCTGAGAGCCCGACACTCCGTGAGTGTATAGCTAAGCTATCAGGTAGAAAAAGTGTCGGAGTACATGGTTATACTTATAATAGTTATAGACAGATACCATCAAGAGAAACCTGAATCTGAGAGACATTAAGACCGACTCATGGACGCAACTCTCACAGCAGAGAGCTAAATGGAGCACTGCAGTCAAGTAATGAAACCAGTCTTTGTCGCATCGCGACCGTCAGCATGATGATGATGAGTCAGAACAGTCATGTCAATCCCCAATCTAAGAAACTCTATGCACTGCTTCCCATCTTATCATTCATAGCCCAATATTTGTGGCATGTGGATTTGGTTGTTATGTAGTTTAATACATTTTTAAATCTAAAGTGGATGGAGAGAAGACAGTGTCTGCCAGTTTGGTACTGTTGGCATTCTCTTCCAGTTCAGCAACTCTACACCAATGTCGATAAAACACTGCTCGCTGGAACCAGGACCTCCACAGCAGGAAACCAAGCCGCTGGCACCATGACCCAAAATCTCACTCAGTCACATTATGGTTATCCTGACACTGAGCTAACCAGTCCTTCCCCTATTCTTTTAATGGCGAGCGCTCGGGTGGGAAGCAACAAGTATCAATTTTATAAGTGATTGGTTTGACTTGATCGGGAACCAAACTCCCGGGGCTGTATGCACGAATCGGGGTTAGGCTTAGCCGGAGTTAAGGCACTATCCGCGGTTAGCTACCTCAGGGTAGCGGGGGGTTGGAGAAATGTGTGGATCGGTATGCACCAATGTTTTAGCTGCCGCGGATAGCTAACTGTGAGTTTATTTATAGATTTGGGAATTCCCTCCAGTCGACGATATGAATAACGCTGCCAATGCTGCGGGAGCGTTAATAACAGTTCGAATTTAGGGTTAATTTGATCAAATTTCACTTATTGCGTATGTAATTCTGTTAAATATGATCGCATTCAATAGATTTGGGCATAAAACATTGCCGCTGGCGTTATGCCAGTATGGATATCGATGTCGCGGCGGCGGCGATTTGTTTACTTTACATTTGTCGATTTGACACTACTGATATCGCCGCCAATGCGGCGGTAGCCTTAATAACGTTTCGAATTTAGGGTTAAATTGATAAAATTTCACTTATTGCGTATGTAATTCTGTTAAATATGATCGCATTGAAGAGATTGACATCCATACAAGCACACTAACCGCCCCGGCTAGCAGTTAAACCCGATTTGAAACTGGGGTAGCTTAGCCTAGGCTATGGTCCACGGTTAGCGCTGGCACCGATTGATGCATACAGATTTTCCACCGTTAGTCATGTGGAGCTAGCCTAGCCGCGGTTAAGGCCCTAACTCCGATTGGTGCATATGGCCCCAGATCTTTCGCTCGCGCTCTACCGATTAGGCCATCGCACCCGGTCTGTTCCCAGTGGACAATTATTACTAATGGCTAGCGATGATAATTGAAGTGAAGACATGCAAGGTGACTTTCGGTATGCAGACTGAATTTGGAGATCTTACAAAAGCACTTTGCAAGGCTAAGATTATATATAGAAGTTAGGAATTTTAAATAGGTTGAATGACATGGACAAGATACCGGATATTAAACATGCATTAATAATGACTTTGTACCTACTGAAACAGATCGAATTACTCTAACGGCGTCCTCTGGCGGAAATGACTGGCAGCATTAATGCAGCGGATATCTGACAGGTGGCGCTGTGGGCGGTTGATTTGTGTGTTGTTGTTTTACGTCCTAGCAACATTTAAGGTCATATCAGGACGGGTACCAACTTGTGACAAATTTATAGTGCTGCCCCACCGGGACGCCAGCACTGTGACCTGCTATCCCACTCAGTCACATTATCCTGACAGAGCCAACCAGTCCTTGCCCTATCGTAATAATGCCGAGCGCCTCGCTAGGAAGCAACAAGTATCAATTTTTAAGTCATTGGTTTGACTCGAACATACATACAAGGTTCGAACCCACGATCCCATGGTCTACCAACACGGGAGATGGACGCTTTAACTCATTCAGCCATCCCGTCTGGTTTGTGGATGGTTGAAACATTGGTCTGGTTAACTCTCTTTTTGTTGTTATTATATTCGTCGATTAAAGCCGCATATACATAGTCCGATGAAGCAACTAATTTCTTAAGCATAACCACTCACATAGGTTTTACCCTATATATCTACCTTCAACACTGGCACACTTATTAAGCATTTGTTGCCACATAGAAGGGCATCCTGAGTCAATTTAATATAACCTGTTAGTACATAACTCTATGGCGTCCTTGCCAAAATTAATTTGACATATTATCACTTCATATGTATGCAAATTTAGCCATGTAAACTAAAAGTTACTTCGACCTAATGTAATGTAGGATATAATGATCAATTTTGAATTTACCCTTTTGTTTGTTTGTTGTTGCTTTACGTCCTATCAATATCAGGAAGGTTACTGACTTTGACAGTGCATACTCGTGCCAAATTTATAGTGCTGTCCCACTGGGAAATCAGGCCACTAGCACCATAACCCGATATCCCACTCGGTCAAATTATCCTGACACTGGGCAATCCTGTCATTGACCTATCCTAGTAATGCCAAGCACCAACCTAGGAAGTGACATGTATCAATTTTTAGAAATTCATAAGTATTAAATTGATTTATGCTTTTACATTATATGTAAAGGCGATGGTTGAATAAAAAAACAAACTATTCTCGCCGTGAATATGGCCTATGCTGCAGACACGGCGTAAAGAAACCACCAATTAATCAATCAATCGATCAATTTTTAGTTCATTGGTTACAGGATTCCAACCTGTTGATTCGAATCCCACAATCTACCAAATCGGGAGACGGATGCTCAACTCATTCGGCCATCCCGTCTGGTACTTGTATGTTAGGAGCTGTGTTCAGATGTGTTAAGATAACAATCCCCCGTGGTGAGATAGTGTGAGCAGCATGCTATCTATGAGCATTGTACGGTGACGAGTTGCTCTTTTTGTTATGCCTGAATGAACTATTTCAGCGGGGCATGCGCGCTCAGCTGAAACGCGGGTTGCGGGTCAACTGTGGCAGTGAATATTAAATCTGTATAGAGTTATTATTTAATGCGATGACTATTGAACTCCCCCATACTTAAATGATAGCAACATTAAAGCAGCATAGTCCGATGAAGCATCATTTTCAAAACTAAAACAATTATCTAGAATTGATTTGATATATCAGACCTAGATATTTGATGCATTTATTACGCATTTGTTACGCATTTCTTGCCACATAGAAGGGAATACTGAGGTAATTTAATGAAAGCAGTTTATGCTAAATCTTGTCTTTTCTAAATGTAAATGGTGCGTCTTGCTTCACGCTAATGTACTTATTAAAGCTGCATGGTCCGATGAAGCATCAAGTTTTGAAAATCAAAACAATTATCTACATTTGATTCTACATATCTAACTTAGATACTTACGCACTTATTAAGTATTTATTGCCACATAGAAGGGAACACTGAGCCAATTTAATAGAACCTGTTACTGCGGAAGCCTATGGTAACTGAGTTTTGGCGTGTTTGCCAAAATTATTTTCACATGTTTGAATTTCAAATATCTCAAAAGGTAGCCATTTCAATTAAAGATTACTTCAAACTAAAGTAAGGTAGATAATGTTCAATTTAATATACTTATCTCAGAAAAATGTCAGAAACTCAAAACCATGGGACTATGCAACTATAAGTTGGCACTGAATGGGAGACCGTGTCATTCTACGTTATATTTGGTGTTTCTATTCTGTTTCATTATATTTGGTGTTTCTATTCTGTTTTCGTTATATTTGGTGTTTCTATTCTGTTTTCGTTATATTTGGTGTTTCTATTCTGTTTTCCTGTAGTTTTTGCGAAGGCTTCTGTGGTTGTGGGTGCCATCCAATGCATTAGCTATGATTGGTTGTTTAAGCTTTTTCTTCCTGCCAACATCTTAGGTCCTATCAGGATGGGTACGAATTGTGACAGTACATACTCGTGGCGACTTTATAGTGCTGCCCCACTGATAAATCAGGCCTCCAGCACCAGGACTCGATATCCCACTGTCATATTATCCTGACACTGAATGCACCATTCCATGTCCTATCCTATTAATGCCTAGCGGCAAGCTAGGAAGTGACTTAAGAATTAATCTTGTACATCATTGTGTAGAGTCTGATGCTCGGATGTGTGGCTGTGTATGTAGGCTATGAGGAAAACAATACAGACATAGAGAAAGGAAGAGAGTAAAGTGTAAGAGACAGTCCAGCCCTCTGGTTTATTGTTATATAGTTACATGGGTTCTTGGTAGACCATCATACCACCTCCTTCTACCAATGGGAATCGAGAATTCCTGGCCTCACCAATAGGAATCCAGCATCCATGGTCTCTATGGATACCAGTGGTCTGCCCACCACCACAAGCTGTATCACGTACATCGATCAGTAATAGAACATTTGCATTCCCCCCTTGCCGAATATTGGAATATTTTACTATTGGTTTAAATTCGACCAAAGATTGAACTCCGGATCTCCCTGCAGTGTACCGTTTCTTCCACCACGCCTGGTCATTAGTTATGAAGTTCTACCAACAATACAGGTTCTTGCCACTGCCAGTAGAGGGCGGGTTGGTGGCCTGCTGTTTAGTGCTCAGGGCTTTTGTTCTGGATCATTGTGGCAAGCAAGCAGTATATGAGAAGGCATGTTTCTAGCAGTATGTAAAGTCCACGGCTGGAATCTGTGGTTGTGTAGACAGGCTATAATGAAATCAATACAGGCAAGAAGAGAAAGGAAGAGATCCAAGCCCACTGGTTTATTATTATATAGTGGTACATGGATCTGGTATGGCATGTCACCTGTCCGTATTCTCCAATGAGAATCAAGCATCTACAACTCCACCAATAAACATCAGGCATTCCTGTGTCACCATGGCTACAGTGATCTGCCAACCACCACCATGCGGTGTGGCTCCCTTGGCCACCACCTGCCTGAGCTGAGTGTATGGTGATATGTTATTAATTGGGGGGGGGGGGGAGTGGGTAGAGCTCCAAGTGCCCCTTGCACACTATCTCCTAGTGCCCTTTCACACTAGCTAACTAACACACAATGACTATTGACCATGAGTAAAGGATCACCAGCAACTACATAAACAATTATGCACCTGGCACTATATACCTTTTTCCTTAATAGACCATTTACATTTCCCACATTATCGGAATATTTTACAAGTAGTTGCGCTAAAAGCACAATCTTCTCTGGTGTCTTGCAGAAGGACAAACTCTAAATAACCAAAATAAAACGCACCGGTTGTCATAGTAAAGCCAAGCTGCAAAGATGACTACGAACTGTCTTGATTTTAAAGTTGCCTAGTCCGATGGTTTTGAATTTCAGTATTCTTTCTGAGATAAATATATTAGATCGATCACTAGTATCTACTTTACATTAGTTCAAAGTTACTTTTATTTTAACTTTTCAGATATTTTGAGTGTAAACATGGAAAATTATTTTTGGCAACCTTGCCAAATCTCTGACACCATAGACTTCTGCAGTAACAGGTTCTGTTAAATTGACTCAATATTGCATTCAATGCAGAAACAAATGCTTAATAAGTGCATCAGTATCTAAGTTAGATATATAAAATCAAATCTAGATAATTGGTTTGATTTTGAAAATTTGATAATTCATCGGACTAGGCAGCTTTAAACGCTATTGTTCTAGGGATGTTATTTTACCTAGGCAAAAGCAATCCATTATAAAGACTCATTCGGTTGTTACCATGACAACTGCTGTAGTCTTAGCTGGAAACCTGCAAATAATCGGTAGCGTGATTGTCTGTTAATAGAAAGGTGTTAATAGCAGGTTAAATATAGAAGATAACACATCATATATATCACATTGATGACAGATGTCATATATGACGTCTGTGACATGGGTTGACTCGACATGTATGACATAGCACACATGGCTTACATGACTTTTTGTACTGTTGTGACATGTGATATGTAGGATGTAAAATCTACATATACATGTACAACACTTACAACAACACCTACAACATATGCAACATACAGCCAATCGTCTGTAATCTGGAGCACTTTGTTTTGAGCACCCAATGTCAGATCACTAAGATTGCTGATTTTAGATGATGACATGAATGGTGGAAATCTGTTCCTTGAATATTTTTTTTTCAGATAGCAATATTTCAGGATTAAACTGGGTCAGACTAATACCAGCTGACTGTACAGAGCACATTCAAGGTTATATTATGTGTCTTGTCGTAAGATGATCGGTGTAGTGATTTAATGATGATGCACACACAGGATATAATGTTTGTTATCAGGATGTTATCATCATCATGCTGTTGGTTGCGATGCGACAAAGAGTGCTTTCATTACTTGACTGTCGCTCTCCATTTAGCTCTCTGCTGTGAGAGTGATGTCCATGAGTCGGTCTTAATGTCTGTCAGCTTCAGGTTCCATTTCCTGAAGGCTGCCTGCAAAAGTGTTGAAGTGCTGCTGGGTTTTGCAAGTTACCAGTGGCACTCTCTCGGGATGTAACACTTGGCAAATCAGAGATGGCAAATGTTACAGAACCTGCTGATAGTGATACACATGTTTTCTCTCCAGGTTGTCTTTACCCTATTCTTCTTGTGTGTTTTTTTCAGGTGAGTTACCTCTTACCCTGCTGCTCTCGTCACGCCGGAGTCAGGTGGTACTAGTAGGTCAGTCGGGAGCGGGTCCCTGAGTTGTGACGGTCAATGGTGCTCAAGTTAATAACAGGGATTGAAGTTGCATAGACCGATGCTTTTGAATTTCTGACATTTTCTGAGATAAATACATTATGCTAATCATTATAGTCTACATTAGTTTACTTTAAAGTAAATTATATTTTATATGGCTAACTTTGGAGATATTTGATGTCAAAACATGCTAAATCAATTTTGGCAACCATGCCAAAACTCTGGCACCATAGGCTTCAGTAATAACTGGTTCTATTAAATTGACTTATTACAGCCTTTTATGCAGCAAAACGTGCTTAATAAGTGCACCAGTATCAAAGTTGAATACGTATAATTATGTTTATATAAGTGTTTTGGTTTTGAAAATTTGATGTTTTCATCGCACTCTGCAACTTTGAATACCTGAACGATTCCGTATAGATTTCCTTGATAATAACTGATTAGCGTACACAAAATGCCAAAGAACCAGGATTTAGATGACAGCATTAGGTTAGTCAGAATCCCATTCTCTATAATCAACGTACATGTTTCTAGAACATAAAACCCAAACAACAACGAGTTACGCATGGGTAGTTACAATGTCACACCAGCAAGAGTTGAAACCTCAGTCATTGAACATGTACTGCTGCAGGGGACTACTAAGTCTATTTACCCCAAACCCTGGTGAAATTGTAGTTGATAGTTTTGAGTTTCTTTCATATTTCTCTTTACATGAAAAAAAAGACAGAAACTGAAAACCATTGTACTGTGCATCTTTCACCTTTACAGAACGCTTGTGCCCAGCCGACCATTTCTCCCTTGAACACAGTCACAAACCCAGACGCCGAGAACCCGCTCTGGTAGTGCTATTCCCACTTCCGGTTACCAGCTTCGCACGCCACCTAGCGGGTCCGGGCAGGCGCGGGCTGTGCATGGACTGCCCTAGATAAAAGATTCACCCAGTACTTGTAGTACACGGGTGAAGGACAACGTAGTGAAAATACGGGCGAAAATAGGGTTAGTATGGAATATGAACTAGAAACTGTGGCTCCAGTATACAAAAGGCTACCCATATAGGCAACAGATGTTGGTGCAATGGGATGAGGAATGCAAAAAAGCAGCAAGATGGCGACGCTAACGGAACGCCGGCTATTCACTTTTAAATCGTATTAAACTAGATATTGACATTATACTCACAGGTAGCGGGCTATCTATAAGACTTATGCAAAGAATAATTGTTGCTTCTTAGATTGTGAAATTAACGCTCTCATCGCCCTGAACCGCCGGTTTGCGAGCTCGTTTTCTATAGATAGGGTTGGTATTACACCACGTACTTGCGGAATACCCGGGTGAATGCTTTATCTAGGACTGCCCGTGTTGTGTGTTTAAAGGGTATCCATCACTTCCCCTCAACACACACTCACACACATTGGTACACACACATTGGTACACACACATTGGTACAGTGAGTGGCGGTTACAGTGTGAAGGGGGTGGGTGGTGGTGCCCCCTCTGAGCTGTGGTGGGGAGGCTGGAGTAGTCGATGAGAGACTCCTATGAGAGACTCCTATAGCCCATGGAGGGGTATTCCGGGTTATTATACTGGTATAATTCTTATACAGCATATATATACACACACGTACATAGACGCACACACATACACTCACACACACACATTCACACAGAGACACACACATTCACACACACTCTCTCATACTCACACATGCACTCTCTCACATTCATACACAGAGTTATACACACACTCACACACAGAGACACCCTCACACACACTCTACACACAGAAAGACACACACACAGTCACACACATACACTCACACACATTTACTCACACACACATTCACACGCACTCTCTCACTCACTCACACAGACACACACACACACACAGTCACATACCGCCTCATGTCTGCCCGCCACAACTCAGAACGCCCTGTCGATTGCAGTCTGTGAGCAGCATGGCTATAATTGAAACACTGCCGCCGCCCCTGTTTTTTAACACCATTTTTTGTGTGTTTAAATTAATTCTTTGTTTTTTACGCAGAACCCTTTTTCAGACTGATTAACTCTGCGGACCGTGACATTAGCATCGATCTAGTTTTAGATCAAACTCGGGCATCTCTGTACCCCCAACCCCCAACCCATGCCCCCATCTCTGCCAATTTGGATTTCCACCTCTGTGTATAACTTACAGCGTCATCAAAGGCCAGTTGCTCTCATACCATGTCTATGTGGTGTGGGAGGTTAAAAATCCCTTGGGTCGGTAAAAGTGTAGGCTCAGGCTTTCTATTGACAAATTGTCTAATGGTGAAAACAAGCCTATTCAGGCCTTATCCATGATAGCAGTACTGAAACCTCAACCAACAACCAATCGACCAGGCCATTGGAAACCGCCAGCCATCAGACCTCTCACTATAGAAACACGGTGCAAGTGTTGAAGGCCATTGGTATAAATAGGCGATTATGGTACTGCTACGGAAGCTTAATCGTGTTCCCTGACAGTTATATTATTAGGGTTAACCCCCGCACCACAGCAGGTTGAGAGCATTATGTAAGTCACAGGTGAATCCAATGGTAGTGGGGGGACGGGATCAATACTTTCGATGTCCAACTAGGTCAGCCTAACCCTGGGGCGCTTTTAAGTAAGAACTTATTTCCACGAGCGCATGTATGCATGTGGCTTATTAAATCATATTGGTGTAAATAAGACATTTACAGACGTTCCTGTAACTCAGGTGTTTTTTTGTGTATATGCATGAGCCAGTGGAAAGATGTGGAAATAATATTGGTGCAAATAAATCATCAGTTACAGAAGCTTTTTTTTTACCTACACGGGCCTATGAATACACCTTGCTGGATATAACTAAATATTAGTGGTGTGAATAAGTCTGTTAGAGGGGCTGCTGTAAGTCAATCATTTCATGCAATGCATGAGCTCGTGTAAATACCCAGCATGATATTATTTAATAATATTGGTGTAAATCAAATTTACCTCAAACTAAAATGAAGTTGATGTTAATTTTTTTTCAATTAAAAAAAAAAGTGCTTCTTTTAAAGCTGCACAGTCCGATGAAATATCAAATTGTCAAAACCAAACCAATTATCTAGGTTTGATTTTACATATCTAACTTAGATATTGATCAACCAGATGGGATGGCCGAATGAGTTAGAGCACCTGTGTCCCGTGCTGGTAGATCGTGGGGTCGTGGGTTCGAACCCTGGTCGTGTCAAACCAATGACTTAAACATTGATACTTGTCGCTTCCTAGCCTGGTGCTCGGCATTATTAGGATAGGGCAAGGACTGGCTTGGCTCACTGTCAGGATAATGTGGCTGAGTGGGATACCAGGTCATGGTGAGGGCGGCCTGGTTTCCCAGTGGGACAGCACTATAAAGTTGCCATGAGTGCACACTGTCACAAGTTGGTACCCATCCTGATATGACCTTAGATGTTGCTAGGATGTAAAACAACAACAAACAACAACAAAAACAAATAGATATTGATCCACTTATCAAGCAATTGTTTCTGCGTAGAAAGGAATTTAACAGAACCTGTTACTACAGAAGTCTATGGTGTAACAGTTTTGGCAAGCTTGCCAAAATTAATTTCTCATGTTTGCACTCAAAATATATCAAAGGTTTACCATTTAAAATTTAAATAACTTTGAACTAATGTAAAGTAGATACTAGTGATCGATCTAATATATTTATCTCAGATATTCAAAACTATCGGACTATGCAACTTTAATGATGCCTCTACTAGAGCAAATTGATTTTTATCATCGGCTATTGGGCGTCAAACATTTGGTCATTCTGACAAATTTCTTTACCTGCTGCCCGGATTTTATATCTTGACAGAAAGTCAAAAACCGTCGAACAGGCTAGGTTTGAATGTGCAAATACAAGGTGATGCCTTGTATTGACAGTGGTATTCAGTAGATATCACATCCTCTTCCTCAAGCTGACCTATTCGCCGCGGGGTGATGAGGGTGTGTGTGTTTGGGAAGGGGGGTGGGGAGCCGCTACAACACGTGGCTAGGGGAAGTGGGGAGTGTGATGATGATTCACACCCCGGGACACTGAGTGGGGGATGGACTGAGTCACACTCTGCATCACGTCCCGAAACCAGGACCACGACACCAGTCATGGTCGTCCTCCAAGGCTTTGCCCCTACGAAACCCCACCAACCACCTCGGACCATGGGACTACCACCCTGGGCCTGTATGCAGGAGTCGGTGGTAGCGGCTTTTGGTGTTACAGCCTATTACCGGGTAGCTATCGCCGACGTCTTGAACTGTGTCAAGTGGTATGCAGGAGCACGTAACAGATTTGGGAAATCCCTCTGTGTTTGTAGCCATATATTAGGCTCAAATCTATTAAATGCTATCATATTTAACAGAATTACATATGCAATAAGTGAAATTTGATCAATTTAACCCTAAATTCGAAGCAATATTAACACTGCCACTGCAACGGCGCCGATATTTATATTTTTGAATTGACGAACGTAAAGTAAACAAATCGCCGCCGCATCGACATCGCTTTCCATACTGGCCGCGGCGGCGGTTGCTTGCATTCGTCGATTCGACAATATTAATATCACCGCCAATGCGGCGGAAGCGTTAATAACGGTTCGAATTTAGGGTTAAATTGATCAAAGTTCACTAATTGCATATCTAATTCTGTTAAATATGACAGCATTGAATAGATTTGGGCCTAATGAACTCGCTATACCTCCTATCTATCAGGGGTAGGGTACCACCGTTTAAGGTTTTGGTGTTAGGCCTATCACCCACTCGTGCATACCAGTTTTCGCCGGTACCCGGGAAATTCCCGCCTACCACCGTTTTGGCTCGCTACCACCGAATACCACCGACACCTGCATATGGGCCCTGGGCCTATATGCAGGAGTCTTTGGTAGCGGGTTTTGGTGTGACAGCCTATTTCCGGGTAGCTATCGCCGACGTCGGGAACTGTGTCAAGTGCTAAGCAGGAGCGCGTAACACTTTGATTATAGCTACACGTGAAGTTATTTATAGATTTGGGAAATCCCTCTTCATCTGTACCCGTCTCTGTCTGTGTCTCTGTGTGTGTGTGACTCTGTGTCTCTGTGTGTGTCTCTATGTGTGTGTCTGTGTCTCTGACAAAGAGACACACACAGGCACATATACACACAGAGACACACATACACAGAGACACACACAGAGACACACACACACAGACACACAACCAGAGACACACACACATATACACAGATACACACACAGAGACACACACTTAGACACAGAGACACAACACAGAGACACACACACATACACACACAGACACCCACAGAGACACACACACACACACACAGACACACACACAGAGACACAGATACACACACAGAGACACACAGAGACACACACATACACAGAGACACAACACAGACACACACACACATACACACACATAGACACAGAGACACAACACAGAGACACACACACAGACACACACAGAGACACCCACACACAGACACACACAGAGACACACACAGAGACACAAACAGAGACACACACACACAGAAAACACACACAGACACACACACACACAGACACAGATACACACAGAGACACACACAGAGACACAGAGACACAACACAGAGACACACACACAGAGACACACACACAGAGACACACACACATACAGACACACACACAGACACATATAGATACACACACAGAGACACACACACATACACAGAGACACATACACAGAGACACACACAGAGATACACACACAGCAACAGATACACACACACACAGATTTGGGCCTAATAAACTCGCTATACCTCCTATCTATCAGAGGTAAGGTACCACCGGTTAAGCCTTTGGTGTTAGGCCTATCACTGACTCGCGCATCCAACTTTTCGCCGCTACCCGGGAAATTCCCGGCTACCACCGTTTCGGCTCACTATCACCGAATACCACCGACTCCTGCATATAGGCCCTGGTGTGTTACAACACAGTTTGCGGGCTTCCCACCACTGGTTCCACTCGCCCTCCTCACCGCAACAATATCAATTATCAACTTCTCCTCGCCTTTCTCCCGTGCTCTCCCTTTCTCTCTGTCTCTGTCTGTCTGTCTGTCTCTGTATGTGTCTCTCTGGCTGTCTCTTGCTGTCTGTCTCTATCGGTCTTTGTCTCTCTCCCTGTCTGTCTGGCTCTGTCTGTCTGTCTGTCTCTACGTTTTCCTTAGCCTCAATTTCTCCCTCGGTCCTTCTCCCCGCTCTCACCCTCTATCCTCCTTTCCCTTCCCTCCTCGCTCACCCTTTCCTGCTCATTCTTCTCCCTGTCCCGCTCTCTGTCTCTCTCCTTCTTCACTCTCCTCCCACTTCTCACTCGGCCTCTCCTTCCCCCGTCCTCTCTCTCCTCTTGCTTAGCCCATACACTACTTCTCTCCGTCTCTCCACGTCTCCCCATCTCTCTCCCCTGTCTCCTCCTCCCCCCCCCCCTCCCTTACCCCTTTTCTCACAACTCTTGTCCCCCCCCCCCCCCCCCATCTCCCCTGTATCCCCCACTCGCCCCCCCCCCCCATCCCGACATCTCTCTCTTCCGCTCTCTTGCTTCCCCTCTCTCGTTATCTCCTCCAGTGCACACAGATCAATACTTGCCGATAACCAATCATTGAGTTTCTTAATCGGGCGAGCACGCCGTCACAACCGCAGAAACTACCCGTTCCACACTGCCTGGAATGTAATCGATAATCACTCCCCGTCCCACAGACCCCCCTCACCCATCATCACCCAGCGGCATCAAAGGATACCGCCCCCCGCTGAGGGCTGCCCACCCAGGGAGCTGTAGCTATATATATATATATATAACCCAGCGCCACTTCGACAAACCATCCTAAATGGGAAATCGGATGTACAATTCATTTGGCACAGTATAATCTTTGAAAAGTATTTAGTTTTAAAGTTATTTGCTTACCCTTTCTCCGTCCTCCCTCTCCATATACATCCCAGATTAGCCATATTCTGATGGTTTCATTGATGTCCCAGTCACTCCCCCTGATGTCCAGTGATGAATCTTCAAAGACTTTACTTACCTAGCCCTGATTTATCCTGCTGGGACTGACACTAGTAACAGGTGCGCGTTCTGTGACTCTCTCACCTTCGCTCTGTATTCCAGTCTGGTGCTACGCATTGATAGGATAAGACATGGACTGGTTAGCACCATATCAGGGTAATGTGACTGTGAGGGATATCGGGTCATGGTGCCTATGACCTGGTCTCTCAGTAAGGCAGCACTGTGAAGTTCCCACGAGTGCGCACTGTTACAAGTTGGTACCCATCCTACTATAAGAATAACTATAAATGTTGTTATGGGGCTGTCACATTACGACGCTTCTCGCCAACGTGCGTCGACGTTTGTCATTTTTTGGCGCAACGTCAGGAAGGTATTCGTTGATGGACGGCGACGGTCGGCGCCGCGCGTCAGTGGATCGCCGGAGTTTTGTGCTTGTGCTTTACAGTGCTTTACAACGCTGCAGGGCAGGGGCATCAAACTCCCTGAGGTATTGCAATACCTGCATAGTGTACAATTATGTGTGTAACAACTAGATGGTTAGAAGTATTACAGTGAAATCACATTTACAATGTGGTTAACCAATTGAATGCATGGGTAGGTACCCCCTTGTGTGGGCCGATATGGGTGGGATAGGGTGACCATATGTGGGTTGGCCGGTGGGTGCATATGGGTGGGCCACTGTGGGTATGTGCAGCTGGGCCAGTGGGCCCATATGTGTGATGTGGTGTGGCTGGGCCACTGTGCAAGTGAGCTCATATGGGTGGGGTATTACTCATGAGTGGGTGGTCCAGTGGGTCCATAAGGGTCCATAAGGGTGGGCCAGTGTCCACATCTTTGGGTGGGAAAGTGCAACCATGTTGGTGGGTCGTTGTTTATGTGGGGGAATACCTGATTACAATTTGAGTGGGCCAATGATAGTGTATGTCCGTACCTGTGTGCAGGTACCGAGGTGGGGATTGGGTGTGAGGTGTGAGGAGAGGTGTTGGCGTGCTGGCGGGGCGATGGTAGCTAGTTGGGCCTGCACAAATTGATATTGGAACCAGTGGCGTATGTTGACAATGCAATCATTACGGAATCTGGCGCTGTGCTCATAAAGCACCGCGGGCCCGCTATGTGGGTTGATGGAGTGTGTTCGGCTTGTCAGTGAAACACAACTGTTAACCAGCAGAGGCCATCCGCTGCCTGCCTTTGCACACGGTGGCCACCAGCGAAGGCTGTCCACTGTCTGTATTTGCATATCTGGGAAATAGTGGAGGCCTACCTGCCTGCCTTTGCACATACTGACCACCAGTGACAGACTTATGTTGCCTGCCTTTGCATATGCCGGTCACCAGTGGCGGCCTTCTGTTGCCTGCCTTTTCACACGCTGGCATGAATCGAGGCCTTCTGTTGGCTGCATTTGCACATGGCAGCCTTCCGCTGCCTGCCTCAGCACATACAGGCCACCATCTATGTCCTTCTGCTGACTGCCGTTGCACACACAAGCCACCAGTAGAAACCTCTTGCTGCCTACTTCAGCACATGAGGTCACCAGTGCCAGCCTCTTGATGCCTGCCTTTGCACCCACGATGCTACCCACGACAGCCCTTTGCTGCCTGCCTTTGCACACACGAGGACACACGCGGCTGCCTTCCTCACCACCCGCTGGTCACCAGTAGTTGGGATTGGCACATTACAGCGACACTTCTGATAATTAACAATGGGGAAACCTTTTTTCAGCAATCCTTTTTGTTTGGGGGAATTGGTCTGTGTATTTAAAGCTGCATAGTCCGACAAATCATACTTTTCAAAATCAAACGACTTATCTAGATAGGACCCCACTGACCTAGCTAGGACGCCACTGACCTAGCTAGGACCCCACTGACCTAGATAGGATCCCACTGACCTAGATAGGATCCCACTGACCTAGATAGGATCCTACTTATCCAACTTCGATAGTGGTCTCTCTGTATGTGTCTCTCTGGCTGTCTCTATTAGGAATTTGTCATGTGATTTCACGTTTAATATCTTAAAAGTTAGCCAATGTCGCTGTAGGTGAAGTAAATTTTACTTGACCTAAATAATCCACTCTTATGCTGTATCAGTTTGTAGTAAATCACTAGTGAGGATTTTTCTTTGTAAGGATACAAACACCAGTACAAACTTTTGTTCCCTTAAGAGGTCGGCCCCAAGGCATGTATCGTGGGCTCTCACATTATAATACCTCACTCTAATCAGGAGAATCGGTCACATGACCACTGGCAGCGAAACGGTGCGTCCAGTAGGAGAACAGCCTTCATGCATATCTGGCTTCGTTAAAGTAAAATAGTAACAAAATAACAAAAATAGACCAAAAATGGCCGGAGTCCCAGAAGGGGAGATTTGAACGGGGTCAGGTGGAATTGATGCAGTTCAATTGGAGGCTTAGATCCATGAGATGCACTTAGCCTTGGCACTGCACCACGTGACCCAGCTACCCGGTGTTGCAGTTTCAGCAGCACACCAATTTTCGAGGGACACATCGATTCTGTGCACTAACCTTATAAATTTAATATAATGTTTTTGGGAAAGATGTTTTCTATATGTGTACCAAGCGATTTGTTTGTAGGTGGTGTGGTTTTAGAGATATTTCACTTATGCTGTATTTTCTGTATGAAGATTGCTCATGACCATTGACAATGCATTGAGTTTGACGGTACGTGCAGTGCCAAACATTAGTTTTATTCAAAATTAATAGAAATCCAGAACCCCCCCCCCCCGTATCAATTTAATATAATCTATTTGGTACACATGTTTTCTATATGTGTACCAAGCCATTTGTTTCTAGGTGGTGTGGTTGTAGAGATGTTTCGCTTCTTCTGTATGAAGATTTGCTCACGGCCATTGACAATGCATTTGAATGGATGTGTCCCTCATAAACTGGTGTGCTGCGGAAACTGCAACACCGGCATGCCATGCCAGTTCCGGTTAGCTCTTCTGCTACTGTTCCTATTACCAGACTGCCAGTAGCTTCTTCAGGGCTTATCATTTACTCTTTTATTGTTATTGTTATAATTATCATTATTATTATTATTAATTCATATTGTTCAAATAAATATTCCCAGAGCGACAACTCTTGTCGTTGGTCAGACTTCTATTATTTTAAATACTAAATTTGTTCTTTTTTTGGTATAAATATTTTATTCCGAGACTGTTAACATCTGTTTCGTTGGTCAGAGTTTGCTATGTCTTGTTCTCTTTTTCAAATATTTTATTCAAAGATTAACAACAATACTATATAGTCAATAGCTGCTTCGTGAGTAAGAGTTTATTATCTTTTGGGGGGGGTCCAAATTTGTTATTCTCAGCTTGACAAAAGTTCCTTCAAATTTCAAGGTTAATAATGTCAGTTTTTAATGTATTTCTTTTGATTAATTTATTAATGTTACGTGGTTTCAATAGTTCGATTCATGGTGCCAGCGGCTCGGCTCCCCAGTCGGGCAGCCCCCATGAGTGCGCACTAACACATTCCGTTACCATGTCTCTTAGGTTACCTTAGATGTTGCTAGGAGGAAAACCTCAGCAAACGACAATGACAAACTGCTGTCAACACGCTGTAACTCTGCTAATTACACTCATTTAAACTGATTCGTTCAGTGCTAAGAAATTCTCGCATTATGCTGATTAGAATCTGTCTCAAGCAGTCTCTGCTGAGGCTGAGTTGAGCAAACTTCAGTAGTTAGTTGTGACGTGAGGTGGGCTGGGCGACCAGTAGCGAACCCCTTCAGATCAGAGTAGAGCCGACGAATGTGCATTTTCAGACCTGTCGAGACACAAGTTGGCCGTCTTCAGGCGATAACCTCACTTTTTGCTAGGATGTAAAACCTCAATCATCCACATATGCGCTCGATGTATGCCACATACAGCAGCTACATACAGTCGTGTATGGATATGATTAAACGTGCACAGACCTATTGTGAAAACAATTATTTCTACTTAAAAAATAGTTAAAGTTGCATAGTCCGATGCTTTTGAGTTTCTGTCACTTTTCTGAGATAAATATATTAAACTGATTGTTATTTATCTACCTTACTTTAGTTTGAAGTAACTTTTATTTTAAATGGCTAACTGTTGAGATATTTGACGGGTAAACATATCAAATTAGTTTTGGCAAGCACGCCAAAACTAACACCATAGCTTTCTGCATTAACAGGTTTGATCAAATTGACTCAGCATGCCCGTCTATGCGGCAATAAATGCTTTAAAAGTTCAACCCTATCTAAGTTAGGTATGTAGAATTAAATCTAAATAACTGTTTAGGTTTTGAAATTTTGATCTTTCATCGGACTATGCAGCTTTAACTAATATGAATTTAGTATTTTGGCCATTTTGCTACATTGTATTCACTACTGCTGAATCAGCAGAGTCTGAAAGCAACACATTTTTATTAAGCCTGTGTTGCTGTATCAAAGGGTATATAATATACTACACCAATTTTATTGAAGTTCTTCCTGCTGAAGCCTGTGGTCTCAGAATGTTGACACGCATGCAAAAAGTAAATACGCATGCATGTTTCAATTCAATTATCTTTACCATTTATACTGCAAGTTATTTCAAAGAAAAGAAAGGTAGATTATAAAGATCACCCTTATATGTTTATATCAGGGTTGCATTTCTTCCGGAAGAAACCTATTTCTACAGCTTTAACTAGGCAGGGTCGATGTGGGACCCCGTAAGTCCACGTGCAGACTCAGTCTCCAGGGACACCCTGCTCTCTGGGGACACCTTGGTCTTTGGGGACACTTTACCTCTCGCCTAAACACCACTGAATTAACTAATGCAGCCATATATGTCTTGTGTACCACACAATATACACCATCTATCTATACATAGATACTGTAGATACTGCGTCGTTGTGTCTGAGCATGCGCGGTGTGCTGCTGGGACGCCAGGCGGGGTTGGGCTAACAATTCAACGGGTCCATTCTGTCTTGCAACGAGACCTCACCACTATGTTTATGGGTTATTTCATTTATGGAAAGGAACATTTTGTTTTGAAGATTTTTCTTTCCTAACAGGAGACCTGCTCCACTGACCATACTCATTGAGTCCAGCCTTAAGAATAACAGTAATTCCTGTCAATGCCCTTAGTGGATGGTGGGTACTGGTGAAAACCCACTGTAAGACCGTTTCCCTCAGAGCATATTGTGTATCAAGAAATGCATAATAAGCACGCCTGTATTTAAGTTTGATATTTTGAATACAATCCAGATATCTTTGGGTTTGAAACTGTATGGCTTTATCAGACAATGCATCATTAAATATTCATGAATGAATTCCATCCGCAGTATTGCGGATTTCTGTGAATTTTCCTTATGTGTAACTTACGCTCTTTCTGAATTTAAAAAAGACTACCAAGTTATGTCTAATCACCAAATTATCACAAAAGGTCGCGGATTTTTTTAAAGCCAATTAACTATCATGTGGCTCTACGTTTTTCTATCACCAGAGGCTATCACCTTGGAGACCTGCTGCGACAGTGTTGAGTCCCCTGCCTTGGGCCTCATTCACACCATATATTGTGACCACCTTGCGAGAAAAAGCCTACAACCTCCTTGCAACCAATGCATGAAAAACAATGGTCGGTGACCGGTCGCAAGCAAGCACTGAGAATCGTCGGCAACCTCTGGGCGACCATTTTGGTAGCAACGTTGTTGGTGTAGCATCTACTACCTCCTTGTGACCAAAATGGTCTTTGAGAGGTCAGCAACTGGTCAGTGACCACTCTGCGGTCACCCATTTTAGGTGGTCGCAAAGTGGTCACAAAGTGGTCACAATTGATCGCAAGCATAATGTGTCTGGGGTATTATTAGATCATAGATGAGGTGGATTTTCACGAAAACATATTTTTTCCATAGGAGTAGCACTGTAAGGGAATCATGGAAATTACCAAAAGTTGAGATTCATACAGCACGGTCAAACGCGAGTTATAATACGGTGTATATGACTATGGGCATTACGGACTGTACTCGCAGAATGTTCTGTCAATGTTGTGATTATATTATCGCACACCCCGTCCTTGATTTCAGGGGGTGTTTTAAAATATTACCATTGTGGTGTTCTCTGTGGCGGAGTGGTTAGAGTGTCTGACTTTTTTTTCTAGGTCAGATTCCTAATCTAAAGGTCGGTGGTTCGATTCCGCGTGCCCCCACCTCTGCCAATTTGGATTTCCACCACTGTGTATAACTTGCAGTGTCATCAAAGGCCAGTTGCTCTCATACCATGTCTATGTGGTGTGGAGTTTTAAAATCCCTTGGGTCGGTAAAAGTGGGCTCGGGCTTTCTATCGACAAACTGTCTAATGGTGAAAACAAGTCTATTCAGACTTATCCATGATAGGCAGTATAAATCTTCAAGAAAAAAAACATTGTGTTTTGGGGTATTTTTAAAAGAAAAGCTCTCTCATCAGTGACTATATAAACTAGATAGACCTTGTTACAGTCGTTGTTTCAGGCCTTAAGCTGAGATTCCTTACACGCGGTATGCGGTCTGCGAATGCGAATGCGAATGCGGCAAAAAATCGAAACGCCTTGAAGTCAATGGGGTGCAACCCTTACACGCGGTATGCGAATGCGAATGCGAATGCGAATGCGAATGCGAATGCGACAACTCGATCGGTCCCTGTAGCGATCGGTCCGGCATACGGCATGCGACACGGGGGTGCGAATAGAAAAGCATCAGTCGCATTTGTCCATTGATATAAGGCTGGAGGAGGCGACTGATAATTACGGACAGCCAGGACAAGGTAGAGCGCGGACCTGTTAGGAAGCAGTCTCCAAGGCTTCTGAGTGGAAACATATGGTAGTGGTGGTGGTTCGGGTTGCTAAAAATGCTACCAGAGCCACAAAAATATGAATACTTATCTATAATTTGGTTATAATAAAGGTAGGAACCCCCACCAGTAGAAATAGCACACATAAAGACAAAATAATGGTTTTGTTGACCGAAAAGGACGGTCCTAACATGGGGTGTGAATAGAAAAGCATCAGTCGCATTTGTCCATTGATATAAGGCTGGAGGAGGCGACTGATAATTACGGACAGCCAGGACAAGGTAGAGCGCGGACCTGTTAGGAAGCAGTCTCCAAGGCTGCTGAGTGGAAACATATGGTAGTGGTGGTGGTTCGGGTTGCTAAAAATGCTACCAGAGCCACAAAAATATGAATACTTATCTATAATTTGGTTATAATAAAGGTAGGAACCCCCACCAGTAGAAATAGCACACATAAAGACAAAATAATGGTTTTGTTGACCGAAAAGGACGGTCCTAACATGGGGTGTGAATAGAAAAGCATCAGTCGCATTTGTCCATTGATATAAGGCTGGAGGAGGCGACTGATAATTACGGACAGCCAGGACAAGGTAGAGTGCGGACCTGTTAGGAAGCAGTCTCCAAGGCTGCTGAGTGGAAACATATGGTAGTGGTGGTGGTTCGGGTTGCTAAAAATGCTACCAGAGCCACAAAAATATGAATACTTATCTATAATTTGGTTATAATAAAGGTAGGAACCCCCAGGAGTAGAAATAGCACACATAAAGACAAAATAATGGTTTTGTTGACCGAAAAGGAGGGTCCTAACATGGCTCAGTTTAGGATGTTAGGACCGTCCCAATCGGGAGACTGACTGTTACCGTGTGTAAGGAATCCTAGCTTAAAGCTAAAAATGCTACCATATGCTCATAAATATGAATACCAATGAATGTACACATGGGTGCACACTTTTATATGCTGCTTACCGCATGCCGCACGCCGCATGCCGTGTGTAAGGAATCTTCCCATTCGCATACCGCATGCCGCTTGCCGCATGCCGCATGCCGCTTACCGTGTGTAAGGAATCCTAGCTTTAAGCTAGGATTCCTTACACGCGGTATGCGGTATGCGAATTCGTATGCGAATGCGGCAAAAAATCGAAAAGCATCTAAGTCAATGGGGGTGATTCCTTACACGCGGTATGCGGCATGCGGCATGCGGCATGCGAATACTGAATCGGTCCATGTACCGATCGGTGCGGCATGCGAATGCGAATGCTGCTGCGTTTGCCATAGAGAACAGTGGTGAGGAAACCTGACACCGTGTGTGGGTGTGTGTGTGGGTGTGGGTGAAAGGACCCATCCCGTAATCACGCCGCACGCCGCATGCCGCATGCCGCATACCGTGTGTAAGGAATCCTAGCTTTACTCTGGTATCTGGCGTATTTAACCGGCCAGGATAGTTGGGTCGACAGGGCCTGATGTCTGTACGGGAGGTCATGGGATTAATCCACATCCGAGTTCAACCGACAAGTTCAAACCAAAGACTTCCACTGGCACTTCTTATTACCTAGCCGGGCACCCAGGATTACTAGCCTAGGACAAAGTCTGGTTGGCTCAATGCCATGATAATATTGCTGAGTGGGATATCAGGCCATGGTGCCGGTGACCTATTCTCCCAGTGGGGCATTACTATAATTTATAAACTATCCACAAGTGCACACCGGTCACAAATCAGTGCCCGTCCGGATATGACCTTAGAAGTTGCCAGTGTGTAAAGGTCCAACAAATGATCACCACTGTGATTTGTTAGTAGACGCGGCCCGAGGCCATTTTGACCGGACGCTGAGCTCGGCTGGCGTTTAATTGACCGATTACCACCAGGGTGCGCCCCGAGCTGCTCACAGAATGCATGCATCGATTGGAGCCTGCCACAAGTAGGGCCGCACTTTACCACGAAATCATCGATAGCTTTTTAACCACAATCCATCCTCAATCACTCTACAAAATGAGGGGGAACCCCCACTAGTTAACGGTGGATAAAGCGTTGATTTTGAGTTAAGCCATTTTTTTTAGATTAATATATTAAATTGGTAGCTATATTCTATTTTGGTTTAGTTTGAAGTAACCTTTCTATTAAATTTGTAACTGTTGGAATATTTTAAGTGAAGACATGCCGAACATATTTTGGTGTACATGTCGAAATGCTGGATCCCATAGCACAGGCTTCAAGAGTGATGGGTTCTATTAAAATGCCTTGTTATTCTCTCTATGCAGCATTAAATATTTAATATGTGCACCTGTATCTATAATTCATCATGTAGAATCAAAGCGTTTTTGTCTTGCCAATATTATGCTTTCATCAGACTGTGCAATTTTCGAGTTAAATAATTCGATAGTTTTGACTTTCTGTCATTATCTTTAGATAAATATAACCGGTTCATTGTAACCTGTTCTACTTTATTGTTGCTAAGTCTGATGATCTTATGTTTCTGAACTTATAATTATAATCTATAGTACTTTACCTTTCATTTTAAATGGCTCATGTTGGGGGTGTTTGAAGTGAAAATATATCAAATTAATGTTGGTAAGTCCATCAAATTTCGGACACCATAAACATCAAATGTAGCTGGTTCTATTGAATTTATATCATATTCCATTCTATGTCCATGCTTAATAGGTGCATCACTCTCGAGTCATTATCTTTAGATAAATATAACCGGTTCATTGTAACCTATTCTACTTTATTGTTGCTAAGTCCGATGATCTTAAGTTTCTGACCTTCTAATTATAATCTATAGTACTTTACCTTTCATTTTAAATGGCTCACGTTGGGGGTGTTTGAAGTGAAAATATATCAAATTAATGTTGCTAAGCGCATCAAATTTCGGACACCATAAACATCAAATGTAGCAGGTTCTATTAAATTTACATCATATTCCATTCTATGCCCATGCTTAATAAGTGCATCACTCTCGAGCTTTCATATGTAGAATCAATTCTAGATAAGTATTTTAGTTTTAGAAATCTGATTCTTTCAGAGGAATATGCAGATTTAATTTGAAGTAAACTTATTTTTAAAGCGTTAACAAGTGACACGAGTCGTTAAATTTTGTTTACGCTTTGAAACGCTGGGCGTTGGCTTGACTTGTTTGCGAGCTAACATCCTATCACCCGAGCACTAAACTGCAACAAATGCTCGATTCCTGCCTCACTATCTAAGTTCTATGTGTAGTATCACATCTAGGTAAATGTTTGGGTTTAGAGAATGTGATGCTGTCATTCTGGCATCCACCTTTAAATTGAATCACGGAATCTGCTTATGATGGAGTTCCCTCTCCGTACAATTGGATATGATCTGTCACCAGTGCGACTGGTTAAGCAGGATATATTTGATAGAAAAATAGGCATTTATTGCTGAACTTGGTCGGTGAATTGTTGGGAACACACCTTTCCTTTTAGTATTTTGCGGGGAGACTATTTCGTGATGCTGTATTGCATTTTTTTAAATTGGAATTTCGTTTGATGAATGATTGTTAAATTGGGAGTCGGACTTTTATGTAGTGAATTCCTCAAGTACATGGATATCGTGGACTTTGATGAACTATTGGTGAACAGTATTGGTATATATTGGGAGGGGGGGGGGGCTTTCTATTGTAAATTATTGGTTAACCAGGCAGGGATTTTGTATCATGAATTATTGATGAAACACCTTGGTATGTATGACAGCTTGCGTATTCTGAATCACTGGTTAAACATTTATATTTATTGGCGAGTTTATATGGAATTATCGCTTGAACATGTTTATATATGACCGACTTTGTATTGGAAATTATTGATTAAACATATTTATGTATTGCGGATTTTATACGGGGAATTTTTCATGAAACATCTTGAAACCTGTTGGGGATTTTGTATTAAGAATTATTGATAAAGGATTTTGATATTTATTGGGATTGTGTAATTTAAATATTACAAAGTGGATGTCACTTTATTGGGGATTTGGGGAATCTGGAAATTATTGATAAAACGTAGCACTGAGCATTTCACTCTCCATACTGTGAACCTTGTAGTTTACCTGTTGTTGGACCATGTGCTTGGAGAGTGAGTGTTATTATCGATTATACAGGGTTATAAGTGGGGATGGTTTGATGTGGAGGGATACCTTCACATAACCAACTACATATAGATGGATATGTATAGCTGGGCATACTTATGACAATCAATAAGCATACATAAATGCTTACATTTTGTGAGTATAGGCTGCCACTACCGAAGCCTTGTTTCCACAATTGTGTCATGCACGTCAAAATTAATATAACATCGTTTCACCTCAAATATATATAGTAAATTAATTCCTTAAATTAAAACTGACTTCAACCTCAACTAGAATATAATCGATTTGATTTGAGTTTTATTTAACCACAAACCTGTAGTACGGTACCTGTATGGCTTTGCCAAGGGGTGATCTTCCAGCCAAGCAGACAATGTTGCACTAAATTAAAATTCATACTAGTGCAAGATACATCGTTAAAACAAATCAGTAATTGGAAACTTTACATAGAATCAGATATGTCCCTGCTACCTGGCCAGGCGCTCAACATTATTAGGATAGGGCAATGATTGGTTGGCTCAGTGTCAGGATAATGTGACTGAGTGGGATATCAGGTCATGGTGCCAGTTGCCTGATTTCCCAGTGGGGCAGCACTATGAAGTCGGCACTGTCACAAGTCGGTACCCATCCTGATATGACCTTAGATGTTGCCATGATGTAAAACTCCAACAACCAACCAACAAATGTATCCTTGTCTACCAGGATGTGGGTTTAGCAGATAACACTGAGTTGGATGGGGAGAAAGAAACCAAAGTAACAAGTGTCAACTCAGACTCCGCTGGATTTGTGGGTGGAAATGACCCACCATTATGTAGCCATGGTGCTCTGGGGTGTGTGTGTGTGTGGGGGGGGGGGGGTAAGTGCTATACGGGGGCGTATATAATGAACCATCATGTCCGACGGCAATAGCCGTCCTGATATGATCTCAGATGTTGGGAGTACTTTTGGTTTAGTTTGTTTGGGTTCTACATCCTGACAGCATCCAAAGTCATTTCAGACCAGACGGGATGGCCAAATGAGTTGAGCGTCTGTCTCCCATTTTGGTAGATCATGGGATTCAAAGTAAACACTGGTCGAGTCAATGTAATGACTTAAAAATTTGATAATTGTCGCTTCCTAGCCAGGCGCTCAGCATTATTAGCATACGGTAAGGATTGGCTTGGCTCACTGTCAGGATAATGTGACTGTGTGGGATATTGTGGTCATGCCGCTGGTGTCCTGGTCTCCCAGGGGGGCAGCACTGTGAAGTCACCATGAGTGTGCACTGTCACAATCAGTATCCATCCTGATGCGAACTTAGATGTTGCTAGGACATAAACAACAATAAACAAACAGAATGTCCCTTTCCGCCGGCTGACTGTCGGGTTGACGTGCACCACGTGACTGACGCCCCCCACGACCGGGACGCCGTCATTAGGGAGAAGCTGCGTTCATTTGTTGCCGGCCACTTTCTTCTGAAGCCCCGCCTATATTTATAGGCATCCGAGTACACTCAATCACGCACATACAAAAAGCCACCATGTCACCAAGTCAACTCTGACCCCACCCACAGCCATCTGACCCTTCTCCCCTCCTACAACCTCTCATTCTCCACTGCCGCCCCCTTAAACCAAAATGAGGTTGGGCCGAACTCACTAAAGCAACCAATTACTAAACCGCTACAAATTATTAGTCAAATGGTGTTTTTATCGTGCAAACAAACAAACAAACACAAAACGCATGATCTAATATACCATTCAAAGTTTGTTAAGACAGAACAAAAGCACTTTAACAAAAAAAAAGTACTAGTATTATGGCCGGTGCACACCTACCGTTTACGACTCGACCCGACCCGCTTAAAACTGAAAACGGGCCGATTCGTTTTTCGAATCGCGAATCGCAATCGTAAACGGCCTCCTTTAGCACTAAAAACTTAGTTTTATGCGCGAATCGCAATCGCTAGGTGTGCGCAGGGGGCGCACACCTAGCGATTTTTGTGCGCGAAACGGGAGGTGTGCGCGCACAAACGGTAGGTGTGTACCGGCCATTAGTGTTAGTAGTAGTGGTAGTAGTGTTGGGAGTAGTGGTAGTAGTGTTAGTTGTAGTGGTGGTCCTAGTGAGAGCGGTGGTACTAGTAGTAATACAACTATTACTAGTACTGATGTTGAAGTGGTAGTAATAATACTGTATTAATAGTGGTATTACTATTAGTATCACTAGTACTTTAGTAGTGATAAGTATAGAAATTAGAATAGCCTCTATGGCGCTGATATTAGAATGTAATGGTGGAATAAAACTGTACACAATGTGTGTGAAGTGTTATTGGACGCGCCCCGGGGGTGCAGTGGCTCAACATGTACCCGTATGTCCTCCAATTATGGTAGTTGGGGGCGCCCCCTGGTGGCGACTCGGGACATGTGTCACGTGGCTGCCGGTGATGTCAGGGTGTGTGTATGGGGGGGGGGAGGGGGAGGTGTCCGGCAACCGACAAGTGCTTACACGGGTCGGAGGCAGTGAAGCGTAGCGACATGACGTGTATGCATCACGCATGACTGGTTCTCCATTACAACGGCTCAACAGCGCGGGGCGTAATTTTGATGGGGTTTTCCGTCCTCATTACACCTGGCCGTTTAGTGGATGCAGCAGCGTCCTCGGACGGTCGGTTCGTGGCGGGTTGTTTTCCAGGAAGCTGATTCGGCAGCTCGAAAACGAGGCTATAGCCCCGGTCACACACAGGCCTTAAGTCACCTCAACTAGTAATATTATGCTTCATCTAAGTCGACTTAGATTGGGCGTGTGACCGCACCACTGCGGCGAATTAGGGCTGAGTCAACTCAACTAGTTTGCCTCAAGTAAACCACTTCGCGAGGTAGATTAGATGAGGTGAACTAGCTTGACTCGGCCTAAGTGGCATGTGTGAATGCACCTGGTTTAGTTGAGGTGGCTTAAGCACAGGGATGGCGATGGCTTCCTAACAGGTAGTTGCTTTCATAGTGGTTAGAACACATATTTGGACTGTCCTACATGTTTGCACTTGCTTGGGGGGGGGGGGGGGTCGTAACCTTAGGATGGTTACCAGCTGCAAAACTGCAGCAATGCAGAAAGGCCCCGATAAATTGGTCCAATCTTTGGTTGAAGATTAATCTTCAGGTGGGACGGTTGTAGAAGCTGGAGATGTCTTTGCAACATTCAAAACGACAAATCGTTGGGGTGGCCCCAGTCCGGCGGTAGCAGAGCACTCGTATCCAGTCGACAGCAGCAAGGGTTCATGAGGAAGGGACGGGTAAAGGTGGGTCCTGCAGTTCCAGCAACACAAACAAAGTGAGAGAAACAATAAGGTAAAGGACCCCACCCAAGCAAAGAACTCCCTTGATCAGGGGGAAAAGTAAGCCCGGGAGAAGGAGAAAAAAAAGGGTAGAGTATAGGAAAGAGAAATGAGGAGAGTTGAGTCAAAGGACCATGTCTATTTGCTCTATGGTGCATAGCCGGCGAGCCAAAGACATGGACAGAGTAAAAGTAGAAATTGAAATGATGGTGGGCTACCCTCCTAGAACTCTTTTCAGACATTATCAAGGAGGAGTAAGGCCAGCAGAGAGGAGATAGAAAGAGGTGTGGACGAAGTGTGGTGGGTCCGGATAGCAAGTGTGTTTGTACCTTCCCATTTCTTCATATATGGAGACTGCTTCCCAACAGGTAGTTGCTTTTGATAGTGGTTGGAGTACATTTTTGGACCGTCCCATCCCTTCGTTAGGTATGTTGTTTGTATACGTGGATGTACGTGTGGCGTGTGAATGTATGTGTGGATACCCATCCTGATATGACCTTAAATGTTGCTAGGACATAAAACAACAACAAACAAACATCGATCTGAGCTAGTTTGACGCATGCGTCTGAATGCAACATACTTTGAAAATTCTGTATGTGTGAACGCGCCGCTAGTTTGACTCATGTAGTTTGCCTCATCTGAGTCAGCCTTAACGCTGTACGTGTGACCACGGCTTATGACATTCAGTGATG
Organism: Branchipolynoe longqiensis; assembly: GCA_030323885.1. NCBI lineage: Eukaryota > Metazoa > Annelida > Polychaeta > Phyllodocida > Polynoidae > Branchipolynoe > Branchipolynoe longqiensis. The sequence continues at coordinate 42,201,554 of CM059196.1, read as the reverse complement.
GGGTAGATTCACCGTGAATATGGCCTATCCTGCCGACACGGCGTAAAGCAACTACCAATCAATCACTCAATCATTCAGTCATTACCGCACAAGACATGGGCAGCCTGCGTTCAATTAGCTACATGATGTGTGCAGTTTTCATCTGTTTCCATACAATACATGCACGATGTCTGTTCTTTTATGTACAAGACATGTAGTATGATGTACAGCTTTCATTCATTTCCATACAATTTACACACAACCTGTGTTCAGTTACCTACACGATATATTCAGTTTTCATCCATTTTCACCGGACTCAGTGGCCTCATCGGGATTTTGGGAGTTTGGGTTCCCGGTCGAGTCAAACCAATGACTTTAAAATTGTCACTTCCCTAGCCTGGCGCTCGGCATTAATAGGACAGGGCAGTCACTGGTTAGCTCAGTGTCAGGATAATGTGACTGAGTGCGATATCAGGCAATGGTGCAGACGGCCTGATTTCCCAGTGGGGCATCACTAAAATGTCGCCATGAGTGTAAACTGTTGCACGTCGGTACCCATCCTGATATGACCTTAGAGGTTCATAGGACGCAAAACAACAACAAACAAATCATAAATGTTCATACAAAGCATGTGTGGTCTTAGATAAAAGATTCCCCCGGTACTTGTAGTACACGGGTGAAGACCAGCCTTATATAAATACAGGCGAAAATAGTGTTAGTATGGAACAAGAAGTAGAATGCCTGGCACCAGTGTCAAATGGTTACTTATATCAGCACAGAGTTGGTGAAATATGAGAGAATGCAAAAAGACAAGATGGCAGCCAGAGAACACCGTCGATTTCACTTTTAAATTGTATTAAAATATGTTTTATTATATTTTCAAACTCAAAAGTAGCGGGTAAACATGAAGACATATACAAAGAATAAATGTTGCTTCTTAAGGCCCTGTCACATTACGGCGTATGGCGGGAGCGTATGGCGGCGTAGCGGCTTACGTCATATACGTCGCCATACGCCGCATACGCTACGCATACGCTACGCATACGCCGCCAGTGCCGCAACACGCCGGCGTATGTGAAGCCTATGATGCATACGCCGCCATACGCTTTCATAAATCCGTCCGTCCAAATTTTTTTGTGCATGCTCAAAAAAACGCGACCTATGAGGGCGTATGGCCCATACTGTCAAAAAATGTCACAGCACGCTCCCATACGCTCCCATACGCTACGCATACGCTACGCATACGCTACGCATACGCTCTTCATACGCTCTTCATACGCTCCTCATACGCTCAAACACACCCGAAAGTGGCACCCGATGGCGTACGTAGGTTTTCAATACGCTCCCGCCATACGCCGTAATGTGACAGCCCCTTAAGATTGTGAAATTAGGCTCTCATAAAGACTCATTTCATTAGCCTGATTTTTCGACCGGTTTTATATAAGGCTGGTCTTCACCCCTGTGCTGGAAGTCCGAGGTGATCTTTTATCTAGCGTGGTCTCTGTTAATTTAGCTACAAGACAAGTTCAGCTTTCACTCATTTCTATGTAATACATTCACAAGCTCCGTTCATTCTGCTACAAGAAGGCTTGCTCTCTTTTTAATTTCCATACACTTCATGTGCTTGCATTCCTTTCCAAACAAGACAGGTGCAGGGCAGGATCTGTTCTTTTTCATCCGAGACATACATAGCTTTAATTAATTCCACTCCAATAGTTTGTTGGTTGTTAGAGTTATATGTCATGGCAACATGTAGGGTGCCGGATGGGTAACGATTTGTGACAGTGCGTACTCATGGTGACTTTTTAGTGCTGCCACTGTCCCCATGACCCCAAATCCCATTCACATTATCCTGATACTGAGCTAACCAGTCCTTGCCCTATCTTAATAATGACGAGCGACAGGCTAGTTTTGTTTGTCATTGGTTTGACTCAACAGGGAATCGAACTCCTGACCTTCCGCATGGGAAACCTGCGCTCTACCGATTTGGCCATCACGCCCGGTCCACTACAATAGTGAAAACTGGTGCAATTTTAGGCAATTTCCATACGAGACCTGTGCAGCATTCAGTGATTTTTGCTAGAACAACAGTGCAGCTTTCATTATGTGTTGACTATCGGTTGCATCAGCTTAACTCTGCATGGCCCCTTTAATTGAAATTAGAAGCATCAACATTCCTTCTGGCTACTCGTGCCAACCATAGACCACAGACAGCCCCAAAGTCACAGTACCCGCCATTTCCCCGAACTGACTCTTGTTAAGTGGCACACAGACACGTGACGCACCGTCACGTGACCTACTACTACTAGCCCAGGGGTGAACATCACTTCTCGGGGACCGACACTGTGCAAGAGTTTGCCAAGTTGCCAGCTCCCTACCTAGATAAAAGATTCACCTGGTACTTGGAGTACACGGGTGAACGACAAAGTAGTCTAAATACGGGCGGAAATAGCTTTAGTATGGAACATGAAGTAGAAACTGTGGTTCCATGATCAAATGGCTTCATATATTGGCACAGATTTGGTGAAATGGGAGAGAATGCAGAAAGACAAGATGGCGGCCAGAGAATACCGTCGATTTCACGTTTAAATTGCATTAAAGTATATGCTTTATTATATTTTCCAACTCAAAAGTAATGGGTAAATATGAAGACATATACAAAGAATAACTGTTGCTTCTTAGATTGTGAAATTAGGCTCTCATTTCATTAACCCACTTTTTCGACCGTTTTTATATAGCGAGTACCAGGTGAATCCTTTATCTACTCCCTACCCTGACTTGTCACTCCAACTGGTTTAGATTATGCCACCATAGACTAGTTGTAATCTACCGGACGCGGTCGCTGAATCGGCGAAGTGCAGGTCCCGTCTTATGGGGCTGTCACACTACGACGCTTCTCACCGGCGACCGGTCGACGTGTGGTGATTTTGGATGAAAATTAGGGAAACGTCGGGAAGCGTTACGTGCGTGTTAGGCGTGCGTCGGTACACGTCGGTACATTATTCTGGACTTTGATGGTCGGCGGACAACGTCAGCGCACGTTATTGGTCACTGAATGTTTTCAACATGTCAACAACAAAAAACGACCGATAGCGCGCGTCAACGCGCGGGTTCCAATATTATGGCGACGTCAGAAGGACATCAACGTCGCTGGAATAACGTTATGGGAACGCTAGGTAGACGCTGCGCGCGCGGGCGGGTCGTCTCCACATGTTGCGCTAAACGGTTGCTTTCTTGTTTTACGTCCTACCAGCATCTAATCTCATATGAGCACGTCACGCCAAACTTTTTTTTTTTTTCCCCTCATGCGTCGACACCCGTTGGCCGCGCGCGAATAACGCGCCGCGCTGACGCCAAACTTTTCCCCCAAACCGCCGAAAAGTTGGACGTTGCGTCGTAGTGTGACAGCCCCATAAGATTGGGAGTACGAATCCCAGCCAAGTCAAATCATGATAATGTGACTGTGATATTGAGTCATGGTGCCACTGGCCCGTCCTCGCAGTGGGGAAGCACTATAAAGTCACATTACTAAGATACGACAAGGACTGGGTAGCACAGTATCAGGATAATTATGGTGACAGTGTGGAAAATCAACTCATGGTAACTACTAATTCTATATCTGAGTATGAACTCGTTATAACTTCATAAGTGGACGACTGTCACAAAGTCGAACTCATGATGATATGACCTCAGATGTTGTGAGAATGTAAAACCCTTCATCAGTCAGTAATGTGCATTTTGGTTGATGCCGTCGTTAAAACTAAATTATTCACGCACATTGTGATGCTTACCTGGAGCTGACTTTGTGCTCCTGTGACCCCCGTAACCTTGCCAAGCCTTAATGGTACACATAGAGGTCATATCCAACGTCACGGGTCCCAGCAGTAACAGCGGAATTTACCTGAGCATCTCTGAAGGAAGCAGACCACCTTCGGACCCATTTTCTTCCTTGTTCTTCGCTTTTCTTCTTTCTGATTTGTTCGCTTATTTCTTCTTCATTGTTCTTTTTCTTCCTCCTATTTCTTTGCTTGTTTGTTTCTTTTCTTCTTTCCTTCTTCCTTTCATATTCGTTTGTCTTTTTTCTTTCCTTTTCTTTCCCTTTTCTTTCCTTTCCTTCTCTTTGTTTTTCTTTTTCTTTCCTTTTCTTTCCGTTTCATTTCTTTCCTTTTCTTTCCTGTTCTTTCCTTTTCTTTCATGTTCTTTCCTTTTCCTTCCTTTCCTTTCCTTTCCTTTTCTTTCCCTTTCTTTCCTTTTCTTTCCGTTTCTTTCCTTTTCTTTCCTTTTCTTTTCTTTCCTTTTCTTTCCGTTTCTTTCCTTTTCTTTCCTTTTCTTTTTTTCCTTGTCTTTCCTTTTCTTTGCTTTTCTTTTTCTTTTCTTTCCCTTTTTTTCCATTTTCTTTTTGTCTTTTCTTTCTTTCTCTTTCTTTCTTTCTCTTTCTTTCTTTCTCTTTCTTTCCTTTCCTTTTCTTTTTCTGCCATTTTCCCTCCTAGGTACTTCCACCCGAACACACTTCCATGCTCTAAACACACCCATACATGTCACCCCACCCCACACACTTCCCCCACATTTCCCCACTATAGACACCCACACAGGTCACGTCATGCCAACACTCACTTTCACACTATCCACACAAACTCCCGCCACCCACCACCACAAAATTCTCGCACACTCTTCCACTGATAGCATTCCCCCCGCGTCTCGCATGTGTTGCTCATGAAATATTGAGACGCTGCTCGTGCTGATGTCGTCGTGACAGCACCACAATGAAGACAGCCTTCCACATCCTGCCCTCGATGAGGCTCCCGGGTATTAACAACTCAACACCCAGTCCCACAATGAAGACACCCTTCCACATGCATATGGATGAGCCTCCTCAGTACTAACAACTCGCCACCTTTCAAAAATGAAATCCTAGATTCCTACCAATATTTAGTATTTTGAAAATGTAATATCCCCCAAATCTCTGTTTGGGTCAGCTGTTCTCAAGAACAACAATTTTGGGCTGGTTTTTTGTAATTGTGTAACCAGATTAAAGTTGCATAATCCGATGAAAATAGAAGATTTTCAAAACATGATCCTACATAACCTAGTTGTATGTTGGTGCACTCGTTAAGCCCCCATGCCTGCCTAGAAGGGAAACTAGGTTAAGTTAATAGAACGGGGCTCCTGCTGTCTAGGATGTCAGTATGCACACCAATTAATTAGCACATTGCACAGAGATTGTCTAAGTAAGCATATATGACACCTAATACGAAAAGCTGTATTATGCTATGCTAGATAAGTAGATTAATCAATGGGCATTAGATAAGTTATGTAATTCTGAGAATAAGTAACATTCTTCACCAAGAGATGCCAAAAGCTCAACCTAGGTAAACCATTAAGGAGTAGACCATCTGTATACAATTGAATTTCCCCCTACTTAAAGTTGCATAGACATAGTCCGATGGTTTTGAATTTCTGTATTTTTTCTGAGATAAATATATTAGATCGATCACTAGTATCTAGTTTACATTAGTTCAAAGTTACTTTTATTTTAAATGGTAAACTTTTGAGATATTGGAAAATTAATTTTGGCAAGCTTGCCAAAACTCTGACACCATAGACTTCTGCAGTAACAGGTTCTGGTAAATTGACTCATTATTGCCTTGTACACAGAAACAAATGCTTAATAAGTGCATCAGTATCTAAGTTAGATATGTAAAATCAAGTCTAGATAATTGCTTTGGTTTTAAAAATTTGATATTTCATCAGACTATGCAGCTTTAAGAAATCTCTTTTCTTTTTTATTATAAAACAAAAACAGAAACATTTTTCACTTCAAATATCTAATCTTTTAATATAAAATTTACTTCAAACCGAAGTAGATAAATATTCAAACCCATGGTGACTGTGAAACGATGAATAAGTATCCCATTAAAACGCCGCAATTGGAAGATGTCCGTCTGTGGGTTCTTGCATCACATTATGTAATAATTGAATTTTGTTTCCAGCTGGCATTTATTTACGGGGTCAGAGTAGGTACAATGGCATAGGGCCTATAATTAAGGATAGAGCTCGAAGAGTTCTCCCACTGCCGGTAGTCTCAACACACCAGGTTGCAGCTTCAGTCCGATTGTGGGTTTGTTTGTTTAACTTCAGTTCAAAAAAGTAAACATCGGCTATTGGGGGTCAGCTTCAGTCAGAAGACACACATTACAAGTGTTCTCTCAGCAACTTGTAATGTGAGCGTCTCCCCTCAAAATGGCGGCAGTAACCGGACCCGGAAAGCCGGCCAGTTGTGAGTACCAGCCGAGTCTGCCCATCGAACCCTCTCCCTTCTATGACTGATCCCTAACGACTTCTATTGTCACGCCAACTCTCCCAGCAGAGGCGCCGGTCTACGCAAGGGCAACATCCAGCCGCGCCTACGTAGCGGTGGGAGAGTGTTCCCATCATTTGTTGACCTCCTAATCCCACACCGGAAGTGGTGGTGGCGTTTCGCTGGTTGCGGTTGGTGGCGACTCTGAGAGCCGTGTGTCGCGGCCGGAAGTGGTCACGGCTGGTCACCGTCGTCACCGTCTGGGCTTTTGGGAGGTCAGCCCTGTGTCTGTGTTTTTAAGTGTGTGTGTGTGTGTGTGTGTATGTGTCTGTGTGTGTGTATGTGTGTCTCGATGTCACACTGGTTGCATACTGTCTACTGCTCTACTGCCTGCCTACAGCTTACTGCCTGCTTACTACTTGCTTACTACTTGCTTATGTGGCTGTCACACTAGGACGACAAGCGGCGACGACAGCCCGGCGGCAGCGACTTCCAGTCTGTCGTTGAGTGTGGTAGGCTGTCGCTCGCCTGTTTGTCGCGTGTTCGTCGCCGCGACACCTCCGCTTGCCCCCCCATTTTCTCCACTGTCACCGGATTGTCGTCGGGTTTTTGGACATGTTGAAAAATGGCGACGACAATCGACGACAGCCGATGTCGGTCTGCTGTCGATACGGTGTCCCTATGGTGTCGCTAAGGTGTCGTCTTGTCGTTAAACTGTCGTCGCTTCTCTCTCCATAGCAGCTGTATGTGTGTCTCGGTGTATGTGTCTCTGTGTGTCTCTGTCTGTATATGTGTGTGTCTGTGTCTATGGGTGTCTATGTGTGTGTCTCTGTGTATATGTGTGTATATGTGTGTGTATATGTGTCTGTGTGTGTGTGTCTCTGTGTGTGTGTCTGTGTCTCTGTGTGTCTGTGTCTCTGTGTGTGTATGTATCTGTGTCTGTGTGTCTGTGTCACAGGCTATGTGTGGGTGTGTCACAGGCTCTGTGTGTGTGTGTCTGTGTCTCTGTGTCTGTGTCTCTGTGTGTGTGTCTCTGTGTCTGTGTATGTGTGTGTGTATGTGTCTCTGTGTGTGTGTATGTGTCTGTGTCTGTGTCTGTGTCTGTGTCTCTGTGTGTGCCTCACTCTCACTCTCAGTCTGACTCTCACTCTCAGTCTGACTCTCAGTCTGACTCTCAATCTCACTCTCACTCTCAGTCTGACTCTCACTCTCAGTCTGACTCTCACTCTCAGTCTGACTCTCACTCTCACTCTAAGTCTGACTCTCACTCTCAGTCTGACTCTCAATCTCAATCTCACTCTCAGTCTGACTCTCACTCTCAGTCTGACTCTCACTCTCAGTCCGACTCTCACTCTCAGAGACACAGAGACACACACAGAGACACACAGAAACACAGATACACACACAGAGACACAGACACACATATAGAGAGACACACAGACAGAGTCACACACACAGATACACACACAGAAACACACAGACACACACACAGACACACACATAGAGACACACACAGAGACACAGAGTCACACACAGAGACACACACAGAGACACACACAGCGACACAGACACACACATAGAGACACACACAGACACAGAGTCACACACATACACACACACAGAAACACAGACACAGACACACACATAGAGAGACACAGAGACAGAGTCACACACACAGAGACACACACAGAGACACACACACACAGAAACACACACAGCCACACACAGCCACAGAGACACATACACACACACAGAGACACACACACAGACACACACAGAGACACAGACACACACAGAGACACAGAGTCACACACACAGACACACACAGACACTGTCGTCCCGTCTGTGGTCCCGATGTCGTCGGGCTGTTGTCCGGTTGTCGTCCGATTGTCGTCCAAATCGGCCCGAAATTGCATATGTCATCGTGATTTCACAAAATCCCAGTCGCCGGGCTGTCGTCATCCCCTTGTCGTCGTAGTGTGACAGCAGCATTACTACTTGCTTACTACTTGCTTACTACTTGCTTACTACTTACTGCCAGCCTACGACTTACTACTTGCCTACTACTTATTACCTGCCTACTACTTACCACATGCCTACGACTTAGTGCGACCAGATGGGATGGCCGGATGAGTTAGAGCATCCGTCTCCTGTGTTGGTAGACCATGGGATCGTGGGTACAAACCCTGGTCGAGTCAAACCAATGACTTAAAAATGGATAAGTGTCATTTCCTAGCCAGGCGCTCGGCATTATTAGGATAGGGCAAGGACTGGGTGGCTCAGATCAGGATAATATTACCATAGATGTTGCTAGGACGTAAAACAACAAAGAAAAACTACTTACTGCCTGCTTACTAGTTACTGCATACCTACTACTTACTACCTGCCTCCCTAATAACTGATTAGTGCTTACTGCCTACTACATGCTTACTAATGCTTACTAATGCTTACTACTTGCTTACTACTTGCTTACTACTTGCTTACTACATGCTTACTGCCTACTGCTCTCAGAGCCATTGTACATATTGGTGCCAGCATATATAATTCACAGACTGAACCAAATGTTGAATTTATAAATACCCTACCCAAATATTGTCCCTCTCACTGTCTCAGGGTCACATGAGCAACCAAAAACAACCTGTTTCTACTTATAAGGCTTTCCGTCAATTACTATATAAATGTTTGTGAAATACAAACGGTGCAGTAGAGATAAACTATCACACAGACATACACACACACTGACACACACACGCACGCACGCACGCACGCACACACACACACACACACACACACATTCAGTTCCCTGTGCCTGACAAACACCGAGCTAGTTCAAGTAGTTGCCCGAGATTCTCCTTCTCCCTCATTTGATTCTCAGATAATTGTCCAGGTTTTCCCTGGTCTTTACTTTAGATCCCAAGCGTACACAATGAAGAAGTTGGTGGAGTTGGTGGTAGGGGGTTGACGAGTGGTGGTCTGGATTGGGGAGAGGTCAGTGGATTGTTGCTAACACCGGTGTGTACTGGAAGTTGTGTGTGCATGTCTGCCCGAGGCGGTATATTTTACCTCGGTATACCGCCTCTGGCTAGCCACAGGCTAGGGAGAAGGAAGCACATCTGGGTCCAGCAATTAGCATAAGTGACTCACAACGGGAGGACGTTTGTGAGTTGCTCCAACAGGATTTATCTACTAAGACTACTTATTCACCACGTAAGTAATGGAAACTTAGTTTAAATGGTTTAGGATGCAGTATAGCATGACATTATGAAAGTTCAGAACTTTCTCAGGTCCCTTTTGTACTTAGTACGTGTTTTTTACTTGAGGATAGAACACTGGGTGCCGCTGGCACGAACGAAACTGATAGTCCTTTGTTCTATCGACACCTGTTTTTGAGACAGGGAGAAATGGTAATCCGAGTTGCTCATTTCCTAAGAAAATTCTCCCGGATCCTAATAGAGGATGTTGTTGGGGATGCTTCTGGGTGTTTTTTATAGACACCCCAGACCGGTTTTAAGGCGAACCTCCGAGTTTCGTAATATTTTCTCCAACTTGCTGGCGTCGTAGCGGCGGGTGGGAGAAGTGTACGGAACAGAGAGAGTGGGCGATCTAAGGATCGACTCCCCCCGTTTGGTTGGTTTCGTTACCATGCACCTATGGCAAACTTTAGCTTCACGCCTGTACTGAAACGTTGTAATACACGTAACTCTGTACCTGTTACCATGGACACTATCTATCTTCAGTTCCCTATATTATAGTATACTCGCTATATTCTATCTAATCTTGATAGATCCATCAGTCTGCTATGGTTTGACACGGATCTGACCATTTCAGAATAAATCTCAGTGTAGGCACGTGCATGGTTTGCCATGAATATAAGCCCTTATTGCCCAGACCCTGTCTCGGATGGAGTCTCGTTCACGTAGAACCCCTACACCCACATCCACATCCACATCCACATCACATCCACACCCACATCCACATCCACATCCACACACACCCATCCCACACACTCACACACACACTCACATCTCTGCAGTTATACAAACCTTTCACAGTAATAACCACGTTGAGGTTGGGGCGCAGATCGCGTGTTTATAATCAGGGAAATGCAGTTGTGTGGGGGGGGGGGGGCTGAGGGAGGGGGCTGAGGGGTGAGGCTGGGGGCTGGTAAGAGGATTGTGTCGGCGGACTGTGGTTAACTTAGCCAAGATCAAAGACTTAATATATAATTGTCTCAACGGATGTGTGTCCCGGGGAATCCCACTAATACTTGTCGGCGGGTCCTTCAATCGATCTCCCCTTCCCCCCGCCCCGCTCCGCCCCGCTCCGCCCCGCTCCGCCCCGCTCCGTCCCGCTACGTCCCGCTCCGCTCCGCCCTGCTCCGCTCCGCCCCGCTCCGCTCCGCCCCGCCCCCCCTCCCTTCCCTTTCCCTCCACTCCACTCCCCTCCCCTCCCCTCCCCCCCCCCCCCTCCCCCTTCCCCCTCCCCTCCCCTCCCCCTCCCCCTCCCCTCCCCTCCGCTCCCCCATCACCACCATCAGGTATTCACCATAACCCACCCATACGGCGACATCCTGCAGTGATCGACAACATTTCAGCATTCATTGTAGAAGGGCGCCTTGTGTACAACATAATGTAATCTCACACTCACACCCAAACCCACACTGCCTCGCGCCCACACTTACACCCACATCCACACCCTCAGACTTACTCTCAGCAACATCCTTACCGTCACTGAGACCCTTTCCCTCACCCTCACCGTCACCGTCACCTTCACATTCACCCTCACCCTCACCCTCACCCTCATCCTCACCCCCACCCTCACCGACCCCCTTACCCTCACTGACGCCCTTCCCTCACTGACACTCTTACCCTCACTGACACCCTTACACTCACTGACACCTCCACCCTCACTGACACCCCCACCCTCACCGACACCATTACACTCAATGACACCCTTACCCTCACTGACACCCTTACCCTCACTGACACCCTTACCCTCACTGACACCCTTACCCTCAATGACACCCTTACCCTCACTGCCACCCTTACCCTCACTGACCCCCTTACCCTCACTGACACCCTTACCCTCACTGACACCCTTACCCTCACTGACACCCGTACCCTCACTGACACCTGTACCCTCACTGACACCATTACCCTCACTGACACCCTTACCCTCACTGACACCCTTATCCTCACCGACACCCTTACCATCGCCGACAAGCTTACCCTCACCGACACCCTTACCATCGCCGACACCCTCACCCCTTACCCTCACCGACACCCTCACCCCCACCTACACTTACCTCCTCAGCCAACCCGGATCTACAAGCAGTCCCTAGACTACTTGACACTTCCGGTACGTGTTTACTGGGTGGTAGGTGGAGGGCTGAGGCGTACAAGTGGGGTATGGGTGTGGGGTATGTGGGGGTGGGGATCTTCGGTTGATGTGGTGGGTGGAAGGGTCAGGAGTACAGTTTACCCTTATTTAATACACTCCCTTTAATACGGCACTCCCGTTAAGCCCCTGTCACACCTCGCCGGATTGAGCAAACGGATAGAGCCGGACACAAATTGTCTAGTCTGGTGTGATTCGGACGTGAAATGTATCAATTATGTAACGGATGGGTAACAGATGGTAACGGATGGTAATGGACGGTAATGGTTGATAACATATCTAATGCTCAACTGACAATTCAGTATACAGAAAGAACTATAACGAATGGCAACAGATGTGTAATGGATATGTAATGGACGGGGAACAGACGGGTAACGGATAATAACCACATACGAGAGGCCAGCGCAATCTGTTACAACTTTTGTGCATGCTCACAACTTGTAACGGATCGGGCCGGATATCAACAGATATCAACAGATATCAGTGGATATCAATGGATATGCAATGGGCACAAATCAGACCTGCCGGATATCAACAGACTTTGTTCAGTTTCTTTCCATTTCCCCAATTCGTCGAGGTGTGACAGAGCCTTTACCGGGGAAAGGCCTCTCCACTGTTCGCGGAGACACCATTTGTAGATGTTATTCAGTTTAATTAATTTGCTTCAACTAAGACAACGCGGTGATTAGTTACATCAGCGAAATCCTCTTGAAAAGGCTCCACTGTTTAAACAAAACCAAAACGCTTCTCTAAATTTAAACCTAAATAGCCACCTTTTATACTGGTGCACTTATGAAGCATTTCGTGCTATATAGAAAGGCATACTAAATCAATTTAATAGAACATGATACTCCTGAAGCCTACGGGGGTCAGAGTTTTGACAAACTTCCCAAAATTAAATTGTCATGCTTACACTTGAAATATCTCCAAAGGTATCCATTTGAAATCCAAGTTACTTCAAGCCAATGTCAGGTCGATTAACACGACCAACCTCATATATTTATCTAAAAAAAAATGATAGAAATTCAAAACCATAGGACGATGACACTTTAAACAAAAGTCTACATTCAGTGATGGCAGGGAGTAAAGTGTGACTGGCATTTTGTTTTTTTGTTTGTTTGTGTTTTTGTCATTCTTAACCAATTTCTGGAAGGTTGAAAGGAAGGGATATGTTGGAAGGGAAGGTGAATGGCAGCAGAGGGAGAGGGAGAGGGAGAGGGAGACCAAGTCTATCAGAACAGCACATCATTGGGACAAGTGGAGAACCATTGCATCCAACCCTCGACTAGAGGACGGAACTATTGATTGAACCAATTTCTCAACTTTGCCTAAATAGTGGATAAATACTGTGTATAGGGACAACTACCTCCACAGGTAATTGCTATTTGAAGCAGTTTTTGCTTGCATTTAGAAGAGGTTGTCATTCTCCCCTGCGCTGGGTAGGAGTGCATCTTCTATCTAGGTTTGAATCTGCCAACAGGACTCTGTTGAATTTTAATCTGAAGAGATGAATTAATACCACAAGACCGCTGCGCTTTACCTTACGGCAATGCTAGGACGTAAAACAACAGACAAACAACAAACAAACCTAACGGCAATGGTTGCAGTAGCTGGCTCTACGGCTGGTGGTAGATACTTTCCTCTGCCGGTACTTCCGGTACTTCCTGTCTCGCCTACTCTTCCATTTTTTTTTTGTACCCAGAATGATTTGGGCGACGGCTGCTTTGGCAGTTAGCCAGCTGAGGTTTTTTGTTTCAACGCTTTGACAAATGCCTTTGCCAGTTTAATTTATTCATTTATTTTCCATGTTGTATTTGGTGTTTATATTTCTAGTTGTTAGTGTATGTTGTTATTGTATATTCAATCATCTAACCAAAATGGCGGCGCACATGGCAGTGCACGGTCGCCGCCATATCTTCCTGATTGTTTGTGTGTGTCAGGCCATTCTCATCTATGAATCGTCTATTGTGCTGTTCAGTTATGCCATGTACACACATAGCGTATAGGATTCGCGCATAGGACTCCCGATCAGCTTAAAACTGCAGTCGGGCCGATTCATTTTTCGAATCTGGAATCGCAATCGTAGTGCTAGTGCACACCTACCGTTTTAGCCCTAAAAATTAGTTTTAGTCGTGAATCGCAATCGGTAGGTGTGCTAGGGGAGTGCACACCTCACGATTTTTGGGTAGTTTTAGGTCGTATACGCTAGGTGGGTGCGGGGAAAACGATCGCATACGCTAGGTGTGTACCGGGCATTAGTATGCTATTTAATAGTCGCATTTCTGTTTGTTTACACATGTGTGTCAATAATTAATATGGTCTATTCCGGAACTGCTGATGCGCCTGCATCAATCCCCGCTAATCACTTGGGTCACGACTGGTCTGATCCTACTTGCGATTGTATAGCTGCGAATTGAACAGAGTTACATACTTAACGTGATGAATTGTCTGATGAAAGCTTCACATTAAAAACAAAACAAAAGTTTAAAAACCATACTTGTGTCGTGGGGGTGATGAAAATGGGAAATATTGCGCCTAGAGCGGGACTCGAACCCACATCTCTTTGCATTCCGGGACAGTGTGCTAACCATTACACCACCTAGGCTCCCTGATATCAACACACTACCCATGCCTTCCTGTCTATGCGGCTCCTTGCCTGAGAGGTCAGTGCAGATCACTACACTCGTCCCCCTGGAATTGTAAGTCTTTTAATGCTTACAATTACATACATACAGGCAATGTAACGCACTTACATACACAGGGTAGGTTCAACAACTATACAGCATGTAGCTTGTACAGGATCATGGTCACGCCACCAGTGTCGTGGGTGTGATGAAAATGGGAAATATTGCGCCTAGAGCGGGACTCAAACCCACATCTCTTTGCATTCCGGGACAGTGTGCTAACCATTACACCACCTAGGCTCCCTGATATCAACACACTACCCATGCCTTCCTGTCTATGCAGCTCCTTGCCTGAGAGGTCAGTGCAGACCACTACGCTTATCTCGATTTGATTCAACACATCCAACTTAGGTACCAATGCAAATTTAAAAGATGAGAATATATTTCTAAATTTGATTTGACATATCCAACTTAGATACCAGTGCTCTTCTCAATCATTTGTTGCTGCATAGAAGGGTATTCTAAGGTAATTTAATAGAACGTCTTATTGCTGATGCATATGGTCCGAGAATTTTGACATAATCTGTTTGACGTCATGTATACCAAGTCAATTTAATAGAACCTATTACAGCTGAATGCTATCGTGTCAGAACTTTGATGTAATGCCAAAAGTAAATTTGCCTGATCTGACTTCAATTATCTCGATTGTCAGTCATTTATGTGATTATAAAGTACTTATGGCAATATTGTTAAGTATCTACTTTTACTGGTATTGTTATTATTTCTACCTGTCACTATCTGGGCCCATATGTATGATCCAATTTTTAACCGGACCTGGGTTAAAGGAGGGTGCCGGGTTAGCTAACCACAGAGTTCCAAATGTGTCACGGGGGATGTATGTGACCAAAACGCGCCAGAGTTAGCTAACGTTTCAGTTATTTATAGATTTGGGAAATCCCTCTGCATTTGTAGCCATATATTAGGCTCAAATATATTAAATGCTATCATATTTAACAGAATTACATATGCAATAAGTGAAATTGTATCAATTTAACCTAAATTCGAAGCATTATTAAGGCTACCACCGCATTGGCGGCGATATTAATATTTATATTTTCGAATCGACGAACGTAAGGTAAACAAATTGCCGCCGCCGCCGCATCGACGTCGCTTTCCATACTGGCGGCAGTGGTGGTTTGTTTACTGTACATTTGTCGATTCGAAAATATAACTATTAATATCGCTACCAATGCGGCAGTAGCCTTAATAACGGTGTGAATTTATGGTTAAATTGATAAAATTTCACTTATTGCGTATGTAATTCTGTTAAATATGATCGCATTCAATAGATTTTGCCATAATCGGTTTCTAACCCCACCTTTAACCCTCCTTTTGCATGGGGTTAGTGCAGGTGACTTTATGCTCGCCGAGTTAGTTTAACCCCGACACATACATACGCACTTTTCGCCGCTAACCCGGGAAATCCGCACGACGGAGGGTTACGACCGCTAACCCGGACACATACATATGGGCCCAGTTCATCCTCTAACCTCGTTTTTAATATGGACTTGCTGTTTGGATTGGTGCCGAGGCCTGCACCTTGTGGTGAGGTCGTACAGCACCTTCCTCCTGCCGCAGGTGCACTTGTTGACTGGTGGCCTTTCGCTTACCTGCCCAATCACACTCACGCCTCCAGAGGCACGCGCATGCGCACTCGCTCATACACACGCGCACGCACTCACTCATACACATGCGCACTCACTCATACACACGCGCGCTCACTCATACACACGCGCGCACACACACGCACTCACACACGTTCACTCACACACTAGTCTCATTCCGAGCACCCAACTGTGTCGTCCATTCTCACTCGGCAAGCAGCTATCGCTCATAATGTAGTCATATGATTCATGCACACCATCCCTGTCTAGTTAATGTCATCACACCTAAGCAGCACCTCCTCACTCAATCACTGTTTAGCCAATCACCATCATGCCTAAACACAATCACCCAGTCAACCACCACAGTGTTAGTCGCCACACTATGAATCACAGCAATGTCAATCACCACCCTATAAATCACAACAATGTCAATCACCACACTGTCAATTACAACAAAATATCAACCACCACATTGTCAAACACCACATTGTCACTTACCGCATTGCCAATCAAAACAATGTCAATCACATCAATGCCAATCACATCAATGTCAATCATAGCAATGTCAATCACATCAATGCCAATCACATCAATGTCAATCATAGCAATGTCAATCATAGCAATGTCAATCATAGCAATGTCAATCATAGCAATGTCAAGCATAGTAATGTCAATTACAACATATCAATACCCACACTGTCAATCACAACACTGCTAATCACCACTTTGTCAATCACCACTAAACACTGCCACCAATGTGAACCCCACTCCTCAACCCCCATCACTTTGCACATATACCACACCCACCGCACCCCCAACCCCCCAACCCCCCGCCGTGCGGTGCTGATGTGCTTGTTTATTTATAGTCGTGTTCGTTGCGGCTCCGTGATCACATCCACGCACTCACCCCCGGCACCTCTCCCCCCCCCCCCCCCCCCCCACACACACAACTCGCCCCACATACATATATACATACGTACATACATGCATACACATACACATACATATGTACACACACGTATACAAACACACACACATACAAACACACACACACAATGCCTACCTCAACCAAACCCCTTACCCCCACCACATGAGCGCCTTCCCGGCAGCCTCTGCGCGGTCCCCTGCTCCGACCTCAACCCGGGTGCGCGTGCGCACTCTGGCTGCCGGAGGAAGCACCGGGCGGACCCTGTCTGCTCTACGGCGTGTGAGTGCGCAGAGGCACACTCCACTAACTCACTCCGCCAGGGTGATTGAAGCGCGCCGGGAGGCGGGTACCAAGCTAACCTGCCAGCCACAGGAGGAGAGGGTGGAAGGAGGAAAATACCACAACTAAGCTACCTGACACAGGAGTCGAGGAGGGAAGGAGGAACCTCCACATCCACGCATTGGATACCTACCTACCCAGATGGGTACCGATAACCATGACAACTGTCATTCACTTGAGGCACTGCCCCTGTTGGCGCTTCCTGGAGGTGGGTAGCTCAGTGTGTGGGTGTGCGCGCGGGTGTGAGCTGTGGGTGGGTGTGTTGGGGGGGGGGGGTACCAAAGGGACTGACTGCTGGTACTGCTGCTGGTGTTATGTTGCTGCTGGTACTAGTGGTGGTAGTACTGCTGGTGCTGGGAGTACTGTGCTGGTAGTATTGTAGATAAAAGATTCACCCCATACTTACAGTACAGGGGTGAACGACAACGTAGTCTAAATACGGGCGAAAATAGCTTTAGTATGGAATGGGAAGTAGTATGCCTGGCACCAGTGTCAAATGGTTACTTATATCAAAACAGAGTTGGTGAAATGGGAGAGAATGCAAAAAGACAAGATGGCGGCCACAGAACACCATCGATTTCACTTTTAAATTGCATTAAAGTATATGTTTTATTATATTTTCCAACTCAAAAGTAGCGGGTAAACATGAAGACATATATACAAAGAATAAATGTTGCTTCTTAGATTGTGAAATTAGTCTCTCATAACGACTCAATTCATTAGCCCGATTTTTCGACCATTTTTATATAAGGCTGGTCTTCAACCCGTGTACTACAAGTACCGGGTGAATCTTTTATCTAGTAGTATTGCTGCTGACAGTAATACTCATACTGCTGCGCTGGTAATACTATTGCTGTGCTGGTGGTATTGCTAGTGCTGATGGTATTGTTAGTGCTGGTAGTTTTGCTAGTGCTGGTAGTATTGCTAGTGCTGGTAGTATTGCTAGTGCTGGTAGTATTGCTAGTGCTGGTAGGATTGCTAGTGCTGGTGGGATTGCTAGTGCTGGTAGGATTTCTAGTGATGGTAGTACTGCTGGTGCTTGTAGTACTCCTGTCCTGGTGTTACTGCTGGTATTGCTGGTGCTGTCGTACTGCTGTTCTGGTAGTATACAGTGTTTATACAGAATCGCATTACCCGCCTATCATCGGATAATCATGTATTTTTCAGATACCGTCTGATGTTTGATAATTTTGCACTATTTTTGGATGAATCTATAGAATTTTGTTTACATTTCTTGTTCAAAACTAAACTTTGATGTCATAAATTCTCTGGAACGCTAATGAAATAAGTTACTTTATTCAGAATATAACATTCTTAATTGTCTGACAGCTTTGTTTTTTTTCATATTTTTAGTACTGAAGATTTTTGTTGCACAAAAGTAGAATATTTATTTCTGCCTTGGTACAAACACTGAGGACTGCTGTGATGGTAAGACTGCTGTGTTATGGTTTTTCTGCTGGTGGTGCTGGTAGTAGTAGTACTGCTGCTGGTAGTATTTCTGCTTCTGGTAGTACTGCTGGTCTTACTGCTGGGGCTGTTGCTGGTGCAGGTGCTGTTGCAGTAACTTGGTCTTCAGGTACGGTGCAGGCAGAGGCAGGTGCCGTGTGTGTGTGTGTGGGGGGGGGGGGGGAGGGGGGGGGAGGTCCACTGACTGGTGCACACGGTGGTAATTTAGAAGAGCGGGGCAGTGCGCCCCACACAGGTGAGGAGCGGAGCAGTGTGCGGGCACTCAGGTAGAACCTGGTCCACTTGTAGCTGATTCTTTTCTTGAAGCTTTATACTGCCTATCATCGACAAGTCTGAATAGACTTGTTTTCACCATTAGACAGTTTGTCGATAGAAAGCCCAAGCCTACAGTTTTACCGACCCAAGGGATTTTTAACCTCCCACACCACATAGACATCAAATGAGAGTAACCGGCCTTTGATGACACTGTAATTTATACACAGAGGTGGAAATCCAACTTGACAGAGTGGGGGGGGGGGGGGGGGGGGGGGGGGCAAGGGGAAATTGAAACACCAACCTTCAGATTAGGAGTCCAACCTAGAAAAAGGTCACACACTCTAACAACTCTGACACATAGTCATCTGGTGCTGGTGCTGGTAGTACTGCTTGTTGCATAATCTGATGGAACCTAATATTTTCTGAACTGAAACATTTACCTACATTTGATTATGTATATCCAAGTTCGATACTGGTGTATGTAGTCAATATTTCTTGCAGCCTAGAAGGAATATTAAATCAATTTAATATAACCTGCCACTGCTGCAACTTGTGCAAGTCATATATCTATATAAAGTGTTCAACATTTCATTTCAGAGTACAAAGTGAAATTATTTGGTGTGTTCTCAATTCAGATGTATCCAAAATCAACCCCTTTATATTATAAGGTACTTAAAAATAAAGGGGACTGGACTATGTATTAAGTTGAGAAAAAAAGAAAGAAGCTGAAAATACAGCAATATCAAGCCACCATGAGTGTGCACTGTCAGAAGTCGGTACCAATCTTGATATGACGTGTCAACACACGGTCTGATAACCAGAGGCCGTAATAAGAAGATCGTCAAACCCAGTACGAACAAGCGAGGTCGTCAAAATGTCCTCACTGAAAGAGCCGGGAACACTTGGAACAGACTACCAGCTGATGTAGTGAAAGCTCTAACCTAATGCCTAGTACACACCTACCGTTTGTGCGCACCCACCTACCGTATACGATCTAAAACTGCCCGTTTCGCGCACAAAAATTGCTAGGTGTGTGCTCCCCGCGCACACCTAGCGATTGCGATTCGCGACTAAAAACTCAGTTTTAGGGCTAAAACGGGCCGATTACGATTGCGATTCGGCCCGTTTTCAGGGTCGAGTCGCGAGTTTTAGTGCGCGAATCGTATACAGTAGGTGTGTACCAGGCATTAAACTCTTTGAAAGGACGCCTCGGTAAGCACTGGGTAAATTACCGCTACAGTCAGCGCTCGCCGCATGAAAACTATAATTTAATATAATGTAAGTGTGTTACCAGGATGTAAAACCCCAACAAGTAAACCTTGCCTTGCACTGGGCATTACATGGGATGGGGAGGGGCTGGTTGGCTGGCTCTGTGTTTGGATGCTCAATGTGACTGAATTGCTTCTTGGTACCACAGTGGTGCGGCACTATGAGGCCATCGTGCTTTCAGGTGCTCGATTTTTCTGCGGATATGGCTGCTCCAGTCATGCGCTGGGAGCGGGGGGGGGGGGGTGCATGCACGAGAACAGCTATATATAGACATGATGTCACCGTAAAAGGACCTCACGATTCGCGTATTGATAGTCCGGTACAGTCACATTGTGATTTTTACTTTTTGGTACATTGGTTGACTAAGCAGACGGAAGTAATCACGGACAATTGGTCTTCCTCATTCTACTGCTCCTTGCCCTATCCTAGTAATGCCAAGCGCCAGGCTAGTTAGCAACATTTATACCTTTTTAAGCCATTGGTTTGACTCAGCCCGGGTTAAAAACTGTGTGTTCAAATCCAGGGGTTCGAATCCCACAACCCACCAAAGCAGGAGGACACTGAATACATTTGTCCATCCTGTGTGGCAAAGCAGACCAGGGGGATCAGACTGTGTTCATCAGCGCAAACTAGTCGAAAGTAACGCTGCAGTTTGGCAGTGCATCTCCACTGCACAGCCAGATATGATTTAGATTCCACACATTGGAGTGTGATGTAGCTTAGGTAGTAGTGTGTCCACCTGCGAAGGTGTAGGTCATCCTATTGATCCTGCTCAGTGGACCCATTTACAATTTGGGCTATTTTCCATTCCAATCAATAGTCCACAACTGGTTCATCAAAGGTTGTGGCGTGTACTATCCTGTCTGTGGGAAAGTGCATATAAAAGACCCTTTGCTGCTTATCAGAAAGAGTAGCCTATATGTTAGAATGCCCCTATGTTTGACGTCCAATAGCCGACATATGAAAATCAATGTACTGTAGAGGCGTCGTTAAATTTTTAAAAGCTACTTTGCTGTATAGAGGTTCACTTGTTGTGTGTTCAATATACTAGGGGGCGGTTCTGGCTTTGTTGTTGATAAATGGCTTACCTGTTACTGCAATGAGCCATATCAAGAATAGCTTCTAACCATTGTAATGGCTGCGTATTTCTAGATGAAAAATTCACCTCCCTAACCCCATCACAAGGGGTGAATAACGCCCATGTTTAAATCCGAGCAAATCAGCTATGGTATGTATCAACTATAAATCAGCTGTGGATGTCGTTGGTCCAGTGTGCACTGTTTATCTCTATTGATGTAGAGTTGATGAACTACGAGAGAAGGCACACATACCAAGATGATGGCCACTAGATGCTATCGACTCAACTTTAAAAAATATTAATTTACATGTTCTGCACTCAAAAAATAGCGGGATGGTATATATTTCAACAATATATTTTGCATAGTAGATTCAAAATTCACATTTTCTATGCGGGCATTTAGCAGCTCAGATGGGCAAAGCTCTTGTTGTTGGTAGGAATTACATATATGTTACATCACTAGTAAATACACTGTTAAAGTATATTATAAAACTAGAGTGTAGTTTAATAACTAGTGTGGTATATTAGTAGAGTATAATATAACGCTGGTGCTTGTGGTTCTTCACTTACCGGTAACTTGGGCATGTAATTACCTTTAACTTTAAGTGACCTTTCGCTGTTGCATAGTTCAATCTGCACATTGTATTGACGGGTTAATGTCATCAGTCTGAGCAATGCCCTTCGAACATGGCCATGATAATTCATGTCTATATATAGCCTATGTAATTGCGCAATTTCCGTTCACAGGAACCATCTCTATGGCAACCATATTGTCGGGTTTAGTGAAGTGAACCGACATTGTCAATTTAGTGAAGTCATCAGTCTGAGCAATGCCCTTCGAACATGGCCATGATAATTCATGTCTATATAGCCTATGTAATTGCGCAATTTCCGTTCACAGGAACCATCTCTATGGCAACCATATTGTCAGTTTAGTGAAGTGAACCGACATTGTCAATTTATTGAAGTGAACCGACATTGTCCATTTAGAATGTATAAAGGTGTATTGAGGTAAACTGACATTGTCAGTTTAGTGAAGTGAATATCTGCATTGTCAGTTTAGTGAAGTGAATCTACATTGACAGTTTAGTGAAGTGAATCTGCATTGTCAGTTTAGTGAACTGACATTGTCAGTTTAGACTGTTTAAAAGTGTATTGAGGTAAACTGACATTGTCAGTTTCGTGAAGTGAATCTACATTGTCTGTTTAGTGAAGTGAATATACATTGTCAGTTTAGACTGTTTAAATGTTTATTGAGGTTAGTGAACTGAACTGATATTGTCAATTAAGTGAAGTCAACTGATAAGTTTAGCAAAGTTAACAACCGTGTAACGAAATGAAGAAGCGTTAGCGTTGGGTTGGGTTGGGTTTCCGTGAAAATCCACAGGATAATATCAGGAATCGTTGAATATTTAGATGGAGTCAATTTTCATACGGCATATTCCAAGCATAGTCTTAGTGTTCTGTATTTGGCCAATCGTTCCAGAATTTAGTGGCCGAGTGTTCTGCTAACACTACCGATTCGGCCATCGTGTCCAGTGCACCAGCCATACACCGGACTTACCTAAATATACAATCAGCATATATCACAGTAGGGTTAAGCTAAGATTCCTTACACGCGGTATGTGGTATGCGAATGCGAATGCGGCAAAAAATGGAAAAGCATCTAAGTCAATGGGGGTGATTCCTTACACATGGTATGCGGCATGTGGCACGCGGCATGCAAATACTGAATCGGTCCATGTAGCGATCGGTGCGGCATGCGAATGCGAATACCCATAGACAACAGTGTTAGAGAAACCTGACACTATGTGTGTGGGTGTGGGTGAAAGGACCCAACCCGTTCGCATACTGCATGCCGCATACCGCATACCGCGTGGAAGGAATCTTACGTTTACCTGAACTAGAGCAGTATATGTCACGTCACTGTTGGGCACACTGGATCTGGTGGCTGAGTGGGTAGGGTGCCCAGCTTCCCATGTGGGATGTTGTGGGGGTCAATCCTCATCTGAGTCAAACATCACTCACAAAATTGACCCTTGGCAGCACTTAGCCTGGAGTTCAGCATTACCGGAATAGGGCAAAGACTGGTTGGCTCAGTGTTCTAATAACGTGACTGAGTGGGATAGTGGATCATGTTGCTGATGGCACAGCTTCCCAGTAGGGCATCACTATACACCCGCCATGAATGAGCGCTGTCACAAGTCAGACATATCCTGATAGGACCTTAAATATTGCTAGGACTTGAAATATAGCCTTAAAACACTCGATGCATTATTTATTTACTGATGCGGTCTGTCTAGTCGCAAATTCAAGTAGTTCTTCTGAGGAACTGAGGCTAGTTCATACGATTCACTCCAGGTGGCAGCATCTTGTACCATAAAAGGGCTCTGGGATCCAGCCTTATTTGTATTCAACGGTAATGTGTGTACGGCTCAGGCTTGATAGACATTTATGAGGTGTGTGGGGATTGGGGGGGGGGCAGTTATGGGTGTGGTGCATTACAATTCTCTCCCCACAGACCACTATGATTTATTGATGATTTATTATATTGATGTATTTGGCTTTTTATCCATAAGCAGCATTTGAGGTCATACCAGGATGGGTACTGAAATGTGACAGTGCATGATGCTGGCAGTTTAATAGTGCTGCCACGGTGAAATAACTGTGGAGACAGTGCCATGAAGTGATATTTAATTCAGTAATATTATCCGGACACTGAACCAGCCAGTCCTTGCCAGATCCTAGTAATCCTGAACACTCGTCAAGATGGCGAAAAGTACCAATTTTGTGTAAGTCACAGTTGGGGATTATCTCCCTCGCCTCCCCTGTAAAAGACCACACGTATCGACACGGCGAGTGCAGATTCACAACTGGTTTATTATTACATCCAAGCCATGCCACTTTGGCTACATGCCGTCATCAAGGTTCGTTAGCTCTCGCACCGGTCCTAAAGACCGTGAGACCGTACCGTCGGATCCGCGAGACGCTACTCGCATATAATACACCCCACACAAAGTAGGCACCCGAGCTGATAAGTCCTCCCAACTTCATTGACCCTTGCCTGGTGTGTTGTGTACCTAGGGTAGAACAAAAGGAATAATTGCCTCAGTGTTGGGATAATGTGACTGAGTGGGGCTATCATGTCATGAAGCACCGCATCCCAATAGAGGAGCACCTTGAAGCCACCATGAATGTTCACTCTCCAATGCTCATATGGCATTAGATGTTGGTAGGGCATAAAACCACGGCATATAAATGATTGAGCCTGATTACTTCTTTTGACCTGGTAGTAAAAAGTTCTGTTGTCGATATTCTGTATGTAGCCATCCTATCAATTGATTGACAGCTCTACTAAGAATGGTGCTGATTGGATAGATATCGTGACCTTACTATATAAAGGTTCTATCTGACAAAAATGGTGCTTTCGAGATATGAGGACTGAAGCTGTGTAACTGCATGATAGCAATGTAGATATAAGTTATTATAACAATATTATTTTTTAATATATCTCAGTGAAAAATACCAGTTGAGAAACATGATAGCCTTTTGTAGATAGAATATTTTTTACATCCATAACACCAATTCGGTCACTTTGTCAGATAGAACCTTTTTATAGTAAGGTCACAATATGTGGTGCTAACATTATCATAGTAAACTCTGTGAGGTTATCTGGAGCCATTGCGAACCAGGTTTTGTAACATAAGGCCCTCATTATGAAATGAACCGACTAATTCATATGCCATGAGCAACTGTGTCTATGTAAATGTAGTCAACCACCTGCACATACAGGCATGATTGATATCTAGGTGGTCTGGCTGTGTCAGTATTCATGACACTCACCCTGACATGGCAGAAGTTTCTGTTTTATTCCCTCCTCAAAGAACTGGTGCCCAGTATGTTTTCGTCATGCACTCACTCTCCTCTAAGACTGGTTCCATGATTATTACCAGGATTATTACCATATTATACCCAGGATATTGGACCGGTTCTCTTACCAGCATGCTATACTGTGGTTCCATGACCACCATGATGTAGTGGTTCCATGACCAGAATCCCTTACTGGTTATGTGACCAGCATGCTGCACTGGTTCCATGACTGGTTCCGTGACCAGGATATTTTACTGGTTCTGTGATGAACATGCTGTGCTGGTTCTATGACCAGTATGTTGTACTCATCCCGCGACCAGGATGCTTCCATTCCCCCCCCCCCCCCCCCCCCCCCCCCCCCCCCCCCGTCATGACCAGCATGTTGCACTGGTTCCGCAACCAGGATGCAATACAAGGCACATCTTGTAGGGTCGGTCAACCTGTCTTGTGTGTAGATATAGCTACACTGCCTGAACACTTCTCCCTCTAAGCATGAAGCTCAATTATTGTAGACAAACCATTCAGAAGACAATTCCAAAATGCCAATATATTGGACTACATTCATAGCTCTCACGAAGGAAGAGTGAGTCCGAGTCTAGCGCTAGTCTTTGGAACAACCCATGCCAGTTCTTCAGACTGAAAACCAATTCCGTCTGTGGTATCTATATACTCTCCATACCTGTCTCTTTTTACTTAAAATTAGATGATCACTTGGCACATTGGGAAAATCAAAGTGACAGAATAAATAATACTCTCCTTTCACTGTAAATAAGGCCTTTGCTGCCAACATGGCAGACAAAAAATCATCAATCGATCGATCAATCAATCAATCATCTAATCACTTGAGGCTACTGACAATATTCGCTTACGAAAACATTCTGCTTTTGTTGACATCCCTTCGCCGCAATTGGGTCGATTAATTAGAAAAGCCACCTGTCACACCAAACAGCGAAGTAGGTCACGACACCGAGTCATTGTGGGATTAGGGTGAGAGAGCTAATTAGGTCAAATTGAAAAGTTCAGTCCCGCTCACTTATCATGTACTGTGAGAATAGACACACGTGACTAATCCAAGCATTGCGAATATTTCTCGTCTCCTCTCGCGAGTCGGTTGTTGTTTTGGTTGTTTTCCTTCGACAGTAGCAGACCGGTTGTCAGAAGTAAAAATAAGCAATTAGCATTCTGAGGACACTGTTCCTGGAAGACAGACTAGACTGACCAGACGGGATGGCCGAATGAGTTGAGCATCCGTCTCTTGTGGGATTCGAACCCATGGTTTTGAACTCTGGTCGAGTCAAACCAATGACATACAAATTTAAATTTTTTACTTCCGGGCCGAATGAGTTGAGTGCCCGTCTCCCTGCTTTCGGATCAGGTGATCCGAACCCATGTGTTTGTGGGTTCGAACCCTGGTCGTGTCAAACCAATGACTTAAAAGTGTATACTTGTCGCTTCCCATCCATAACGCTCGGCAATATTCAGATATTGCAAGGACTGGTTGGCTTAGTGTCAGGATAATGTCACTGAGATGGAAGCACTTCGCAGGGTAGGACAGTAACTTCAGGTCATGGTGCTGATGGCCTGGTGGTCTCCCAGTGGGGCAGCACTATAGAGTTGTCATGAGTGCGCACTGTCACAAGGCGGTCCGTGGTGGTCCGGCGTGATCCGTGGCTGGTCCGGGTTCCGGCCCGGATGTTTTAAAATGTTTAAAACATCCGGGGCTGTCAAAGGCATCCAGGTTCGATCCGGCATGGTAGTAGTAGTAGCAAAACAGCTCCAGACCACCCCTGGACAGCCCGGACCGGCCCCAGTTCACACCCGGACCACCCCCGGACCGCACCGGCCGAGTAGGTGTGACCGCGAGGCAAAAAACGACGAAAATAGCGATTTTATCCGGGACCGTCCGGTCAACTGGTCCGGGGGTGGTCCGGCTCAAAATCCGGGGCTCGTCCGGGTTGGTGTGATTGGGTCTTTAGTCTATGTACATGTAGGGTGATTCGTATGGTGCTTGAAGTTGAAATGAATAAGGTGTCGCGTATGCAGTGTGTAGATGAACAATTTTAGATAGAAGTTGGCAGCTTGGACCAATGAAGGACCACCAACCGGGTGGAAGAGTCCATTCCCAGATGGGGGTGGTGGGTTACGCAGCCCAGTCCCAATTATTAAGGAGCGATAATGTGGTTATCACTATGCATGTGCATATGTGAATGTATAGGTGTATTTGGATACGTGTGATTGGTTGAGCAAAAGTCCAGTAAGAGAGATGTTTGTGAGGAGGTAGCCGCTACTGGAATGGTGGAGGCACCTCACAGGGTAGGACTTAGATAAAGGATTCACCCGGTACTCGCAGTACATGGGTGAAGACCAGCCTTTTATATAAAAACGGTTGAAAAATCGGGCTAAGGAACTGAGTCTTTATGAGAGCCTAATTTCACAATCTAAGAAGCAACATTTATTCTTTGTAAATGTCTTCATGTTTACCCGCTACCTTTGAGTTGAAAAATATAATAAAATATCTAGTTTAATAAGATTTAAAAGTGGAATCGATGGCATTCTAGCGGCACCATCTTGTCTTTTTACATTCTTGCACATTTCACCAACTCTGTGCCTACATATGTAGCCATTTGATCCTGGAACCACAGTTTCTACTTCATGTTCTATACTAAAGTTATTTTCACCCCTATTTACACTACATTGTCGTTCACCCGTGTACTACAAGGGTGAATCTTTTTATCTAGGTAGGACTAGGACACTGTGTCACTGTATATCAATCTCGCAGGGTAGGACTGTAACTTCTTCCCCACTTGCCCAATCGGGCTAGTCTACTTGCCCAAGTGGCAAAACTATTTGCACAAGCCCAATTCAGCCAATTGAAACTGAAATTTGCTACCGCAGATCAGACAAATAATGACTTACCCATTTGGGCAGGTCACCCAAGAACTTCATCTGCCCGACCGAGTAAAATAGGTTCCCCGGGCAACTGGGCAGTCCTTACTGTCCTACCCAGCCCCGGGTTTTGGCCAATGTGGGCCTGACCCGCAAGTGGCGCCAGTTCCGGATAGTGAGGACGCATGGAACTAACCAGGCAGCACTGGCTCATCTGTAATAACATTGGCAATTAAAATATACAACACATTTATTATGGCGATGATTGGGATTCCTGCCGATTAAATATGATTACTTTGATTTATCACTCTGGTCATTTAGTTTTATTACTGTGTGGTATTCTGTGTACTACTACTATCTGATTAGTATTTTGACAGTATTTTGATTATTAATTTGATTTAGTGTTTTCCATTGATTCCTACATTGTTAAAACTGCAGAATCCATTGATGCCATCAAATAGCCGAACCATGGAATTGATAATAAGTAGAACATTGCATTATTTAATACTCGTATAATTAATTATGTATCCTTTATATATGTGTATATTTGAAGAGTTCATGCGCAAAACCATATGAACACCAATCCAAAAATGTAGTTTAGATCAAAGATTTTTTACCTAAAATTAATTTAATTCACAGTAATTCCACTTTTGTTTATATCATCACATGCTTATGGAGCAACAAACAAAAAAGAAGGAATATAACAAAATAAACTTTTTGAAGGTTTGATTCCAATGTTTATCTCCATTTTTCGATTGGTATTTACGCGGTTTTGCGCCTGAACTCTTCATTTGCTTATGTCTGTATGATATTACATCACGGCGTAAAGCTGCATAGTCTGCTGAATGGATGAAATAATTAAAAATCAAACCATTTACCTAGATTTGACCCTGCATGTGGACCGTAGATACATCCCAGGCGCATTCACTAAACATTTATTGCAATTTCTTGCCTCGGTATTACAATAAAAAATTGATTTAAAAAAAAATTAATTGCTAGCATTTCGTTATGCACACCAAATTGAATTTTCAGCTCTCATTTCAAATATCTAGAAAAATACACCCTTCAAATAAAATATGCAATATTTATTATTTTTCTTAAATGGCCGAAATTAAAAATTAAATTAATCAGACTATGCAATTTTAACGAGCAGGCTGATTATCGTCTGAACCCTGTTTCACATCATATATATCGCCAATGTATACAGACCCAACAGAAAGTCCGCTATGATTTTTGTGCTCCGCCTATTTATCACGTAACAGTCCACTCGGCCCGTTCCTCCCGGCCGCCGCCCCCCATCACTAAAAGCACGCCGGCCTACCTACCCGCTCGCCCGGCCTGCCCGCCTACTCGGGCGGCGTGCAGACCTCAGACAGAGTACCGGTACCAGCCAGTAGTAACCCACTGAGCGCCATAGCAGCAGCCACAACCACAGTGGTTGCCCTGGTAACTAACCAGTAACCAGTAGTCACCCCTGTAGGCAACATTATCCCCCCCCCCCCACACACACACACATCCCAGGCATACACCTACTGGAGGAGGAGGGGGTCGCCACGCCCACCACACAAGGACACCTGGATACCTACGGTCCTCTTCCTTTCCCTCCTCCGGGGTGTTAACCCCTGCCTCCCGCCCCGCCCCCCTCTGCCGTGGGCCCGGCCTCCCTCCCTCGTCGTCCGCCGTGCCTCCATCCCTCGCCCGCCCGGGCCCTCTTCCCGGGCGGCCCTGGTTCCTCCAGCACACTGACTAAGCCCCCGTTCCGCCCTTCTCCACCTGCAGGAGAATGGCTCGCCGTCCGACGTACAGAAGAGGCATTCCCGGGTAGTGCTTACCCCCAAGATCGCCATGGACAGTTTCAGGATGTCGATACTCGAGTCAGGAGGTGAGTGTGTGTGGAGACTGCACTTAGTTATAGGGCACACTGCAGGCGTCGCCTCTGTGTATTATGTCTGTGTGTTCTGTCTGTTCTAGCTGTATCATGTGTGTACGTATAACAGTAAGGTAAGTGTCTATTCTTACCGTGTGTTATTATGGATGCGTGGTTATATCAGGGATGAAAAATCTCCGTGATTTTGCTTGTTGATTTTTGTGTGTAGATTAGTTGATTAAGTGGGGGGGGGGGAATTTCAATTGCGGACGATTGGTCTTCCTCATTCCACTGCTCCTTGCCCTATCCTACTAATTCTGAGCATCAGGCTAGATAGCGACAAGTATCAATATTTTTAATCCGTCGGTTTGACTCGGCCAGGGTTCGAACCCACGACCTACCAGAACGGGAGGCGGACGCTCACTTTATTCGGCCGCGGATTTCGGCGATTAAAAAATAATATTTACCTATTATTAGCGCTAAACCAAATTCCAAGGAATCAGGATTTATATATGAGAACAGTTGTGTAGTTCGAATCCCGTTTTTATATGACCCTAGATGTAGCTAGAACGTAAAAGCCAAACAAGAACGAGCTAGACATGGGCGATAATGCAGTCACATCAAGGCTAGTTGAAACCTGAGTTTTGGCATTTTTTATGCGATTCCCTGACAGTGCTAAGTCTATGGAAGAAGATCTGCACTTTCGCGGAAATTCGCCGTCGGCTTAATTTCCGTGTGTTTGTGCTGGAGACCACTTTCATCCCTAATATCTCAATGATCAGATGCGGTGGCTGAATCGGTATAGTCTAGGCAATCCATGTGGATGGTCGGGAGTTTGACTCTATGCAATCTACCTGTCTGCATCTGACCGTGTACTGGTGCAGTAGGAGTGTCACTGTATGCAGTCTACCTATCTGCCTCTGACCGTGTACGGGTGCAGTAGGAATGTCACTGCATGCAATCTACCTGTCTGCATCTGACCATGTATGGGTGCAATATGATTGTCACTGTATGCAATCCACATGTCTGCATCTGACCGTGTATGGGTGCAGTAGGAGTGACACTGTATGCAATCTACCTGTCGGCATCTGACCATGCATGGGTGCAGTAGGAGTGTCACTGTATGCAATCTACCTGTCTGCCTCTGACCGTGTATGATGGCAGTAGGAGTGACACTGTATGCAATCTACCTGTCTGCCACTGACCGTGTACAGGTGCAGTAGGAGTGTCACTGTATTCAATCTACCTGTCTGCATCTGACCGTGTATGATGGCAGTAGGAGTGACACTGTATGCAATCTACATGTCTGCCTCTGACCGTGTATGATGGCAGTAGGAGTGAGACTGTATGTAATCTACATGTCTGCCACTGACCGTGTACGGGTGCAGTAGGAGTGTCACTGTATGCAATCTACCTGTCTGCATCTGAGCGGGTACGGGTGCAGTACGAGTGTCACTGTATGCAATCTACTTGTCTTCATCTGACCCTGTACAGGTGCAGTAGGAGTGACACTGTATGCAATATACCTGTCTTCATCTGACCGTGTATGGGTGCAGTAGGAGTGTCACTGTATGTAATCTACCTGTCTGCATCTGACCATGTACAAGTGCAGTAGGAGTGTCACTGTATGCAATCTACCTGTCTGCATCTGACCATGTATGGGTGCAGTAGGATTGTCACTGTATGCAATCTACCTGTCTGCCTCTGACCGTGTATAGGTGCAGTAGGAGTGTCACTGTATGCAATCTACCTGTCTTCCTCTGACCGTGTATGATGGCAGTAGGAGTGTCACTGTATGCAATCTACCTACGTGCCTCTGTCCGTGTATGTGGGCAGTAGGAGTGTCACTGTATGCAATCTACCTGTCTTCATCTGGCCGGGTACAAGTGCAGTAGGAGTGTCCCTGTATGTATCTACCTGTCTGCCTCTGACCGTGTACGGGTGCAGTAGGAGTGCCAATGTATGCAATCTACCTGTTTGAATCTGACCGTGTACGGGTGCAGTAGGAGTGTCACTGTATGCAATTTACCTGTCTGCATCTGACCGTGCACAAGAGCAGTAGGAGTGTCACTGTATGCAATCTACCTGTCTGCATCTGACTGTCTACGGGTGCAGTAGGAGGGTCACTGTATGCAATCTACCTGTCTGCATCTGACCATGTACAGGTGCAGTAGGAGTGCCACTGTATGGAATCTACCTGTCTGCCTCTGATCGTGTACGGGTGCAGTAGGAGTGTCCCTGTATGCAATCTACCTGTCTGCCTCTGACCGTGTAGGGGTGCACTAGGAGTGACACTTTATGCAATCTACCTGTCTGCATCTGACCGTTTATGAGGGCAGTAGGAGCATCACTGTATGCAATCTACCTGTCTGCATCTGACAGTGTATTGGTGCAGTATGAGTGTCACTGTATGCAATCTAACAGTCTGCCTCTGACCGTGTACAGGTGCACTAGGAGTGTCACTGTATCTGCATCTGACGGTGTCTGCATCTGACGGTGTAGGGGTGCAGTAGGAGTGTCGCTGTATGCAATCTACCTGTCTGCATCTGACCGTGTGCAAGTGCAGTAGGAGTGTAACTATATGCAATCTACCTGTCTGGATCTGGCCGTGTACGGGTGCCGTAGTATTGGCACTGTATGCAATCCACCTGTCTGCATCTAACCTTGAACGGGTGCAGCAGGAGTGTCACTGTATGCAATCTACTTGTCTGCCTCTGACCGTGTACAAGTGCAGTAGGAGGGTCACTGTATGCAATCTACCTGTCTGCATCTGACCGTGTATGGGTACAGTAGGAGTGACACTGTATGCCATCTACCTATATGGGTGCAATACCCATACCGTGTATGGGTTCTTCCTGCAATCTACCTGTCTGCATCTGACCGTGTACGGGTGCAGTAGGAGTGACACTGTATGCAATCTACCTGTCTGCATCTGACTGTGTATGGGTGTAGTTGGAGTGTCACTGTATGCAATCTACCTGTCTGCAACTGACTGTGTATGGGTGTAGTTGGAGTGTCACTGTATGCAATCTACCTGTCTGCCTCTGACCGTGTATGATGGCAGTAGGAGTGTCACTGTATGCAATCTACCTGCCTGCCTCTGACGGTGTATGATGGCAGTAGGAGTGTCACTGTAAGCAATCTACCTGCCTGCCTCTGACCGTGTATGAGGGCAGTAGGAGTGTCCCTGTATGCAATCTACCTGTCTGCATCTGACCATGTATAGGTCCAGTAGGAGTGTCACTATGCAATCTACCTCTCTGCCTCTGCCGGTGTACGGGTGCAGTAGGAGTGTCACTGTATGCAATATACATGTCTCCATCTGACCATGTACAAGTGCAGTAGGCGTGTCACTGTATGCAATCTACCTGTCTGCCTATGCCGGTGTACGGGTGCAGTAGGATTGTCACTGTATGCAATCTACCTGTCTGCATCTGAACATGTACGGGTGCAGTATGAGTGTCACTCTATGCCATCTACCTGTCTGCATATGACCATGTATATGTGCACTAGGAGTGACACTGTATGCAATCTACCTGTCTGCATCTGAATATGTACGGGCGCAGTAGGACTAGGAGTGTCCCTGTATGCAATCTACCTTTCTGCATCTGACCGTGTACGGGTTCAGTAGGAGTGACACTGTATGCAATCTACCTGCTGCATCTGACCGTGTATGGGTGCAGTAGGAGTGTTACTGTATGCAGTCTACCTGTCTGCATCTGACTGTGTACGGGTGCAGGAGGAGTGACACTGTATGCAATCTACCTGTCTGCCTTTGACTGTGTATGGGTGCAGTAGGAGGGTCACTGTATGCAATCTACCTGTCTGCCTCTGACCGTGTATGGGTGCAGTAGGAGTGTCACCATATGCAATCTACCTCTCTGCCTCTGACCATGTATGGGTGCAGTAGGAGTGACACTGTATCCAATCTACCTGTCTGCCTCTGACCGTGTATGGGTGCAGTAGGAGTGACACTGTATGCAATCTACCTGTCTGCATCTGACCATGTATGGGTGTAGTTGGTGTGTCACTGTATGCAATCTACCTGTCTGGCTCTGACTGGGTACGGGTGCAGTAGGAGTGACACTGTATGCAATCTACATATCTGCCTTTGACCGTGTACGGGTGCAGTAGGAGGGTCACTGTAAGCAATCTACCTATCTGCCTCTGGCCGTGTATGGGTGTAGTAGGAGTGACACTGTATGCAATATACCTGTCTCCATCTAACCGTGTACGGGTTCAGTAGGAGTGACACTATATGCCATCTACCTGTCTGCATCTGACTGTGTATGGGTGTAGTTGGTGTATCACTGTATGCAATCTACCTGTCTTCCTCTGACCTTGTATAAGTGCATTAGGAGTGACACTGTATGCAATCTACCTGTCTGCATCTGAATATGTACGGGTGCAGTAGGAGTGTCCCTATATGCAATCTACCTGTCTGCATCTGACCGTGTATGGGTTCAGTAGGAGTGACACTGTATGCAATCTACCTGTCTGCATCTGACCATGTACGGGTTCAGTAGGAGTGTCACTGTATGCAATCTACCTGTCTGCATCTGACCGTGTATGAGTGCATTAGGAGTGACAATGTATGCAATTTACCTGTCTGCCTCTGACCGTGTACTGGTGCAGTAGGAGTGTCACTCTATGCAATCTACCTGTCTGCATCTGACCGTGTATGGGTGCAGTGTCACAGTGTGTGATGTGTCACTATCAGTGTGTACAGTCTGTCTCTGACTGTGTTTGGGTGCAATACCAGTGCCACACTGGATGCAGTCTGCCTGTGTGCCTCTGACAGTGTATGGGTGTAACAGTGTGTACAGTATCACACTGTATGCAGTATGCATGTCTGTCTCTGACAATGTATGGGTGTCACATGTCTACAGTGTCACTGTTTGCAGTCGGCATGTTTGCCTCTTACCGTGTATGGGTGCAGTGTCACACTGTGTACACTGTCAGTGTGTACAGTCTGCCTCTGACAGTGTGTGGGTGCAATACCAGTGTCACAGTGGATGCAGTCTGCCTGTCTGCATCTGACCGTTCCTGGATACAGTGTCACAGTGTGTACACTGTCAGTGTGTACAGTCTGCATCTGACTGTGTACGGGTGCAGTACTAGTGTCACAGTGGATGCAGTCTGGATGTCTGCCTCTGACCATGTATGGGTGTCACATGTCTATGGTTTCACTCTCTGCAGTCTCCCTGTCTGCCTCTTACCCTGTACGGGTGCAATACCACTGTCACACTGGATGCAGACTGCATGTCTGCCTCTTACCGCGTATGAGTGCAGTGTCACAGTGTGTACACTGTCAGTGTGTACAGTCTGCATCTGACCATGTACGGGTGCAGTACCAGTGTCACAGTGGATGCAGTCTGGCTGTCTGCCTCTGACCATGTATGGGTGTCACATGTCTACGGTGTCACTCTATGCAGTCTCCCTGTCTGCCTCTTACCCTGTACGGGTGCAATACCAGTGTCACACTGGATGCAGAATGCATGTCTGCCTCTTACCGCATATGAGTGCAGTGTCACAGTGTGTACACTGTCAGTGTGTACAGTCTGCATCTGACGGTGTACGGGTGCAGTACCAGTGTCACAGTGGATGCAGTCTGGCTGTCTGCCTCTGACCATGTATGGGTGTCACATGTTTACGGTGTGACTGTATGCAGTCTCCCTGTCTGCCTCTTACCCTGTATGAGTGCAGTACCAGTGTCACACTGTATGCAGTCTCCCTGTCTGCCTCTTACCCTGTATGGGTGCAGTACCAGTGTCACACTGGATACACTCTGCATGTCTGCCTATGACCGTGTTTGGGTGCAGGACCAATGTCAGCCCGTCGTGTCTAGGCCCCCTTCAGGCTGCCCCGAGCTGCTGTTTGCTGTTATCAGCTACCTGCTCCCTATCTGCTCGCGACCCCCCTGAGCAGCTCAGCCCGGCTGCAGATGCGCATGATGTTAATAACCAACCTGCCTGCCCACGCCGCCTGCAGTTAGGCAGTACCAGCACGGCGCTCTCCACACACCGCAACATCTCCGTAAATACTCACTCATACACTCATATTCATAGTCACTTATACACTCACTCATACACATACTCATGCACTACTCATGCCATCCATTTATACACTATCATGCACACCACTCACTCATACACACACTCACACTCACTGATGATCTCACTCCCCATACACTCACTCACCCATACATTCACTCATACACACACCTCACGCATACACACACTCA
Source organism: Branchipolynoe longqiensis (assembly GCA_030323885.1). NCBI lineage: Eukaryota > Metazoa > Annelida > Polychaeta > Phyllodocida > Polynoidae > Branchipolynoe > Branchipolynoe longqiensis. The sequence goes on along the minus strand of CM059196.1, from coordinate 42,165,389 downwards.
CACTCTGATAACCTCACTCACCCATACACTCACTCACTCATACACTCACTCATTCATTCCCTCACTAAATCGTACACTCACACACTCACACACCCATACACCCACTAATACACTCATACACTCAGCCATGTACTCATTCCTACACTCAATCATACACTCACTCCTACACTCACTCTTACACTCACTCCTACACTCACACACTCACTCACACACTCACTCACACACTCACTCACACACTCATACACTCACTCATACACTCACTCATACACTCACTCCCACACTCACCCGTACACTCACTCACACTCACTCACACACTCACTCACACACTCATACACTCACCCACACTCAATCATATGCATACTCACTCATACTCACTCATGCACTCAATCATACTCTTTCTCACTCATTCTCCCTCATATACTCACTCATTCACTCACTCGTGTATGCACTAATTCAGACACGGATTCATACATATACTAATACACACACTCATAGCCATACGCACACTCACTTATACTCATATTCATAGGCACTCACAGATACACACAGATATAGTTTCCTCGTTGCTTGCCCCGGAGCTGTGCTCAGGGATATGGACACAATTAATACATCAATTTTAGATTATGTATGATATATATGAAATGTAGTAAGTTATATATTATATATTATATATAACATATTCTATCAAATTCTATATCTATATGTTGTATTATATACTGCATATGTTAGGTATAAAGTATGGGTACTATACACATACATAACTATATATCCCATAATAACTCTGAACATTTGTAAACGGGTAACTACAGCATATTCTCTCATAACCCTCACTATAACAAATATTACTACGAACTATTTTGAGCTGGAGCAGGATATGGATGAGCCCTCAAAGTGAACTGGATTTCCAGTCTCACAGGGATGAGGAAGCGCGGGAAGAGGGGAGGGGGGGACTTAGCGAAAATGGTCATCGAGCAGGGCCTACTGTATGCACATCCAGTATATAAAGAAGTACATAAGGGTCACACCCCCGATGGACCCTTCTCCCACCCATGATGGACCCTCCTCCTTCAGCGGAGCCCGGGTCCCAGACGGCCTACGCATGGGTGTCCTCCTGTGTGGTCGTAGTGGTGTGTGTGGGGAGGGGGGGCGGACAGGAGTGGACACTTTGGTATTCCAGGCAGTCTGGCTCTCCTCTCAGCGGGGTAACAATTAACCCGCATAGATAGCGTTCTGTAATAAGGTTAAGGTGAATCCATGGCCACCTCACCAGTTCACAGCCGGCTACTGTCAGCAGTGTCACTGTCAGTGGTGTCACATCCAACTGTCATCGTGTATCACAGACACCTGCCCACAGCCAGCTATTGTCAGTAGTGTCACAGGAGAATGTCCCATCTGCTTCTAATTTCTAGCCAGCCAATCCCAGTGGTAGCTGTCACCACTAGTCATAACCAGATACTGTCAGCGGGGTCACACCCAGCTGTCACAGTGTATCCTCAACCTGCTTATCTGCTCTCAGTAGTGTCATATCCAGCTGTCACAGTGTATTCCCCACCTGCTCACAATCAGTTGCTGTCAGTTGTGTCACATCCAGTTGTCACAGTGTATTTCCCACCTGCTCACAATCAGGTACTGTCAGTAGTGTTACAACCAGTGGTGTACCACCTAACTTCCATCGTGTATCCGACACACCTTCCCATAGCCAGCTACTGTCAGTAGTGTCAGAGGGCAATGTCCCATCTGCTTCTGAGTTATAGCCACTGTCACTTGCTTATCTGCTGTCAATAGTGTCACATCCAGCTGCCACATTGTATCCCTCACCTGCTCACAACAAGCTACTGTGAGTAGTGTCACAACTAACTGTCACAGTGTATCCCTCACCTGCTCACAACCAGCTACTGTCAGTAGTGTCACAACTAACTGTCACAGTATACCATCCCCTGCTCACAACCAGCTGATGTCAGTACTGTCACACCCACACACCACAGTGTATCCTCCACCTGCTCATAGTCAGCCAATGTCAGTGGTGGCATGTGCACTTGCCACAGTGTGCAACCAGCTATTGTCAGGTGCTGTTTTTTTTTATTTTTTATATTTTTTATTGAGGCTGTATTTATACTGTCCATAGCATATAAGCCTGGGTACCCAGGCTTGTTTTCAATGCTGGCCAGTTGTAGTGTTGGTGTTATCTTACCACACAGTGGCTGCTGATAACGTATTTAATTGCCTGCATTTCAGTAGCAGATAGATAATTGGTTGGTATGGTTAATAGCCTATGCTAGTTTTTTTGGATTTTCTTGGTATATATGTATTTATTTTTTCTACTCTTATTACTAGACCAGCCTACTCCTATTTACATATCATAGGCTTGTACGTAGCTGTGTGGTGTGGCTACTTTTGGCATGGTTACCTTCCATTGGGCGTCCCGCTGGTGGGCCGTGACAAATCACATGCCCCTTTGCAGTGCAGCTTATTGGGGGTTTCCTAGCCATATTTTGCTGTTACATTTCTGCCACACCTACCTGCTGCTATCTGACCCCTCCTCCCCCCATCCCCCTCGGCCCCCCCACCCCCTCGGCCCCCCCACCACCACCACCAGCACCGCCAACCCACGAACCCAATGGGAAATGCACGATGTGCAATTACCGGCCCTCACCAGCCTCGTAATGGAACAATTCCTTGCGGGGGGTTCCCTGCTCGGAGGCTGGGGAAGTTCCCGTTGCTGGACTTGTATGCTCTGTTAATGAGGCTTTGTGAGTGTGTGAGGAGGTTGCCGTGAGTGACGGGGTGGAGGGGTGCCTCTGTGCATCTACATATAATCCCTCTGTCCTGAGGGTTGGCGTAATGAGTTGAGCGTCCCGCTTCCGTTTTGGTAAATCATGGGATTTGAATCCATGGGTTGGAACCCTGGGCGAATCAAAGCAATTACTTACAAATTGATAGTTGTCGCTTCCTAGCCAGCCTATTGGGATAGGGCAAGGACTGGTTGGATTGGTGGTGGGATAATGTGACTGAGTGGGATATCAGGTCAGGGTGCTAGCAGCCTGGTATCTCAATGGGGCAAGACTATAATGTCGCCATGAGTGTGCACTATCACAAGTTGCTACCTGTCCTGATAAAACCTTACGTGTTGCCAGGACGTAAAACTCCAAAAAACAACCAACATAAGAGATTCCCTCTGTCCAGGAATTATGAGCTCTTCTACAGTTTAGCCACCATTGCCAACACTGACCCGCAGAGGATTGACCTAGATTCAACACAGACTGAGACCCCATTTTGTCAAGTGACTTGCCGTGGAAGAGAGGATTCTATAGGTACACAAAATGGAGTCATCTTCAAGAAGTACAGTCGCACCTGTTTTCAGCACCCCCTGTGTTCGGGAAGCTACTACCCAGATATCCACCTCCAGTCGGTGGCATCATTGTTTAAATGCAAATAATCCAGTCTTTGGGGAGACTCCACTCAAAACAAGATGTGGAGGTACTCCTTAGGTGCATAATAACACTGGTTCACTAAAGGCCCTGTCACATTACAACGCATCTCGCAAGCGCACGGCCAATGCAAATCACTTTTTTATGTCGAGAAGCGTGAAACTTTTTGGCTTGGGGGGCAAAGTTGGACGAATACATTCCGTATACATAGCGTATGGCCAACGTATGACCAATGTATGGCCAACGTGCTTCCGGGCGAAAAATGCTCAAATTATGCTCATGGTACATACACAGAACGCCGGTGAATGTTATATACATTATTCGATCACCAGAACTATGCCTCATACATTACATACGTCAAGACATGCTGGAGAAATGATAAATGTACGTTAGACATACGTTAGACTATGTTATCCATACGGTGTCAGTACGCGGACTGTACATTCCCACTGCCTTTAATGTAGGTCAACGTAGTGCAACATAGTGAACAATGTTTGTCTAACGTACATCTAATGTACATCAACATACACCTAACGTTTACATAATGTACAGCCGACGTAAAATACACATGTTGTCGAACGTTGTCGTATGTCGAAAGTTTTGTGCATGCACAACACTTTGCTGACTCCCTGACACGTGACGCCGTATCTCGACGAATGTTGACGTACATTGACGTATACCAACGAGTGCCTAACACATGCATAACACATAATGACGTATCCCAACGTAGCTGGCAAAAATCACATACGTCAGCGTATGTTGGCGTGATGCATCGTAATGTGACAGCCCCTTGAACTGCAAATGCCGGTTCGTAGATTGTTGGAGTATTACCACCTGGCAACACGTAAGGTCATATCAGGACGGGGACTGCAAAAGCATGCACCAGTATCTGAATTGGATATGTAAGACCAAAATGAGCTGAATATTTTGACTTGGAAATGGTTACCGGACTATTCAGCTTGGTTTTGTTGTTGTTGTACGTTAGTTGATTAAGCAGAAGGGAATTTCAATCGTGGACAATTGTCTTCCTCACTCCACTGCTCCTTGCCCGAGGGCGAATGCCAGGGTAAGTAGTAGTAACAAAAAGTATGAATATTTAAGTCATTGGTTTGAGTCAGCCAGGGTTCAAACCCAGATATAAAATCCCACCCAACCAGACGGGATGGCCGAATGAGTTACTTAGAGCATCCGTCTCCCGTGTTGATAGATTGTGGGGTCGTGGGTTCGAACCCCAGTCGAGTCAAACCAATGACTTAAAAATTGATACTTGTTGCTTCCTAGCCTGGTGCTTGGCATTATTAGGATAGGGCAAGGACTGGTTGGCTCAGTGTCATGATAATGTGACTGAGTGGGTTATCAGGTCATGGTGCTGGTGGCCGGGTCTTCCAGTGGGGCAGCACTATGAAGTTGCCATGAGTGCGCACTGTCACAAGTCAGTACCCTTCCTGATATGACCTTAGATGTTGCTTGGACGTAAAACAACAACAATCAAACAATCAAATCCCACAAACCACGACAAAGGGAGGTGGACCCTCAACTCATTCTGAGACCAGACGGGATGGCAGAATGAGTTAGAGCGTCCGTCTCCCGAGCTGGTAGATCGTGGGGTCGTGCGTTCAAACCCAGGTCGAGTCAAACCAATGACTTAACAATTGATACTTGTCGCTTCCTAGCCAGGCGCTCAGCATTATTAGGACAGGGCAAGGACTGGTATGCTCAGTGTTAGGATAATGTGACTGAGTGGGATACCAGGTTATGGTGCTGGCAGCCTGGTTTCCCAGTGGGACAGCACTATAAAGTTGCCATGAGTGCACACTGCCACAAGTCAGTACCCATCCTGATATGACCTTAGATGTTGCTAGGATGTAAAACAACAAACAAACACATACATCAACTCATTCTGCTTTCCCCGGCTGATTGCTTTACACTTAGAGTGAACTATCACTTTTGAATTGGACTTTCAGCGCATTTTCAACTTCGATGCCGATTATTTAGGGGTGAAGGGTAGTGCGGAGTGTGTGGGTGTGGGTGGGGCCCTGTTGATAATCAGCATCATTCTGCTGATATTGACAAAGAAATGGGAAAAAAGTGCCCCAGCGTTCCGGTAAAGAAGCACTGTTTGGTGTTTTTGAGTGTTTTTAATTTAATATTTGTTTACAGATAAAACAACAGGGTCCTCATCTAACTATCTACTTTCCTTTTGTGTTAAAACATTACATTTGAAGATATTTGAACTGAAATAATGTCAAATTAATGTTGGTGTGCAGCGCGAAATGCTTCCATCATAGGCATAGGTTGATAATTGTAAATCTATGGTAAGCTAGTCTTAAGGAATATTTTTTTTATTTTAGAAGGTGCCCCATGGAGATATTGGAGGAGAAAACATGCTAAGTTAATTTTGGTTATTACACATCAAAGTTTTAGACATCATGGGATTCAACAGTGACGGGTTCTGTTAGTTTGACCTAATATTGGACCAGTGCATATCTACTGAGTGCAGCAGTATCCCAGGTTGAAAATGGGGGATCAGATCTAGTCCAGTGTTTTGGTTGAAAAAAATAGATCCTTTTGATTGAATTATGCAACTTTAAATGGAGGCATTTTTATAGGAGCATGTGCAGAGGGATTTGCTCAGCGGTAGAACAGTAACGACACAGCGGGGTGGGGGTGGGGGTGAGGGTGGTGGTGGGGGGGGGGGATGTGTGCATTCATGGTGTATTCGGATATCTGCCATTTCTGTACACACTGATTTTTGACGTTGTTATTTTGGGTTTGTTTGTTTATTTATTTCTTGGGGGTTTACGTCATATCAACATCTATGGTCATATCAGGGCGGCCACCGACTTGTGACAGTGCACACTCATGTCGACTTTATATAATTGACCCACTGTACAGGGGAGATCATTGCCTCAGTATACTAGGAGAGCAGACCACCACTACCATGAGCCAATAGCCCACTCAGCCACATTATCCTGATGTTGGGATAACCAGTCATTGCCCTATCCTAGTAATGCCGAACGCCAGGATAGGGACCGACAAGTATCACTTTTATAAGCCATTGGTTTGACTCGGCCGGGATTCAAACTCCCGACCTTCCACACGGGAGGGCTGCACTCTACCAATTGGACAACACCGTCCGCTGTCCTCTTTTGGATGAACCGCATTAATCTAGTTCCAATGTGTGCCGAAAGGTGGCATGGGTGCAGAACACAATAACTGTGTTCCTTTCCTTTTTATTCTATAGGCGAGAGTGTTTACAAAAGTCTTAGCTTGTATTCATTCATGCCAAGCCAAACCAGATGGCTGAAGGAATCGTGAATCCCTCTCCTGACTCATGGACTTTAAAATTGATACTTGTCGGCACAGAGCCTGGCACTCAGCATTAACTGCATATCACAAGGTGACATGGATATAGTTTTGTGTTTGTTTCTTAGAGTTTCACATCCTGGCAACATCTAAGGTCATATCAGGACAGTGACCGATTTGTGAAAGCGCGCACTCATGGCCACTTTATAGTGCTGCCCCACTGGGAAATCAGGCCCCGATATCCCACTCAGTCACATTATCCTGACACTTAGCTAACCAGTCCTTCCCCTATCCTATTATTGTATAAATGCCGAGCACCAGGCTAGGAAGCGACAAATATCAATTAAGGTCATTGGTTTGACACGATCGGGAACAAACTCCCGACCTTCCGCACGCGAGGCCCGTGCTCTACCGATTAGGCCACCGCGCTTGGTGTTATCCCCCGCCAAATTAAACCAAACACTTAACCAACTATTTACTGGTCGCTGCCTTGCCGGATACTCATTACAATAAAGGATTGGTTTAGATCACTGCCAGGATAATGTGGAATATAATGTCAAGGTCATGGTTAGGCAACACTATAAAACTGGCATGAGTGCGTAGTGTCAAATGGGTAGGTAACCTTGGGCATTGCTGGGATGTAAAACTCCAGCAGCCAAACCAATATTAGTTGCCCTGTATTTGGTGATGGTTTATGACCTAGTCTTTGGTTTTTGCTGTTTTTTTTGGGTATTTACCTCGTATTTATATGGATCCAATATGGCTGCAGATGCTGCTAGCTTGTTATCTTGGGTTTGGGGCTTTTTGTAGGGGAAGATAAGTTTTGACAACATTGGATGTTTACTTAACCCTATCGACCTCATGGTAGAACCGAGAGCGTGCTGGGTGGGGCGTGGGTAAGTGCGGAGGTGGGGGGTGTGGGGGTTTGGTAAGGTGGGTGGGTGAGGTGGGTGGGGTTGGTGGCTGAGGGGATAAATCAGTCACAATGATCGCCTTGCACTTGATTCTGTGGGAATGACACACTTCCCTCCCCTCCCCTCCCTTCCCCTCCCCTCCCCTCCCCTCCTCCTCCCTTCCCCCCTCCCCTCCCCCCTCACCTCCCCTCACCTCACCTCACCTCACCTCACCTCACCTCACCTCCCCTCACCTCCCCTCCCCTCCCCTCCCCTCACCTCACCTCCCTCCCCCCCATCCCTCCCCTCACCTCACTTTCCCTCCCCTCCCCTCAACTCCCCTCCCCTCCCCTCTCCCCCCCCCCCCCCCTCCCCCATCCCCCCTTGCCTTCCGTGCATTTCATTCATCTTGGGGCAAATGGGTGAGTTGATCTCTGTGGTCACCTGATTGGCCAGTGAGCTTTTACAAAGTCTACTGCCATCACCGCTACTGTAGTTCATGTTGGTTCCTAACCTGGCACTCGGCTTTACTAGATACTGCGAGAACTGGTTTGCTCAGTATCACTATCACGTGTCAGGATAATGTGACTGAGTGGAGTCTTGGGTCATGGTGCTGGTGGCCCGATATCCCTGTGGTGCACAGATCTAACGTCGCCGTGAGTGTGCAACGTCTTGCACAAGGCAGTTCCCGTCATGCTATACCTGTAAATGTTGCCTGGACGTAACACCCCCAGCAAAGTACAATATATCTGATATGACCTTAGATGTTGCTAGGACGTAAAACAACAACAAACAAACAACAAACAATTCCCTGCCATCTATTCAGTCTGATTAATACTATGTCCCATTATTGTTGTTGGTGTTGTTCTTCTTCTCAGCATCACCATCATCATTATCATCATCATCATTAGTAGCAGGCTTATCATCAGTACTATCATCAGCACCAGCACCACTATTATTATCATCATTATTATTATCATCGTTATTATCATCATCCTCGTCATCATCACAAGTATTACCATTATTATGTGAATGGTACATGGGTGATTAGTGATTGACCAGATTACAGTGGACTGGACTGGACTACGGGGCGGTCCGTTTTTGCATGCACGGACCGGATGTTACATTGTGCAGTCTGCCCGGCTACATTGCGCACTGAGACTGTTGGGGGGGGGGGGGTATGGAGGAGTGATTGGTGAGGGAGTCGACCTGCGCACACAATGCGGTCACTTGCAAATCATTCTCACGCAGGAGCAGTGCAGTCGTCCGGACAGCCACTGGCCGCCAGCCCTTTGAGCTGTGGGGGTGTGGTGGGGGGTGGGGGTGAGTGGGGGTGTTGCTGAGTTGGTGTATCTGGAGATGGTGTGTGTGGCACCGTGTGAGTTGGTGAATGAGTGAGTGTCTGTGAGTTGGTATCTGTGAGTGTGTGTCTGTATTTGTAGGGTTACGTGAGTGAATGTGAATGTGAATGTGTTTTGGTGACTTTTCCTATTTTTAGGGCGAGTGAGTGTCACGTCAGTGATTGTCTGAGATGGCGAGTGTGTTGGGTACTTCAGTATGTGACTGAGTGTGTGCATGTGTGTCTCAGTGGTAGTTTGATTGTGTCAGTGTGTGTGAGTGAGTGTGTGTGGCATTGGGTGACTGACTGAATCACTGTGGCTGAGTATTATACGTATGTGTATGTATGTCTGAGTGAGTACGCGTATCAAGGTGCCATTGTATGACTCTACGAGTGTAAGTGAATGTGGGTGAGTGTAAGTCTGGGTGTCAGTGGGTGACTGGAGGTGAGTGAATCTATCAGTGTGCGACTAAGTGTGAGTGCGTCTCAGTGTGTGAGTGCCTGGGTGAGTGGGTGTGAGTGACTCTATCACTATCAGTGTGTGACTTAGTGTATGTTTCATTGTTTCAGTGAGTGTGTGTGAATGAGTGAGTGTGTGGGTGCGCGTGTCAGTGGGTGAGTGGGTGTGACTGACTATCAGTATCAGTTTATGACTGAGTGCATGAGTGCGGGTGACACGGTTTGGCCGTCAACTCCTGCCTTAAATCCGGTTCCCGCTGCGCCCTGACACCTGACTCGAGTCCGCCCCCCCCCCCCCCTTCATCCCATACAGACCGGAAGTTGTACAAACCACTGAGTCATCTCCCACACGGAGCCCCTCCCTGACTTATCGGCACGCATCGAACATCAGTGGTTTCGCGGGTCACAGGGCACCAGATCTCCCCAGAATATGTCCCTCCAGGCGATGGTACTGGCAGTTATTGGGGTTTTTCGTCCTGGTAACGTCAACGATCATATCAATGGGGACGGGTGCCGCTAGTGGTCGGAAACTGATCAGCTTGCTGCTTGTTCTCGGTGACTGTGGCGATCTGCTCCACGGGGCTTGCTGCTTGTCCTCGGTGACTGTGGCGATCTGCTCCATGGGGCTTGCTGCTTGTCCTCGGTGACTGTGGCGATCTGCTCCGCGGGACTTGCTGCATGTTCTCGGTGAGTGGCGATCTGCTCCACGGGGCTTGCTGCTTGTCCTCGGTGACTATGGCGATCTGCTTCGCGATGCTTGCTGCTTGTTCTCACTAGGTGGCTGTGATCTGCTCTGCGGGGTTTGTTGTTTGTCCTCGGTGACTGGCGATCTGCACCGCCCCGCCCCCCCCTACTCCACTGGCCCGCCCACCCTGTGTTTGGCCAAGGGCTGATTGGGCCACTGAGCTAGCTGTAGAGATAAACAAAAGTAGGTCAAATAAGCCCGGCAGGCAGGCAGGCGGCTACTGCGGACGGACAAGGTCACACTCCAGTGATTCAGATGGTGGGTGGAGTATACCTTTTAGGTTGGAGGGGGAGTGGGTGGGCGGTAGGGTGGGCAGCGTGTGTGTAACTGTAAAGGCCCTGTCACACTATGGTGTATAGCCTTAGCGTATGCCAACGTATGTGATTTTGGGCCCACACGTTGGTGTACTCCGAGATACGTTATGGGAATGTTAGGCATAAGTCGTATACGTTAAGGGCATGCTGGTATATGCTGTCATATGGCGTTGTACGCCAAGGCTCCAGCATTTTTTTCAGCATGTTCAAAACTGTCAATGTATCACAGCATCTGTTTTATACTTTAGGCATACACTATGTATATGCTGGACATACATCAATGCTAAAAATTTCCAACGTGTATCGATGTGTGGCTCGTATGTTCCACATACATTACGTGCACGTTATGGGTATGACTGACTATCAGTATCAGTTTATGACTGAGTGCATGAGTGCAGTATCAGTTTATGTCGCTGTACATTAGGAGTACGCTAGGGATACATTGGGGTACGTTGGTACATGTTAGCCATACGTACAACTGGCACGTGTCGCTGACGTATATTACATGTTCCTAATGTTCCATTACCGTTATCGTGCCCCTAGCGTATTGCCAGCATATCGCCAGCGTGTTGGTGGTCGGTATATCAAGGCACCACCTGGCTTCTTCCAGTAGACCTGATCAACTCTTTAGAGAGGATGGATGTCCCTACACTCCATCTACCGTTCGAGCATCACTACCAAGTTGCCATTTACCAGCATGAGCTAGGTCTCTACCTCATGGCTATTCTGGCGTCCCGTGTCGATAGGAGGAGGAGCCAGCAGTGGAGAATGTGGATCAGACCCTGGATCGGGAGGGTTGTATGAGAAGCTTATGGTTGAGGTCCGCAGGGAGGACCCTGCATCATTCGTCAACTTTATACGGATGCATCCCCAGATGTTTGATGAGATTGTGGCGGTGTAGGACCCAGGATTGCCAAAAAGTACACATCATACAGGGTGGCGCTCAAGCCTGGGCTGGCACCTGGCATCTGGGAACAAATACTCATCAATGAAGTTTGGGTGGAGGGTCCCCCCGCAAAAACACAGAATTCTGCATGAAGTGTGGCAGGCCATCATGGATGAGTACCTGGATGAGGTCATGACGTGCCCCATGACTCCACAAGAATGGGAAGCACATCGCGTACCAGTGCCCTCCAAAGAGTGGGTTGGGTATTACAATTACAAGGGGGTCTTACTCCATGGTCCTGTTGGCGCTTATCGACGCACACTACAAGTTCATCTGGGCAGATCTTGGGGGTATGGGTTCCGCATCTGATGCCCAGATCTACAACGACTCGGAGCTGAAGGCGGGCACGGAAGGTGGCACCATCAGTTTTCCAGACCCCAAACTGATCGTGAACGGCCAAAAGGATGTGCAGTATTTCCTCATCTGTAACGATGCCTTCACCCTGCAGCCGAGGATGATGAAGCCGTATAACTACCAGGAGCTAGGAGAGTGGTGGAGAATTCCTTTGGCATCCTAGCCAACAGCTTCCAGGTGCTGTTGATGACAATGCAGTGGCACCCCTCCACCCTGAAGGTCATTGTCACCGCATGCATGGTTGTGCACAACCTGATGAGTATGCACTACCCAGGGCTGCAGAATCAGCAGCTGGTTCGTCCAGAGACGGGATGGCCGAATGAGTGAAAGTGTTTGTCTCCTGTGCTGGTAGATCGTGGGGTCGTGGGTTCGAACTCTGGGCGAGTCAAACCAATGACTTAAAAATTGATACTTGTCGCTTCCTAGCCAGGTGCTTGGCATTATTAGGACAGGGCAAGGACTGGTGTGCTCAGTGTCAGGATAATGTGAGTGAGTGGGATACCAGGTCATGGTGCTGGCGGCCTGGTTTCCCAGTGGGACAGCACTATAAAGTCACCATGAGTGCGCACTGTCACAAGTCAGTACCCGTCCTGATATGAACTTAGATGTTGCTAGGATGTATAACAACAAACAAACAAATATTGTTGGGTCACCCCCATGCTGACATCAGAGCTGATGAGGGAAAGAGGTCTAAATTAGACACCTCCCAACACACTGGAGATCCACGACAGCCCCAACAATTTCAAGAGTCCATCGGACATTTGGCTAGGCGACCCTGTTGACATTCCAGTTGCCGCTGCTGTGGGAGTAGAACTGCAACTGCAGTTGAGGCCCAGGGCAGTCACAGTGCTGGCAGCAGGTTGCTGGTGAGAAGGTACACGAGGAGGCATGGTGTGCACAGCCATGCCATGTGGCCGAAGTTGAGGCTGGCCATGCACCTGAGGTGCAGGCGCCACAGACGGATGTGGCACCAGCTGACGAAGAGGCGGCACTGGCTGATGGTGCATCGGGAGAGGTTGGACAGGTTGAGGTTGAGGCTGCGGCTGCATAGGTGGATGCTGCGGAAGCTGCACCACAGACTGCAGCAACTGCAATATATACTGCTGGACATAGTCCTGGGTTTGTGATGCCCATGGTGATGCCGGTGGTGGCTGGTGGGTCCACTGGTGGGGCTGGGGCTGATTCAGCTCACACTGTGAAGCCACCGCAGGAACCACACAAACCACAGGAGCCGACAGAACCACAGGAGCCACAGGAACCATGGGTGCCTCAGGTCCACAATCGTCCTCCAACCCCTGTGACAGAATGCGGTTGATCGCTGCCTGTGCATTCCTGAATCGTACCCAGGGCATCATCATCAGAGGGTCCCACATGCAATGATGTGTGCTCATTAAGGGCCGGTGTTGGAGGCGGCTTCAGGCCCTTTAGCAGCTCCCCAGACTCGTCAAACTGCTTTTGGATGGCTGCCAGCAGGTTTACATCGTCTGGGGCTGTCCGCTTCACCTTTCCCCGTTCTCAGAATGCACCGGGATGTGTTGCCGGAACCTCTTCCTCCAGCAGATTCTTCAGATCAGCACAGACATTCTCGGCAGCGTCGAGATCCTCCTGCGCAATATGTTATGCATTTGTTAGGCACACACTACACACACATCGAAACTAGGCATACGGTGACCATACATCGCTGTTCGTTAGTCATACACTAAAACTGTTGCCTCCAACTGTCACTACATGTCCCAGCACACCGAGTATATGTTGTTATATGCCGTGTATATGTTGCTATATGCCACAAATACGCTAACCATACGTCCTGCATACGTTTCATATGTTGCATGGGCCGCCCACAGCATGAAAAGTTTGGGGAATGCCGACCTATTTAAATTGTATTTCTATTTCAAAACGACGTAGTGTGACAGGGCCTCTCAGGCCACCCATGACGAAAAGTTTGACGAGTCTCAACGTATTGGGACTTTAAGAATTGATTTCATCCGTTAGGCATACGCTGACGCAATACGCCGTAGTGTGACAGGGCCATTAGTGCTGCTGAAACAGTTAGTGTGGCACATCATATAGACAAATCTGGTATGGTCAGTAACCAGGTGGTGACCAGACAGGATGACCGAATGAGTTGAGTGTCCGTCTCCCCTTTTTGTACGTCGTGGGGTTCGAGCCTTGGTCGAGTCAAACCAATGACTTAAAATTCGATATTTGTCGCTTCATGACCAGGCGCTTGCGATTATTAGGATAGTGCAAGGACTGGTTGGCTCAGTCTCAGAATAATGCGACAGAGTGGGATATCTGGTCATGTTGCTAGCGGCCTAGTCTCCCAGTTAGGCAGCAGTATAAAATCGCCAGGACTGTGCACTGTTACAATTCGGTACCCTTAGATGTTGCCAGGGTGTACAACTACCAAACAACCAACCAACCAGGTGGGTTATATCCGCATTCAACTACTCTGCAATATGTCATTTGCGAGACCCCAAAGTTGCTATCCACACATCCCCAAGACAGGCTGCTGGAGATACTAGGCTGGGGAGAAGCACCCAGCAGCACTGATCACTGATACACGTGATCGTGTGTGTGGGGGGGGGTGGGGGGGTAACTGATGGTGTGCTGCCATCCGCTCAGCACGTTCCTTCCTGCGCGCATTCGCGTGGAGCGGGTTCTGGTGCCCCTGACGTCACACTGCCTCGTCTTCGTGCCGGTGTAAAGATTTCAAATTCCCCCCATATTCAAGTTCCCCCCTGGGAACTTGAAAACGTTTTCAAATTCCTCCCAGGGGAATTTGAAAACGTTTTCAAATTTCCTCCCTCATTTTAACTTTCCCTCCCGTCCCATTTTTGGGGAATTTTCTTTATTTTTGTTTGTTGTTGTTATTTTTTGTTATTTTTCATGACACATATTATAATATACAGAGAATAGCATAATGGAAATTATTACTAGTACAATAAAACATATTTAACCACAAATGACACAAAAAGTCTCCAAGAAAAAAATATTATAGGTCTGAAATTTAAAAAGTTTTTTAAAGTTGTTTAAACAATTTTAAATTCCCGGAGGGGGGAATTTGAAAATAGGTGGAGGAATCTGAAAACTGTTTTTTAAGTTCCCCCCAGGAATCTGAAAACGTTTTTAATTTCCCCGGAAGGAAGTTAAAAACGTTTTCAGATTCCCGGGGGGGAACTTGGGAAGGGGGGAAGTTGAAATCGTTACACCGGTGCCATTGTCACGTGACTGTGGGTCGTTCTTCTTCACCCCCAAGCTCTGCCTAGTGCTTTCTGCCACGTCTTGTTTTCACCGGTAGCAGTTGTGTATGCCGAGGGCTTGTCCACGAGACATATCTACAACTAGAGCAGTATTATTTTGGTTAAAGTTGCATAGTCCGATGGTTTAGAGGTTCTCTCATTTTCTGAGATACATATATTACGTTGATTGCTATGATCTACATTCCTTTAGTTGAGCAATTTTTTTAAATGGCTAATTTTTGGCGATATTTGAGATGCAAACATGGAAATTTAATTTTGGCATGCATGCCAAAAGTCTGATGCCATATACTTCAGCAGTAACGGGTTCTAGTAAATTGACTCACCATTCCCTTCTGCGTGGCACCAAATGCTTAAGAAGTACATTAGTATCTAAGTTAGATGTGAAGGATCTAATGTAGTTAATAGTTTTGGTTTGTAAAGTTTGATGCTTTTATCGGACTATGCAGCTTTAATTGTTGAAAAGATGTTTTCCTAGTTTGATTCAAGGTTGTTATCTTGTAGGCGATGCCTCTTTTGTCGCCTCCTTTATGGTGTCTATTTCCATGCATGTAGATCTATCCTCAAGCGCGAGTGAGAGTGTGGCATATCCGTTACGGAGGATTAGGTCCGGTGGCGGCGCCACCAGTCACGTCAACCCACAGAGTAGCATGTTCAGTGACAATAATGGATAATGGCAACAATAGTTCCCTTCCGTGCTTTTATGTTTGCATAATGCTTATTCATCACATAGTGTGTATGTATAATATATATATATATATATATATATATATATATCTATATATATATATATAAAATCAAGCATTACAGTGAGTGTATGTAAGGGGGGGGGGGAGCAGTGCGTGCGCAGACGTGGCACCCCCCAACGGACATGAGTGAGAGCAGGATGGTAGTGGTAGGTTAAGAAGGCCCAACCAGCAGATGACTGGGAGGGGGGGTAGTAGATAGTCAAGGGAGAGGATGGAAGCTTCCGGCCTTATTATACTCGTATAATGGCTTATACAGCATATATATATATATATATATATATATATATATATATATATATAATGTGATTTATATGCGCTGGGCACCTCGTGAGTCAGTGGTAGTACAATAAGTGTACTCATGGCAACGCCAGGACTGTGGTTCCTCGGAACAGGATTAGATCAGATTAGCTCCGGATGGACACCTTGGCGTTCTCTAGCCGGGTGGCGCCCCCTGGCCGCCACCGTCCGCAATCAGGCAGAGCCAGCCACTGCCTCGGGTCCCGCTGGCGGGACGCAGCGGGGGAAGGCGGGGACGCGTAATCCCATTTGGGATGGGCTGGGTAGAGCCTCATTGCTTTAGACCCAGGAGCAGGTGTGTGTAGATCCCACCACCAGGTGTGCTAGATATTACACACATTTCTCATTGTTTCTCACGTTCTCGGGTTTCTATGATTCATGTTTTTCTTGTAGGTTCTCGATTTCCTTCCTCTGTATTATTTAGCGCGTCTGGACACCTCAGACTTTCTCAGAGGTTCTCTACATTGTTACCGCTTTTATTTTCGCCCTCCATACCTCTCAACCCATGCCCCTTGTCCCCACCCCTTGAACTTCCCTTTCCGTATCCCTTTCCTCATCCTCTATATCTTCCCCTTCCTTCCTCTTCCCTTTTCCCCTCCACTGCCTCTTCCTCCCCATCTTCCTGTTTATCCCCATTTTCTCCACTTTCCTCCTTTTCCCCCATTTTCCCGTTTCCCCGTGTCGTTTCTCTTTCCCTCTACCTCCCCCTCCCTCGCCCTCCCTCCCTCCACCTCCCCCTCCTCGCCCCTCCCTCCCCCTCCTCGCTCCTGCTCCCTGCTCCCCCCTCCCTCTTACCCACCCTCTCCCCCGCTTCTCCATCGCGGCTCCTTCCTCCCTGCTCCCTCAGTCCTCCCTCCTTTCTCCACCCTGCCCCTTCCCCCTCTCCCTCCCTCTTCCCTCCCTCCCCCCTTTCCCATTTCTCCTCCATTCCTTCCTCCCCCCCTCTCCATTCCTTCCTCCCTCCCTCCTCTCTTCCCACTTTCTCCTACATTCCTTCCTCCCTCCCTCCTCTCTTCCACTTTCCCACTTTCTCCTCCATTCATTCCTCTCTCTCCCTCCTCTCTTCCCCCCTTTCTCCTCCATCCTTCCTCTCTGCTCCCTCCTCCCCCTTCATCCCTTCCTCCCTTCCTCCTCATCCCCCTTCCTCCCTTCCTCCCTTCCTCCTCCCTCTGTCTCCCTCTCTGCCCTGCTGCCTCCCCTCGCAGTGTCTCGTCGGCCCATCGATCTTCCCGCGGCAGGCTGCATCACCATTGAAGCCTAGCGGCAGGGCTTACAAACTCCGTTCATACGTCTTGAGATGCCTCTTTACACGCACACCTCAAGTACACCCGCGTCACACTGCCCCCCCCCCCCTCCACACACAGTCCCTCCTCATTCCTACACCACACTACATCCCCTCACACAACAACACACACCACACCCACCACACACTCCCACATTGCACACACACACACACAGTCCCCCCTAACTCCTACACCACACTACATCCCCTCACTCAACAACACACACCAGGCCCACTACACACTCCCACATTGCACACACACACAGTCCCCCCTCACTCCTACACCACACTACATCCCCTCACTCAACAACACACACCAGACCCACCACACACTCCCACATTGCACACACACAGCCCCCCCCCTCACTCCTACACCACACTACATCCCCTCACACAACAACACACCAGACCCACCACACACTCCCACATTGCACACACACACAGTCCCACCTCACTCCTACACCACACTACATCCCCTCACACAACAACACACACCAGACCCACCACACACCCCCACATTGCACACACATACAGTCCCCCCTCACTCCTACACCACACTACATCCCCTCACACAACAACACACACCAGACCCACCACACACCCCCACATTGCACACACATACAGTCCCCCCTCACTCCTACACCACACTACATCCCCTCACACAACAACACACACCACACCCACCACACACTCCCACATTGCACACACACACCATCTACACCACCGTCTCACGGCGCATTACACAAGCATCAATACACACCAGACCCACTCAATATACACATGTTGTTACACTCTACCCTTCAACCTATACCCGTAGTACCTCACCACCACCCGATCTGATATGACATTATATGTTGCCAGGTCGTAAAACTCCAACAACTAACCAACCTCACCACAAAGCCTACATCCTTTCACCACAGCAACACACACCAGCACCCCTACACACATAAGCACCCCACAAAACCATAGACACTATGCACTCACACGGTAGTTACACCCACCTCACGACACAATGAATGACCACACCCCGCACCCAACACCCCATTCGCCTCACACCACACCCCACACCCCACCCCACACCACACCCTGCACCACACCCCGCACCCAACACCCTGCACCACACCGCACACCCAACATCCCACACCCCTCACACCACACACCCCACATCACACCCCACCCCACCCCACCACACACCACACACCCCAGACCACACACCACACCCCGCACCCCACACCCACACCCCACACCCGCACCCCATACCCACCCCCCCACACCCCACACCCCACACCACACACCCCACACCACACCCTATACCACACCCTACAGCACACCCTACACCACATCCCACACCACACCACACATGCAGCACCCAACACGCCATACCCCTCACACCACACACCACACCACACACCACACCCCACACCAAACCACACTCCCCGCACCCCACCCAACCCTACACCACACACCCATACCCACCCCACACAGCACATCCATACCCACCCACACACCACACACCACAACTACATGCACCTCAGATGCCCCACATACCACGCCACTACACACACATACACACACTTCTTCCCCCCCCCCCCCCCCCCCCTTGCATCCTCATCCCTCCCCCATGCCGGTAATTAAATGGCGGTGCCTTGATGCGCACGTTCCCGGCGACCCGCGGGCTGCTGATCCTATAACGGACGCCGGCCTGTCACGTGGCCGTATCACGTGGTCTGGTCGCGGCATTACGTCGTGGCGTTAAGAGGGGAGGGGGGGGGGGGGGGTTACCCCCAACACTTCATGAGGCTTGACTTACCGCGGGTTCACTGAAGAACCATGCTTAAATCATTGTTGGAAACTATCGCTTCTTTAAATGATCATCCCCGTCCTGATATGACCTTAGATGTTGACACGACGTAAAACTCCAACAACCAACCAATCAAATGATCATCATTATTTAGTTATTTGTATTACATATCCCGATATGTCCTACTCGTGCGTTATTGTGCAGGTGGATGGAGTGGGGGGTGGATGTGGGGGTTAGACTTAGAGTAGAACCTGTCCAATTCAGTAACAATCATAACCTGGATGTAGTGGGGGTGGATGTGGGGTTAGACTTAGAGTAGAACCTGTCCAATTCAGTAACAATCATAACCTGGATGTAGTGGTTGAATCGGTAGAGCGCAGGCTTCTCGTGTGGAAGGTCAGCAATTTGAAACCCGACCAAGTGAAGCCAATGCCATACAACATTAATACTTTTCATATACCCAACCTGCTGCTTTGCATTACTACGATAGGATATGGACTGGTTCCGTTGAGCACAAGGGCACTGACCCCAGGTACCATTGTAATTAAATGTCCTTCCTTGAAGATTTATACTGCCTATCATGGATAAGTCTGAATAGACTTGTTTTCACCATTAGACAGTTTGTCGATAGAAAGCCCGAACCTACACTTTTACCGACCCAAGGGATATTTAACCTCCCACACCACATAGACATGGTATGAGAGCAACCAGCCTTTGATGACGCTGTAAGTTATACACAGCGGTGGAAATCAAAATTAGCAGAGGTGGGGCATGGGGAATTGAACCACCAACCTTCAGATTAGGAGAGCGACCTAGAAAAAAGTCAGACACTCTAACCACTCTGCCACAGAGAACACCATGTACGTGCCGGTCGAGATGTCCCCCTGCGTAGAGCACCCACTACTCATGCGATCGGTCATAGGATCAATCCCCGACGGCGTCAATGCAAACACATACAACATTGATGCTTGGCACTACCTTGTATGGCGCAGCACATTACTAGGACAGGGCAACAGTTGGGAACAGTGTCAGGATAATGCAACTAAAAGGGATATTAGGTCGCCTGGGAAGCAGGCGCTCTAACCAATTGGCCATCCTGTCCAGTTATCTGTACGGACATAGGTTAATGGATAACCACATTTTGGAGCAAAACCTGGGTTTTAATTAAGAACCCATTGCACCGACATGGCTGGGTGAAAAAGGAGGTTAAATAAGTGACTAAACGATGCCGAAAAAGAACATTCGGTAAATAAATAGCAAAACTGATGCAATGTGATGTTTGGAGAAATTAGATTAGTTGCTCACGAGGAATCCTGTTTGCAGCTTCGGGGCTGATTTATTGGATTCAGCCCATGTTGACCAAGAGGGCAGGTCGCAGTGTGGGGATATTGTGACTGAGTGGGATATTATTAACTAAATGTTGGACCTTACTAACATACACCCTGCCTGACTGAGTGGGATATTATAAACTAAATATTGGACCTCACTAACATACACCCTGCTACTGTCGTATGCTTTCTCTGACGGTGGAAACCGTTGCAAACTTGGGATGACACCTAACTCGATATTCATTCATTTAAACTGTGAAGTGTGATGAATGCATCAACTTTTCAAATCCAATATCTGACTTACAATTCCCTTCTAACTCAGTAATGTGACTGAGTGGTATATCAGGTCATGGTGCTGGCGGAATGGTCTCCCAATGGGGCAGCACTATAAAGTGACCATGAGGGCACCACCAAATATTTAATAAATGCACCAGTATATCGGTTGACTATGTAGGACGAACCGGGCGCGGTGGCCGAATCGGTAGAGCACAGTCCTCACATGTGGAAGATCGGGAGTTCGGGAGTTCGGTTCCTGGTCGAGTCAAACCAATGACTTAAAAATTGATACTTGTCACTTCCTACCCTGGTGCTCAGCATTATTATGATAGAGCAAGGGCTGGTTAGCTCGGTGTCAGGATAATGTGACTGAGTGGGATATCGGGTCATGGTGCCTGTGGCCTGATTTCCCAGTGGGGCAGCACTATAAAATCGCCATGAGTGCTTACTGTCACAAGTCGGTACCCATCCTGATATGACCTTAGATGTTGCTAGGACGTAACACAACAACAAAACAAAAGGTAGGACCAAATCTAGATAAGTGTTTTGATTACAAGAATTTGATGCTTTCCTCAGAATATCATTGTAAAAGACTCAAATCTGTGGCTGTGTAGGCAGGCTATAGTGAAATCAATACAGACAAAGAGAAAGGAAGAGTATAAAGTGTGAAAGAAGAGAGAGAGTCCAGCCCTCTGGTTTATTATTTATATGGTTACATGGGTTCATTGTAGAGTATCACCCCACCCCTTTCCCCCACTGGGAAACAAGCATTCGAGGCCCTACCAATAGGGATCCAGCATTCCTGGTCCCCATGGCTACCAGTGGTCTGCCCACCACTACCAAGCTGTATGGCCCCATGTCCACCACCAACCTTGACCTTTGAGTGTGGCAATCCCTATCCCAGCAGAGGGGGTAGGCCCTGAGTGCAGTCACACCCATACCTGCCCTCACCACTATGTCTATTTACATCCCACTCAGGCACCACCAACCCATACATATATACACATGCGCCTGGTCACGTACACAGATCAGTAATAGAACATTTACATTCCCCCCTATGCTGAATATCGGAATATTTTACATATTGTCAGGTTATACATCAAAGAGCTCTTGTCATTACCGCAATATGCATATCTAACACACCCATCAAAACCAACCCTTCACATCTACATAATTCATGAGAAATTACCATCCAGATATTCATCCCCACACCACCCACACACACACTCACACACCCACACCTACACACACACCCAAACCAACACCCACACCCAGCACTATAAAGTTGCCATGAGTGCGCACTGTCACAAGTCGGTACCCGTCCTGATATGACCTTAGATGTTGCTAGGACGTAAAACAACAACAAACAAACAAAACACACAAACACACGCCCACACCCCCACCCCACACACACCCACACCCACACAGACACACCCACACACACACATACACACACACACACACACACACACACACACACACCCTTCCCGAGCGTCCTTGACAGCTTGCATAATGGAAAGATGGCTGCTTTGACGCGAGTCTTTGAAGAGTGCAGATCTTCGAGACGCTGCCTTAGAAGAGTGCCGTCCACGTCAAGTAGTGCTGTCAAGTGTCATGTATTGACTGGTGACCTGGCTGAGGTCACACCGAAAGGAGCGCCCCTTGGTGGATGATGGTGGAACTAGGATGTGTGCGAGGTGGGGGGTGGGGTGGGGTTCAGTGTTATTCATACATAGACAACCGCTGAGAACCGACACAATTCAAAATTGGCTTTATTCTAGTTTGTTGTACTGTTATACAGTGATGTCTTTGTTTGATAAGGGACACTTTTAAATTGAGATGCTAATCTTTCTCAGTTAAAATCAAGTTGCGTTGATCAGACGCGGTGGCTGAATTGTTCAGGGATGAAAGATCTCCGCGATTCCGCGGATTTCCGGGAGTTTTCAATCCCGCAGCACCATCAGCCTATACTACTGATATTAATAAATGCTCCAACTGTTGCAGCACTATCAGCGTACATGACTAATACATGTTCAAATGGTGCAGCACTTTCAGCGTATACCAATATATACGAAACCTGACTTCCGGGCATTTTCCGCGATTCCCTGACAATGCTAAGCCTATGGGAGAATATCAGCATTTCCGCTTTTTTTCCCGAAGACCACTTTCAACCCTGATTGTTAAGAGTGCATGCTTCCCATTGCGATAAGTCGGGCTTTCGAATGTCAGCCAAGACAAATCAATGAATTGCAGGTGGTGGTGGGGTGGGTTGGGAGGGTGGTGGGGTGGGTTGGGAGGGTGGTGGGGTGGGAGGGTGGGTGGGGAGGTAGTTTAGCCACCACGTACATCGTCACTAAACGAGGACCATTTATGGCCGGTGCACACCTACCGTTTGTGCCCCGTTTGTGCGCGCACACCTCCCGTTTCGCGCACAAAAATCGCTAGGTGTGCGCCCCCCGCGCACACCTACCGATTGCGATTCGCGCATAAAACTCAGCTTTTAGTGCTAAAAGCGGCCGTTTACGATTGCGATTTGCGATTCGAAAAACGAATCGGCCCGTTTTCAGTTTTAAGCGGGTCGGGTCGAGTCGCGAGTTTTAGTGCGCGAATCGTAAACGGTAGGTGTGCACCGGCCATAAAGTATCTTCAAGGTCTACAACATAAAACCGGCCAGCTGCCAGTGCACCGATTATTCGATGGTAATCTGAAAGCAAACCACTCATTTAAGAGCGCAGGGTGGTGACGTCACGAGGTGAAATTGAGAGGTTCCTGACGTCAGTAAAATGTCAAGTGTAGGTGTATTGGGGAGTGTGCTGTGTGTGAAGTTGTTGTGTGTGTTGTTTGTGTGTGAGGGGATGTTGCCTTTTTTGTGTGTACATTAGTTGATTAAGATGGGGAAATTTCAATCATGAACGATTGGTCTTCCCCATTCCACTGCTCCTTGCCCTAACTTAGTGATGCTGAGCGTTAGGCTCGGAAGTGACTAAGTGTCAATTTTTAAGTCATTCGTTTCACTCGACCGGGGTTCGATCCCACGATCTACTAGAATGGAAGACAGACGCTCAACTCATTCTGCCATCCCGGCTGCTTGTGTGTAAAGGCCTGGTTACGTACACGTTAGTGGACTTAGTTGAACATAGTGGAGGCTAATGTAGTTCAACATAGTTCAATGTAGTTCAATGTAGTTCAACGGAGTGCAACGTACCGGCATCCATACTTCTCCGTGATGAGAACGTGATAAGACCCTGTATGGGCCCGATGTTCCTATTTAAGCTTTGGACATGTTCAAAACAGAGGTACATTTGAGGGAGACGTAACCTCCGTGATGATAAGGTACTCTAGCATACTCTAGCATACTCTAGCATACTTCATAATGTACTCTAGTGTACTTTGACCAGCAGAAAACCTTAGCCGTTCTGCCGTGGTCACATAGCTGTTAGTGGACGTAGTTGAATGTAGTGGAGGGTAACGTAGTTGAACATAGTTGAATGTAGTTGAATGTGGTTGGACGTATCAGGATCCGTATCATAACATACCAGGATCCGTACCGTAACGTATATATCCGTACCATTAGGTGGGTCATCAACCAAAACCTGTCGTACCTTAACGTATTTGAACGTGGTGACAGAACCTCTGACCCACGTTTCACCCACGTTATTCTATCTCCGTTCAACTACACCCACTGACGTGTATGTGACCGCGCCTTCAAGCTTTGGAATTAGTGGGTGTGAGGCTTTGTATGTGACAGTTTGTCTTGTGTGGGTGGCTCTTTTGTGTGTGTGTTGTTGGGGGGGGGGGGGTGTTATGTGTGTAGGGGTGTGTTGTATCTTGATTATATCCAACAATAACATAATGATAGACTATAATTCATTAAGATGTGCAGATAATAATCACCACGTGAATTCCACAGAAAAGCCCGAATCCTGTTCCTCACCACGACCACGACCATGACTGCCACCACTATCACCACCGTCATCACCTTCCAGACGGGATGGCCGAATGGGTTAGAGCGCTCGTCTCCCATGCTGGTGGCGTCGTGGGTTCAAGCCATGATCGAGTCAAATCAATGACTTAAACATTGATACTTGTCGCTTCCTAGCCTGGCGCTCGGCATTATTAGGATAGGACAATGACTGGTTAGCTCAGTGTCAGGATAATGTGACTGAGTGGGATATCGGGTCATGGTGCCGGCGGCCTGGTTTCCCAGTGGGACAGCACTATAAAGTCGCCATGAGTGCGCACTGTCACAAGTCGGTACCCCTCCTGATATGACCTGATATGTTACTAGGACGTAAAACAACACATAAACAAAACAAAACCTTCCATACCAATATCAGCACCAACCTTACCTTCTACGCGGGCGACCAGAAGGCTTGGCAGAGTCCCTCAGACCCAATAAGCTTGCTGGGTGGCTTCCCATGTGGGAAATCGTGGAATCAGAACCTCACTGAGTCAAACCATTGAGTAAGAAATTTGACACATGTCACTACTTAGCCTGGCGCTCAGCATTACTAGGGCCGGGAAAGGACTGCTTTGCTGAGGATCAGGATCATGTGGGAAATCAGATTATCATGCCAGTGGCTCGGTCTTCCAATGAGCCAGTACTATAAAATTGCAATGAAATGTGCAGTCACAAGTGCGTACCTGTCCAGTTATGACCTAGGATGTAACACCACAACCAAGCAAAGTAGTTGATATCTGTCCAGATGTGACCTTATATGTTGCTAGGAGTTACCACCCTCTTAGAGGTTTGCTTGTTTATTGGTATTGGTAGGTACCGAGTTCAAATATTGAAGCGAGGTAATGCCCGGTACACACCTCCCGTATAAAACCTAAAACTGCTCGTTTCACGACTAAGTTTGAGTTTTAGTCGGTTTCAGTCTTTAGGTGTGTGACCCCCTAACACACCTGATCCTTCCGATTTGTGACTTAAAACTCAGTTTTAGGGCTTAAGACTGGAATCTTATAACGTTCGAAAAATGAATCGGGCAGTTTTAGTCGGGAAATGGGATGGGTCGGGTTGTGACGGGTCGTGTCAGGTCACGTCGTGCAGTCAGTTTTAGCACGTGAATCCTATATGGGAGGTGTGTACTAGTCTTGAGCTCCTTCATAACACACACCCAGTAGTGCATTGAGAAGGCAGTTTGTGTCGGGGCAATCATGAAGTCCACATCTAAATCTCAATGTGAGTTGACAGTCAGCAGTAGACACGATCTAATGACAGTTCTATGGTTATGCGCGCCGGTCAATAAACATTTTCCATGGAACATTCGCTGTATATATCTATATCTACAGTAAAACCTCTAAATCGACCGACCTTGGGACAGACTTTACTGGTCCATTTAGGGAGGTGGTCGGTTTACGGAGTTAGAATATGTTTAAGATGGTATTGTTGGGAACCAAATAACGCGATCGGTATAGGGGAGTGGTCGATCCGTGGAGGTGGTCGGTTAGGGAGGTTTTACTGTATAGAAGGCATGTGCATCGATGCTAGAAATGTGTGTATTCTGATAGATTTTAAATAGTGTTGTTACCAAAATATATATTCCGACTTCACCACAATCACCATTAGTATCAAGATGTCGCCCGATATGTATCCTTGTGACGAGGCCTTGCTTTTGGTGCCGCATTGCCTTGGTGACGTGAGGGGAGAGAGACGTCAGTGTAGCAGGAAATTGCAAACCCCTGGACGTCGCACACCCGGGGTTTCTGATTTCCTAGGAAATCACAAACCCCACCCAGGAAATCGCAACCCCCCATGCTTTGGAGCATTTATCACCCCAGGCATGGCAGCTATATGTTTGATGTTTAACTTCTACCAGATCTGGGTGGATAAAATGGATTTAAGGAGGATCAAGATCGATTAATCCTAATGAAAACATATTTGCGATAGTCCAGCTCATAATTTTGACCGCACATGCACTGAAAACGGTAGCCTGATCCCATGGCCTTTATTCACGTCAGCGTCACATAGGATAATGATACAGAGAGTTGTACTGGCTTTTCTTAATGATATATTCTAGTATCTTTGAGAAAAATTGACCTGTTCCCCTATCCTTCTTGTGAGTGATTGCAGTGAATATGGCCCTTGCTGTGACAGGCATGAAATTACAAATAATCAATTAATACATGTTGTGAGGGGTCCCCCTTATATAAAAATAATTGTGGCTTAATCATTATTACAAGCAAAACAAACTGGCACAAAGCCCATGTGCTTGCTTTAAGATTGCCAAACATGGGGGGTTTGCGATGTCCAAGGGTGATATGTGATTTCCTAGGAAATCGCAAACCTCCCATGCCCATATATGGTACGTGGGTTTGTGATTTCCTAGGAAATCACAAGTGGGTGGGGGTTTGGGATTTAAAGGGTTTGCGATTTCCTGCTATACCAGCTTAATTGTGGCGATGTAACGCTGGATGACGTGGCAGGGTGCTGGAGGGCACTGACTGCCCTGCCCTCTGGTGTCGCCCTGCATTGTCATGAATAATTAATCAGAATAGACTCCCTCCCCAGGACGCCCCAAGCTTTGGCTATTCAGGTTCACGTAGAGAGAGACACAGCCACTGAAATGCGCACAGACCGCCACACACATACACACATATGCACAAACAGATTGTATAGCATAGAAGGGCGACGCAGGTTAATTGTCCCGACTTAAGGCTGGATGACGTGGCGAGGTGCTTGAGGGCGCTGACTGCCCTGCCCTCTGGTGACACCCCGTATTGTCGTGAATAATTAATCAGAATAGACTCCCTCCCCAGGACGCCCCAAGCTGTGGCTATCCAGGTTCACGGGGAGAGAGACAGCCACTGAAATATGCACAGACCGCCACACACATACACCATTGATGAAAGATCTCCGTGATATTTACCGATTAACATTAACCACAATTCCACGGACAATCAACACACACACCGAACCGACCACCCCCCGTGCCACCACACACAGATTAGCACGCGCACATGCACACACATACATACCGACCCACATATAACCCCATACAGACACATATCGAGGTACACACATACACACGCACATACACACACATACACACGCGCATACACACGCACATACACACGCACGTACACACGCATATACACACGCACATACACACGCACATACCCACGCACATACACACGCACATACAAACGCACATACACACGCATATACATACACACACATACACACGCACATACACACACATACACACGCATATACACATATATACACACGCACATACACACGCACATACCCACGCACATACACACGCACATACAAACGCACATACACACGCACATACACATGCACACGCACATACACACATATCCTAATTCGGGCACACGCACCTTCAATGACACATACACCCCTACACACAGCCCTCTCGCACCATTCTTGACTCAGTGTGAGGATATGGCTACTGAGTAGGGTATCATAACCTGGTGCCGTCGACACAATATGTTATTTAGCCGCGGGCTATATCTTGGATGTGGCTGTCTACTAACACAAGGCGGTACCCATCCTCAGATGTTGCTAAGACGCAAGCAATGAGCCAATCAATGAGCCAATCAATCAGCCAATCAATCAGCCAATCAATCAGCCAATCAATCAGCCAATCAGGCATGTCTTAACTATTGGCTGCTTGTGTACGACTCGTCGTGTGAATGTTGATCTCGCGAGACTTATCCGCGATTTGTGAGTCGAACCCAATCGGGCTTTCCGCCAACACAAAGCCTCGGTTTTCAATAAAGCTCTACCAGTTAATGCAATTAATAAGTCCTATTAATTAACACAGTAAGGGCGGAATGAAATCCCAGCCCGGGTTGAGATCCTGATTCCCACCAATGTATACTCGAGTAGAACAGGGATGGTATTTAGGTATGGCTCCCATACCATGCGGGGCGTCGCCCAAGGCTATGGTGTCCGACAAAGTCCTCTGGCAATTGCTGGTGAATTGTTGTTACGTCAATTGTTGGCAATTTGTCAGTTTTTTGGGGTTTAACATCCTCGCATCATCTGTGTTCATAGTCAGACGGGTACTGACTCATTGCGGCGTTATAGTACTTCCCCAATTAACCTACCACTCTTTGCTCTATCCTAATAATGCCGAACGCCTGGTTGGGAACCGACAAGTGTCAATTGTTAAGTCATTGGTTTTACTCAACCAGGGTTCGAACCCGTGTGGTCGAATCCCACAATCTACAAACAATGAGAGACGGACGCTCAACTCATTCGGCCATCCGCTCTGGTCCTGGTGTTTTACGTCATAGAGTCATATCAGGTTGGGTGAATTAATAGGGCCGCCCCACTAGATCAGGCCACCGGCACCATGACCCGATACCCCATTCAGTCACATCTTCCTGATATTGTGCTAAGCAGTCATTATCCCATCATATTAATGCTGAACCAGGAGCGGTGGCCGAATCGGTAGAGCGCTGGCCTCGGGTGCAGCAGGAGATCTGAATTTCAGTTCTCGGTCGACTCAAATGAATGACTTATTAAATTGGCACATGTCCCTTCCTAGCATGGCCATTGGCATTAATAGGATTGTTAATGATTATTAATTATTCGGACTCTTAATGCTAAGTGCTGGGCTAGATAGCGACAAATATAAATTTTATAAGTCATTGACCTAACTTTGCTGGAATTTGAACTCCAGGCCTTCTGCACAGGAAGCCTGCGCTCTACCAATTCAGCCACCACGTCCAGTATTGTCTGGTGGTATTGGTGGTAGTGATGGTGGTGGTTGGGTGTGTGTATGAGGGTAGAGAATTTGACCTGCATTGGCTCCCTCTACAGAACATTTGTCCTACCCTGATTGGTTACCGTGCTTTGATGTGCGAAAGGTGGATATTTATGGCGGCTGGATGCAAGCTGCAGATAACTCCTGTTGCCGAGCGCATTGAAGAAGCCTGCTGCCAATGTCGGCTCCGTGGTTTGATGTTGAGCCAGTTGCTGACACTAACGGATTTGGTGCCTCTGGCTGTAGACGGGACAGGCGAGTCTGTGAGATAATGGAACCTAGTGCACGTCGTGCGGAAGGTCAGCAGTTTGAATCCCAGCCGAGTCTAACCAATGACTTAGAAAATTGATAATTGTCACTACCCAGTCTTCTTCTGTCCCCGACACATTTTACTAAGTTGCGTTGATTTGTTGGCCCTGCGCCAACAGTTCTACACTGCAGACAGTATGCATGACCTTTTTACTAAGGTAAAACAGGAAAACATTTTAGCCTTTTTGAGGGCAGCTGGACTGTACCACCTCATATCGTTTACTAAATAGATTCTATCAATTATTAATCAAACTTTTCTTTTTCTATGCGAATTTCTTTCCCTTGACCACATATATATGATCATGAGCTTTCTAATTTAATGAGTGTCTATTGGCACATAATTGATTGTCTGCTTTTACATGTAAAAGCGATGGTTTAAACAAAAAACAAACATTTCTCGTGGTGAATATGGCCTATGCTGCCGACACGGTGTAAAGCAATCACCAATCAATCAATCAATCTGGCTGTCCCAGTCGCTATTGATGCCTAGAGTGCGGTGTGGCCCTTTTCTGTCGGATGTCCATAATATTGATGTTCTTTCGATGTCCATAATATTGTGCACTCCTCCTCTGTCCCTGTGGCCAATGATGCCAAGAGTATTGTGTGGCCCTCTTCTGTTCTTGCTGCTAACAGTGTTTGTTGTGTTATGCACTCCTCTGCTGTCCCTGTGCCCATTCACGCCCAGAGTATTGTCTGGCCCTCTTCTGTCCCTGTGGCTATCGATGTCCATGATATTGTGCAGTCCTCCTCTGTCCATGTGCCCATTGATGCCCGTATGTTGTGTGGTCCTCTTCTGTCCCTGTGGCTATCTATGCGCATAGTAGTATGCAGTCCTCTCTTGTGCCAGTGGCTATCGATGCCCATAGTAGTGTATGGCCCTCTTCTGTCCTTGTGATTATCTATGCCCTCAATGTTATGCTGTCATCATCTCTCCCTGTTCCTGTGGGGTTAAATTGACGCCCATAGTATCGTGCAGTCCTCTCTTGTCCCTGTGACTATAGATCTCATATTGTTGTGCACTCCTCTTCTGTCCCGGTGGCTATCGATGCCGGTAGTGTTGTACAATGCTATGCTGTCCCTTTGCCTATCAATGTGCATAGTATTGTGTGGTCCTCTTCTGACAGGGCCTCTGGTATCAATGCCTATAGTATGGTGCAGTCCTTCCCTGTCTCTGTGGTCACCATCCGATGTCAGTCTCTCCTGTACGTCAACTCACTCCATACCCGCCATGTGAGCCGCGACCCTCCAATTCCCTCCACCATACTCCTCTGCAACCACCTGCCTCGTTTTGAGATCAATCATCGTGCAAACACTGCTTTTTCTTTTAAATTCTCACACCAAAGGCAGTTGGGTTGCATTAACCTTTTAACCCCCATCGCCAAATCACCTCCACGATTTTTGCCACGCTATAATTATGATTAATTCACTACCCCATACCCCACACCCCAGGGCCCGTATGCATGGAGCGGTGTTAGTGGCGTGTGGTGTTATACCTCTAACTCCGGGTACCTATCTCCGGTTATCGGCGTCGTAGAGAACTATGTCAAGCCGTATGCATGGGCGCTTAAACGGTGAGTGTTAGCTAAATGTGAATGTATTTATAGATTTGGGAAATCCCTCTGCCATATATTAGGCCCAAATCTATTCAATGCGATCATATTTGACAGAATTACACATGCAATAAATGAAATTTCAGCAAATTAACCCTAAAAATGAAGCGATATTAATGCTGCCGCTGTTTCGGCGGTGGCGGCGGCGGCGGGGGTTGCTTGCATTCGTCGATTCAACAATATGAATAACGCTGCCAGTGCGGTGGCGGTGTTGATATCGGTTCGCTTTTAGTTTTAGGGCTAATTTGATAAAATATCACGTTTAGAGTATGTAATTCTGTCGGATGTGATAGCATTGAATAGATTAGGGCCTAATATATTGCCGCCGATGCGGCGGCGGCGATCGACAGTATGGATATCGACGTCCATGTGGCGGCAGCCATTTGTTTACATTCATCGACTCAAAAATATTAATATCGCCGCTGAGGCCGCGGCAGCGTTAATATAGCTTCGAATTCAGGGTTAATTTGATCAAATTTCACTTATTGCGTATTTAATTCTGTCAAATATGATAGCATTGAATAGATTTGGGGTTCATCCTGACACTAACCTAACACTAACACCACTGTAAACCTGCTATGAGCAGGGGTTAGAATTTCCGAGTTTAAACGCGCGGTGTTTGTCTAACACTGCTCCATGCATACTGACTTTTCGGCGCTAAACCAGAAATCCCGCCCTAACCGCGGTTTGCATAGCTAACACTGCTCCATGCATACGGGCCCAGACCCTCTTATCGCAAGCGAATGCTGGCTGTAGTGTGACTGGGGTATAATGTCACAGTTGCATGTGTTAATATGAGTATAGATATATTTGGCCTTTCATAAATATATACAGGGAATTACAAGACAAACTATGGATTCGCCATCCTGTATTTTGTTGTCGTCCTGGTTTCTTTGTTAAAGCTATCGCCTCGATATTAAAGGGGCTGGATATGGACTAGAGTCCTCAATGCTGTACCCTTATCTAGCATTGTCGGTATCGCCTTCACCATGTCTCGGCCTAAACGAAGTAATGTTATTAATTTACTTATGTGTGCCTAGAGATAGTTATGTGAGGTATCATAAGTGTATCTCCTTTAGAATGACTAGTATTAGTAAGTTTTGACATGATATTTATTAACTCAATGTAAATGAGGCAAGTTGTACTGTGGAGGAAACTGGAATAAACAGTCAGTTGTTGTCTGCTTAGGTACAGCAATGTATTAGTTCCTTTGTGTGATCGGAGTGATTTGAAGTTGGCTAAGAGTCCTGCATTAGATATTTCAAAGGTTGAGCGGTTTTGGGAAGAATTCGAAAAAGCTGAGACCAGTCAGCTGCCGTCAGCTTAATTGGAGCCCTGCATTAGTTGTCCCATTCCTAGTTAACTAGCTGTACTCAGCCTGGTTAGAGTCCTGCATTAGTTGTATGAAGTGTTTTCAAATGGTATATATAGCTGGAATCAATTGGCTGCTATTAGTATAGTTATAGTCCTACATCACATCTATCCTTATTTTGAGTGACTGTATGTGTAGCTGGGGACAATGCGGCTTCTCTCAGGCTGGTTATGACCCGTATCAAGTGTTCAGGGACTTTAAGTACCTCTAGACAGACCAGACGGGATGGCCGAATGAGTTAGAGCGTCCGCCTCCAGTGCTGGTAGATCGTGGGGTCGTGGGTTCGAGTCCCGGTCGAGTCAAAACAATGACTTTACAATTGATACTTGTCGATTCCTAGCCAGGCGTTCGGCATTATTTAGGATAGGGCAAGGACTGGTGTGCTCAGTGTCAGGATAATGTGACTGAGTGGGATACCAGGTCATGGTGCCGGCGGCCTGGTTTCCCATTGGGACAGCACTATAAAGTCGCCATGAGTGCGCACTGTCACAAGTCGGTACCCGTCCTGATATGACCTTAGATGTTGCTAGGACGTAAAACAACAACAAACAAACAAACAAAACCTCTAGACAATTGGGTACTCTCCGCCTGGTTAGAGCCCTGTATTACTTGTATCAAGTGTTTGTTGACTTTAAGTACCTCTAGACAATGGGATGCTCTCAGCCTGGTTAGAATCCTGAATTACTTGTATCAAGTGTGTGGCTGGTTAATATTGTACATTACCAGCGGTGTCCCTGCTTGCACAGAACGAAAGAAAATATAAAAACCGGCGCAAGCCATCAGCAAGATGATAACGAGGCTGGGCCGCCGTGATGTGATTTGAATGGGTCATGTTCTGAGAACGCACAGTCTGTCAGATTGTTGACTCTTTCTATTATTTAGTCAACCCTTTTTTACCTCCTGTCGAAATGTCGGCTGCTATCAAATGAATCCATTAAAAGCTTGATTAATTGTTCAATTACAAAAAGACTAAGTTCTATATAATTAGCTTGATTTCCATATTTCTACATGTTTTGTATTAGAGTCTCGGGTTTTTTTGGGGTGTGGGGAGGGGTT
Organism: Branchipolynoe longqiensis; assembly: GCA_030323885.1. Taxonomy (NCBI): domain Eukaryota; kingdom Metazoa; phylum Annelida; class Polychaeta; order Phyllodocida; family Polynoidae; genus Branchipolynoe; species Branchipolynoe longqiensis. The sequence goes on along the minus strand of CM059196.1, from coordinate 42,131,524 downwards.
AGCTGCACTCAACTTTCTTCCGTTATTTGTTGTTATATTTTGGCTAAGTTTGCCGCGGGACAATTTGTCAGGTTACAGTGCTGGCCATTTGTGTGTTTGTGGTTACTGATCACCACCTGCCTCCCGACACTGGCGCCTGTTTACATGGGAAGAGACCGGAAGTGGTCTATCTGCGTCCTACGTAAGACTTAAGAACGCCATTGTAAAATGTCGTCTGCTATTGAGCAAATTTCGCCACGAATGTAATCAACCCACAAAATTCGTCTGCCTCGATTGACAGGACCTTACTTGTCGGTAGTGAATGGCGTCTGATGTATGTAGTGACATCAGCCGATGCTACATGTCAGGTGCGCTCGCAAAATGTGGGTTTGTTTATGTTAAGGCCCTGTCACACTACGACATAACGACGTCAGCATAGGGAGAACGTGAAAAATGTCTAACTTCTCGGCGTAGTATGCAAATTTGGGCACAAGTGGAACGTGGATGCAGCCGAGTTGACGAGAGGGTAACGTCGGTAAAGCATAGTGATAGCGTCATTCAATGAGAGAGGACAACGTAATTACGCTCACGGAACGTTATGTACGTCATTCCATCACCATAATTACATTATGTTACGTGACGTTACATACGTCATGACACAGTGGCGAAACATTGAACGTACATTGGATGTACGTTTGGTGTACGTTCGGTGTACGTTCTCCTGACGTTCCCATTACGCCGCGTGGACGTTTCCACTGGGTTTAATGTGGGTCAATGTAGTGCAACGTAGTGCAATGTACTGAGCATTTGACTAATGTCCGTCTAACGTCATTGACGTTCACCAAACGTGTACAGAACGTATGACGAACGTAAACCCTTACGTTTGAGTTATGTCAAAAGTTTTGAACAGGTTCAAAACCTTGACGCGCGCCAACATAACACAAAGTAACGTGACGTAGCTCAACGTCAGTCTAACATCATTCTGACGTCATCATAACGTAACCCAACGTATGTCAATGTAATGACAAAACGTGAACGCATCAGGCTTATGTTGGCTTGTTACATCGTAGTGTGACAGGGGTATAAGTGGGGATAGGTAATATTTCAGTGATACTATTGAGGTACATAGGACCCTCAATCTCAGTTTGCTAATTGGTCCGATGTCTAGTGCCGTGACCTTGAGAATGGACTGACCTTCAGAAGCACACTGCGCTAATACTAGTAATAGTAACCAGGGTTTACTTGAACCGTGCGGGAGATCGAGAGTTCGATTCCCGGTCGACTCAAACCAATGATGTTCAAAATTGATACTTGTCGCTACCTAGCCTGGGAATCGGCATCATTAGGTTAGGGCGCAACAAACAGGATATATATATAGATTCCATGCATCATATCTAACAGTTGGAAAATGTACCTTGATTTATTATCCGTAATATTGTCTCAATGTTGCTAAAATCAATGCAGGAGCCTTCCTTTCAAAATGGCGGCCGATACCTGACCCATTCTCTTCTGGAAGGGCTTGGGGACCAGACTGGTGTGCATGTCACTGAGTTTTGTACCAATTTCCAAATGCACCTTCGCTAGTTTGTCTAATGCAGGATTCTAACCAAGTTAGCAGAACAGAGTTAGCCCGCATTGTCAACTCTAACTCTCTGCTATTATTTGGCATGTTTATATATATATATATATAATATATATATGGGTCACTCTCCTGAAAACTGGCCAGAAGTGTCACATGGAGAGTTAAAATTTAATATTTGAATTTTTTACATTTTTTGGTTGCAAATGAAAGCTGGAAATCTCCCCTTTACATCTATGTAAAATATAAATTGATGAGATAAAAAATAAAGGTGTAGTCCATGAATAAGATATCTCTTATGGCAGTATAACATGTGCGTCACACGTGTAACACATGTTTAGGACACCACACAGTCTGCTTAATAAATATCTAATCAGAATTAAATGATATCATACTTAGAAGCATATTAATCGTGGCATAATATACAGAAATATCCAGTGCTTATATTGATAAAAAAAAGTAATTCCCAGCCATGCTTTATTCACTGAATAATTAGTGTACAATATTTGTGTGGCATCCAGACACCACGGTTACACGTGTGACGGAAATTTGTAATGTTATTTCTGAAGACATTAAATTTTTTTTTTTTTAAATTTAAGCATGCATACATGTTAATACATACTTCCTCTTTGATTTGGGAACTGTTTTGTTTGATATATCAATGCAATACAAGATGTTAATAAGGATTCAACCACGTCCCATATGTCATGTTACAAATGGCTGACTGTAAAATGGGGTTTTTTTGGTACAAAAACAGTTCATAACTAAAAAGACCAAAGTTGCACACAGTTTTATTTTATTTCCCTTATTTCTTTCATCAAATCTGAACATGAATATGAAAAGTATAAGGAAAAAAATAAGTAGGAGTGTTTTTATTGATGTTTTAAAATCCCATCTCATGCTGACCAGTTTTCAGGAGAGTGACCCATATATATATATGGGGTATGTCCAATGAATGACAGAGCCCTTATTTAAAGGTGCATAGTCCGATGATTTAGAATTGTTGCCATTTTCTGAGACATGCTAATCATTATATTTACTTTAGGTTTAGTTTATTTTAAATGGATAAGATATTTTACGTCAAAACATGCCAAATTAATTTGGGCAAGAATGCCAAAACTCTGGCACCATAGACTTCAGTAGTAACAAATTCTATTAAATTGACTTATTCCGACCTTCTCTGAAGCAAATAATGCTTTATAAGTGTGCCGGTGTCTAAGTTGAATATGTACAATTAAGTCTATATAAGTGTTTTGGTTTTGAACATTTGATGTTTTTATCGGACTATGCCGCCTTAATAAGGACGGACTGCTGTTAGTGATTTTCACAATGATCACGGTTTTACTAATATTTCTGTAGGTATTGGGTGAGTTATTGGTGGACCTGAGACCACCACCACCGTCCTGCAGCTGTCGTAGAATTGTGGCTATGAATACTCAACGTTCCCAACGTGACACAGGCCACAGCAGCAGCCCGATAGTTGCTGCACAATAATAGGTTTATATTTACTACTTGTCGTATTCAACTATGTATAAGAATCCTGTATTGGCAGTTTATGAAAGCCTGTCAACACTAGAATGGCAAGATTAATGTTGGGGATGCAACTCACATTGTCACCTCAAAGCATGGACAAAACCAAAATTTAATAATAATAAAACATTTATATAGTGCCCGATCCAGCAAGCTGTTCTCAGGCGCTTTACATAACAAACAAATATACAGGAAAATAAATTTCACCTAGTTAAAAGCAGATTTAAACAAATGTGTCTTAAGACCTTTTTTAAAAGCACCAACAGATTTACAATCTGTGATATATCCTGGCAGAGCATTCCACAGTCTCGGGGCAGCAATACTAAAAGCACAAAGCCAAAGACTTTTAGTCTGCTCTGAGGAACTGCTAACTGGCTGGAGACTGTAGGCGACACTTGATACATGACAGGTTGGGTGGTTGTTTTACATCCTGCCAACATCTAAGGTCATATCAGGTCGGGTACTGATTTGTGACAGTGCACACTCTTGGCAACTTTTACAGTGCTGCCCCACTGGGAGACCAGACCATCAGCATCATGACCTTATATCTCACTCAGTCACATTATCCTGACACTGAGCCAACCAGTCCTTGCCCTATCCTAATAAAGCCGAGTGCCTGGTTAGGAAGCGACAAGTATCAATTCTTAGGTCATTGGTTTGCCTCTGCCATAGTTCGAACCTGTCAAACCTTCAACTGTGCTACACACAGGGACTTGTACACGCAATCTGATCAGGACATGGTTTGATTCCATTTACCGCGTGTCATTTTGCGATGTACAAATTCAGACATTAAATGTCCCTCGGTGACCCAACATTTACTCTTTTTGTGTGTGTTAATTTAAAACCCCAACATATTTCATATGCGCTTATTATTATTGCTTTAAAACACCACGTGGAAGCATTGTAAAACATGCATCCCGTACCAAACACTAATGCATTACCTGGAAGTCCTCATGGTTACATATATGTTGTGTCAGAAACAATACCGTGTTAGAAAGCATGTTTATGGAACATGATCTTTTCATCTGATCACACCTTGAGGTCTGCCTGGGAATTACACCATCATCACCATCATTCCCTGGTAATTCTAAGGACAAGCCTATTTGGTTGGGGCACCCGTTTTGCGTGAAGTTGAACGCGGCTACGATCCCCAGCCGTGGGGAAGCAGATGCTATACACAACTGAATACTTGTCCCTACATCCCCTGAGTCCTGGCTGTACTAGTACAACGCAAGACCAGACATGTAGGTCGGCATTATGGCCTGGAGTGGGACATTATATTATGGAACCAGCTGAATGGTATGCCACTATAAAGCTGTAGGCTATCAGTCTCCGGTAGCCAGCCTATATTGCTAGGATGTAAAACTCCAACCAACCAACCAATCAATCAATCAATTAATGATATATTGATGCTGAGGTTATGAGGGTTTGCCTCCCCAACACTCAGAAGGACTGGTGTACCGCTCTTCCGGATCGCACTTGCCGCACCCGCCATTGATAGCTACCCGGCTATATAACTTCATATGTCACTACTATCTATACCCGGCATCGATTTGGTTTCCTGGGGTCTGGTACAGTCCCTCATCCCCCCAACAGTGATGCTGTCTTCTGTACCTCCCACCAGATGGCATGGCTGAATCAGTAAGAAGCGGTGGCTGGCTTCCCATACACCTATCATGGATTGAGACCCGGCCCGAGTGAACTCAATGACTTATCGTGTCGCTACCAAGCCTGGCACTTGATATTATTAATAGGATAGCGCGAGGACTGGTTGACTTGGCATCAGGATATGGTGACTGAGGGGGGTAGTGGGACCATGGAACGGGTTATCGTGGCCACACTATAAAATCCTCATAAGCGCGCACCATCACAAGTCTGTTGGATGTCCATCCTGATATGACCTTAGATTTTGTTTGTTTTTGTTGTTTTACGTCCTAGCAACATCTAAGGTCATATCAGGACGGGTACCGACCTGTGACAGTGCACACTTATGGTGATTTTATAGTGCTGCCCCACTGGGAGACCAGGCCGCCAGCACCATGACCTGATATCCCACTCAGTCACATTATAGTGTGACACTGAGCCAACCAGTCCTTGACCTTAGATGTTGGTATGATGTGAAACCTCCCACCAAATAAAGAAATCATTCCCTGTTGACAACCTGGTTCCATGCGCCACCCGATGTGGTCCTTTGCTTGACTCCTATTGATAAGCTATCTTATTATCGCTCATACCTCCTTGCCCCCCCCGCCCCCCTCCGTCTCCCCGTTGATAAGCCATCTTATTATCGCCCATACCTCCCCCCGCCCCCATGCACACTGATGTCTTACCGCCCCGTGTCCCTGGCCGGACCACGCGCTGATAACACCTCCCGGCATCTGTAACCCTCTTACACCCCTGTATGGACCTCCCCTGGCAACGCCCTGATAAACGACGTCAGGATTGCCGTGACAAGGTCAGATCAATATGTGCTCCAGGTATTGGGTCCCTAAATCTCACTTAAGCCACGGCGGTGCTTCATTTAGGAGGTTATCCGTGCTTTTCGTCTTCTTTCCCTAACAAATCGTGGCCTACATACTTTTTTTGTATTTGCTGATTTTTTATATTAAGCAGTAAATAGTGTTTCTAATAAATTCTCCACCCTGATATGACCTTATATGTTGCCAGGATGTAAAGCTCCAACACCCAACCAATCCCAATAAATTCTGAACTAATGCAATATTGCATTCACTCCAGGTAGTTTTGCAATATTTTAAAATTAATGGGTGGTCGATTTTTGTTGGGGTCTCAGTTCATATCCTATGACACATTGTAGGTTATTTCTGTCTAGCTTAAAGCTGCATAGTCCGATGAAGCATCAAATTTCCACACAAAAAACATTCACCTAGATTTTATTCTACATATCTAACTTAGATATTGGTCCATTTATTAAACATTTGTTGCCACATAGTAGGGCATACTGAGTCAATTTAACAAAACATGTCACTGCATAAGCCTATGGTGAGAGTTTTGGCAAGCCTGCCAAAATCAATTTAGGATGTTTGCACTTCAAATATCTCAAAAGTTAGCCATTCAAAATGAAAGTTACTTCAAACTAAAGTAAGGTAGGCTATAACAATCAATTAAACATATTTATCTCAGAAAAATGGCAGAAATTCTAAACCATCGGCCTATGCAACTTTAATAGGGGCTTATTTAAGGTTTGACTGTGATTTATTAATAATGCGGGCAGTATCTGCATCACTGGTCAAACAGCCGCGCCTCTAGCGGCCAGTCGGGGAAACATTGGAGCCCGGTATTAGCTGAGCGAGGTAGGCCATAACGTTATGAACAGTAATTGTCGACAAATGTGACATCATTTAAACTAATGCTAACCTCTGTCCTTGTGGCCATGAGGGTCAGTGGTGATGTGCAGTCCTCGTCTGCCCTTGTTCCCACCAGTGCCGGTGTTATGCGGTCCTCCTCTGGCTCTGGTCACCAGTCACTGTCACGACTGTTATACTGTCCTCGTCCGTTCTTGTAGCCATCAGTGCTGGTGCTATGCGGTCCTCCTCTGGCTCTGGTCACCAGTCACTATCACTGGTGTTATACGGTCCTCGTCTGTTCTTGTAGCATTAGTGCTGGTGCTATGCGGTCCTCCTCTGTGGTGTTATACAGTCCTCCCATGTCTGAGTAACCATCGGTGCTGGTGTTATGAGGTTCTCCTCTGTCTGTCCATCTGGGGCCATATGCATGAAGCAGTGTTAGCGAGCCAAAACGCGTTTAGACGGGATTTCTGGTTTAGCGCCGAAAAGTTGGTATGCATGGAGCAGTGTTAGGCCTAACACCACAAGCTTAAACTAGGTTAATCTAAACCAGAAAATAGCTGGTTTACAGGCGGTGTTAGTTATCAAATCTATTCAATGCGATCATATTTAACAGAATTATCTACCAAATAAGTGAAATTTGACCAATTTAACCCTAAATTCGAAGCGTTATTAAGGCTACCGCCGCATTGGCGGCGATATTAATAGTTATATTTTCGAATCGACGAACGTAAAGTAAACAAATCGCCGCCGCCGTCGTCGCCGAATCGGCGGGAATTTCTTACGCCCAAATCTATTAAATGCTGTCATATTTAACAGAATTACATACGCAATAAATGAAATTTAAGCAAATTAACCCTAAAAACGAAGCAATATTAACGCACCAGCCGCATTGGCGGCGATATTAATAGTTATATTTTCGAATCGACGAACGTAAAGTAAACAAATCGCCGCCGCCGTCGCCGCCGAATCGGCGGGAATTTCATACGCCAAAATCTATTAAATGCTGTCATATTTAACAGAATTACACACGCAATAAGTGAAATCTTATCAATTTAACCCTAAATTCGAAACGATATTAATGTAGCCGCAGCATTTGAGCCTAATATATGGCTACAAACGCAGAGGGATTTCCCAAATCTATAAATACATTCACGTTTAGCTAACACTCACCGTTTAGGCCGCCATGCATACGTTTTCGACGACGCTGATAAACGGTGATAGCTACCCAGTGTTAGAGCGATAACACCACCCGCTGCTAACACTGCTCCATGCATACGGGCCCTGGTCCTCAGCCAGGGTCGCGGGTGTTATACCGTCCTCCTATGTCGGTGTGGCTATCAGTGCTGATATCATGCAGTCCCCCTCTGCCCCTGTAGGTTATCAACACCTAATTTTATCAGGACTATTAGGGGATGGCAAAGTTGGATTTACAAGTGTCACTTCTTTCTTGCAGGAGTGGAATGAAGAATAGAAATTGTACGATTGAAATTTCGCTTACTTAATCACCGACTGTAATGAAAAAAATACATAGCCATTAAATTTGATTGGATTCTTCAGATTTAAATAATACCGCCAAGATTGGGTTTATTATGAAGAGATCCATGGACCAATCGTTTACTACCTGATGTTTGGAACTCAACGCGCCAATTTGATTACTTCAAGAAGAGAAGTGATATATGGTCTGGGGGTGTGGGGGGGGGTAACTTTTATTGACTCAACCGGGAACCAAACTTCCGATCTCCCGCACGCGAGGCCTGCGCTCTACCGATTCGGGCACCTGACGGTAAGGCAATGGGGGGGGGGGGGGGGGGGGGGGGGGGGGGAGAGAGACTCAGGATGTGTGTGTGGCCAGGACCCAACTCAGAGCGGAAAGTCCCCTAATGCCACGCCGTGCTAACGCACACTTACAGGCCATATACGCACACTTACACACAACTTAGATACTAGTATGTGAAGAGTAATGGTAAATGTGTGGCAAGGACCCAACTCAGAGCGGAAAGTCCGCTAATGCCACGTCGTGCTAATGCACACTTACAGGCCATATACGCACACTTACACACACCTTAGATACTAGTACGTGAAGAGTAGTGGTACATGTGTGGCAAGGACCCAACTCACAGCGGAAAGTCCCCTAATGCCACGCCGTGCTAACGCACACTTACATGCCATATACGCACACTTACACACAACTTCTATATTAGTACATGAAGAGTAATGGTACATGTGTGGCAAGGACCCAACTCAGAGCGGAAAGTCCCCTAATGCCACGCCGTGCTAACGCACACTTACAGGCCATATACGCACACTTACACACAACTTAGATACTAGTATGTGAAGAGTAATGGTACATGTGTGGCAAGGACCCAACTCACAGCGGAAAGTCCCCTAATGCCACGCTGTGCTAAGGCACACTTACAGGCCATATACGCACACTTGCACACAACTTAGATACTAGTATGTGAAGAGTAATGGTACATGTGTGGCAAGGACCCAACTCACAGCGGAAAGTCCCCTAATGCCATGCTGTGCTAACGCACACTTACAGTCCAAAATGCACACTTACACACAACTTAGATACTAGTATGTGAAGAGTAATGGTACATGTGTGGCAAGGACCCAACTCAGAGCGGAAAGGCCCCTAATGCCACGCCGTGCTAATGCACACTTACAGGCCAAAACGCACACTTACACACAACTTAAATACTAGTATGTGAAGAGTAATGGTACATGTGTGGCAAGGACCCAACTCAGAGCGGAAAGTCCCCTAATGTCACGACATGCTGCGACGCACTTACAGGCCATATACGCACACTTACACACAACTTAGATATTAGTATGTGAAGAGTAATGGTACATGTGTGGCAAGGACCCAACTCAGAGCAGAAAGTCCCCTAATGTCACGGCGTGCTACCGCACACTTACAGGCCATATACGCACACGTACTCACAACTTAGATACTAGTATGTGAAGAGTATTGTTACATGTGTGGCAAGGACCCAACTCACAGCGGAAAGTCCCCTAATGCCATGCTGTGCTAACGCACACTTACAGGCCATATACGCACACTTACACACAACTTAGATACTAGTACATGAAGAGTATTGTTACATGTGTGGCAAGGACCCAACTCAGAGCGGAAAGTCCCCTAATGCCATGCTGTGCTAACGCACACTTACAGTCCAAAATGCACACTTACACACAACTTAGATACTAGTATGTGAAGAGTAATGGTACATGTGTGGCAAGGACCCAACTCACAGCGGAAAGTCCCCTAATGCCACGCTGTGCTAACGCACACTTACAGGCCATATACGCACACTTACACACAACTTAGATACTAGAATGTGAAGAGTAATGGTACATGTGTGGCAAGGACCCAACTCAGAGCGGAAAGTCCCATAATGCCATGCTGTGCTAACGCACACTTACAGTCCAAAATGCACACTTACACACAACTTAGATACTAGTATGTGAAGAGTAATGGTACATGTGTGGCAAGGACCCAACTCAGAGCGGAAAGTCCCCTAATGCCACGCTGTGCTAACACACACTTACAGGCCATATACACACACTTACACACAACTTAGATACTAGTACATGAAGAGTAATGGTACATGTGTGGCAAGGACCCAACTCAGAGCGGAAAGTCCCCTAATGCCACGCTGTGCTAACACACACTTACAGGCCATAATGCACACTTACACACAACTTAGATACTGGTATGTGAAGAGTAATGGTACATGTGTGGCAAGGACCCAACTCACAGCGGAAAGTCCCCTAATGCCACGCTATGCTAACGCACACTTACAGGCCATATACACACACTTACACACAACTTAGATACTAGTATGTGAAGAGTAATGGTACATGTGTGGCAAGGACCCAACTCACAGCGGAAAGTCCCCTAATGCCACGCTGTGCTAAGGCACACTTACAGGCCATATATGCATGCTTACACACAACTTAGATACTAGTATGTGAAGAGTAATGGTACATATGTGGCAAGGACCCAACTCAGAGCGGAAAGTCCCATAATGCCACGCTGTGCTAACACACACTTACAGTCCAAAATGCACACTTACACACAACTTAGATACTAGTATGTGAAGAGTAATGGTACATGTGTGGCAAGGACCCAACTCAGAGCGGAAAGTCCCCTAATGCCATGCTGTGCTAATGCACACTTACAGGCCATATACACACACTTACACACAACTTAGATACTAGTATGTGAAGAGTAATGGTACATGTGTGGCAAGGACACAACTCACAGCGGAAAGTCCCCTAATGCCACGCTGTGCTAATGCACACTTACAGGCCATATATGCACACTTACTCACAACTTAGATACTAGTACGTGAAGAGTAATGTTACATGTGTGGCAAGGACCCAACTCACAGCGGAAAGTCCCCTAATGCCACGCTGTGCTAACGCACACTTACAAGCCATATACGCACACTTACACAAAACTTAGATATTAGTACGTGAAGAGTAATGGTACATGTGTGGCAAGGACCCAACTCACAGCGGAAAGTCCCCTAATGCCACGCCGTGCTAACGTACACTTACATGCCATATACGCACACTTACACACAACTTAGATACTAGTATGTGAAGAGTAATGGTACATGTGTGGCAAAGACCCAACTCAGAGCAGAAAGTCCCCTAATGTCACGGCATGCTAATGCACACTTACAGGCCATATACACACACTTACACACAACTTAGATACTAGTATGTGAAGAGTAATGGTACATGTGTGGCAAGGACCCAACTCACAGCGGAAAGTCCCCTAATGTCATGGCGTGCTAATGCACACTTACAGGCCATATACGCACACTTACACACAACTTAGATACTAGTATGTGAAGAGTAATGGTACATGTGTGGCAAGGACCCAACTCAGAGCGGAAAGTCCCCTAATGCCACGCTGTGCTAACGCACACTTACAGGCCATATACGCACACTTACACACAACTTAAATACTAGTATGTGAAGAGTAATGTTACATGGTTCCAAAACCAACCAAAATACGCTCTTTTTTTGTGGTACATTAGTTGATTAATCAGGGAAATTTCCTGGACCATTTCACTGCTCATTGCCCTATGCCAATAATGCCGACCGATATAGAATATCTTTTACACAAACAAAAATGCTTGTCCATTTAGAGTTACATGATCGGATCGTTTTCACTTTCTAGAATTTAGTTGACGAAATATACGTAAACACATATATACATATACATATATAATATAATATTGGTTTGATCCTTATAATGGAATTTACCTTAGATATAAAGATATACAGGGCAAGAATCCTCCACTGCGACTGACCTAGGGTTAGGAGACCTCGGCGGCTGGTGGCGGCATCCGTACAGTTTGCTATAAGTTGGTATAGAAAGGTACATATGATGATAGATTACATCCCATCCATTTATACTCGCATAATACATTATGCATCGCATAGGTATATATATTATATAATTATATATAAAGGTATATGAATATTTTACCTCGGTAAACAGCCTCAGGCTAGCCTCAGGCTAGGGAGAGGTAAGCACGTCCGGTACCAGCAATTAGCATATACAACTCACGACTGGATAACGTGTCGTTGGGTTGCTCCGGCAAAATTAGTCTACATACAAGCAAATACGCAGTAAGTATAATAAAAACTGTGGTTAGCTTAATTATGATGCATTAGAGCATCAATATGGAAAGTTTAGACTTTCGTTGGTCCAATTTGGACGAGTTATTTGGTTATAAACAACCAAGGATAGAACACTCGAGTGGGTTTCTCGAAGGAACCAAACCGGTCATTAGCGGTTATGTCAACACCCGGGTCACCGTGTGACTATGGGTAGAGATGTGGGTTTCGCCCTATCTCATGTGGAAATTCTCTCGTACTCTAATAGAGAGTAATGTTGGAGATGCTCCTGGGTTTCTTTTATAGACTCCCCTAGACAAAACTTTTTCAGGCGTTTCTCCGAGTTTCGTAGCATTTTCTCCAACTTGTTGACGTAGTAGTCACAGGTGGGAGAAGTGTGCGGAACAGAGGGATGGGCGGGCCGATACACTGGTCCCGACCCCGCGTAAGGTTTGGGCTTGACCCACAACCCACGCACAAATTTAGCTTATTACGCCTGTGTTATAACGGTATAAACACGTTCTCTAACACCAATAGATGTCCAAATGAGTTTGAAACAACCATATTGTGACATATATATATACCGGGACTGACCAAAAATCTTTGTTTCAGCTCCCGATGGCCACGAAGCGGAGTAAGCGCGGTGCAGCAGCAGCAGCCGAGGGGCGTGTTCCGAGTGGAGTGGACGAGGAGTACGACTCCTCACCTGTGTTGTCGGCAGGGCCGTCGACACAGCCCCGGGCGCATATCCTCTCCGACCCGGACGAGGACGCAGTGCCTGATGTGCCTGCGCCTCCAGATTGGGAGGCTCGCTTTGCACGATTGGAAAGCCACATCTTGACTGCCAAATCGCCCGTGTCTCGGAAGCGGCGTAGGCCGAGTGTCCAAGAGGATTCATATGAGGATTTCTTGGACACAGACTCGGCGGTGGAGCTTAAGGCTCCTCCTCCTCCTTCTCCTAAACGGAGGAAGAAGAAGAAACAGGTGATTTCTTCGGGTGATGAATTCACCAAGGAGCGGGCAGAGACTGGTTTTCGCAAAAAGCGGAAGACTAAGTCCAAAAAGAAGAAGAGGAAGAGGAAATATTCTTCTTCTGATTCGTCCACTGAGTCTACTTCTACGGAATCAGACTCAGACACCATATATGAAGGTGTCTATGCGGACATTGGCACTAAAGTGGCTAAGAAGGTGGAGAAGCCAAAGGCTAAGCGGGTTTAAAACCACTACGCTTATGCGCGAGACCGTGAATGGTCATTTCCGCACGTTCAAACCGGCGGAGGTTATCTCCAAGTTAGGAGATGAGTTAACAGGCATAAAGGGTGTTCCCAACTCCATCATTAAAGAAATGGATCGGGATGTCAATATGACGGATGACCGTAAGAAGTTTGAGGATGTGTTGCACACAGTGCATAAGGCAGTGTTGGCTACCCTAACAGCTATTGTTCCTGTGGCTAATAGGATGCAGAGTGAAAATAAGTTCTCGTCTTTGGCTAAGACAATGGACAAAGGCATTGCAGTGTTAGCGGCGGCAGGTAATTACCTGTCGTTTCGAAGATATGAAAATGTCTTCAAGTCAGTTTGCACAGATGCTGGCAAGGAAGTGGCTCGCTCTAAGAAGGTTACCGATAATGAGGGGAAGGAGTTTACGCTTTATCTTGCTCCAGAGCCGATTAAAGGGAAACCTTTAGATAACACCAAGATGTTTGGCGGTCAACTACAATACCTCTATAAAGAGGTAGAGACTGCAGCCAAGAGTGGCAAAAACATGGATGGCAAGAAGAAACAGGAAGCTCCTCGTTTCAAAAAGTCACGAGGGGATTTTCGTCCACGACGGTTCACCAGAGGAACCAGACCGAGTTCAAGCTTCGGTCAAGGGTTTCGGGGCCGGGGCGCTCGCCCAGGCTGGACCGACAACACCGCACGGCCAATAGGCCGAGGGTTCAACTCGTCGAGACCTTTCCCCAGGGGCGGGTCCAAGTAGAGGTCCAAACACAAACTTTACAAGTCCCTGAAGCCTCTAAAAACACACAAACTGTAAGCAACTTTGTGGCTGGTAATATTAGTAATCATATTTCTGAGTGGCACAAAATTACTAGTGACCAAGAAATTATAAAAATAGTTAGGGGTGTTCACATTCCCTTTACACAAATTCCTGTACAAAGTATAATACCTTTTCCATATAACATTCAACCAGTTGAACGAGAGGCACTAACTAAACAGGTACATAAATTCTTTGAGAAAGGAATTATACAAAAAGTGACACACTGTTCAGGACAGTTTATTTCAAACATTTTCTCGAGACCGAAGCCTAATGGTGATGTTCGAATGATCCTGGATTTAACAATCCTTAATAAAAGGGTGGAATATCGACATTTTAAAATGTTCTCTCTAGATACGGCACGAGATCTGATTACACCAGATGCGTGGATGGCTAGTGTTGATTTACAGGATGCATATTATACGCTTCCCATAATGGAACAATACCGAAAATTTCTTCGATTTATTTGGGATAACCAACTCTATGAGTTTACCTGCATGCCGAATGGCTTAGCTTGTGCGCCTCGTTTATTTACTAAATTGCTTAAACCTGTTTTCTCGGTAATGGCGAGGAAGGGTCACATAATGTTTCCATACATAGATGATTCTTTTATTATAGCATCAACACAAATTGGTTGTGTGAATGCAGTTTTGGATTTATGTGCATTACTCACTAAATTGGGGTTTTATGTACATCAACAAAAGTCAGTGTTTAAACCAACAAAACAACTCAAATGTTTAGGGTTTATTCTGGATACACAGTCCCTTACAGTGTCGATAACAGAACAAAAACTAATTAAGTTTATGACTACAGCGACTCAGCTTATTAAGTTATCAAAGCCAAAAATTAGACAGGTTGCTGTTCTTATTGGCATAATGACATCATATGCACCTGCTGTGTTATATGGGAAGGCCCATATTAAGTCGCTAGAAATAGATAAAAATTTAGCGTTAACACGAACTAAAGGCAATTTTGAGCGAAAGATGTTTATTTCGCAAGAAGGGTTACAGGATATTGGATGGTGGATGCAACATATAGCAAGTTCACCAAATCCAATCCGCATGGCGGAACCTAATACAGTAATTACTACTGATGCTTCGTTAGAAGGTTGGGGAGCTCATCGAGATGGGGTCACAACAGGAGGTAGATGGCTTGATGATGAAAAATCAGACTATATTAATGCACTAGAATTGCGTGCTATTTATCTGGGCTTACGTAGTTTAGTAAAGATAAATAAATCACAGGTTAGAATACTAACTGATAATACTACTGCCATGGCATATATTCGTAACATGGGTGGAACCAAATCAAAGTCTTGCAATCAGTTATCTAAACTGATTTGGAACTGGGCACAGGCTCAACAAGTCTGGCTGACTGTAGCGCATATTCCAGGGTCACAAAATACACTTGCAGATTATAAAAGTAGAAATTTCCATGACCATTTAGAGTGGTCTCTCTCTACACCTTTGTTTAACTTCGTTTGTGAAAAATGGGGTACACCTGAAGTTGACTTATTTGCATCACGAAATAATAACAAGTTACCCTGTTATGTTTCTTGGCATCCTGAACCGGATGCTTGGAAAGTAGATGCGTTTGCTATTACCTGGGAAAATAATTATTTTTATATTTTCCCACCATTTAGCATTATCAGCCGAGTAGTGAGAAAAATCGGCTTGGAAGGGACACATGCGATACTGGTGGTGCCCGATTGGGACACGCAACCTTGGCTGCCAGCAGTTTCACAACTGGCAAAAGATCGTATACGATTCCCAAGAAAACTCGGGAATCTGACGCACCACGGACCGCTAGTGGTTCACGGCGACGTGTCAACGACGCCCCTATTGGCATTCCTTTTCTAAGGAAGCAGCTACAGCAATTTGGATTGGACAGAATTACTGAGGATAGGATAGTATCGGATGCCTGGAGGCCAGGAACTGTCAAAATGTATACAACCTATTTAAAGAAATGGGGGTGTACATTGTTTGTTAATGAAAGTTAAGCCAACAAATCCAAAGATTTCACAAGTAGCTCGGTTTCTTCGTTCTCTAGAGGATGAAGGACTTTCCTTTGGATCGATTAATGCGGCGAGGTGTGCGTTATCAATTATATTACCTAGAATTGATGGCGAAACAGTTGGAAAACATTATGTTATTTGTTATTTACTTCGTTCAATTTATCAAAGGAATCCTCCAAAACCAAAGTATAGTCGGTTTTGGGATGTTTCTATAGTATTTAAGTTGTTTCAGGCTTGGCCTCACAACTCGTGGTTAGATATAAAACAGTTAGGTTTTAAGGTCGCGGTCCTGTTATTGTTAGTAACCGGACACAGAGGACAGACGATTGTTGCTTTATCCTTAACTGGATTAGAAATAGACAAGCAACAAGCTACGTTTGATTTAGAAAAATTGCTTAAATCGAACACGTTAGGTGACCCTTTATCAACGGTTCACTTAGACTGTTTTCCGAATGATCGGAAATTATGTGTTGTGTCGGCCATACGGGCTTATATATACAAGACAAAGGATTTACGTGCATCACAACAACTATTAGTGAGCTTTATAAAGCCACATAAGGCGATTTCACGAGACACACTTGCCAGATGGACAATTACGGTGTTGAAATTGGCTGGAGTGGATACGAGTAAATACTCTTCCCACTCAACTAGAGGAGCCATGGTCTCCAAGGCACGGGTGCTTGGTATTTCTGTGAAAAGAATACTAGCGCATGCAGGCTGGAAGACGGCTAAGTCGTTTGCAAAACATTATAATAAACGACTAGAAAAGCCTACCGGCGTTGCAAAGCGTCTTCTCGCCAACTAACAAGAATAGGTGAGAACAAAAATTTAGAATGTTATAATAATAAGAAAGAATGATATTAAGGATAAAAATGAATTATGTAAAGGTCTCCCTAGCCTGAGGCTAGCCTGAGGCTGTTTACCGAGGTAAAATAGTATAGTTATACGAGTCTTACCTTGGTACAGATGATGGATAACTGTTGTTTTACCGAGGTATAAGCCTCGGATAGATGTGGGCTAGGGCCCTCCCGCCACACCCTGCCACATCTATTCCGTTGGTGTACCTTTTCGGTAAAGTAATAGTATCCATTGTTTGAAAGTCATTTTTATCCTCAATAAGTAGGTTAAGATTGCTGGTACCGGACGTGCTTACCTCTCCCTAGCCCACATCTATCCGAGGCTTATACCTCGGTAAAACAACAGTTATCCATCATCTGTACCAAGGTAAGACTCGTATAACTATACTATATATGATTATGTGCATATATATATGTATATTTATGAATATCCGCTCAGACACATTACAACAGTGTTGCGTCATCCATTGTGACGTCGTCATGTAACATGATCGTCTCTACATATGAACCAAGGGCAATCCATGTAGAAATTAGAATGCTCCCAAAAGCTCCCATTATTCAGAGCCCATTCTTCGGGAGTCGCCCCTGGCGGTGATTGTGTGAACCTCGGCGGCGCCTTCCCCGGCGGCCGCCGTGGTGCCTATCCCTCGTGGAAGGGGCTTGCAATGGCGCACTGCCCGGATGTGGAAGTTGATGTAATTTGAGAGTTGGAGCGTGGTAGGAGGGGTGGGGCAGGGTGGGTGGAGGGACAGGGGTGGTAGGGGTGGGCGGTGTTGTGGGGTGTTGTGGGATGGTGTGGTTTGTTTGTTGTTGTTTTGCGTCCTAGCAACATCTAGAGTCATATCAGGACGGGTACCTACTTGTGACAGTGCGCATTCACGGTGACTCTATAGTGCTGCCCCACTGGGAGACCAGGCCGACAGCACCATGACCTGATATCCTACTCAGTCACATTATCCTGACACTGAGCCAACCAGTCCTTGCCCTCTCCTAATAATGCCGAGCGCCTGTCTAGGAAGTGACAAGTATCAATTTTTAAGTCATTGGTTCGACTCGACCAGGGTTCGAACCCATGATCCCATGGTCTACCAACACTGGACACGGACACTCGGGTTGGGTGCTAGAGGGGTACAATTGTAGTGGATAAGTCTGAGGTGGGATGGTATGGTAAGTGGTGGACTGACAAGTGTTGGGGTGGTAGAGGAGTGGGGTGGTAGAGGGGTGGGGGTGGTGGGGGTAGTGTGGTAGGGGGGTTGGTGCGCATGTACAAGGTGACACTGATAACAGGAGGTGTGGGGGGGGGGGGCGGCGGACAGCCTTGTCACGTGATGACCTGATTCCGGAGAATGTCCATGATATTAGCCGGATGTGGCATTGCTGAGCCTGAACCACTCTCCCCCCTCGCCCCCTCCGCCCCCCCCCCCCCCGACCCCCCCCCCCCCATACCGCGCAATGCCGATAGGGTGGGGGTGGGGGCTGGGGTGGGAGGGTGACATACCATTCAGTTACAGCGACATCACTTCCTGTCCTGAATCGACCTGCATGGTTACTTCTCCAATTATGCCCACATAGAGTGGCTGACTGATTTGGGCGCCCGCATCCCGCTCTGGGAGAACATGGGATTTGAACCCCCAGGGATGAATAGTGGGATGAAGCAGACCAATTGTCCACGATTGAAATTTCTCTTGCTTAAAGCTGCATAGTCCGATGAAATATCAAATTTTCAAAACCAAATCAATTATCTAGATTTGATTTTACATATCTAACTTAGATACTGATGCACTTATTAAGCATTTGTTTCTGCATAGAAGGCAATACTGAGTCAATTTAACAGAACCTGTTACTGCAGAAGTTTATGGTGTCAGAGTTTTGGCAAGCCTGCCAAAACTAATTTTCCATGTTGGCACCCAAAATATCTCAAAAGTTTACCATTAAAAATAAAAGTAACTTTGAACTAATGTAAAGTAGATACTAGTGATCGATCTACTATATTTATCTCAGAAAAAATACATGAATTCAAAACCATCGGACTACGCAACTTTACTCAACTAATATACAAAAAAAAAGCACATCATCTACATGCTCCTCTACATAAATTAAAATTGTCTGCTCTTTCCCTGCTTTTCATAATGTTTTTGCACCCCGCTTCTCGCTACTTTCCCCTCCCTCCCTCCCTCCCACCTCTTTCCTATCCTTCGTCCACCTTCTCCACTCCTTCCTCCACACCGTTCTTCCTCTTCCGCTTCCTCCCATATTTGTCCTTTCCAGGCCATGATCTCCGTCTCTTCTTCTATCCTTTCTTTCCCTTATTCCCCTTCTTTCGCTTCCGGGTCATTATGCCCTTCTTATTACACTCCTTTCCCTTCCGGGTAATGATGCCCTTCTTCTGACACTCCTCTCCATTCCCCTTCCTTCTCTTATTGATGTAATTTTGCTAAATTACAATAGCGACAGGAACGAACCTACCGTTCCGCAGCCTTCCTCCTATTATCGTTCCCTACAATAGTGTCCAGAATCACCAACCACCTGTCGGTAAACAAACCTACCTTTTCACAGCCCCTCTTCCTATTATCGCCCCCACCACCAGTTGGAGTGTCAAGAATCACCAACCATCTGTCACTAAGCAATCCCACCTTTTCACACTATTCCTCCTATTATCGCTCCCTCAACTAGTCATAGTGTCAAAAATCACCAACCACCTGTCAGTTAGCAAACCTGCCTTATTACACCATTCCTCCTACTATCACCCCTCCTCCAGTAGTAGGAGTGTCAAGAATCACCAGCCACAACCACCTGTCAATAAACGCTTCGCTACTAATCACAGAATTACGGTACATTGCGTCATGCCGCTGAAGGTCACTCTCACGTGTGTAACCTTGAAAAGGTCACGCATTTTGTGGACGTTTGTGTATATGTGTATGTGGGGGGGGGGGGGGGGGGGGGGGGGGGGGGGGGGGAGGGGGGGAGGGATGGGCCGCGGGTATGCGTTTGAAGGTCAGCACACGGCACGTGATGACCTCGCTCGCCGGCCTTGTGCATGGTTACATTGAATGACCTCCAATAGTAGTAGATACTAGTGTTGGAGGACGCGAATTAGTCTCCGGACTGCGGCCTCATCCCAGCCACCAGCTGTTGTGTTAACCCCTATAGTCTCCTGGTCAATGTCAGCCTCTAACCGGGTCGATACTGCTGAGTGCAGCTGTCTGGTTGAGTACTTACTTAGATTGTTAGCACCCTGGTACATTGCATGGCCTACACTACTAGATAATATTGTTGTGGCTGTCTGGTAATTTACTGACTTATTTAGCTACCACTGCTATCGCCCCTCTAAATGGTGCATTCAATGACCTACATGACGAGATAACAGTGATGTGGGTCAAGGATTTATGCCGCGAGGGGCTGTAGGACACAGATCAGTCTCCGGCTGTTACTTTAGCCTCAACAATATGCTGACCGCGGCCATCTTGTTACTTTGTTAGTTCATGACTTAGTTACTTACTTAGGTAGTTAGATACTTAGTTAATTACTTAGTTAAGTATTTCCTTAGTTAGTGACTTCTCTAGATAGTTACTTAGTTAGTCACTTAGATGCTTAATTGTCTATGTACTTAATTAATTATTTAGTTACTGAATGACTTAGTTAGGTATTTAGTTACTTAGTACGTTAGTTACTTAATTATTTACATATCTTACTTAATTACATAAAGACACTTAAAATAAATACCACTACCAAATTACCTTCGCCGTTATAAACGGTGCCTAGTAGTATAGTGGAAAATATCCTTTTCTCGGGTAAACCAACCGGTCGTGCCAGGTACCAGGAATATGAATCGGTTCCTGCACTGTCGACAATTGCTTTCACTGATGTATTACTTTGATTGGGTCTCAACAACAATAAATGTGTAAAGAGAGTGCCATGATTTATTTGAGATAGTGAATGGCTGGAATCCCGACGGTAATATCTAAATAGTTCATGTATTAACTGTGCCATTCATTGTGTTAGAAAGAAGGTTTGGTTGTGTGGGTTTTACATCCTAGCAACATTTACGATTATGTCCAGTAGTACAACTACTGCCGTGAAACATGAACTCCTGTCCCTTCTTCAACAAATTGAGGTATATTCTCACTTGGAAAATGGGGGGTTAACATAAATCGGACAAATAAAGTGTGTTAACGGCCAGCGGTCGGTTATGAAGGCATCATGTGACTGATGACGTCACTGGATCCATGCCGGCCACTTGCGTTTGTTTGATTCATGAAGAGTTGGTGACTGGTAAAAACTAGGTCAAATTGACTGAGCCCGCCCACCCGCTCGCCCGCCCGCCCGGTGGTGGCGCCACCTGGGGACGGATCAATGAACCTGAAGGAGGGCGCCATCTATATAACAGTTAAGCGCGGCCTCTGATTGGCTGAGCCCCGCAGCCTTTGAAAGGTCCGTGTAATTGGATCCTACCTATTGATGCATGCAGCTGGCGATGACGGCGAATGAGTGTGTGTGTGTGGGGGGAGGGGCTGTGTTTGTAAGACATACTCGCCGACACCCTCATAAACAGCCAGCACAGATTTGCATACACCTTTCCGAAAACACTGTTCTTATACTGGAGTACGTGACAGGCCATTCTTTCCGGCCGTTGGTGCAGCTTTGCGATAAGAACCATCCCTCACTCTTTCTCTCCCCCTCCCTGTCTCTCCCCCCCCTCTCTCTCCCCCTCCCTCTCTCCCCCTCCTTCCCCTCTCACCTCTCTCCCTCCCTCTCTCTCCCCTCCCCTCTCTCTCGCCTCACTCTCTCTCCCCCTCACTCTCTCTCCCCCTCCCCCTCTCTCTCCCCTCCCCCTCTCTCTCTCCCCCTCACCCTGTCTCTCTCCCCCTCACCCTCTCTCTCCCTCCTCCCGTCACCCTCTCGACTCTCCCTCTCTCACCCCCTCACCCCTCTCTCCCTCACCCCCTCACCCCCTCACCCTCTCTCTCCCCCCTCACCCTCTCTCTCCCACTCACTCTCTCTCCCCCTCCCCCTCTCTCCCCATCACTCTCTATCCCCCCTCACTCCCCCCCACCCTCACTCTCTCTCCCCCTCCCCCCTCTCTCACCCCCTCACCATCTCTACCACTCCCTCCCCTCCCTCTCTCCCTCCTCACCTCTCTCTCCCCCTCACTCTCTCGCCCTCCTCTACTCTCTCCCCCTCACCTCTCTCTCCCCCTCACCCTCTCTCCCCTCACCACACCTCTACCCCTCCCTCCTCTCCTCCCTCACTCTCTGTCTCCCCCTCACTCTCTCCACCTCACTCTCTCTCTACCCACACACATGCCAACCTACTCCACTGACACACACATATATAGCAACTTTCCACACACAGACACACCCACCCGAACGATCCCACATCCATCAACACATTTGTGAGCCATATCCATACACACACGAATAGGAATACACATACATACATACATCCATGGTATCACATACGCCCACAATGCACATGCACACACATAAAGAAACAAACAACAACAAGCAAGCCAACATACTCCCACATATGTATACACCCACCCACACTACACACATACACACATATGTCACACACATCAACCAGCATGCATACCAAAACACGCATAGAATATACACTGCAATAGGGATATCCTCTTACACACATGCCCACACCAGAGTGAAATTGCATATCATAGGGTATGGTGCTAATAGATTGGCATCCCAATGGGACAACACTATGAAGCAGTAACACTCCCAGAAGTCGGCATGACTTCAAATGTAAGTGGACTTTTCCTTTACACTCAGGTACAAACAAAATCCAGCACACATGGGATGAATGTTACCTTCAAAAGTGTAGCAGCATCTGACATCGATATTGAGTGTAATTATGTTGGTATGAATACAATACTTCCAAGATGTCAAATCACTGTTCACACCATCTACCAATCAGGCCTCTGTCCATGCTAGTGTGAGGGTGAAGCATGTAGCACCGCACCATGGTTACACATATGTCTAGGAAAGTGATATTTTATTTAATGTAGAATATGTGTCAGAATAATTTCACTACACTTCAGTTCAGAAGTTCAGAAGAACTGGAGCACAAGAAAGTTGGGACTTTGACCATCAGCAACCGTGTGTTTACGGACTCAAACTGAGTTTATTGTATTAGAGCTGAAATGATGGACAGAGTTGAATGAACAATCAACTACACCTCCGGGTATCTAAACACACCATGTCGTCCTGACATGACCTTAGATGTTGCCAGGACGTAAATCTCCAACAACCACCCTAAACCAACCAGGTCAAAGTTTCAGACAATGCTCATCAGGAACCACGTGTTTATGAATTCAAACTGAGCGTATTGTATGAGAGCTGTTCTGAAGGACAGAGTTTAAGGAACAACTCCCCACTTCCCGGTATGTGAGCACACCAAGTACCAGCTCCTCTCCTCCCTGGTGGGGGGACCAGTGACCAGTAACCTGAGGGCTCCTCTTGACAGAAGGTCTGCAGGACTGTAAGTGGTTTATGGTTTAGAACCATCTAGTGGTTTAGAACCATCTGGTGCTTCGTGGTTTAGAATCATCTGGTGGTTTGTGGTTTAGAACCATTCGGTGGTTTGTGATTTAGAACCATTTGGTGGTTTGTGGGTTAGGACCATCTGGTGGTTCCTGGCTTAAAACCATCTGGTGGTTTAGAACCATCTGGTGGTTCCTGGTTCAGAACCATCTGGTGGTTTGTGGTTTAGAACCATCTGGTGGTTCCTGGTTTAAAACCATCTGGTGGGTTGTGGTTTAGTACCATCTGGTGGTTTGTGGGTTAGGACCATCTGGTGGTTCCTGGTTCAGAACCATCTAGTGGGTTGTGGTTTAGAACTATCTGGTGGTTTGTGGTTTAGAACCATCGGGTTGTTCGTGGGTTAGAACCATCTGTGTGTTCGTGGGTTAAGACCAACTGGTGGTTCGTGGGTTAGAACAATCTGGTGGTTCCTGGTTTAGAACCATCTGGTGGTTTGTGGTTTAGAACCATCTGGTGGTTTGTGGTTTAGAACCAACTGGTGGTTTGTGGGTTAGGACCATCTGGTGGTTCCTGGTTTAGAACCATCTGGTGGTTTGTGGTTTGGAACCATCTGGTGGTTCGTGGTTTAGAACCATCTGTGTGTTCGTGGTTTAATACCATCTGATGGTGTGTGGCTTCGAACCCTCTGGTGGTTCCATGGCTTAAAACCATCTGGTGGTTCGTAGTTCAGAACCATCTGGCGGTTCGTAGATTAGAGCCATATGGTGGTTGTGTGGTAGAACCAACTGGTTTCATGGTTTAGAACCAACTGCTGGTGCATGGTTTAGAACCAACTGGTGGTTCATAGTTTAGAACCAACTGGTGGTCCTGGGTTAGAACGATGTGGTAGTTCGTGGTTTAGAACCACCTCTTTCTGGCCGCGTAAATGAAGCCGCACAATCATATGAAGGCATCAAATTGTCTAAACCAAAGCACGAGGCACATCCCTAGATTTGCTCCTACATAGGGAATACTAATTGAAATTAATAGCGCCTGATCCAGCATTTCATCGTGTTCCGGTAACATTAATTTGATACGTTTTCAACCTAATATATATATATCTAAATACATATGGAAGTAACTCAAAACCATTGAGGTGTGCAACTTTAAATTCGCGCGTGATGTGGGTGATTTATCTGCAAACCGCAGTGTACTCGCTGACGGCTGGTGAGGCGTTGGGAATAGGGGTGGGAGTAGGGGGGTGGGTAGGGGTGGAAGGGTTAGGGGTGTGGGCACTACATCTTGGTTCTCCATGGGAGCCAGCCCCCGGGCCGCCCCTGCAGGGTCCTGGGGGAGGGGTGGGTGGACGGGAGATACATCTCCAGCAGCGGCCCGTCTCTCCTCTGTACCCAACTCGGTAACGTAAACATTCGTGTAGGCTTCGGCGCTATCCATCCCACTCTGCAAAGTATATATGTGTAACCCTCCCCCTCCTTCTTCCCTCGTCTTCCTTCCAGCTTCTTTCCTCTTCCTTCCTCCATTCTTTCATCTTCCTCCTATCTTCCTCATTGCTTCCTCATTTCTTCCTTATGTCTTCCTCCTATCTTCCTCTTTTCTTCCGTTCTTATTTCTGTCTCGTTCCTGTTATCACTCCGGTATTCTTCCTCTCCCCATTCCTCTCTCTCATCCCTTTCATTCATCTTTTCATTTGTCCGTTCTTCCCTCTTCCTTTTTCCTCCTTCTCTTCTCTTCCTCATGTTGATGTATCCTTCCACAGAGCTCTGTCCTCCATTCCTGTCCCATTCCCATCTCCCCCATCTCCTTTCCCCTTTCCTTCTTCCTCTAATCCTGTCCTCCTTCTTCCTCTCTCCCTTTCCTCCTTTCTTCCTTCGTCTCTTCCTTTCCTCCTTTCTTCCTTCCCCTCTGCCTTTCCTCCTCTCTTCTTTCCTCTCTTCCTTTCCCCCTTCCCCTCTTGCTATCCGCCTTCTTCCTCTCTTCTCTTCAGTTTCCTGTACTACATCCTCTTCCCCGTTCTCTACTCCCCTGATTCTTCTGCCCGTCATCATCCTTCTCTGTTCCTTAGCTTCCTCTTCTGTTACCCCACTCCACCTCCTCTCCACCCCACACCCCCACACCAGCACCCCGCCGCCCCCCGCCACGTGACCACACCCAGCTTGCCTTCTCCACGGCCAGCCTCCTCCAGGCACTGGCCGCGTTTACACTAACAACATTCGGTGGGAGAATATTTCTCCATCAGATCTTCGCCACCACCACCCCCCGACCCGCTCATATGGCCCAGTTTAGCCTGTTTGGGTTTGCTTCGTGTTGCTGAGTGCTCCTCTCACGGCGCGTTACGCTGAGCGGTCTGCGCAGGGGCCAGCAGCACCTGAAGCCTCTGCGCGTCCAGTACTGTTAGCGTCTACACGGTTAGGCATGGCTCAACCGGACACTGCCAGCAGCCGGGTCGCGCAAAGCCTTCTGGGTGCCGGGAGGGGGGTGAGTTGGCGGTTGAGGGGGAGTGAGTATGTGGGGCGTGAGTGATGGGGTGACTACTTGCTGAGGGTTATTGGTAATTAGCGGATAGAGAGGACGTACCTGCCCTTTTGAATGTGTCAGTACTACTGTGGTGGATGAAGAGTGTCAGCCCTACCGGGGGTGATAGTGTTAGTATTACGGTGCTAGAAGGATAGTATTTGTACTACTGTGGTGGAAGGAGAGTGTTAGTATTACTGTGGTGCAGTATGTCAGTACTACTATGGTGGAACCAGCCGGGATGGCCGAATCAGTTAGAGCGTCCGTCTCCCGTGTTGGTAGATCATGGGGTCGTGGGTTTGAACCCTGGTCGAGTCAAACCAATGACTTAAAAATTGATAGTTGTTGCCCTCTTAGCCTGACGCTCGGCATTATTAGGATATGGCAAGGACTGGTTGGCTCAGTGTCAGGATAATGTGACTGTTTGGGATATCAGATCATGGTGCTGTTGGCCTGGTCTTCCAGTGAGACAGCACTATAAAGTCACCATGAGTGCGCACTGTCACAAGTCTGTATCCATCCTGATATTACCTTAGATGTTGGTAGGGTTTAAAATAACAACAAACAAACACCTGTGGTGGATGGAGAGTGTTAGTACTACTGTGGTGGAGTATGTCAGTACTACTATGGTGGATGGAGAGTGTCAGTACTAGTGTGGTGCACTCAGGACTACTGTGGTGGATGGAGTGTGTCTTCAATACGACTATGGTTGAGAGTGTCGGTACTACTGTGAAGGTAAATGTTACTGTCAGTACTCCTATGGTGCATGGAGAGTGTCAGTACTGGTGTGCTGGAGGGTGTCAGTACTACTGCGGTTGAGAGTGTCAGTGCTAGTGTGGTGCACTGAGGACTACTGTGGTGGATGGAGTGTGTCTTCAATAGTAATATGGTTGAGAGTGTCAGTACTACTGTGAAGGTAAATGTTACTGTCAGTACTCCTATGGTGCATGGAGAGTGTCAGTACTGGTGTGCTGGAGGGTGTCATCACTACTGCGGTTGAGAGTGTCAGTGCTATTGTGCTGCACTCAGGACTACTGTGGTGGATGGAGTGTGTCTTCAATAGTACTATGGTTGAGAGTGTCAGTACTACTGTGAAGGTAAGTGTTACTGTCAGTACTACTATGGTGCATGGAGAGTGTCAGTACTGGTGTGGTGGAGGGTGTCAGTGCTACTGCGGTTGAGACTGTCAGTACTATTGTGTTGCACTGAGGACTACTGTGGTGGATGGAGTGTGTCTCCAATACTACTATCTTTGAGAGTGTCAGTACTACTGTGAAGGTAAGTGTTACTGTTAATTTTACCTCGGTAAACAGCCTCAGGCTAGCCTCAGGCTAGGGAGAGGTAAGCACGTCCGGTACCAGCAATTAGCATATACAACTCACGACTGGATAACGTGTCGTTGGGTTGCTCCGGCAAAATTAGTCTACATACAAGCAAATACGCAGTAAGTATAATAAAAACTGTGGTTAGCTTAATTATGATGCATTAGAGCATCATTATGGAAAGTTTAGACTTTCGTTGGTCCAATTTGGACGAGTTATTTGGTTATAAACAACCAAGGATAGAACACTCGAGTGGGTTTCTCGAAGGAACCAAACCGGTCATTAGCGGTTATGTCAACACCCGGGTCACCGTGTGACTATGGGTAGAGATGTGGGTTTCGCCCTATCTCATGTGGAAATTCTCTCGTACTCTAATAGAGAGTAATGTTGGAGATGCTCCTGGGTTTCTTTTATAGACTCCCCTAGACAAAACTTTTTCAGGCGTTTCTCCGAGTTTCGTAGCATTTTCTCCAACTTGTTGACGTAGTAGTCACAGGTGGGAGAAGTGTGCGGAACAGAGGGATGGGCGGGCCGATACACTGGTCCCGACCCCGCGTAAGGTTTGGGCTTGACCCACAACCCACGCACAAATTTAGCTTATTACGCCTGTGTTATAACGGTATAAACACGTTCTCTAACACCAATAGATGTCCAAATGAGTTTGAAACAACCATATTGTGACATATATATATACCGGGACTGACCAAAAATCTTTGTTTCAGCTCCCGATGGCCACGAAGCGGAGTAAGCGCGGTGCAGCAGCAGCCGAGGGGCGTGTTCCGAGTGGAGTGGACGAGGAGTACGACTCCTCACCTGTGTTGTCGGCAGGGCCGTCGACACAGCCCCGGGCGCATATCCTCTCCGACCCGGACGAGGACGCAGTGCCTGATGTGCCTGCGCCTCCAGATTGGGAGGCTCGCTTTGCACGATTGGAAAGCCACATCTTGACTGCCAAATCGCCTGTGTCTCGGAAGCGGCGTAGGCCGAGTGTCCAAGAGGATTCGTTTGAGGATTTCTTGGACACAGACTCGGCGGTGGAGCTTAAGGCTCCTCCTCCTCCTTCTCCTAAACGGAGGAAGAAGAAGAAACAGGTGATTTCTTCGGGTGATGAATTCACCAAGGAGCGGGCAGAGACTGGTTTTCGCAAAAAGCGGAAGACTAAGTCCAAAAAGAAGAAGAGGAAGAGGAAATATTCTTCTTCTGATTCGTCCACTGAGTCTACTTCTACGGAATCAGACTCAGACACCATATATGAAGGTGTCTATGCGGACATTGGCACTAAAGTGGCTAAGAAGGTGGAGAAGCCAAAGGCTAAGCGGGTTAAAACCACTACGCTTATGCGCGAGACCGTGAATGGTCATTTCCGCACGTTCAAACCGGCGGAGGTTATCTCCAAGTTAGGAGATGAGTTAACAGGCATAAAGGGTGTTCCCAACTCCATCATTAAAGAAATGGATCGGGATGTCAATATGACGGATGACCGTAAGAAGTTTGAGGATGTGTTGCACACAGTGCATAAGGCAGTGTTGGCTACCCTAACAGCTATTGTTCCTGTGGCTAATAGGATGCAGAGTGAAAATAAGTTCTCGTCTTTGGCTAAGACAATGGACAAAGGCATTGCAGTGTTAGCGGCGGCAGGTAATTACCTGTCGTTTCGAAGATATGAAAATGTCTTCAAGTCAGTTTGCACAGATGCTGGCAAGGAAGTGGCTCGCTCTAAGAAGGTTACCGATAATGAGGGGAAGGAGTTTACGCTTTATCTTGCTCCAGAGCCGATTAAAGGGAAACCTTTAGATAACACCAAGATGTTTGGCGGTCAACTACAATACCTCTATAAAGAGGTAGAGACTGCAGCCAAGAGTGGCAAAAACATGGATGGCAAGAAGAAACAGGAAGCTCCTCGTTTCAAAAAGTCACGAGGGGATTTTCGTCCACGACGGTTCACCAGAGGAACCAGACCGAGTTCAAGCTTCGGTCAAGGGTTTCGGGGCCGGGGCGCTCGCCCAGGCTGGACCGACAACACCGCACGGCCAATAGGCCGAGGGTTCAACTCGTCGAGACCTTTCCCCAGGGGCGGGTCCAAGTAGAGGTCCAAACACAAACTTTACAAGTCCCTGAAGCCTCTAAAAACACACAAACTGTAAGCAACTTTGTGGCTGGTAATATTAGTAATCATATTTCTGAGTGGCACAAAATTACTAGTGACCAAGAAATTATAAAAATAGTTAGGGGTGTTCACATTCCCTTTACACAAATTCCTGTACAAAGTATAATACCTTTTCCATATAACATTCAACCAGTTGAACGAGAGGCACTAACTAAACAGGTACATAAATTCTTTGAGAAAGGAATTATACAAAAAGTGACACACTGTTCAGGACAGTTTATTTCAAACATTTTCTCGAGACCGAAGCCTAATGGTGATGTTCGAATGATCCTGGATTTAACAATCCTTAATAAAAGGGTGGAATATCGACATTTTAAAATGTTCTCTCTAGATACGGCACGAGATCTGATTACACCAGATGCGTGGATGGCTAGTGTTGATTTACAGGATGCATATTATACGCTTCCCATAATGGAACAATACCGAAAATTTCTTCGATTTATTTGGGATAACCAACTCTATGAGTTTACCTGCATGCCGAATGGCTTAGCTTGTGCGCCACGTTTATTTACTAAATTGCTTAAACCTGTTTTCTCGGTAATGGCGAGGAAGGGTCACATAATGTTTCCATACATAGATGATTCTTTTATTATAGCATCAACACAAATTGGTTGTGTGAATGCAGTTTTGGATTTATGTGCATTACTCACTAAATTGGGGTTTTATGTACATCAACAAAAGTCAGTGTTTAAACCAACAAAACAACTCAAATGTTTAGGGTTTATTCTGGATACACAGTCCCTTACAGTGTCGATAACAGAACAAAAACTAATTAAGTTTATGACTACAGCGACTCAGCTTATTAAGTTATCAAAGCCAAAAATTAGACAGGTTGCTGTTCTTATTGGCATAATGACATCATATGCACCTGCGGTGTTATATGGGAAGGCCCATATTAAGTCGCTAGAAATAGATAAAAATTTAGCGTTAACACAAACTAAAGGCAATTTTGAGCGAAAGATGTTTATTTCGCAAGAAGGGTTACAGGATATTGGATGGTGGATGCAACATATAGCAAGTTCACCAAATCCAATCCGCATGGCGGAACCTAATACAGTAATTACTACTGATGCTTCGTTAGAAGGTTGGGGAGCTCATCGAGATGGGGTCACAACAGGAGGTAGATGGCTTGATGATGAAAAATCAGACTATATTAATGCACTAGAATTGCGTGCTATTTATCTGGGCTTACGTAGTTTAGTAAAGATAAATAAATCACAGGTTAGAATACTAACTGATAATACTACTGCCATGGCATATATTCGTAACATGGGTGGAACCAAATCAAAGTCTTGCAATCAGTTATCTAAACTGATTTGGAACTGGGCACAGGCTCAACAAGTCTGGCTGACTGTAGCGCATATTCCAGGGTCACAAAATACACTTGCAGATTATAAAAGTAGAAATTTCCATGACCATTTAGAGTGGTCTCTCTCTACACCTTTGTTTAACTTCGTTTGTGAAAAATGGGGTACACCTGAAGTTGACTTATTTGCATCACGAAATAATAACAAGTTACCCTGTTATGTTTCTTGGCATCCTGAACCGGATGCTTGGAAAGTAGATGCGTTTGCTATTACCTGGGAAAATAATTATTTTTATATTTTCCCACCATTTAGCATTATCAGCCGAGTAGTGAGAAAAATCGGCTTGGAAGGGACACATGCGATACTGGTGGTGCCCGATTGGGACACGCAACCTTGGCTGCCAGCAGTTTCACAACTGGCAAAAGATCGTATACGATTCCCAAGAAAACTCGGGAATCTGACGCACCACGGACCGCTAGTGGTTCACGGCGACGTGTCAACGACGCCCCTATTGGCATTCCTTTTCTAAGGAAGCAGCTACAGCAATTTGGATTGGACAGAATTACTGAGGATAGGATAGTATCGGATGCCTGGAGGCCAGGAACTGTCAAAATGTATACAACCTATTTAAAGAAATGGGGTGTACATTGTTTGTTAATGAAAGTTAAGCCAACAAATCCAAAGATTTCACAAGTAGCTCGGTTTCTTCGTTCTCTAGAGGATGAAGGACTTTCCTTTGGATCGATTAATGCGGCGAGGTGTGCGTTATCAATTATATTACCTAGAATTGATGGCGAAACAGTTGGAAAACATTATGTTATTTGTTATTTACTTCGTTCAATTTATCAAAGGAATCCTCCAAAACCAAAGTATAGTCGGTTTTGGGATGTTTCTATAGTATTTAAGTTGTTTCAGGCTTGGCCTCACAACTCGTGGTTAGAGATAAAACAGTTAGGTTTTAAGGTCGCGGTCCTGTTATTGTTAGTAACCGGACACAGAGGACAGACGATTGTTGCTTTATCCTTAACTGGATTAGAAATAGACAAGGAACAAGCTACGTTTGATTTAGAAAAATTGCTTAAATCAAACACGTTAGGTGACCCTTTATCAACGGTTCACTTAGACTGTTTTCCGAATGATCGGAAATTATGTGTTGTGTCGGCCATACGGGCTTACATATACAAGACAAAGGATTTACGTGCATCACAACAACTATTAGTGAGCTTTATAAAGCCACATAAGGCGATTTCACGAGACACACTTGCCAGATGGACAATTACGGTGTTGAAATTGGCTGGAGTGGATACGAGTAAATACTCTTCCCACTCAACTAGAGGAGCCATGGTCTCCAAGGCACGGGTGCTTGGTATTTCTGTGAAAAGAATACTAGCGCATGCAGGCTGGAAGACGGCTAAGTCGTTTGCAAAACATTATAATAAACGACTAGAAAAGCCTACCGGCATTGCAAAGCGTCTTCTCGCCAACTAACAAGAATAGGTGAGAACAAAAATTTAGAATGTTATAATAATAAGAAAGAATGATATTAAGGATAAAAATGAATTATGTAAAGGTCTCCCTAGCCTGAGGCTAGCCTGAGGCTGTTTACCGAGGTAAAATAGTATAGTTATACGAGTCTTACCTTGGTACAGATGATGGATAACTGTTGTTTTACCGAGGTATAAGCCTCGGATAGATGTGGGCTAGGGCCCTCCCACCACACCCTGCCACATCTATTCCGTTGGGGTACCTTTTCGGTAAAGTAATAGTATCCATTGTTTGAAAGTCATTTTTATCCTCAATAAGTAGGTTAAGATTGCTGGTACCGGACGTGCTTACCTCTCCCTAGCCCACATCTATCCGAGGCTTATACCTCGGTAAAACAACAGTTATCCATCATCTGTACCAAGGTAAGACTCGTATAACTATACTATACTACTGTGGTGGTGAGTGTCAGTACTATTGTGGTGGAGAGTGTCAGTACTCTTGTGGTGGAGAGTGTCAATACTACAGTGGTGGTGAGTGTCAGTACTCCTGTGGTGGAGAGTATCAACAGTCTGTGGGAGAGAGTGTCAGTACGGCTGTGGTGGAGAGTGACAGTACGACTGTGGTGGAGAGTGTCATTACGAATCTGGCAGGGAGTGTCAGTACTCCTGTGGGGGAGTGTCAGTACTACTGTGGCGGAGTGTCAGTACTACTGTGGCGGAGTGTCAGTACTACAGTGGTGGAATATCGGTACTACTGTGGTGGAGAGGGTCAGTATTAGCTATGACCAAATTCGGCCAGTTTCTTGATCTACCTTTAATTAATGGTCTACATTGCATTGATATTGCGCCAACAACTAATCTAAATTAAATAAAACACCACTTGCTCTACAATGTCGTTCACTCTCACCCTAACCACTAGAGCGCACTGTTACAAGTCGTGACCCATTCAGATAAGACCTGATATGTTGTCAGGAAGTAAAACCCCTTACCATTTGACGTCACTTTGCACCTATGAACAGATGCCTCCCTACCATGGTAGTGTTATTTTCAAGCAGTAGTTTCTAATTTAGATTGCAGTTTAATAGTCATGGTGATATTTTTAGACGAGATAAAATTCCAGTTCCGGTATAATGGTGCATATGTATTAGCCACCTTCCCTTACGTTTTGCCGGCTTAGCTGTAGCTGTGGCCCAGCGTTTTGAGTTAGCGCTCCAAGCCTTTCGGACGGACCAGCGGAACTTGGATTACTCACCTTGATTACTGTGGCAGCCTCCTTCTGGTCTAACTAGTCAGCTGTTGTCCTAATGTTGCTAGAACGTAAAACCCACAATCACTCTTCATTGTGTGCAGTGTCAGTGAGATTCGTGAAATCTGAATGTATCTTGTAATGTAGATTGGGTGGTTGTTGGAGTTTTAGATCCTGGCAATATCTAAGGCCATATGAGGATTGGAAGAGGCTGTAGTGTAAAGGAACACGCCTCACAGTCACGTGGCCAGCTGTGTAATCCAAGATGGCGCCTTGTCCATGGGCAGCGTGAGTCAGATATAGGAGCTGTTACGTAACTATATTAAGTCTGGAAAGATGAGACCGGAAGTGTGAGGTGTCGTGTGTTGTAGCGGCTTCCGGTCTCGTGCAGGTCACGTGACAGGTCACGAAAGCAGCGCCCACCACATTCACTTGTACACGTATATACATACAAACACACATTCACACATATAGACACATACACACAGGTAGACGCTTACATAATACACACCTGTATTCATAAACACATGCATGCATACCCATATACACATACATATATACACACACATGTATAACACATACATAACACATGCATACACATATATGTATGCATGCTTACACAATTATTATATGACAAGCACGTCCACAGGTAGAGGCACACCAGACTCGGTAGCTGAATCGGTACAGCGCAGGCCTCCTTTGCGGAAGGTTGGGGAGTTCGATTCCCAGTCACGTCAAACCAGTTACTTACACAAGTGGTACATACATGCACACATACACACAAGCAAACACACATGCACACACATGCAAACACACATCCACACACATGCATGCATACATACATACTTATGAACACCTACACACAAATATCTACACGCAGGTAGGAATGCCGACATAAACATATACCTCTAATAACAACAGTGTCACCTGTGTGGATATTGTCTGTTTATACAATGTGGGTGATACATCTGCTATATAATACATTCCAGAAATATGTGTCCCAATATCCGACATGTCTGTATTGTTATGTTTGTCCTACTTTTATTGTTGAACTGTGTATGACACCTTCAATGTATCCATTGTGGCGCCACCGACGTCTCGTTGTCATTGTGAGTAACACCCACACACACATGTACATGTGTATATATATATCATCATCATCATCATGCTGTCGGTCGCGATGCGACAAAGACTGCTTTCATTACTTGACTGCCGCTCTCCATTTAGCTCTCTGCTGTGAGAGTTGCGTCCATGAGTCGGTCTTAAGCATTTCATGAAAGCTGCCTGCAGAAGTGTTGAAGTGCTGCTGGCTTTTGCAAGTTACCAGCGGCACTCTCTCGGGGTGTAAATAGAGGTTTCACACCGGCAAGAACATGTCAAGACAGGCGCAAAACTATTTGTCCCTGCAGTGGCTGGTCGGGAGATGTTGGGAGTACCATACATCAACCGCCCTTAATGCTGCCACAGTGACATGGTTTCTGTTTAGGGTTTGCTCCCTTAGCCTTCGGTTCTGTCAAGAACGTGTACCACAAGGCAGTGGTTTACACTATATATATATATATATATATATATATGATGTATTATATGCTATATGCTCGCCGAGCGTATTCTTATCACAGACTCCTTTTATTTGCTATTGTCAAGATCTGTAAAAGCCCAGTCACATACACGTTAGTGGACGTAGTTGAACGTAGTGGAGGCTACCGTAGTTGAACGTTGTTAAACGTAGTTGAACGTAGTTGAACGTACCATCATCTGTACTTCTCTGGTATGTTCACCTATGTTCACCTATGTTCAACTATGTTCAACTACGTTCAACTACGTTCAACTATGTTCAACTACGTTGGCGTCCACGACGTTAAACTACGTCCACTAACGAGTATGTGACCTGGCCTTTAATCATTTAGTACACATAAACCTTTCCATTGTAAACATTGTACATTTGCTCCAGGGGCCGTATGCAGGAGTCAGTGTTAGCGAGGCAAAACGGTGTTTGTCGGGAATTCCGGGTTAGCGGCGAAAAAATGGTATGCACGAGTCAGTGTTAGGCCTAACACCAAAGGCTTAACCGGTGTTACCTTAACCCTAAAAA
The DNA here is from genome assembly GCA_030323885.1 of Branchipolynoe longqiensis. Classification (NCBI taxonomy): domain Eukaryota; kingdom Metazoa; phylum Annelida; class Polychaeta; order Phyllodocida; family Polynoidae; genus Branchipolynoe; species Branchipolynoe longqiensis. Next base: position 42,095,953 of record CM059196.1, on the reverse strand, counting down.
ATATCAGGTTTAGCGAATTTATTAGGCCCAAATCTATTCAATGCGACCATATTTAACAGAATTAGATACGCAATAAGTGAAATTTATTCAAATTAACCCTAAATTCGAACCTTCCTTAAGGCTAACGCCGCATTGGCGGCGATATTACTAGTTATATTTTCGAATCGACGAACGTAATGTAAACAAATCGCCGCCGCCGCTGCGTTCCATACTGGCGGCGGTGGCGATTTGTTTACTTTACGCTCGTCGATTCGAAAATATAACTATTAATATCGCCGCCAATACGGCGGTAACCTTAATAATGCTTCGGATTTAGGGTTAAATTGGTCAAATTTCACTTATTGCGTATGTAATTCTGTTAAATATGATCGCATTCAGTAGATTTGAGCCTAATACCTGGCTATAAACGCAGAGGGATTTCCCAAATCTATAAATAATTTCACGTTTAGCTAAAATGAAAGTGTTACAGGCTCCTGCATACGACTTGACACAATTCCCGACTTCGGTCATAGCTAAACGGTAACAGGCTCTAACACCAAAACCCGCTAACACTGACTCCTGCATACGGGCCCTGGATATTGAAGACAGACAGGTTTAGCAGAATTATCAACTAGCAGTATATTGGCCTTTCTGATCAGCATATTTTTTTACCCCCAAGACAATTCTATAGCGACTGACAGTAAAGCATTGATATTTAGTGAAGAAATCAATCCCCGTAGCAGCAATTTAATTCGGGATAATCATAGCGCTGGAAAATGGATATGATAATTACGACCATGTGGTATGCATACTTGTATAGTAAATTATACATGTGTATAATAAATTATGTGTATGTATAAGACATTATGCATGTGTATAATACATTATGCATGTGTATAATAAATTATGCATCTGTATAATAAAATATGTATCTGTATAATAAATTAACATGCATAATAAATTATGCATATGTATAATAAATTATAGAGGTAAGGTGTAATTGCAACACCCAAGCGGTTCTATTAAGTTAATCATTTCCCAGGCTCATCTAGCCTCGCATGCCAGATGCTGCGCCAATGTCACCACCTGTGTTCCTCGCGTGGTTCACTGACGTCCTTTCGGTCCAGTGACCCAGCGTCTGCTCGTCAGTTGCAATCTATTAATAATGATTGCCCGATTGACTTGCTGGGCTGAGCTGGGCGGGGCGGGGCGGGGCTGGGCTGGGTGGGTCGGTCTCCAGGGACACGAGCCCCTATCAAGGCTGGGTGGGACAAGGAAAGGAGGGTGCGCGGAGGGGGGGTATGGGGGGGTGAGTGGGTGGGGTGGGGGTGAGGGTGAGGTGGGGGGACATATTGACCTACTTAAAAGGGTCAAACGGAACTGGCAAAGAGGCAGGTCTACCTACACAAGGCGACAGGTGTAAGTAGGATAGGGGACCGAGATGGGGGCCGTGATCCGGCATAGGTAAAACCGGAAGTGGTCGTGGACAAGCGCTGTCACGTGACTAACGGACGTGTAGGGAATCCGCAGTTTAGCTGAGGGGTGGTGAATATAGTACGACGCTCTAGTATTTTGTCCTGGCCCTTTTGTATGTACTACCACCTAGTATGACGGTCTGGAGGAATACCCCCTCCTGCGGGTCATGTGACATGCCTCTGTGTGCATCACTTGATCCTGGCACTTACTCAAACTTTACCACACCATTGGATAATTTGGAACATTGTATCAGTGTGTATTGCTGATATTGGGTTTTGGATGACAGAAAATCTATTGAAATTTAGTGAAGACACAACGGATATTATTTAAATATGGTTTGACCTCGTTGTGTTGAATCCCGAGACATGGCAAGATTTCACCTCAGCGAATTGTGCATCAGAGACAGAAGTTCTATTTCTTTTTAAAAAGCCTCTAGCTTATTTCTGATAAGTTTAATAATGTGAAAAAGTGTGTAACATGAGTGTGTCGGGCACCTTAATATCATTTTATGAACATCCTCAGTCTAAAGCCATTCCTCTCACAAGACGCACTTATTCCAATAGATAATGCTTCCATTACATCACTCATTGACTATTACAACTCCCTATTCAATGGGACTGGCTAGAACAGTATCATGATGTGACTGTGTGAGATATTGGGTCATGGTGTCGGCAGCCTGATCTCCCAGTGGGGCAGCACTATAAAGTTGCTCTGGGTAGGACTGTCTGTCACAAGTTGGTACCCGTCCAACTGTGGCCTTAGATGTCGGCAGGATGTAAAACACCAACCAACCTCCTGGCCTTTTCAGAGGACCGGGGTTGGGCTCTTGGGTGACCTTTTTCTCTCCACCACTCGACCGCCAGACTGCCCGCCAACCCACTTCCTCCCTACCTGATTTCTCCGAACACGACCCACCGGAAGCCAACTCCCTGCTGAAACTGACCGCCATACAGTGCTGCTGATGTGTAGCCTTCAATGTGCAAACGCGACTGAAAACTCCCCAAACAACCTATTGTATGGAATATCTTAATATAACAACAATATCAATCGCCTTCAGCGAATTGAAATCAGCGGTTTTATCAATCATTCGAAAATGTGATCATTTGAAGCACAGGACTTCCGCTCCTAGATTCTTGCCATGACTTAAGACATATCATTTAAATGAGAAATGAACTAGGGCGTGGGAATATAATGACTAAATGAGTGATAACAAAAAAAGTACATCGCACCCTTTCGATAGATGGCGGTGCTCCGGTTCTGTCGTGGTTCCGGAGATATTGTTTTTTGTTGATGGCGCATATGCTACCCGCACCTCGGGCTTGTCACGTGATCCTGCGCTGGGTCGCTGGTACCGGGTGGGCTGTGAGCATGTGGCTGTTCCACGCCGGGCCAAGTGTGTGCCTGCGGGGGTGGAGGTGAGGGTGGGTAATGTTGTCAGTTTTTGTGGGCGACTTGACTTGATTGCAGGGAATTGCTTCTTTATAGCCCTTCTCTATAATTAGTGGTCCATCAATCTTAAGTGTGTTTAGTCATGGTGATGGCGGCCTGATATCCCAGTGGGGGAGCACTATAAAGTCGCCAGGAGTGCGCACTGTCACAAGTCGCTACCTGTCCTGATATGACCTTATATGTTGCCAGGACGTAAAACTCCCAACCAACCAATCTATAGCCGTGTTCACACGGGCAATGTAAATCGATTCGTAGAAAGCGACTTGTATAGTTCGCCTCACATTTCTCGTGTGAACGCACGTCTGATGCGGATTAGGGCTGATTCGACTCACGTGATGCGGATCGTGTAAACCACCTAAGCGAGGTAGTCTACGTGAATCGATTCCTGTGATGCGGATAATTTTGCCCGTGTGGACGCAACCAATTCGCCTCACCTGATTCGATTTGTGTGATACGCCTCACATTTTGTCCGTGTGAAGACGGCTTAAATGTGTTTCAGTCATATTTCACCTGTGCGTCTGTCTATTCTTCAGCCTATATTCTCTTTAGCGGCTGAAAATATGTAGTTTCAAGATCGACAAACTGTCTAATGGTGAAAACAAGCCTATTCAGGCTTATCCATGATAGGCAGTATAAATCTTCAACAACAACAAACCATGAAATGGCATGTTCAGTCACGATAACTATGAAGAGGTAAAGTTGTGTTGGTCATGTGACTTGCGCTTTAACGGCAAAACCGCCATCGGGCTGCTCTGGCTGAACTGTCATTAGATCGTGTCTACTGCTGACTGTCAACTCCCATTGAGATTTAGATGTGGACTTTATGATTGGTCCGTCACAAACTGCCTTCTCCATGCACTACTGGGTGTGTGTCATGAAGCGCTCAAGGACTAATCTGGTTTCAGCTGGTGGACCTGGTACCTGCTGCCCTCGTGCATTGGTTGGTTGTTGGGCTTTTAAATCCTGGCAACATCTAAGGTAATTTCAGGAGAGGTACCAACTTGTGACAGTGCACACACAATGCAATTATATAATGCTGCCCCACTGTGAGACCAAGCTGCCAGCACCATGATCTGATATCCCAGTCAGTTACATTATCCTGATGCTGAGCAAATCAGTCCTTGCCTTATCGTAATAATGCCGAGCGCCTGGCTAGGAAGTGGCAAGTATCAATTTTTAAGTCATAGGTTTGACTCGACCAGGGTTCAATTCCAATGACCTAGCAAAGCGGTAGATGGAATTTACCAAAGCGGTAGATGGAATATAGCAAAGCGGTAAATGGAATCTAGCAAAGCAGTAGATGGAATCTAGCAAAGCAGTAGATGGAATCTAGCAAAGCGGTAGATGGAATCTGCCAAAGCCATAGATGGATGCTCAACCCTGCCCTCGTGGAAGGCACAGTGTGGTGCCGATATGGGTGCGTGGGCCCGCATATGCATCTCTGTGGAATTCAAGCAGTTAGGACTACCATCCCTCACTGTTCACACACATTATTGTAGAATTATGGTCTGTTGTTAATGACCACTTTGTTCCTTTGGAAAAGACAACATGGTAAATGTGAGATCATGTGCAGGATAATGTGACTGAGTGGGATATCGGGTCATGGTGCCGGCGACGTGATTTCCCAGTGGGGCAACACTAAAAAGTCACCATGACTGTGCAATGTCACAACTCTTTCTCCGTCCGGATATGACTTTAGATGTTGCCAGGTCGTAAAACTCCAACAACCAACCAACCAATCATGTCAGTGGTGTTCTCTGTGGCGGAGTGGTTAGAGTGTATGACTTGTTTCTATGGCGGACTCCTAACCCGAATGTTGGTGGTTCGATTCCCCATGCCCCCACCTCTGCCAATTTGGATTCCCACTGCTGTGTATAACTTACAGCGTCATCAGAAGCACAGTTGCTCTCATACCATGTCTATGTAGAGTGTGAGTTTTAAAATCCCTTGGGTAGTTAAACGTGTAGGCTTGCGCTTTCTGTTGAAACTGTGATAGGCAGTATCAATCTTCAAGAAAAAGAAGAAAATATTGGTGCTGATTGCGGTTTCCCTCCCTTCAAACAATTAGTCATTAGGATTGGAAAATGCTTTATAACACCATCACTATATAGATTTACAAAAATCGAATTTAGAGTTGTGGCTTAGACGATTAAGTGCCTTCATCGGCCTATGTAGCTTAAATGACGAATTGATATTATGGTTGCCTCAGTTCCCACGGTAGGCTAATCAATGCGATGATAATTAATGTAATATGTGGCTTCTTGTTAGATAACGGGTGGAGTTATCTTTGCCTAGAGCGGCGTACACATGTTGCCACTCTTACCCTGTGCTTACCACATTAATGTGCAATTAGCTAAGTAGGCGTGTGTCATTAATGTCCTATTAATTAAGGACACCGCGGCGACTTAAATTAAATACATTTAAGGAGTCGCCGCTAAGCATTGCAAGGGGAGGGAGCTAGTGATAGGGGCCTTTAGATCCTAACACAATGTGCGGTCCTAGTAGGAGTTCCGCCGGGGGAATTATGGAGATGGGGGGGGGGGGTTTAACGGGGGGGGGTAGAGAGGAAGTAGGGACAGGAGCCGGGGGGCGAAGTTGGGTGTGGAGGTGTGGGTGTGGGTGTGGAGGGGGTGTGAGGGTGGAATGATGGATGGGAGGGTGGTGTGGAGGTGGAAGGTGGTGTCGAGGAGTGGAGGTGACGGGTGGTGTCGAGGGCGGTGTCGAGGGCGGTGTGGAGCTGGAAGGTGGTTTCGAGGAGTGGAGGTGGTGGGTGGTGTGGAGGACGGTGTGGAGGTGGAAGGTGGTGTCGAGGAGTGGAGGTGGAGGGTGGAGTGGAGGTGACGGGTGGTGTGGAGGGCGGTGTGGAGGGGGAAGGTGGTATCGAGGAGTGGAGGTAACGGGTGGTGTGGAGGACGGTGTAGAGGTGGAAGGTGGTATCGAGGAGTGGAGGTGACGGGTGGTGTGGAGGACGGTGTCGAGGTGGAAGGTGGTGTCGAGGAGTGGAGGTGACGGGTGGTGTGGAGGGTGGTGTTGAGGAGTGGAGGTGACGGGTGGTGTGGAGGGCGGTGTGGAGGTGGAAGGTGGTATCGAGGTGAGGGACGGTGTGGAGCGGTGGAGGTGAGGTGGTGTGGAGGGCGGGGTGTGGAGGTGGAGGAGTGGTATCGAGGAGTGGAGGTGACGGGGGTGTGGAGGGCGGTGTGGAGGTCGAAGGTCGTATCGAGGAGTGGAGGTGACGGGTGGTGTGGAGGGCGGTATGGAGGTGGAAGGTGGTATTGAGGAGTGGAGGTGACGGGTGGTGTGGAGGGCGGTGTGGAGGTGGAAGGTGGTATCGAGGAGTGGAGGTGACGGGTGGTGTGGAGGGTGGTGTGGAGGTGGAAGGTGGTATCGAGGAGTGGAGGTGATGGGTGGTGTGGAGGGTGGTGTGGAGGTGGAAGGTGGTGTCGAGGAGTGGAGGTGACTTGGGGTGTGGAGGGCGGTGTGGAGGTGGAAGGTGGTGTCGAGGAGTGGAGGTGACTGGGGGTGTGGAGGGTGGTGTGGAGGTGGAAGGTGGTATCGAGGAGTGGAGGTGATGGGTGGTGTGGAGGGTGGTGTGGAGGTGGAAGGTGATGTCAAGGAGTGGAGGTGACTGGTGGTGTGGTGGGTGGTGTGGAGGTGCCCGGTGGTGTGGAGGGCGGTGTGGAGGTGGAAGGTGGTGTCGAGGAGTGGAGGTGACTGGGGGTGTGGAGGGCGGTGTGGAGGTGGAAGGTGGTGTCGAGGAGTGGAGGTGACTGGGGGTGTGGAGGGCGGTGTGGAGGTGGAAGGTGGTATCGAGGAGTGGAGGTGATGGGTGGTGTGGAGGGTGGTGTGGAGGTGGAAGGTGATGTCAAGGAGTGGAGGTGACTGGTGGTGTGGAGGGTGGTGTGGAGGTGCCCGGTGGTGTGGAGGGCGGTGTGGAGGTGGAAGGTGGTGTCGAGGAGTGGAGGTGACTGGTGGTGTGGAGGACGGTGTGGTGGTGGAAGGTGGTGTCGAGGAGTGGAGGTGACGGGTGGTGTGGAGGATGGTGTGGAGGTGGGAGGGTGGTGTGGAGTATGGTGTGGAGGTGGAGGGTGGTGTGGAAGACGGTGTCGAGGAGTCTAGGAGACGGGTGGTGTGGAGGACAGTGTGGAGGTGGAGGGTGGGAGGGTGGTGTGGAGGAAGGTGTTGTATACAGGGTTATAAGGAGGGTGGGGCATGGGGGTGGGAAGTTATGTGGTGTTTGCAGAGGTATTGTGGAGGTTGGTTGCAGGGTGTGGATGGATGATTTGGCTGCGCAGTCATTACGAGCCGTATAGTGTTGCTTCACTGGGGTACATGTCGCCGGCACTATGCAGTCACCCTACCTTCAGACGGGCTAAGCTCATGTCTCAGCTGATTAAATATACAAGTAGTTACCAGGACTTGCTTAAATCTGCCTAGTCAAGGTCAAGTGAAGGCAGCACATTTCCTAACTTTGATCACCCGTGTCCACCTTTGGTCATGACGTAATGGTAGGTAGAAGGAGTGTAAAATCAATTTAATAGAACCTGGTATTGGTAAACCCTGTGTGGTAGAATTTCGATACATGCTGAAATTATCATCGCATCTTTTGGCTGACATAAACTATCTCAAAAGTTATCTTCCGGATCCTGTAATGTGTAAAGGAAAGCCAAGTAGATTACTACGATTAACTTGCACAACATATATATGTTGTGCATTACTCAATGGGTGTCCGTGGGGGGGGGGGGGGGGGGGGGGGGGGCTCACCCCTACGAATGCTGGCGCCACAATCTTCCCAACCTCACCAGTGGCGAGAATATTGTGACGCACGCACAGGACGTAAAACTCCAACAACCAACCAATAAATATTTACATTTTTATTATTTGGCAGAAACTGAAAAACGAATGGGTTATTATACAACTTTAAGATTTGTGGTAAGAAGAGAAGCTGCGCTTCCTCCGTGATGTATTTAGGACACAGTCACGTGACGGATCTACCCTTGCAGGGTAGGGCGGCGCCCAGCAAGCAGCAAATGGAACGGTAGTTATTAACGGGGTCAGCGTGACGGGACTGGTAAAATACGGATTTCTGACGGTGGGTGGGGTCGGGCGGCGGGCGGGGGCGGTGGGTGGGGTTTGGCTGGCGACATGGGGTGGTCGGCGGGCAGCGGGTGGGCGGCGGGTGTACGGCGGGTGGGGTCAGGCGGGTACACGGCGGGCGGGTGGGTCGGGCGGGTGCAGCGCGGTCGGGCGGGCGGGCTCACGGCGGGCGGGTGGGTCGGGCGGGTGCACCGCAGGCGGGTGGGTCGGGCGGGCGGCGGCTGGTGTCCGGTGGGTCTCCGGCGGGCGGGTGGGTCGGGCGGGCGGCGGCTGGTGTCCGGCGGCCGGGCGGGTCGGGCGGGAGGCCGATGGGTCAGGCGGGTGGTTGCCTGAAGCGGACACTGCGCATGCGTCCTGCGCATCCGACACCATAGCGATGGCCAAGGTAGAAAGCTGATTGGTTGAGCAATATTGACTGTGTCCAATGAGCGCCCAGCGGGGCATATACCGCACGAAGCCCGCCTGTGGCGGCAGAGATAGGCGCGCGCGCACCGGGCCGCCCGGCTGCCGCTTCCGGTCCGGGCCGGCGGTACCCGCAGCTTGCGGACTGACGCGGTGGTTATTGGTGTTATGGTCTGTCAGTGAGGGTTGTAAAGTTGTGTGAAGGTGTTTGTCTGTCAGTGTGTGACAGTGTGTGAGGATACCTGAGTATGTGGGATGTCCGCAAAGGTGTGTGACGGTGTGTGTAAGCATGAGTGTGTGTGGGTGGGATGGCATGGGGGTGTTTGACGGTGTGGGTGTGAAGGTGTTGGTGTGTTTGAAGGTGTGACGCTGTGTATATGTTGGAGAATACGTGACGATGTGTGTGCGCATGTTGGAGGGTGTGTGTGTGGGGGATAGTATGAGGTTGTGTTATGAAGCAGGTATGGGTGTGTGCACCTGCGTGAGGGAGGGTGTGTGACTCAATAAGTGTATCTTGGTATATATGAGGATGTATATGTGTAATGGGGTGTGAGGGTGTGTCTGCGGAGGGAATACACTGATGATGGGGAGGGTGTCTGGGTGCATAGGGGTGTGTGTGGATGTGTGTGTGGAAGGAATACATTGGTGATGGGGAGGGTGTGTGAGCATGAGAGTGGGTTTGTGAACAGAAGGTAGGTGATGCTGTAGGGGTTGTTGTTGTTGTTGTTGTTGGTGTGGTGGGCGGGGGAGGGGGGGTGAAGTGGGATGACAGGAGGGTGTAGACGCGGTGCTGGGTGGGGTGTTTTGTGGCTGGTCGCTGGGTAACGATGTTGTGATTTAATTATCGGCCGGTTTGAGGCCTGGTGCGGGGCAGGGGTCATGACCAGCTTCCGTGGGCGGAATGGTATCAGGCGAGGAAGCAGCTGTATCCCTCCATCACCCCCCCCCCCCCCCCCCCCACAAACACACACTCACGACACCCCTCCCCCCGCCCCTCACCACCTCTACCGCAACTTCACACACCAGTAACTCGCCATCCTTCCACGCCCTCATTTCATCTCTACCACAGCTTCAATCTCCACATACCCACACCCATATCCACACCCATATCCAAACCCAAGCCCACATCCAAACCCACACACCCCACTCCTCTATACCATCAACCACCACTCTACACAAACGACACCCTTCAGCCACCACTCATCCACCACTCACCACATATCACTCACCACATATCACCCACCACATATCACCCACCACATATCACTCACCACCCAATACTTACTACACAACACTTACCACCAACACTCATCACCCAACACCTACCACCCAACACTTACCACCCAACACTTACCAACAACACTCACCACACAACATTTACCACCCAACACTCACCACCCAACACTCACCACACACCACTCACCAGCCAATACTTACCACACAAACCTTACCACCCAACACTCACCCGCCAACACTCAACACCCAAAAATAACCACATAGCACTCACCACCCAACACTCACCACCCAACACTCACCACCTAACACTCACCACCCAGCACTTACCACCCAACACTCACCACACTTACCACCCAACACTTACCACACAAAACTCACCACACTTACCACCCAACATTTACCACCCAACACTCACCACCCAACCAGTCACCACCCAACACTCACCACCCAACACTCACCACCCAACAGTCACCAGCAAACACTCACCACCAAACACTCACCACCAAACACTCACCACCAAAAACTCATTCATCACCTCATTTCCCACCAGCCAAGACGCACCACACATCACTCACCACCCAACACCAACCACCCACCACCACACACCAACCACCCATCACGACACTCAAGACAACACTCACCACCACCCACAAATCATCCTGCATGGGGCAGGCAAAGGGGGAGGGATGGGGAAGAGGCATGGGCGGAGATGGGGAAGACTATAGGGTGGAGAGAAAGGGGAAGCGGGGATGGGCTATTGATCCGTGGAGGACGACCACACAAGCTTTTTATTCGGAAAGCTAGGTGGTCTATTTTCTAGCAGGTTAAGATGTCTGCCTTCCCATTATAGAAACACGTATCTGCTCGGCCGCTGTGAGCACCCCATGAGACTACAAAACTCTCCCCTTCATCTCACCTGGGATGCATTTAGCCTAATCAAACCAACTCATGAATCAGTACTGAAAAGAGGAAGGAAAACTAGACACACAAATGAACAGTGCTTGTGTTTATCGTCGTCCTGGGAATGCATGTAAGGTCCACTAGGTGGTGTGATACAGTGGTGAATGCATGCAATGCACACTAGGTGTCATGATCCTCAGTATTTAATGCGCATAATGGTCACTACGTGACAGATCACGCAATGGGGATTGCACACAATGCTAACTAGGTGGCTGGTCATGTGGTGGTGAAGGGACACAATGCTCAGTAGGTGACGTGTCACTCAGTAGTGAATGTACTCAGTGCTCAGTAGGTGGTATGTCATTCAGTAGTGAATGAACACAATGCTCACCCGGTGGGAGGTCATGTCGTGGTGACTGCACACAATCCCATTAGGTGGCGTGACACTCAGTATTGAATACACACAATGCTGACTAGGTGGCAGGTCATGTGGTGGTGAATGCACACAATGCTCACTAGGCGGTATGTCACTCAGTACTCAATGCACACAATAGTCACTAGGTGACAGGTCATGTGGTGGTGAATGAACACAATGGTCACTAGGTGGCAGGTCACATGGCGGTGAATGCACACAATACCCACTAGGTGGCAGGTCATGCAGTAGTGAGCGTACACAATGTTTACTAGGTGGTATGTCATTTAGAAATGAATGCACACAATGCTCCCTAGGTGGTATGTTATTCAGTAGTGAATGTACACAATGCTCATTAGGTGGTATGTCATTCAGTCATTCCGTTGGTATGTCATTTAGTCATGCATGTACACAATGCTCACTAGGTATATCATTCAGTAGTGAATGAAGACAATGCTCAGTATGTGATATGGCATTCAGTAATGAATGCACACAATGTTCACTAAGTGTGTGATTCAGTAGTGAATGCACACAATGCTCACTAGGTGGTATGGCATTCAGTAGTGAATGAAGACAATGCTCGGTAGGTGGCATGTCATTCAGTAATGAATGCACACAATGCTCACTAAGTGGTATGGCATTCAGTAGTGAATGAAGACAATGCTCATTAGGTGGTATGGCATTCAGTACTGAATGCACACAATGCTCGCTAGGTGGTATGGCATTCAGTAGTGAATGCAGACAATGCTCGCTAGGTGGTATGGCATTCAGTAATGAATGCACACAATGTTCACTAGGTGTGTCATCCAGTAGTGAATGTACACAATGCTCACTAGGTGGTATGTCATTCAGTAATGAATGCAGACAATGCTCATTATGTGACATGGCACGTGGTCCTAACTGAACACAATGCTCACTAGCTCGCGTGTCAGTCGGGTCTATTTGCGATGCACTAAAGGTTCTTTTAACAATACTTTGTTATACTGGTCTGCTGTGTACTAACCACATTTCTGACCGTACTTCGTGAAGATTTATACTGCCTACCGTGGATAAGTCTGAATAGACTTGTTTTCACCATTAGACAGTTTAACGATAGAAAGCCTGAGCCTACACTTTTACCGACTCAACAGATTTTTAACCTCCCACACCACATAGACATGGTATGAGAGCAACCAGCCTTTGATGATGCTGTAAGTTATACACAGTGATGGAAATCCAAATTGGCAGAGTTGGGGGCACAGGGAATCGAACCACCGGCCTTCAGATTAGAAGTCGGACCTCGACAAAAAAGTCAGAGACTCTAACCACTCCGCCACAGAGAACACCGCATACTTTCGACATTTGCAGGGTTTCTTGTACTCGGCAATTAGTGGCCTGACTAGCTAAATGGGCACATCTGAGCCCCTACATATTCTACTGGTGGCGGCAAGCATTGGTAGCATGGTCCCTTTGTTCAGATGCACTATAAAGCAATGATGAGTGCAGGCGCTCACAAGCCGGTACCCAGCCTGATAGATGTGAAGTTATTAGGACAGAAAACCCTCAATAACAAACTGTATTCTGACCTCTGAGATGCCATTTTCTAAAGGAGCTTTTCACCCGGAAACCTGTCGCTGTCATGCGCGGACAATTATCTAGAGAACCGGAAGTGCGTCATAGGCCGTGGCTGGCACATACTAGATGATGCTTGACTGAAATACTTGTGTCGACAGTTCTGAACTGAGGAGATCTAGTTCGGTGAACAGCAGCCAGGCGATAGGTGGACTAAGGTTGACTGGGGTATGTGTGGGAGGGCGGAGGGCTGCGTAGTGTTGCCATTGATATGTAGAAATAGATCAGTGAGAAGTAGGCAGTTAGTGGGAAGTGCCGCTATCTAGGTGACCACCCTAGAAATGACCCCCCTCTCCCATTCCCAGAATTCTCCACTCCTCTCTCCTCCTCTCCCTCCTCTCTCTACATCTCCTATCTCCCTACTCCATCACCCATTCTTCTCTCTCTTCCCGCCTCATTGTCCCTCCTCCATCGTCGTCCTCCGCCACCCCTTCCTCTCCCCATTTCCCCATCCTCCCATCTCCCCTCCCTCTCCTACCTTCCCTTCCTATTCCCCTCAAACATTCCCTCCTATTCATTCGCCCCATCTCTTTCCCTCCCTTTCCCTCCCGTTCCCTCCCTTTCCTCCTTACTCTATACATCTCTTTTTCCTACCCTTTTCCCCCTTCTCCCCTTCTCACGACCCCCCCCCCCCCCTCCTTCGAATCTCCCCTCCTGCCCCCTTCCTCTTCGTCCCCTTACATCCTACTCCCCCATACTCCTTTTCCATTCACAATCCGTTCTCTCGATAGCAATTAGCATACATTGTGTAAATACCTTTGTGCCCGACTGTCATTTGGAAGTTGGGTTTACAACCAGTTCAATGCTGGAATGCTTCCAACCAAGATGGCGGCCGGTTTGAGAAGGGCTCGGGAACCAGACTAATGAAAAGGGCTTCTTTCTATGAGGACCGGTGCCTGGAGATGGGTAGACCACGACCCAGATATGGCACCATTGGGTTTACTTGATTTAGGAAGAACGGATTAGGCGGCCGAGGCTAGGTTTATTGGGTCGAGAAGTGAGCTCCTAAATGTCACCTGTCTATAGGCAAGGGTGTGGTGGGTTCCAATTCAGGTGTGCCCTGTGGGTGTCCCATTGTGATCAGGCTTTTAGCGCCCCGTGGACCGAATAAGGGTAGACTGTCGTAAAGCAGCATTACTTGCCAGTGGAGTGGAACGGGTGCCCGGGTGTGAGGTGGAGTTATGGCTGAGTGACACGCCGCTCCATGCAAAGTGGCGCCAAATGAGGCAGGCAATCAGGTGCTTCGGCATGGCTGAGTGTTGGTCGGGGGATAATGGTAGGGCATGTGTTGGTAGGGCAGCTGTTGGTAGGGTGGCCGTGTTGTTAAAGATCATCGTTGGTACACAACGTCATGTTAGTCGGGTATGTGTTGTGTGTCTTTCTCGTGTGCCTTGCTTTGATTCGCTGGCACAATGTGTCCGGCATCATGTGTCCATCTTCCCCCTACTTTCTCCAGAGTTTGTTGCACATGTGCCACCACTTTGTTCTGCCAGTTTCTTCATCCTGTCCCCATTTTGCTCCACGTGTGCCCCACTTTGTTCCGCATGTGCCCCAGTTTGTTCCATCTATGTTCGGGTGTGTTCTGCCTGTTCCCCCACGTTGTTTTGACTGTGCCCTCACTTTGTTCTGCATGTTCCCACTTTGTTTCTGTATGGACCGCACCTTGTTCACATGTGTCCCCACTTTGTTCTGCTGCCCCACTTGTTCCCACCTGTTCCCCGACGTTATTCAACCCATGCCCCACTTTACTTTGCAGGGCCCCATTTTGCCTTTGCCCCCCACTTTGTTTCGCCTCTTCCCCACTTTGTGCTCTCCATACCCTGTGGTCTATGCTGCCGACATGGCGTAAAGCAACCACCAATCAATTAATCAGCTTTGATCTGATCATATCCCCTTTTGTTCTGCCTGTGCCCCCCACTTTGTCCCGCCTGTGCTCCATTTTCCCTCGACGCCCCCCCCCCCTGGCCGGCCCTGGCCCGCTCACCAGGCCTGCTCTGACCGACTGCTCTGCTTTTCCCTCAGCAGGCACGCAGGACGTGGACCTGGACACCATCCTGGGCGAACTGTGTGAACTGGAGACGCAGCTAAGCACGCAGCAGACCGAGATCAACACGTCCCTCCGTCAGAACGCCGCCGCCTCTGCCTCCTCCTCCGCCTGCGCCGCAGCAACTTGCGGTCTGCGCGGTCCGCAAAATCCGGCGTGCGGAGCGCCGCCTGGTAGTGGGGGTGGTGGGAGCGGGGCGGGCCCGGGTGGACAGCAACAGTACGGCGGGCCCGGGAACCACCACCCGCCGCCGGCGCACCCTCACCACCCACACCACCACCACCCTCACCCGCCGCACCCCCAGCAATACCCCCACTACCCGCAGCAACAGCAGCAACAGCCACCGCCCGTGCCACCGCACACGGCGCCGCAGGCCGAGAGCCAGCCGGCGTCACAGAGGGACTCTGGCTTCGAGCACATCGATTCGCAGTTCCAGAGCGCGCTGACGGAGCTGAGCGGGCTCGGCGACGCGCTCGACTACAGCCATGGAAGCCCACACATCGGGCCTGACGGCGTGGCGCGCCGCCTGCCCGGGGCACGCGCGGCACAGCCTGGTAACCATGGCGACGATTGCGGCAACCACGACTATGACTACCCGCCTTCGGAGCGCGGAGAAGAGGCGGGCGACCCTTCGCAGGACACCGACTCGGCGTACTCGGACACCATCTCGCTGCCGTCATCTGGCTCACACATCTCCGTCACGACCACGTCGAGCCAGAACAGCGGGTCGTCCAGCGGATCGTCTGGCATCGGAGTGTCACCTACCACGCCGGTAAGTCACGCTTTGTGCTTCTTACATTCCAGCGACATGTGGGTACTTCTTTACCTGGACCGCTTTTAGTGAAGTGGGTTGATTTGCTTTTAAATGGGTCAACTGTTATTTTGAGTGTCACCCACCCCAACGGTAATTTACGTTTGTGCTTCTTATATTCCAGCAACAGTCGGGTAGTTCTTTACCTAGACCACTTCTAGCCGAGTGGGATGATTTGCCTTTAGGCTGGTTGACTGGTTTTGATGTGAGGGTGACCAATTCTAAATATGTTTATTGCTTTTAGACAGGTCGGCTAGTTTTAAGCGAGTTGACTGCTTCTAAGGATGGCTACTGTATTTATGTTGGTTGAACATTTCTAAGAAGATCGAGTGTTTCTAAACGGGTCCACTGTTTTATGTGGGTTAACTGATTCTAAATATGTCAACTACTTGTAAGGGTGTCGAGTGCTTGTAAGCCAGTTGACTGCTCCTAACCTGGTCGGCTGCTTCTCAGTGGGTCGACTGTCTGTAAGTGGGTCGATTGCTTGTAATGTAAGTAGGTCGACTATTTCTCTGAGTGTTGTCTCCTATCTGGGTTGAACATTTCTATCTATCACCAGGTGGCAGCACACATAAGTAATCCAATAATTGTTGAGCAGTACCTCATATATACAGCAATTATCATGGCACCATTGGCTTCTAAGTAAGTTGACTGGTTTGAAGGATTTTCATTGCTTTCATGTTCCTAAGCAAATCGACAGATTCTTCAGTAAGTTGATTGCTTCAAAATTATTGGTTCACTTCTGAGTGGGTCAACAACTTATAAGTGAGTTCATGCCGTCTAAGCACATGGTTTCTTTCTGAGTGAGTCAACCACTGCAAAGTGAGTGGTTCACTTCTGAATGAGTCCACCCACATGGTCTGTTTCTGAATGAGTCAACCACTGCAAATTGAGTGGTTTAATTCGTGAATCAGTCAGCCACTTTCAACAATCTGGTCTGTTTCTGAGTGAGTCAACCACTGCAAATTGAGTGGTTTAATTCGTGAATCAGTCAGCCACTTTCAACAATCTGGTCTGTTTCTGAGTGAGTCAACCACTGCAAAGTGACTGGTTCGCTTCTGAATGGTTCAACCACTTATAACCAACCACATGGTCCATTTCTGAGAGAGTGAACCACTTCAAGGTGAATGGTTCGATTCTGAATGACTCAACCACTTTGAACCATGTGGTCTACTCTGGAGCTGTCTCACGTGCATACCTTGTTAAGCCACATCGCCCAGTTATCGCCAGAATTACTTTTCCTTTTCAGTTTCAGTAAGCCATAGCCAAAATATATCCCCTTTGAAGCTCTTCGACGGACCATCTGGACACTCACTCTGGCTCCCTCACAATCTGGTCTACACAAAGCGGATTTGGGGTTTGAGAGCCTCGGGCCTTTTGGGATTTGAATCAATCACTTCCTCCCCTCAGCTATCCCGCCACACCCTGCCACATCTATTCCGTTGGTGTACCTTTTCGGTAAAGTAATAGTATCCATTGTTTGAAAGTCATTTTTATCCTCAATAAGTAGGTTAAGATTGCTGGTACCGGACGTGCTTACCTCTCCCTAGCCCACATCTATCCGAGGCTTATACCTCGGTAAAACAACAGTACCAAGGTAAGACTCGTATAACTATACTATCTATGATCCACCTTCAATTATATCTATGCAATATATCTCATTCGTGTAGATATCAATTACCAATCAAATGCATAGGCAGCTGGCTGGGCAATCCTGTCCTACCGATCATTTAGAATAACAGTAAATAAACGAAGAACAACAACAACAAAAAAAGAGAAAAAAAACAACAAAAACCAAGACGAGTGGGCACCGATAAGTGGCTATGGTGCTGGTCGGGCGGGCAGTGATGAGCCAAGCCAAGGCCAGAGTGGAAGGGAACCACAATGCCCCCCGGCGGATTGAACTAGAACCTGCCGCGGATCCCAATGGTGGCACCGAGTGGGGCATCTCAACTCTCCCGCCCGACCCGAAGACAGCGTTAGCCTGGCGGATTGCACCTAACTCTACCGGGAGCCCACAATGGCTCCCAGCCCAGCTGCACCCTACACCCGTATATACAAGTATATACGCAGTATATAAAGCATTATACGAGTATAAATGCTAAGGGAACATAATACTTTGCTAATTCCTCCATTGGGGCATCTTGTATATGCGTGATATATAAAACATTATACGAGTATAAATGCTAAAGGAACATAATACTTTGGTACTTCCTCCATTGGCGCATCTTATATATGTGATGTATAACGCATTATCCAAGTATAAATGCTAAGGGAACATAATACTTTGCTACTTCCTTCATTGGCGCCTTGTTGAAGTGCCCCCCCCCCGCTGTCGAGGAGTTTATATATATATAATATATATATATATACTATATATAATATATATATATATATTATATATATTATATATATATTATATATATAATACATATATTATATATATATTATATATATATATTATACAAGGCCTACCAGGAAATATGTATATATATATGTGATGTATAACATGTTTTGTGTCATGTGATGTAGTGACCTCTCCGACCTCCACAGATCTACCACTCCCCTGTATCGATCGCTTTATTTGAGTCCCAAACGATCGCCCATACAATACCATAATAATAAGGATTTTTGTTTAAACCGCACTAAACCTCACACCTCCCTAAAGGGACCAGTTTAAAGTCGGTCCTATGGTCGATCGATTGAGAGCGGTTTTATTGTACGATGAAATTATAAGAATTTTAAGACCAACAGATTTATCCAGCTATACACCTACTTAATCCAATTTGCATATGGTTATTAAACTTATCTTGAATTTATATTATGATAACGGGCTATTTAGTAAAGCTGGGACTGATTTTACAGAGGGCTAACGTGGCTAACAACTGACAAAAAATGTTCTTGAAGATTTATTCTGCCTATCGTGGATAAGTCTCTTGATAGAAAGCCCGAGCCTGCACGTTTACCGACCCAAGGGATTTTCAACTTCCCATACCACATAGATATTGCATTAGAGCAACCGGCCTTTGATGACGCTGTAAGTTATACACAGCGGTGGAAATCCAAATTGGCAGAGGTAGGGCCAAAGGGAATTGAACCACTGACCTTCACATTAGGGGTCCGACCTAGAAAATAGTCAGACACTCTAACCACTCCGCCACAGAGAACACCACATATGTGGGTATAGGAATTCCACCACTAAACTACATGCTGATAGCAGTGGTAATGGCTGATGTTGTGGGTAGCAACTCGCTGTAGCATGCATTGTGAAAAAGGTATTATGTAGGAATTACACCACTAACCTGCCCTCTGATGACAGTGGTAAGAACTGCTGTTGCGGGGAACAGTTAAGTGGGCAGCATGCATTGTGGAAATGGTATAATAGAGGAATTCCAACACTAAGGTGCACTCTCATAGCTGTGCTAACAACAGAATTTGTGCTTGTGAGTCCCAGTATAGAAATGGTATTATATAGGAATCCCCCCACTACCCCGCCCTCACATGGCAGCGGTAAGAACTAATGTTGCGGCTATCGGCTGAGTGTACAACCTGCATTGTGAAAAAGGTTTAATAGAGGAATTCCACCACTAAGCTGCACTCTGATGGCAGTGGTAGAAATTCTGATGTGGGTAGAAATTCCCTGCTGCATGCATTGTGAAAAAGGTATTTGATAGGAATTACACCTCTAACCAGCCCTCTGGTGGCAGTGGTATGGACTACTGTTGCGGGTCGGTGGGTGAGGTGCTCGGTGGGTGAGGTGCATTGGGAAGCCCCTGGCCGTTCTGTAATGCAGAGCTCTGTAATAAGATTGAGGCGACACCAATTAGTCGAGAAGCGGAGGACCTGCTGCCCCCCGGTCTCCCAGCTGGTCATTAGGACCCTAGAAGGGCATTCAAAGTGACCCAGGGAGCCCTCTCCAGGCCCGTCCCCAGATCTTTAACCAGGAGATTGCCATCATCAAAGGGCTTCGAATACACCGCTGTCACTGCAGCCAATAAAAACACTTCCAAATTAACTTTTTTTTAAACATAAAAAACGTCCACTTCGTTAGCTACAGGACTTCTGTTAATTTGTGATCGTAGTTTTGCTATTGCTTGTGATATGACTCTTGCTATTGCTATTGCTTGCTATTGCTTGTGATGACTCAGCACCATTAGCATTGCTTATTTGAGTTATTTTAGTACTAATAGTATTGGTTTTACTATTTCTATTACTAGTACTTGTTGAGTAATTAATACAGCAAAGACTGTTATGAGAGCGGAGGAGCTAAATTCAGGAACAGGTCGGGAATACTGCTATAACCAATATTCAGCAGCCTGAGGAGGCAGCCTCCTCCTCCCTCAGTAACCAGCAGCCTGAGGAGGGAGCTTACCATTTCCCACAGTCTCCATCAGCCTGAGGAGGCTGACTCCTCCTCCCTCATTATCCAAAAACTTGAGGACTAACCCTCCTCTTCTTCCTCCAGCCGCCTGAGGAGGCAGCTTCCTCCTCCCTCAGTCTCCAACAACCTCAGGAGGCAGCCCTCCACCCCGTCCTCAGTCTCCAGCAGTCTGAGGAGGCAGCCTCCACCCCGTCCCTCAGTCTCCAGCAGTCTGAGGAGGCAGCCTCCACCCCATCCCTCAGTACTAGCAGTCTGAGGAGGCAGCCTCCACCCTGTCCCTCAATCTCCAGCAGCCTGAGGAGGCAGCATCCACCCCATCCCTAACTGTCCAGCAGCCTTAGGAGGCAGCCTCCACCCCGTCCCTCAGTACTAGCAATCTGAGGAGGCAGCCTCCACCCCGTCCCTCAGTCTCCAGCAGCCTGAGGAGGCAGCCTCCACCCCGTCCCTCAGTCTCCAGCAGTCTGAGGAGGCAGCCTCCACCCCGTCCCTTAGTACTAGCAGCCTGAGGAGGCAGCCTCCACCCCGTCCCTCAGTCTCCAACAACCTCAGGAGGCAGTGTCCACCCCGTCGCTCAATCTCCAGCAGTCTGAGGAGGCAGCCTCCACCCCGTCCCTCAGTCTCCAGCAGCCTGAGGAGGCAGCCGCCTCCCCGTCCCTCAATCTCCAGCAGCCTGAGGAGGCAGCCACTACCCTGTCCCTCAATCTCCAGCAGCCTGAGAAGGCAGCCTCCACCCCGTCCCTCGATCTCCAGCAGCCTGAGGAGGCAGCCTCCACCCTGTCCCTCAATCTCCAGCAGCCGGAGGAGGCAGCCATTTCTTTCACCCCTTATCTACAAGCCTCCAGAGAACTTCTCAAGTGTTGGCAGTAGGTTCGTGTTACATGAGGCCTACACTGGCCCTATTTGGACATATCTGTCCACTTGATCTCCCCTTAATGACTTCCCTAAATCCGCTGACATCGGGATGGGCGTGGTGACCGAGCTGTGTAGCTGGGTTAGTAATGTTTTTTGGTGGGTTTTTTTCCAGTCTGCTCTCAAGAAGCCACAGCAATCCTGGGGTGTTGCCTTCCTCATTGCACCCCCCACGCCACTCATTATCCCCCCTCTTCCCACCACCTCATCCTCATCCTCCCCCCCAGGAGACACTGCCGCTCTGTCTCACCATCCATCAATCAGTCCAGGATCAATTACACACACACCTCCTACTCCTCCTCCCGGAAAGGATGGACTAGTGTTGCTGCATCCGCTTTCTGTTTGGAACAGTTGCGATCCCCATCTGCGTGCGATATGCATATAAATGCTGAAATGACTGTGGTTCGGAGAGGGGCGTTCCATATTACATCTGAAGTCATGATGTATTGAAGCCAAATGGAGCCATGTAGCTGCTTATGAATTTGTGTAAGTAACACGTAAGGCTATAAATTAGGTCACCATGGCATTATTTTACAGATAGACCTTGACTCATTTATCATATACCTGTCCCACATGTGTGTGGTGTTCATGTTTGTTTTGTACCAATGCAATGTTAGCTTGTAATTGTATCAATGTATAAATTTGTGCAAGTAGTAGGTTACCCTGCCATTATTTCACATTCTCTACTGCTGTTACTGGTGCTGTTACTGGCGATGGTATTGCTGTTGTTGTAACTGCTGCTGTAACTGCTGTTGTTACTGTTGATACTGCTATTACGGCTGAGGTAACTGCTGCTATAACTGCTTCTGCAATTGCTGTTGTAACTGCTGCTGTTACTGTTGCTGTAACTGTTGCTCTAACTGCTGCTGTAACTGCTGTTGTTACTGTTGATACTGCTATTACGGCTGAGGTAACTGCTGCTGTAACTGCTTCTGAAATTACTGTTGTAACTACTACTGTAACTGCTACTCTACCTGCTACTGTAACTCTTGCTGGTTCTGCTGATGTTCCTGCTGATATACCTGCTGATATACCTGCTGATGTGACTGCTGCTGTAAGTGCTACTGTAACTGTTGGTGTTACTGCTGCTGTAACTGCTACTGTTACGACTGATGTAACTGGTGTTCTAACTGCAATAACACTGCTGGTACTGATGTTCTAACTTCTGCTAACTGGTGTTGTTCATGCTGTAACTGGGGTTGTAACTGCTGTAACTGGTGTTGTTACTGCTGTAACTGGTGTTGTTACTGATGTAACTGCTGATATTACTGTTGTAACTGCTGATCTTACTGCTGTAACTGGTGTTGTTACTGATGTAGCTGCTGATGTTACTGATGCAACTGCTGTTGTTACTGCTGTAACTGGTGGTGTTACTGCTGTTTCTGGTGTTGTCACTGCTGTAACTGCTGATGTTACTGATGTAGCTGCTGATGTTACTGCTATAGCTGCTGATGTTACTGCTGTAACTGCTGGTGTTACTGCTGTAACTGCTGTTGGTACTGCTGTAACTGCTGGTGTTACTGCTGTAACTGCAGCTCTAACTACTGCTATAACTGCTGATCTTACTGCTGTAACGCGTGTTGTTACTGATGTAACTGCTGTTGTTACTGCTGTAACTGGTGTTGTTACTGATGTAACTGCTGTTGTTACTGATGTAACTGATGATGGTACTGCTGTAACTACTGATGTTACTGATGTAACTGGTGTTGTTACTGCTCTAACTGGTGTTGTTACTGCTGTAACTGTTGTTGGTACTGCTGGTACTGTTGTTGTTACTGCTGTAACTGCAGCTCTAACTACTGATATAACTGCTGATCTTACTGCTGTAACTCATGTTGTTACTGCTGTTGTTACTGCTGTAACTGGTGTTGTTACTGATGTAACTGCTGTTGGTACTGATGTACCTGCTGTTGTTACTGATGTAACTGATGATGTTACTGCTGTAACTACTGATGTTACTGCTGTAACTGGTGTTGTTACTGCTGTAACTGGTGTTGTTCCTGCTGGAACTGCTGTTGTTACTGCTGTAACTGCTGTTGTTACTGCTGTAACTGCAGCTCCAACTACTGATATAACTGCTGATCTTACTGCTGTAACTTGTGTTGTTACTGCTGTAACTGCTGTTGTTACTGCTGTAACTGGTGTTGTTACTGTTGTAACTGGTGTTCTTACTGATGGAACTGCTGATGTTACTGCTGTAACTACTGATATTACTGATGTAACTGCTGGTGTTACTGCTGTAACTCGTGTTGTTACTGCTGTAACTGCTGTTGTTACTGCTGTAACTGCAGCTCTAACTACTGCTAGAACTGCTGATCTTACTGCTGTAACTCATGTTGTTACTGCTGTAACTGCTGTTGTTACTGCTGTAACTGGTGTTGTTACTGCTGTAAATGCTGTTACTGATGCAACTGCTGATGTTACTGCTGTAACTACTGATGTTACTGATGTAACTGGTGTTGTTACTGCTGTAACTGGTGTTGTTACTGATGTAACTGCTGTTGTTACTGCTGTAACTGCTGATGGTACTGCTACAGATGCTGATGTTACTGCTGTAACTGCTGGTGTTACTGCTGTAACTACTGATGTTACTGCTGTAACTCCTGTTGTTAGTGCTGTAACTTGTGATGTTACTGCTGTAACTGATGTTGGTACTGCTGTAACTCCTGTTGTTACTGCTGTAACTGCAGCTCTAACTACTGATATAACTGCTGATCTTACTGCTGTAACTTGTGTTGTTACTGATGTAAATGCTGTTGTTACTGCTGTAACTGGTGTTGTTACTGTTGTAACTGGTGTTGTTACTGATGTAACTGCTGATGTTACTGCTGTAACTACTGATGTTACTCCTGTAACTGGTGTTGTTACTGCTGTTACTGGTGTTGTTACTGCTGTAACTGCTGTTACTGCTGTAACTGCTGTTGTTACTGCTGTAACTGCTGTTGTTACTGCTGTAACTGCAGCTCTAACTACTGCTAGAACTGCTGATCTTACTGCTGTAACTCGTGTTGTTACTGCTGTAACTGCTGTTGTTACTGCTGTAACTGGTGTTGTTACTGCTGTAACTGCAGCTCTAACTACTGTTATAACTGCTGCTCTTACCGAATTTGAGAGGTTATGAATCTCGGATTTAAACAAACCACCACTGGAGAAGTGATATATTCCAAGATGCTTAATATTTACCAAAATGAAACTGGTACACGTTCACACAGCATCCACTTCCTGTAATGGATACAAATGGCACGTACATTGAACAGAATGGATCTGTTTTGGTGCCGCACTTTACTTTTACCAGCCTACATTGTTGTAAATTCGTTAAGTAATTCTGGTCTTACAGTGGGTATTAAATATGATTTGTCATTTTGAATCTGTCCAAAGCACATAACTGAATTGAGTATGGGTGGTATAAATTTCACGTTAATCAAATGACATAAAAAGACGGACTTAGAAGTTAGATCAGGGTGGTGCCAGGCTCGTAGGTGACAGGGGCAGATGAAGAGTGTGATGGGGGTAAACACAGACTGGAAGGGGCAGATGAAGAGCATCATGGAGGTAAACAAAGACTGACAGGGGGAGATAAAGAGTGATGGGATAAACAAAGACTGGTAGGGTAGATGAAGAGCATGACGGAGGTAAACAAAGACTGGCAGGAACAGATGAGTGTGATGGGGGTAAACAGAGACTGGAGAGTCATGTGAAGAGCATGATGGGCGTAAACAATGACCGGCAAGGGCAGATGAAGAGCGTGATGGAGGTAAACAAAGACTGCCAGGGGCAGATGAAGAGCATGATTGGGGTAAACAAAGACTAGCAGGGGCAGATGAAGAGCGTGATGGGCGTAAACAAAGAATGACAGGGGCAGATGAAGAGGGTGATGGAGGTAAACAAAGAATGACAGGGGCAGATGAAGAGCGTGATGGGCGTAAACACAGACTGGCAGGGGAAGATGAAGAGCGTCATTTCCCGGTTGAGAACATCCAAGCAAAGCATTTTATTCTAGTATTCCATATATAGATATTGACAACCATTCCATATATCGTAGTCGTCATCTACCATTGACCATTGGTAGATGACGAGGGAATACGAGGTGCTGTAGACATCCTCAAATAGGCTTATCTTACCGAGCACATTAGTAGTGGAAAACTAATTGTTGAGCCTCGTCAATCCTTAGATGGGTGACCACCTGGGACTACAAGGTGATGTACAGTTCCTGATACAGGCTTATGGCGTACAAACTCTGAACTGGATAAGTGATAGTTGAGCCTCGTCGGTATTTGGATGGGTGACCACCTGGGAATGCAAGGTGCTGTAGTCCTCCTGATACAGGCTCATAGTGTACCAAATTGCACTTGACTCACTCGTCGGAAGGGAGGTCACAAGGTGATGCAGACATCCTGATACCACCTCCCAAATAAGGAGCGGCTACCCAAGCATGTGGCCATGTCCATGTCGATGTAAAACAACTATATTTCCTTACACCTCCCACATCCGGTTTCACGACACTGAGTTGAATGCATATTTCCCAGAGGTGCCACTGAGGAGCTGCTATTTACCATAGCGCCAGCCAGTGTCTGCCACTTTAAGCACGTCATCAATAGGCTCATTTTGTCTCAACGAGTCACTCTTAATGAAGCGCCTTTTTCAAGTCGCAAGGTTTTAACTTCTCAAAACGTGTAGCATGAAAGCCCCAGGTGATGCCCGCCCAACCCACAATCCCAGCGGCTTACCGCTCCCTCCCCCATCACCCCCACTCCCACGAGGGAGGACGCCACTGGAGGTGCTACTAAATGCGCCAATACAATCTTTGTGGAGCCGCCACTAGAGGAACCACTGATGAGGCACCATTAGACGCACCACTGAGGGGCACCACTGATGGGGCACCACTAGAGGTACCATTGAGGGGCACCACTACAGGCACCACTGAGGAGCCACCACTAGAGGCGTCACAATTTGAGGCACCAGTAGAGGATACGCCTCTAGAAGTGCCACTAGAGGTGCCACTAGAGGCGTCACTAGAGGCGTCACTAGAGGCGCCACTAGAAGTACCACTAGAGGTGTCACTGAGGAGCCGCCACTAGAGGAACCACCAAGGAGCGAGCACGAGAGGTGCCACACCACCATTCACTAGAAACAATCAAAAACTGCAAAATAACGAAGATGCTGAATATTTCAACGGAAATTGTTCACAGTAAAGTTGCTTAATTCGATTCTTATCAGTTTCTACGATTTTTCATTTTTATTATAAATATAATTGGTTGATCATCTTGATCCAACTGACTTTAATTTGAAGTAACTTACATTAAAGGATTAACTTTGCAGTTATGTGAAGTGAAAATGTGCCAAATTACTCTTAGGGTGCATTTTTTAAGGCGAATTCATGATTGTGTCAGATTATGCAACATTAAGATAGCATTAGAATGAGTGTGTCATCCATCGAAGACCGCATGGCCAAGATTGTATGACGGCGCGTCTGTATATAAGGAGTGGAGAATCATGACTACATTCTTTGCAAATCATTGTTTTTAGAACAAGCTGTCCTCACACGATGCCTCGCTAGATTTGATAGTCACTCTCGTCTGGCGCATATATTTGTACTCAAGGGAAAACCTTCCGCTGAGTGATTTGAGTTTTAGTGCCCACAAACAGATACACATTTTTGAAGCGTGTATAAATTGCACGACCTTCTGTCAACCAGTTTAATGTAAATAACATCCGATACCTCTTAATCAATGAAAATGATGAACATATCTTTCACTGGGCTGCATCACCTGTAATTTTAGTATTTTTGTGAGTAAAATTTTACTGTCAATTGACATAAATTTAACCACATCAAAATTGAGCATCAGCGATGAGTTTTGTTTAGCCATTTGACACGGATCTGACGATTTCACAATTTCATGTACATTTCAATGTAAGCATGAGAGTGTCATTATCAAGACTGACAGTATAGACACTGCTAGCTGTTTTGCCATAAATATGCTGCTTGTCGCTGACATGGCGTTAAGCTGTCAGCAATTAATCAATCAAGATCATATGCATAAAATGAGACTAAGTTGCCACCAGGGGCAGCAGGATGTAGCTGCATAATATTGTCTGCTTTCTGAAGTAAATACTTGACTTTAATCAATAATTTGTAATGAGTTTCCATAGGTCCAACCATATCCTTACTCAGTCGAAACCTAATTATAGATGTCTAGTTGTCTGTGATGATATAAGAGAAATAACATCTTGCAGCTTTGTAATAGGTCCTACCAGAGCCTTTTTGATCGAAACCTAATTATAGATGTCTAGTTGTCTGTGATGATA
Source organism: Branchipolynoe longqiensis (assembly GCA_030323885.1). Classification (NCBI taxonomy): domain Eukaryota; kingdom Metazoa; phylum Annelida; class Polychaeta; order Phyllodocida; family Polynoidae; genus Branchipolynoe; species Branchipolynoe longqiensis. Next base: position 42,068,943 of record CM059196.1, on the reverse strand, counting down.
TAAGAGAAATAACATCTTGCAGTTTTGTAATAGGTCCTACCAGAGCCTTCTTGATTGAAACCTAATTATCGATGTCTAGTTGTCTGTGATGATATAAGAGAAATAACATCTTGCAGTTTTGTAATAGGTCCTACGAGAGCCTTCTTGATCGAAACCTAATTATCGATGTCTAGTTGTCTGTGCTGAAATAAGAGAAATAACATCTTGCAGCATTGTAATAGGTCCTACCAGAGCCTTCTTGATCGAAACCTAATTATCGATGTCTAGTAGTCTCTGCTGAATAATATGTCACTGATAAGCAAGGCAGTGTTGTTTCAACCAGGATACCTCCAGCATGTGAAATTCCATCCTTATTCCTCAGCTCGTCGCACACAGACTACATGTGTGTGTGTGTGCGTTTGTGTGGGTTGTGGCTGGGAGAGGAGTAAGGGGGGGGGGAGGGGCTTCGTTCCTTATTCAAACAGCATTCTCAATTTAATAACCAGCATTTCCCATTTTGAATCTTCGCCTCATTATTTCGGCCCAGTCACGGCTTCGTATTACATTGCGATAGGATCCCAATGTTTGGAATTGCTTTAATTGCTTTGCAATGTATCTGCTACCGGGACTTCCCCGGCTGTGTGACGTCTACCGTGTGAATTTCCATCTCCTAATCAATGTTCACCTCCCCATCCTCACTTCCCTGTCTCTTAATATCATATTGCTATTGCTTATTGCTGTTCATGTTCAGATTTATGTGACATATTTCATAATGATATATTCAGTCCTGATATGACCCTAGATGCTGCTAGGACGTAACACAACACCAAAACTAAGATAACAATATAGCTACATATGTTGAATATAATATAGGGGATTATATCAATATTATGTATCGAATTCTCCTAGTATCACCTGATGTTAGTGTTACAGCTAACAAACAGTACGATTGGGTAAACTCCTTGCTGTGGAGCGGCCTGGGCTCTTTTGATTTGCGCAAAATACAGCAAAACATGATGGTACTATTACTAGGCCTAACATGCTGTTCCTAAGCACACCATCCTGTGTTACTAGGAACAACATATTGTTACTAGATACTGCATGCTGTGTTACCAAGCACATCTTGCGGTGTTACTAAGCACACCATGTGGTGTTACTAAGCACAAGATGCTCTGTTACTAGGCACGATATGCTCTGTTACTAGGCACGATATGATCTGTTACTTGGAACAACATGATGTTACTAGGTATCGCATGATGTTACTAAGCACAACATGCATTTGTACTAAGCCCAAAATGTGGTGTTACTAAGGTCAACATGCTGTGTTTCTGAGCACACCATTCAGTGTTGCTAAACACAACATGCTGTTCCTATGCACACGAAGCTGTTCCTAGGCATATCCTGATGTTACTGGGTACACCATGCTGTGTTATTCGATATATCATTCTGTGTTACTACACACCACGGATTATATTACCAGGAATGGCATTCTGTTTCACTAAGTACAATAACCTGTTATAAAGAAGAATGCGCTCTGTTGCTAGACACAACATTATGAAGCACTAGATACAACAGTCCATGTTACTAAGAACACCATACTGTGTTACTAGGAACAACAAGCTATGCCACTAGGTATAACATGTTGTGTTACTAGAAACAATGTGTTGTGTTACTAGGCACAATATAATGTGTTACTAGAATGGCATGGTTGGTTGTTAGGCACAACATGATGTCACTAGCTACAACATACTGTGTTAAGAAGAACAATGTATTGTAGCTAGGAACAATGTGCTGTGCTAATAGGCTGAACAAACCAGACGGGATGGCCGAATGAGTTAGAGCGTCCGTCTCCCGTGTTGGTAGAGCCTACATAATGTCCAGCAGTTTGATGTGCACACCATAATTAATTTTCCAGGTTTTCCTTTCAACCGAAAGTAACATAGGTTATTATCATGCTAATCCTAATCTATTCATCTTAAATAACATGTGAGAACCTCAAACCCATCGACCAGATGGGATGGCCGAATGAGTTAGAGCGCCCGTCTCCCGTGCTTGTAGATCGTGGGGTTGTGGGTTTGAACCCTGGTTGAGTCAAACCAATGACTTTAAAATTTATACTTGTCACTTCCTAGCCAGGCACTCGGCATTATTAGCATAGGGCAAGGACTTGTTGGCTCAGTGTCAGGATAATGTGACTGAGTGGGATCTCAGGTCATGGTGCTGATGGCCTGGTCTCCCAGTGTGACAGCACTATAAAGTCACCACGAGTGCTCACTGTCACAAGCCGGTACCTGTCGTGATATGACCTTAGATGTTGCTAGGACGTAAAACAACAAACAAACAATAGGCTGAACATATCGTGTTATAAGAAACACTTACTACCCACAGTATGCCTCAATGCTGGATAGTGAGCTGTGCCTGTCTTGGCCCGCGTGCTGCCGTGTGTGCTGCAGACTCTGCAGTGAGGTTGACATGGTAACCAAGGGTAAACATGAGTAGCTGATCCATTACCTCGACTTCCCTCCAGTGCTGTCTGTGATGCTTCCAATAACGATGCTTAATCACCTAGTGTATTACCCCTGTGCCATTTTGAAGAGCACACATGCTTTTAACCCTTTGTTGGCGCCACCTGGTGGATTGATTCCAAAATACAATGCTGGGCACCAAACCAGGAAGGGCCATGATTTGCTGACTAGGTCTGTCAATCAAAGTACCAAACCATACCCATGTCCTGACCTCTAACCTAGGGAGCGGGCAGTAGGGTGTCCATCTGTGAAGGTGTGGGTCATCCGATTGATCCTGCTCAGTTGACCCATTTGCAGTTGGGGCTATTTTCCGTTCCAACCAGTGGTCCACAACTGGTTCATCAAAGGCTGTGGTATGTGCTGTCCTGTCTTTGGGAAAGTGTGCAAAAAAGACCCCCTTGCTGCTTATCAGAAAGAGTAACCTATGTGGTGGCAGTGGGTTTCGTCCAAAAGAAATATGTCAGAATGACTATGTTTGACGTCCAATACCCAATGATAAAAGTCGATGTGTTCTGGAGGTGTCGTTAAATAAAACAAGCTTTAATTTTTTAGCTCTAACCATTTCTTGGCTACGTCATTTAAGGTGGCCTAAACCGATGGTTTTGACTTTCTGCCACATTGGTTTAAAAAACTAAGTTGTATTAGATCCATTGTTATAATTTACCTTACTTTAATAACTTTTATTACAAATGGCTAATAGACCTCACCAGTTAAGCTAGTGACATCTATCGGCAGAATTTGGAACCACCGTAGTCGGGTCGTTTCCCTAACTGCCTATGACTTCACATGCTATATCTCTGTAACGAATGCTTGGACAAATAATTAAATGCTTGATTATATTCAGATATTGATATCGCAACAGGCATCAAGCTCTTATCCTTGTAATATATATATATATATACAATACAACTAGATTGTATTTTCTTCTGGGTTTCATCGCTGCACTCTTCGCATGTATTAAACCCCACCAGTTAGGCTAGTGACATCTACCGACAGGATCTGGAACTACATTAGTTGGGTAGTTTCCAGCTTAACTGTCGGGGGTCTATTGTGGAGATATTTGAAGTAAAAAGACGCTAAATTAATTGGGTGCATACACTGAAGTGCTGCATATCCCAGGTTTGTTTACAAGTTTTCGAATGTATCAGTATAGCACTGGAACACCAAAACCAGAGCTACGCTGGCACCCTCAAGACACTGAGCATCATATGTGGTGTTCTCTGTGGTGGAGTGGTTAGAGTGTCAGACTTTTTTCTAGGTCGGACTCCTAATCTGAAGGTCGGTGGTTCAATTCCCCATGCCCCCAACTCTTCCAATTTGGATTTCCACTGCTGTGTATAACTTACAGCGACATCAAAGGCCAGTTGCTCTCATACCATGTCTATGTGGTGTGGGATGTTAAAAATCCCTTGGGTCGGTAAAAGTGTAGACTCAGGCTTTCTATCGACAAACTGTCTAATGGTGAAAACAAGTCTATTCAGACTTATCCATGATAGGCAGTTTAAATCTTCAAGAAAAAAATGTGTGCGAAACCTGAAAGAGTAGCATAGAAGCAGCAAATTCCGAGCTACACTGGCACCCGTGTGGTTTTGTTTACCCATTTTGGGTGCACCACTTGCAGCAAGGATATCGATCGAGTATTCCTTCTATGCAGCAACATATAGTGTTCTATCAGAATCTAAGTTGAATAAGTTAGAGAACATGTAGACTAGTGTTATGCTTTCAGTGGAATATACCATAAGACAGCACCTAGTTCCTGAGAGTGCCACTGACAGCGCCACTAGTGTAGCAATTAGTTTTTTTAGGATTCGGTCCCTGTACCCTGTACAATCCCCGGACGCTGTCTAACATTTTTCACCAGATTTCTTCTCTTCTCTTCTCCCTTTTTGTTACTTTTTAATATCTATTATTAGTGTGTGTGCTTCCAATGGAAATTCAACAGACGCGTTGTGGCAATGTTAAATATGTTTTGTCAAACTTAGAGAGGGGTCTCACTGTTCGGGGTCACAGGGGCCGTATGCAGGAACAAGTTGTTATCGGCTCCGGTGTAAAGGGCCGCCGCCGGTGTAGCTAATGCCAGTGTTCCGAAATGGGTCACTGGGTTTGTACGGGGCCAAATCGCGGTGGCTTTAGCTAACCAAGCAGATATTTTTAGATTTGGGAAATCCCTCTGAGCCTGTTCCCGGCGAGCACTGCTATGTGACAACATCGCCGCTGAACCAGCGGCGGTGGCAGCGTTAATATCGCTTTGATTATTGGTTTAATTTGACCAAAATTTGGGGGTGGCGTTAATATCACTTCGATTTCTGATTTAATTTAGCCAAATTTCACTTTTTTTGTATGTTATTCTGTTAAATAAAATTGGTCAAATTAACCCCAAAATCGAAGCGATATTTACACTGCCGCCACATCAGCGACCATTTGTTTTGTTTACATTCGACAGTATGAATATCGCCGCCAATGTAGCAGCGGCGTTAATATCGCTTCGATTTTGGGGTTAATTTGACCAAATTTCACTTTTTTACTATGTTATTCTGTTAAATATGATAGCATTGAATAGATTTGGGCCTAATCGGTACCTAACACCGCCCCTAAACCTGCTACGGAGTGGTGTTAGCATACCCAACCTTAAACTCATGGTCTTTGCGTAACACCGTTCCATGCATACTGATTTTTCGCCGCTAACCTAGAAATCCCGTCCAAAACCAGTTTTGGCTCGCTAACACCGCCCCATGCATACGGCCCCTGCTCGGTGCATGGTATATGTTTTTTATGTGCTTTTTAAAAATAATTGTATTCAACATAATATGTACTTTGTCAGTGGTGGGTGATTATAGGTAGGATTGGTCAGGTACCTAAATTCCGACCCTCGCTAGTTCCATCACTGGTGCCGTGACCAGGATGATGTCCCTGATGGATGCTGTATGTGTGGTGACTCTGTATGTAACAAACACTACCACCACTAGCACCAACCACTATGTGCATATTGGCAATTCGAAGCAGTCGCGTATCTATGGGTCATTAATCCATCCATGCAAACACAAGATTCCAGGAGGAACCAGTGTAGTAGGCTGCACTCATGTCCACCTAAATACGTGTGCCTTAGATGGCATTAGGGCAGCTACGTGGTCCAATGGCTATGCTGCATACCCGCGAATGGCAGAAATCTGCATTCGCGCAGTGCCACACTGTTACAGTCTGATAGTACCGCAGTATCGCGGATGTTTGCTACATCACATGTGACAGTATCATGACGGCGCCTTCATGGAGGAATTGAAGGGGTTAATGATTTTTTTCTTGCGCATCCCGTTTGTTTGACATCGATGTCCTTAGTGGCTGTGATTGTAATGGATCAGCTCCTGGTGCACCCTGCACCAGTCGATACTTGGGGGGTGGGGGAGAGAGAGGGGGGGGGGGGGTACTGCCTTCTATGGACTATCCTTAAAGGTTCATAGATCCATGAAAGAATTAAGTTTCTTAAACCAAAACACTGACCTAGATTTGATCCTACACATCCTCCATTGATAGTGGTGCACCGATTTGGCAATTCTTGCTGGATAGAAGCAATACTAAGTCAATTTAATAAACTACTAGAACTTATCACGGTTAAAGCCTTTAATGTCCAGCATTTCAATGTGCGCACCCAAATTAATTTTGCACGTTTTCAATTCAAATATCAAAAATGAAAGTTACTTAAAGCTAAAGTAAATTAAAGTATAAATGATTACCATAATATACTTATCTAAAAATCATGGCAGAAACCTTTGGACTACGCAACTTTCATAAGCCTATTCTGTGGGCACGAATTTTTCCTATGCTCCCCAGTAGGCGCCACAACCTTAAACCAATCAAATAATGAGGAGTACATCTTTATTTTTCTTCTTTAAAAATAATCTCTTTTACTGTCGAAGATGTAGTAAGATGCATCCTTTCTTCTAAATCTGAATATATTAGGATTATGCTTAATTTAGATGATATCAGCATACGGTGGTGAAGCAACCCTGGCTAAGGTGGCAAGACCGGCTAGATAAATGTATTACGGCATCCCAAATGAGGTTATGGATACCAGCGGGCTATGTTAACCCTTGTTGCTGTATTGCGCTGTCGCTCTGTCGCTTTCGGACTATGACACTATTCTAATCAACATAGACTTTAGCGAAGTGAACCAACCCCAATAAAGTGTGCTTATTACCAGATAGTGTTGCCATAATTTCCAGCCAATCACTGACTCCATTTTCACTGATTCTACAGGAATTCGTTTCAATGGTATTTGCTTAGAAATTTGCCCAAATTTGTTATTGTTTTTCTCCATATGAGATATTCTAACGATATTCTGCATATTTTTGTATTATTATAGTCGCAGACAAGGAAACTAAAACCACCTTTACCACATTGGTACTTAAAGCTGCATTGTCTGATGAGAACATCACATTTTCAAAACCAAAGCACTCTAGATTTGATCCTGCATAAGGAACTTGTGTATTATTCCAATAATTAATCAGATTTTTTATTTATTTATTTTTTTGGTCCATTGCTTGTTTAAGCAGGGGAAATTTCAGTCATAGACGACTGGTCTTCCTCATTCCACTGCTGGTCGATAGAAAGCCCGAGCCTACACTTTTACCGACCCAAGGGATTTTTAACCTCCCACAACACATAGACATGGTATGAGAGCAACCAGCCTTTGATGACGCTGTAAGTTATACACAGTGATGGAAATCCAAATTGGCAGAGCTGGGGGCACAGGGAATCGAACCACCGACTATGATATCAATTAGCTTTAGTGTGATGGTGTTTTTTTTGCGGGGGAGGGGTGCATTTCTTAATTAACCAGGGGAAATTTCAATCCCAGGCAATTGCTCTTCCTCATTGCACTAGTCCTTGTTGCTATGGTTGAACACACACAACAAAGCTAATGATATTTAGCATTTCAGTGTGCACACCAAAATTAATTTAGCATGTTTTCGCTTTAAAAAAGTTAACCTTTCTAATAAAATTACTTCAAAATAAAGTAAATTAGGTTGTAATAATCAACCTAATAAATTGTTGTAATCTGCACTGACCTCAACGACGAAGTCACATAAACAGGTAGACGTGGATATGGTGCTTACATCAGGGATCCTAGGTAGTGTAACGGTTAGCAAGCTGGTTCCGGAATGGCAAGAATTGTGGGTTAGCAAATCTGCTCTAGGCACAATATTTCCTATTTTTATCACCCACGCAACAATATTTATCTAACAATAATGGCAGCAACTCAGAATCATCAGGTTTTATAATGTTGAGATGATATCTAGATGATAAAACAATGTCACCCTTACTCTCTTCCATCAATCCGGCCATTAGAGATGGCCCTGGGACCAGGTTGGGAAGTGGTGAGTGTGTGTGTTCTAGGGTTTGCATTAGGATGTTGTGTAGAACGCATGCTTCAAGCTCTGGGCCCGTATGCAGGAGTCAGTGTTAGCAGGGTTTGGTGTCAGAGCCTGTTACCGTTTAGCTATCACCGATGTCGGGAACTGTGTCAAGTCGTATGTAGGAGCGCGTAACACTTTCATTATACCTAAACGTGAATTTATTTATAGATTTGGGAAATCCCTCTGCATTTGTTGCCATATATTAGGCTCAAATCTATTGAATGCGATCATATTTAACAGAATTACATACGCAATAAGTGACATTTTATCAATTTAACCCTAAATTAAGGCTACCGCCGCATTGGCGGCGATATTAAAAGTTATATTTTCGAATCGACGAAGGTACAGTCAACAAACCGTCGCCGCCGCCAGTATGGAAAGCGACGTCGATGTGGCGGCGGCGGCGATTTGTTTACTTTACGTTCGTCGATTCGAAAATATAACTATTAATATCGCTGCCAATGCGGCAGTAGCCTTAATAAGGCTTCGAATTTAGGGTTAAATTGGTCAAATTTCACTTATTGCGTATGTAATTCTGTTAAATATGACAGCATTGAATAGATTTGGCCCTAATAAACTCGCTAAACCTAATATTTTTTAGGGGTAAGGTAACACTGGTTAAGCCTTTGGTGTTAGGCCTAACACTGACTCGTGCATACCATTTTTCGCCGCTAAACCCAAATTCCCGCCAAACACCGTTTTTCCTCGCTAACACTGACTCCTGCATACGGCCCCTGGTATCGGAAATTTCACACTAACTCGTATACCATAATGCCTGACCTCAATCAAAAGCTGTGCTTTTCAGTAAAATAAAATCGGAGTTTCCTGAATAAATTATTTGGTAATTCGGTAATGGTTAAAATATTTATTATCTGTGATAATGTGGGTGGGTGGGTGGGGAAGTATGGAGTATCGCAATATGTTATAACCTCGTGCCGCCATAACTAAATTAGCGTTTGAAGTTAATTTGCATTTTCCATAACTAAGTTTAATTTGACTAAAAATACAAGTCGAAATAAAATATTTTCATGCCCCATAGGTTTTCCAATTTCTAAAGCCTAAGTGTTGAGTTAAACTTAAAAATGAATAAATAAATAAAGAGTACCATTCACACACACAAATTAGTGCCCCATCAGTGTGGGTTCGAACCCTGGTCGAGTCCAACCAATGACTTAAAAATTGATACTTGTTGCTTCCTAGCCTGGCGCTTGGCATCATTAGGATAGGGCAAGGAATGGTTGGCTCAGTCTCAGGATAATGTGACTGAGTGGGATATAAAGTCATGGTGCTGGTGGCCTTCCAGTGGGGCAGCACTATAAAGTCGCCATGAGTGCACACTGACGGAAGTCGGTACCCGTCCTGATATGACCTTATATGTTGCTAGGACGTAAAACAACAACAACAAACGCATCAGTGTGGAGGCTATATTTCCTGGCACACTGCTATCCTAATAGCAGCAATCAAACCGGCTATACGAGGTATGGGCTCATCTTGTTATCATCCCCATTATGTGTTTTTTGGGGGGCTGGGGGGGTGCATTTCTTAATTAACCAGGGGAAATTTCAATCACAGACAATGGGTCTTCCTCATTACACTAGTCCTTGTCCTACCCCATGCGCCAGACTGATAGTGACCGTTTTTTATGTCATTGCTTTGATGCGGCCAGAGTTAGAAACCTCATGACCTGTCAGACGGGACGCAGATCCTCATTCGGTAATCCCATCTGGTCGGTGGCCATGTTTGTAACACGAGACCATCGAGAACGCACCACCTCACGTGATCGGTCAGGTGGACTGGCCACGTGACATATCGAGTGACAGCCGGAATTCGGACATTGCGTGCCTTCCCCTCCCTCCCCCCCCCCTCCCCCCACGGGACTCAGCCAGGTTGAAGTTATTACTTAGCCTACTGCAGCCAACCCTATATTGGTCGGCGCTCTCCTAAATCAACACACACTGCATGGTGGGATATTCAAGATGCAGATTTAAGATGTTGAATCAGTTCAATTTTATGAAGCAATTCAAGACTTATGGTTCAGGGTCGACTGCTGGAAACTTGTTATGATATCACAAGGTGATGTTTGTGTGTGTGTGTGTGTGGGTGGGGGTGGGTGGGGTGAGTGGAGGGTGGTGATGTGGGTGGTGGGCGAGGAAGTGTGGAGGGCCAAATAAGAGTATCCCAATATGTTACAATATTGTGGCGGCATAACCAAATTAGTGTGAGAAGTTATTTGCATTTGCCCTAATTAAGATTAATTTGAACTTGTATTTTTGTGGTTTGAGGACTTGCAGGGTAATCACAAAAACCGTAGCGTAACGAATCGGTAGAGCGCAGGCCTCGTGCGTGAAAGGTCGGGAGTTCGGTTCATGGTTCAGTCAAACCAATGACTTATCAAATTGATATTTGTCGCTTCCTAGGCTGGTGCTCGGTATTAATGGGATATGGCAAGGACTGGTTACCTCAGTGCCAGGATAATATGACTGAGTGGGATATTGGTTCATGGTGCCAGTGGCCTGATTTCCCAGTGGGGCAGCACTACTAAGTTTTCATGAGTGCACATTGTCACAAGTCGGTACCCATCCTGATATGAACTTAGATGTTGCCAAGTGTAAAACTCCAACAACCCACTAATCTCTCGCTTTCCAGAACCCTGCCCCCCCCCCCCCCACTCCGCCCATCCCAGTTACCACTGACTGCAGCTGTGAGGGAGCTACTCACCCAGCCTATTTCAAAACTGGCGTATTACCCAAAATACTCCCTTTTGAATTCCTGAACATTAAATCTGGCATTGATTTATTGGCTGCCTGGAGACTCGAGGCCTAATGAACCTCGGTGTGAATGATCCATCAGGCTAGCACGACGCGAGAAATAATACAAGCAGCAATTTGATTACTTTTAATGGAGACGATTAACTGAATTTAAGGCCTGATTATATAATCTAGGACGCCACAGGCAGATGCAGTAGGGGTGCTACCGCACTGGCTGGCACACTGCGAGATTTTATAAATGGACCGAGCCAACACGGAAGCCATTTTTTGTGCTTGTCGCGACATTTAAACCTGCCTAATGTGACTTGAAACGTCTCCAACTATCTCTTGAGATATCCATTTAAAATGAAACTTCCTTCAAACTGAAGTAAAGTAGATCATGTGGATCAAGATAATATATTTATCTAAATTGTAGTATTGCATAAACTCCGAGAACCATCGGATTATGCAACTTTAACCGAACTGCTGAGTACATGATGTAATAGTAAAGCGGTCTCACTAAATAGGTCCAATTCACTTCATGTTAACATTTGCTTATCCAAAGAGGAATCCTGAAGGAAACAACCAAAGGAATCATATCAGCATTTAACAAAATCAGACTATCTTTATCACTATGGTATTTAAGTGTCTACGACACATGCCTTAGGGTCAGTTCTTCGTCAATTGTCCAACCTCTGACAGGAGTAAAACTCTACTGATACTCCAATGTTTGTGCTCTCATTCAGTTCCGACATTTGAATAGGAGGACCAACATCATTGCAAATGCCCACACTCCTAGACAATATTTTACTAGGGCTCACATTCTCGCAGTCACATTGGTACGCGCCATTACGGCCATAATCACTTAGAACATCGCTGCCATTTGTCAATGCGCCCTCCCTAGCAGCCTGCTGAAGAGCGATGTGATGTACAATCATGGATGCCACTCATGACTGTAGTCTCATTTGTTACTTTTAAACGAAGCCACTTGTAAAAACACACAATTGAGGTACTGACAAAGCTATTGACTGAGGAGTAGCTGGTCCCTGGCTGAGCAGAGACGCGTGTGTACACCTGCCTCCATTGAACCATGGGTCAGTGGGAATTCACTGGGGAAGCCATTGACTGAGTAGTAGTTGGTTAATGGCTGAGTAGAGAGGCCTGTGGGAATATTGCCCATTGAACAATGCGAAGCCAAGGGGAAGCCAATGTGAAGCCAATGTGAAGCTACTGGGAAGCCAATGTGAAGCCACTGGGAAGCCAGTGAGAAACCACTTGCAAAACACTGGAAATACATTGGAAAGCCAATTGTGAAGCCGGTGAGAAGCCAGTGCGGAAGCCGGTAAGAACCCACTGCGGAAGCTGGTGAGAAGCCAGTGAGAAACCCAGTAGGAAGCCAAAGAGAAGCCAGTGAGACGCCACTGAGAAAGCCAGTAGGATGCAATGAAGAATCAAGTGAGAAACGACTGAGAAAACCAGTATGAAATCACTGAGAAAGCCAATGGAGAAGCCAATCGGAAGCCAACCAGAAACCAATGGGGAAGCTAGTGAAAAAACCATGAGGGAACCAGTGGGAAGGCAGTGAAAATACCAAATGGGAAACTACATTAAAGCTACTTTGACCAAGCATGACCGATAAGCCTCCATATTAACTAGTCGATGGATGTATAATGTGGATGTATAATGGGAGAAGCCCACTATTAACCTTCCACCACGATGGCACCTTATGTGGGCGGTGCTTTTCCTAGGTGTTGGTGGTGCACCTGATCCATTAGGACTAAGAGTTGTAGTTCGGCATTAGCATGCCTAGACTACACACCAGTTCTGTGAAGGTGTATGAGTTGCATTGATCACTTCCAACTGAAATGGAGCCCTATTTCGCGGCAAAGTATATCATCACAGAGAGGTGAATAAAAAGATCCGCTAACAGGTTGAATTAGGGCCGAGGATAACGTATGCCCCACCACACAGACACACCCCTTGACGGCCATGCAGGCGGAAGTAATCGTAAGCGAGGACCATGGCAGGCTGCATCTCACAATGCCGGTCGCCATTAGCACGATGGGATGGCCAAATGGGTTGAGCGTTCACTTTCCATGTGGCAGGTTGTGAGATTAGAACCCTCGGCATTCAAATTCTGGCTGACTTGATGTTTTGTCAGTACCTAGCCTGATGCTTGTCATTCCTGGGATAAGGCAATGCACAGTTGAATGAGGAAGACCATTTGGCTGTGATTGAAATTTCTCTTGCTTACGCCCACCTCTCACCTCCCACCTCTCACCTCTCACCTTCCACCTTCCACATTCCACCTCCCACTTCTCACCTCCCACCTCTCACCTCACCTCCCACCTCTCACCTCCACCTCTCACCTCGCACCTCTTACCTCCCACCTCTCACCTCCCACCTCTCATATCCCACCTCTCACCTCTCACCTCCCACCTACCACCTCACCTCCCACCTCTCGCCCCCGCCTCTCACCTCCACCTCTCACATCCCACCTCTCACCTCCCACCTCTCACCTCCCACCTCTCACCTCCCACCTCTCACCTCTCACCTCCCACCTCTCACCTCTCACCTCCCACCTCTCACCTCTCACCTCCCACCTCCCACCTCTCACATCCCACCTCTCACCTCCCACCTCTCACCTCCCACCTCACCTCCCACCTCTCACCTCCCACCTCTCACCTCCACCTCTCACCTCGAGGTTGTGAGATTAGAACCCTCGGGATTCAAATTCTGGCTGACTTGATGTTTTGTCAGTACCTAGCCTGATGCTTGTCATTCCTGGGATAAGGCAATGCACAGTTGAATGAGGAAGAACATTTGGCTGTGATTGAAATTTCTCTTGCTTACGCCCACCTCTCACCTCCCACCTTCCACCTTCCACCTTCCACCTCCCACCTCCCACCTCTCACCTGCCACCTCTCACCTCCCACCTCTCACCTCCCACCTCTCACATCCCACCTCTCACCTCCCACCTCTCACCTCCCACCTCACCTCCCACCTCTCACCTCCACCTCTCACCTCGCACCTCTTACCTCCCACCTCTCACCTCCCACCTCTCACATCCCACCTCTCACCTCCCACCTACCACCTCACCTCCCACCTCTCGCCCCCGCCTCTCACCTCCACCTCTCACCTCCCACCTCTCACCTCCCACCTCTCACCTCCCACCTCTCACCTCCACCTCTCACCTTCCACCTCTCACCTCCCACCTCTCACCTCCCACCTCTCACATCCCACCTCCCACCTCTCACCTCCCACCTCACCTCCCACCTCACCTCCCACCTCTCACCTCCCACCTCTCACCTCCACCTCTCACCTCGAGGTTGTGAGATTAGAACCCTCGGGATTCAAATTCTGGCTGACTTGATGTTTTGTCAGTACCTAGCCTGATGCTTGTCATTCCTGGGATAAGGCAATGCACAGTTGAATGAGGAAGAACATTTGGCTGTGATTGAAATTTCTCTTGCTTACACCCACCTCTCACCTCCCACCTCTCACCTCTCACCTTCCACCTTCCACCTCTCACCTCCCACCTCTCACCTCCCACCTCTCACCTCCCACCTCTCACCTCCCACCTCTCACCTCCCACCTCTGACATCCCACCTCTCACCTCCACCTCTCACCTCGCACCTCTTACCTCCACCTCTCACCTCCCCTCTGACATCCCCTCTCACCTCCACCTACCCCTCACCTCCCACCTCTCGCCCCCTCCCTCACCTCTCACCTCCCACCTCTGACCTCCCACCTCTCACCTCCCACCTCCCACCTCCCACCTTCCACCTTCCACCTCTCACCTCTCACATCCCACCTCTCACCTCCCACCTCTCACCTCCCACCTCACCTCCCACCCCTCACCTCCCACCTCTCACCTCCACCTCGCACATCTTACCTCCCACCTCACCTCCCACCTATCACATCCCACCTCTCACCTCTCACCTCCACCTCCACCTACCACCTCACCCCCCACCTCTCGCCCCCGCCTCTCACCTCCACCTCTCACCTCCCACCTCTCACCTCCCACCTCTCACATCCCACCTCTCACCTCCCACCTCTCGCCCCCACCTCTCACCTACCACCTCTCACCTTTCACCTCTCACCTCCCATCTCTCACCTCTCACCTCCCACCTCCCACCTCTCCTGGTCCTACGATGCGGTGGCCGAATTGCTAGAACACAGGCTTTCCATGCAGAAGTTTGGGAGTTCGATTTCCAGTCGAGTCAAACCTTTGACTTACAAAGTTGATATGTGTTGCTTCCTAGTCTGGCACTCCCCTTTAATAGGACAGGGCAGGGACTGGATAGCTCAGTGACAGGATAATCTGATAGTGGGATATCGATCGGATCATTGTGCCAGCAGCCTGATTTCCCAGTGGGGCAGCACTATAAAATCAGCATGAATGTGCACTGTCACAATTCGGAATCCATCCTGATATGACCTTAGATGTTGCCAGGACATAGAACTCCAACAACCAACCAAACATCCTGACTCCCGCCTCCTTCTCCCTGCCTCCTGCTCCCTGCATCCTGCTCCCTGTCTCCTGCTCCCTGCCTCCTGCTCCCTGCCTCCTGCTCCCTGCCTCCTGCTCCCTGGCTCCTGCTCCCTGCCTCCTGCTCCCTGCCTCCTGCTCCCTGCCTCCAGCTCCCTGCCTCCTGCTCCCTGCCTCCTGCTCCCTGCCTCCAGCCCCCTGCCTCCTGCTCCCTGCCTCCTGCTCCCTGCCTCCTGCTCCCTGCCTCCTGCTCCCTGCCTCCAGCCCCCTGCCTCCTGCTCCCTGCCTCCTGCTCCCTGCCTCCTGCTCCCTGCCTCCAGGCCCCTGCCTCCTGCTCCCTGCCTCCTGCTCCCTGCCTCCTGCTCCCCTGCCTCCTGCTCTCTGCCTCCAGGCCCCTGCCTCCTGCTGTCTGCCTCTGCTCTCTGCCTCCTGCTCCCTGCCTCCTGCTCCCTGCCTCCTGCTCCCTGCCTCCTGCTCCCTGCCTCTGCCTCCTGCTCCCTGCCTCCTGCTCCCTGCCTCCTGCTCCCTGCCTCCTGCTCCCTGCCTCCAGGCCCTGCCTCCTGCTCCCTGCCTCCTGCTCCCTGCCTCCTGCTCCCTGCCTCCAGCCCCCTGCCTCCTGCTCTCTGCCTCCTGCTCCCTGCCTCCTGCTCCCTGCCTCCTGCTCCCTGCCTCCTGCTCCCTGCCTCCTGCTCCCTGCCTCCAGGCCCTGCCTCCTGCTCCCTGCCTCCTGCTCCCTGCCTCCTGCTCCCTGCCTTCTGCTCCCTGCCTCCTGCTCCCTGCCTCCTGCTCCCTGCCTCCTGCTCCCTGCCTTCTGCTCCCTGCCTCCAGGCCCCTGCCTCCTGCTCCCTGCCTCCAGGCCCCTGCCTCCTGCTCCCTGCCTCCATTCCCCTGCCTCCTGCTCCCTGCCTCCAGCCCCCTGCCTCCTGCCTCCATCCTCCACCCTTCCCTCACATCCACCACCACCTCCCGTCTCCTGCCTCCTGCCCCCCCCCCCCTCCTGCCTCCCTTCTGCCTCCAACCCCCTGCCACCTGCCTCCTGCTTCCACCCTCCACCCTCCACACTCCACCGTTCCTCATCCCCACCTCCTCCTACCTCTTCCTCCTGCCGCTCCCCTTCTCCTCTACCCCATCATCCTGTCCCCTTGTCTGCTGCCCCTCCCCCCCCCCCCCCCCCCCCCCCCGTGTCCGAGCCCGGTGTGGCCAGTCCTGTCCAGCCGGGTGTGTGCTGCTTCCGCCCCGTGAAGACGGTGTAAATGCGTGGGTTAGGTCCGCGTTAATACAGCGCACCACGCCGGGCCCCAGCGCTTTCTTCTCGTGACAGATTAGCCAGGATGGCGCCCCCAAATTGTGATTTAAATGTTCCTCAGCGAACCCCAATAGTGGTGCCTATATAGGCGTTCTAGCGACACCTATGTAAGCGTAGTTTAAACGTCTACGTAGATGTAGTACAGGTATCGTATTGGCACAGTACCGACGTATATTTGGACATAGTACCGATGTCTGTATATACATTATACCGGTGGCTATATATACATAGTACCAATGTCTATATAGACATAATACCGATGTTTATTATGAACATAGTTCTGACCTCTATATAGACATAGTACTGCCCTATATATACTGATAGTATCGACCTCTATATAAATATGATACCGATGTCTATATATATATACATAGCACCGATCTCTATATAGACAGTTCCGGGCTATATATAGATATAGTACGATCGGCATAGTGCCAAGCTCTACATAGGCATTGTATCGACGACTATGTAGACATAGCACGGATCTTCATATAAACAGTACCGAAATCTATATAGACATAATACCGATGTCTATTTGGGCATAGTATCGGCCTCTTTGTACATCTAGTAGCGAACGCGATATAGACCTATTACTGCCCTATATATACTCATAGTACCGCCCTCTACATAGCTACAGTACTGTATGCCCAGTACTGGCCCCTATATCGATATAGTGCCGAAGGTTATAGATACATAATACCGTCCTATATGTATACATAGTACCGAGGTATGCAGAGAAATAATGCCAACGCCTATATAGACTAATAGAGTCCGTGTGAAGGATAGTGAGAATAATTTATATTTTGTGATGGCAAATTTTAGTTTTACAAACGCAAATAATGCTGTTGCTCGGCTCGAACCCTCGTCTCCTCCTGCACCTAACCACGACCTCGGCAGGGAATGCCAAGCAATATTTCTTACTCCTCATTCCCTTTTATGGTTGAAATTGGATTTTGTTAATTGAAAAAGTTCTCAGCGGGTTGCAATACTTTGGCACTGATCAAACACCTGACATTTATTGTAACCTTGGTGACCTGTTTTACAGCTCGCTTCGGACTAAGGAAATGTGTTTATTTTTAATGCAAAAATATTATTTTCGTCCTTGCAGTAGGTGTGACTTATTGGTAGGCCTTGCAGGTCTTAAGAAGAAAAGCATCAACTTGTAAAAACTAATCACTGGCTACATTATTAGACCTTAGGTGATGTTGCAGAAGGAAATACTAAGACAATTTAATACAATATGTTACTTCTAGAGCCTACATAATGTCCAGCAGTTTGATGTGCACACCATAATTACTTGTCCATGTTTTCCATTCAACCCAAAGTAATATAGGTTATTATCATCGTAATCCTAATGTATTCATCTTAAATATCATGTGAGCACCTCAAACCCATCGACCAGATGGGATGGCCGAATGAGTTAGAGCACCCGTCTCCCGTGCTGGGAGATAGTGGGGTCATGGGTTAGAACCCTGGTCGAGTCAAACCAATGACTTAAAAATTGATACTTGTCGCTTCCTAGCCAGGTGCTCGGCATTAATAGGATAGGGCAGGGACTGGTTGGGTCAGTGTCAGGATAATGTGACTGAGTGGGATATCAGGTCATCGTGTCAGTGGCCTGGTTTCCCAGTGGGACAGCACTATAAAGTTGCCATGAGTGCGCACTGTCACAAGTCGGTACCCGTCCTGATATGACCTTAGATGTTGCAAGGGTGTAAAACAACAACAAAACAAAGAAACAAAACTCAAACCCATCAGGTTATGTGACCGGATATGGTGGCTGAATCGGTTAGAGCGCAGGACTCCCGTGTGGAAAGTAGAGAGTTTGAATCCTAGTTGAGTCAACCTGATGACTTACCAAATTGACACTTGTCACTACCTAGCCTGGCTTGGCATAACTAGAATATGTTACGGACTGGTTTGCTCAGGATAATGTTACTGGGTGGGAAATCAGAGGACTCCCGTGTGGAAAGTAGAGAGTTTGAATCCTAGTTGAGTCAACCTGATGACTTACCAAATTGACACTTGTCACTACCTAGCCTGGCTTGGCATAACTAGAATATGTTACGGACTGGTTTGCTCAGGATAATGTTACTGGGTGGGAAATCAGATCAGCGTGCTGGTGCTCTGGTATCCCATTGGCATAGCACTATAAGGTTGCCATACAAAATTGGACTGGGTGAAATTCACTAAATCGACACTACTCTCTCTCTCTACCTTGGCATCTACTGTGGCATCACTAGGATACGCTAAAGACTGGTTTGCCGCAGTGTCAGGGTAATACTAATATGACTGGATGTGGTATCGCGTCATGGTGCCAGTGGCATGGCATCCCATCGGGGTGGCACTATAAAGCCGACATGAGTTGGTACACATTCCTAATCATTATGTGGGTAGTTTTTTCCAGGACCTCAGTAGACAAACAATAACAATGGGCTTCAGGCCTAGTTCGCAGACGGCCAGGCTGAAGGGTTTGGAGCGAGAGGGTGGGTGCAGCGGTGTCTGTGGGGGTGAGTGGGTGCTGTGTTCTCCCAGCATGCTCTACTCCCACAAGCTCCTCTCCACAGAGAGCCTGTCGACAGGCGTTTAGCTATTCCGTCAGAGAACATGCCTGTATAATGAAGCCGGCAGTTGGAGCCGTGCAACATGGATGTGTACAGTTGTTGAACAGGGCTCTGTTGTACATGAAGCATGGTCTACCAGTGGGGCAGCACTATAAAGTCGTCATGAATGTCCATTTTCAGAAATCAGTGCACATCCTGATCGAATACTAGACATTGCTAGAACATTGTAACGCCCTTTCTGTCGCACTTTTCTCCCCCACTTTTCTCTCCCACTTTTCTCTCCCATTTTCTCTACCACTTTTCTCTACCACTTTTCTCTCCCACTTTTCTCTACCATTCTTCTCCCACTTTTCTCTCCCACTTTTCTATTCCACTTTCTCTCCCAACTTGTCTGTACCCCTTTTCTCCGCCGCTCGTTACCTGCCGCTTTCTCTCCGTGTATTTATCTCCTCTCTTCCTCTGCCCGTCTCTCTCCGCTACCTGTGTGCCCCTTCTTATTTTGTCTCGCATCTCTCATTATCTCATTCCTCCTCCTCTCCTTTTCTATATTTACTTCCTTCTTCCCTCTTCTCTCCCTCTTCCTCTATTCCACCCTCTCCATTGTTCTCTTTCTCTCCTCACTCTCCCTCTTCCTCTCCTTTTTCCTCTTCCTCTCCCTCCCATCTCTTTCCCTCTCCCTCCCCTCTCCCTTTCCCTCTTCCTCTCCCTCTTCGTTTCCCTCTTCCTCTCCCCCTTCCTGACTCTCTTCCCCTCTTCCTCTGCCTCTTCGTTTCCCTCTTCCTCTGCCTCTTCGTTTCCCTCCTCCTCTACCTCTTCCCCTTCCTCTTCCTAACCATTTACCTCTCCATCTCCGTCTTCCTCTCCCTCTTGGTTTCCCTCTTCATCTCCCTCTTCCTCTTGCTCTTCCTCTCCCTCTTCATTTCCCTCTCCCTCACCCTCTTCCTCTTCATTTCCCTCTTCCTCTCGATCTTCCTCTTCCTGCCCCTCTTCCTCTTCCTCTACCACCATCTAATTTCCTCTACCACAATCCATTTCCCATCCTCCAGCTCCCCCTCTCGCCCTGACGCTCTCCCTCCATCTTCCTATCCCTCTCCTATCCTTCTCCCCCTCTCTCCTCCTATATCCTTCCCTCTAGTTCCCTGTCTCTCGCCCTCCTTCTCTATCCCTCTTCCTTATCCCCCCTCCCTCTCTTTTTCTTCCTCTGTCCCTCCCTCCCACACCTGGTGTGGTGTAAGCCAGAATCTGCACAGACTGCCACTGCCTCTCACCGCCGTGACATCACCATGCCAGCCAACCAACGTCATCGGCTAGCAAGTCCCCCACCACCACCCAGGCGTAAACACAGCGTGCGTAGCCTCGCTTTGGCACCAATTTGTTGTGGGTTGCAGAATGCCGCAGCAGTGCCGCTCCTGGGAGAGTTTGAGCACACTTCAAAGGTGTTCCCACCAAAATGGGTCAAGGTGAAGGTCGAGGGCATAGTTTCAATAAGACCTGGAGCGCCCCTGAAATTGGGATTCGGTTTCCCATGAATAGTTGGTTATGCCTCTCAAACTGGCGAATCAAATCACTCCACTGCTACTCGCGAATCAAATCGCTCCACTGCTACTCGTGAATCAAATCGCTCCACTGCTACTCGCGAATCAAATCGCTCCACTGCTACTCGCGAATCAAATCGCTCCACTGCTACTCGCGAATCAAATCGCTCCAGGGTCTGGGGCTTAAATATGGGCTTCCGTCAGTTCGGGGACACAGTCATGTGGCTCTTATAGGTGGAGCGATTTGACTCTCCTTCTAACTACTCTCTGGATATTAGGATTAGTTTGAATCTTGGATCTGTTCTGATGGCATCGGTCCATTACCCAATAACTATTACCATCCAGGCTGGGGGTTGTGAAATTAGCCAGGGTGATTTTTCAATAAACCCAGCTATGAGGGCTTAATACAGTTGACCCACCATTGGGGCTGTTCCTGTTGGTGGATTGCCACCCATTGATATTTGTTATCAACAAGGGGTCAGTCAGCACAGTCGGGACCTCCACCATGTTCTAGTAGGGCTCATAACAGACAAAACCAATCATATCATATTGAGTAGGTTGTGTGATGAAATTTTCTATACTTGTCATTATTTCTATTTATTATTATTATTAATATTATTATTATTATTATTATTATTATTTAGTAGGAGTAGTACTCTGGGGTTGGAAAGAGGGGGTACAACTGTTAGTAAACCCACACTTGGAAGTCAGCCTCGGGTAGAGGGGCGGGTGTAATTGTCAGTAGGAGTGGGGAAGGAGTTGGTAGTGTGTGTGGAAGAGGTGGAGGGGATGGGGGGGTTGGAAAGAAGGGGTACAACTCTTAGTAAACCCACACTTGGAAGTCAGTCTCGGGTAGAGGGTCGGGTGTAATTGTCAGTAGGAGTGGGGAAGGAGTTGGTAGTGTGTGTGGAAGAGGTCGAGGGGATGGGAGGGAGGGGGGGTGCGGTCTGGGATGTGGGGGTACAGTAGGTTAGTTGTTAGTTGCTCTATTCTCCACTTCCGGGGATGAGTGGTGCCCAGACAGCTGGGCGGGGAAATGGATGACATTTTCCTTTCATCAGTTTGTATTTTCACAGACACCCCCCCCCCCATTCCCGCGCCACCACCCTCTCCTCCACTTCCCTCCACACCCACATCCCTTTGTGGATGCCAAGCTGGTCGGGTCAGCAGCGAGCAGCAACGAGCAGATTACTGAGAGCAGCTCCAAACAAATGAGGAACAGCCAAATCTCAATACATTCAAATAAGTCAAAGCTACTGTGTTGGGTCTCCGTAGTCAAACATCGGAACCAAAAAAAAGGCCGTTTAAATTTTGTTTTATTGTATTAGTTTTCCGTCCTGGCAACATCAGATGTCAAATCAGTAGGGCTACCGACCTGCCTCCCTCTGAGTGCTGCCTCACTGGAAGACCAGGCCGCTGGCGCCATTATCCAATTTCCCACTCAATCACATTATCCTGATACTGAGCTAACAAGTCCTTGCCCTATTCTCGTAAAGCTGAGCACTAGGCTAGGTAGAGACAAGTATAAATTTGGTACGTTCTGGGTTTGACTCAAATGGAAATTGAACCCCGGACCTTCCACGTGGGAAGTCTACACTCTACTGATTAGGCGACCATGTTCAGTGCACAAACACCGGAGTGTCAGTACAGATGTTTTGTAAGTCACGGGTTTAACTCAAATGGAAATTGAACCCCAGACCTTCCACATGGGAAATCTACTCTACTGATTAGGCGATCATGTTCAGTGCACAAACACCGGAGTGTCAGTACAGATGTTTTGTAAGTCACGGGTTTAACTCAAACGGAAATTGAACCCCGGACCTTCCACATGGGAAATCTACACTCTACTGATTAGGTGATAATGTTCAGTGCACAAACACCGGAGTGTCAATACAGAGACCTGAACTGAACCGGATGCATGGGTCACCGGCTCTTAAATACTCTTTCCTTTCGGGACCAGGGTTGGTCACCTGATTGCTGGAACATGAGTTCTCTATAAATAGGTGACCAACCTACCCATCACTGACACTGCCCTGCCGTGGCCGGCGTGATGCAGTAGCGGCGGTACAGCATTCAGGCACACCTGGTTCCCTACATTAAGTAACTGCAAATAAGTGGTCCTTAACCGCTGCCGTGTTGGCCACTCGTGGCTTACACATGCGTTTCTGCTCAAGGGGGATCCTCCCCCTGAATGTATTGGGTGACAGTCCCCGCTGACACATTTTACTAAGTTGCATTGATTTTTTGGCCCTGCGCCAACAGTATGCATGACCTTTTTACTAAGGTAAAACAGGAAAACATTTTAGCCTTTTTGAGGGCAGCTGGACTGTACCACCTCATATGGTTTACGAAATAGATTCTATCAATTATTAATCAAACTTTTCTTTTTCTATGGGAATTTGTTTCCCTTGACCACAAATATATGATTGTGAGCTTTCTAATTTAATGAGCGTCTATTGACCCATAATTGTTTGTCTGCTTTTACATGTAAAAGCAATGGTTTGAACACAAAACAAACATTTCTCGCCGTGAATATGGCCTATGCTGCCGACACGGCATAAAGCAACTACCAATAAATCAATCAATCAAGCAAATAAGCAATCGCTGGAACCAGCCATCTTTAAGTACTTACAAGCCCAATAATGCCCATAATCCAACTAGTCGCATCCTCTCAGCTACTTCCTTGTTAATGGTGAGAAGGACAGGGCTTCTCTTAAAGCAATGGTGGGGATGGACACAGGAGGGGTAGGGACCCAGGTGGGGGATGGATCCAGGTGGGGGAGGGTCCCGGGTGGGGAGGGTCCCGGATGTGGATGGACCCAGGTGGGGATGGACCCAGGTGGGGGATGGACCCAGGTGGGGGATGGATCCAGGTGGGGGAGGGTCCCGGATGTGGATGGACCCAGGTGGGGATGGACCCAGGTGGGGATGGACCCAGGTGGGAGAGTGACCCAGGTGGGGAGGGACTCAGGTGGGGAAGGGACTTGTGTATCTGCATCTATATTTCTGTCTCTATTTATCTCTCTGCTCTGCCCTCTGCCCGTGTCTCTGCCTTTGTCGTTGCCTCTGTCTCTATTTTCTTCTGCTTCTCTGCTTCTCTGCATCTGTTTATACCTCTGCTTCTGCCTCCGCATATTTCTGCCTCTCTGTCCCTCCATCGGCTTCTTTCTGCTTCTCCCTACCTCTACCTGGCTCTCCCTCTGCTTCTGTATCCACCTCTGTTTCTGCCTCCACCTGTTTTTCTTTGGGCCTCTGCTTGTGCCTCAATCTGCCTCTCCTACTGCCTCTCCTGCCTCTCCTTCTGCCTCTCCTTCTGCCTCTCCTTCTGCCTCTTCTACTGCCTCTCCTACTGCCTCTCCTTCTGCCTCTCCTTCTGTCTCTCGTTCTGCCTCTCCTTCTGCCTCTCATTCTGCCTCTCCTTCTGCCTCTCCTTCTGCATCTCATTCTGCCTCTCCTTCTGCCTCTCCTTCTGCCTTTCCTCTGCCTCTCCTACTGCCTCTCGTTCTGTATCTCATTCTGCCTCTCCTTCTGCCTCTCATTCTGCCTCTCATTCTGCCTCTCCTTCTGCCTCTCCTTCTGCCTCTCATTCTGCCTCTCATTCTGCCTCTCCTTCTGCCTCTCCTTCTGCCTCTCCTTCTGCCTCTCCTTCTGCCTCTCATTCTGCCCCTCATTCTGCCTCTCATTCTGCCTCTCCTTCTGCCTCTGCTCCTTAATGTCCGTTTATGCTTTTAACGGTCTCTGACGCCGTCAACTTTACGCCGGTTAGAGCCGTGTTACGGCGCAAAACGGTGGGGAGTACTACGAGTGGAACGTCGCCGTGAAAGTCTGAAATCTGTGATGCACACGGTCGCTAAAGTCAACCTATTTTCCAGCCTCCGTGGAGAAACTTTAATGGTTGATTGTTGTAGTTTTATGTGCTGGCAACATCTAAGGTCATATCAAGATGGACAAACTTTAATAGCATTCAGAGTATTTGTATTTGTTTCTCTCAGACTAGAATACTTAATAGAAGCATTAAGCCAGCTCAACTAAACCACTTGCGTTCAAATGTGCAATGTATGCATACATACATGCATACATACATCCATACATACAAACATACACAAATACATGCACACACATATACACACATACATACATCCAGAGATACATCCACACATATATCCACACATACATACACACATACATACACACATACATACACATACTCACATACATACATATGTATACACACATGTATACACACATACACAGTGATAAACACATACCTACAGTGATACACACATACATCCACACATACATCCACATACACACATGCACACACATACATACACACACGCATACACATATGCATACACACATGTATACATATATGCATACACACATCCCCACACATACACACATGCATACGCACATCATACACACATAGCTTCACACATACGCACATACATACATACATACATTGATTCTGCCGCCGTGTGGAAGCGCTGAACTTGAATGTTCAACATAGTTAGTCAACGCTTGCGCCGCCCAGTCACATACATGTTAGTGGACGTAGTTGAACGTAGTGGAGGCTAACGTAGTTGAACGTAGTTGAACGTAGTTGAACGTAGTTGAACGTAGTTGAACGTACATGCATCCATACTTCTATGGTATGTTCAACTACGTTCAACTACGTACAACTACGTTAGCCTCCACTACGTTCAACTACGTCCACTAACGTGTATGTGACCGGGCCTTGAATCAGATGGGATTGGTTTAGATTGTTCCAAAGCTACCTGTGAGTTAATACTCATAGTGCCGAACAGTGGTGCGGATTATGTCAGTCTGCCTCCGTCCATTCAATCGTCCTACTTACCCCGCCCCCACCGCACCCCCAACCCATGGCTGATCGGGCCTGGTATTTGTCTTATTGTCTTTGTGTATATATATATATATAAATTATATATATATATCTTAGTGATAATGGCAATATACTTCGATTTCATCTATTGCCATACCCACGTAGCCAGTATAATACTCAGTTTAAAGCTGCATAGTCCGATGAAGCATCAAATTTTCAAAAAGCAAAACAAGTATCTCAATTTGATTCTACATATCTAACTTAAATACTGGTGCACTTGTTAAACATTTGTCACCACATAGAAGGGAATACTGAGGCAATTTAATAGAACCTATTCCTGCAGAAACCTATGGTGTCAGAGTTTTGGCAAGCTTGCCAAAACTAATTTTGCTTGTTTGCACCTCAAATATCTCCAAAGTTAGCTATTTAAAATATAATTTACTTCAAGTGAAAGTAGGGTAGATTATAACGATCACCCTAATATGTTTCTCTCAGAAAATGACAGAAACTCAAAACCCATCAGACTATGCAACTTTAATACACCTTAGTAATACGCCTGCCTTTTTTATGTTTTGCTCTGGCCCATCATGTGTTCAGGCACAAAACCTGTAAAGGCCAATCCGAAAATTGAGATAAACATGAGATTAATGGCTGGCGCACACCTCCCGTTTACGACCTAAAACTGCTCGTTTCGCGACTAAGTTTGAGTTTGAGTCGTTAGGTGTGCGACCCCCTAGCACACCAGAGCCTTGCGATTCGCGAATTAAAACTCAGTTTTAGGGCTTAAAACTGGAATCTTATAAGATTCGAAAAATGAATTGGCCAGTTTTAAGTCGTAAACGGGTCGCGAGTCACAGTCAGTCTTAGTGCGCGAATCGTAAACGGGAGGTGTGCGCCAGCCATAAGACCTTCTGAAGGTTCATTTTTTCACGTACCTATTTTTTTTGTTCATTGCGCCATAACGATCTCATCACAAGAAAAGTGGAATTTGTGACAATTAAAATTACCTTCAGGTAAGCATTTCTTATTTTACTTCATCTTTTGGATTGGTGTTTATTTGGGTTTACGCCTGAAATTTTCAAATGTTCACTTAGTTTGCCTGCAAGGACTGGCCTAGGGCCTGAAGGATTTGCCCCCACCCTCACGGTCACTCCCACCCCCATATATATGGAGTATAAGGATTATCTGTATATAAAATATATAATAATATCAAATAATGTCGATGTATTTTTTTCGCAAATCGGCTAATGGGTGGGTTTGCAGTATTCGATCCCCCCGTGAGTACGGGATTGCCCTGGACGGTGGCGCTACCGGTGGAATGTGACGGCACCCTACTGGCGATCGTCCACCTCACACTGCTTTGAACAAATTTGACCATAACAAGGTCAACTTGTTGTAAAGTCGACGGCTGGCAGTTTGAGTGGTGTAGATAGGCTAATAGGAAATCACTACAGGCAAGGAAGGAAAGCAGATATAGAATGAAAGGTAGGAGAGTTAGACTCCCTTCTTTATTACATATATATAGTGTCAGGAATCAAGATGGTGGTGTACACATGACCAAATTATCCAATCAATAACAGGCATTCTTATATCAACCAATGAGGGTCTAGAACCTTGTAACGAAAGCATGGTGTGTAGTTCTAGAGTGCACTGTTGTGGCTGGGTGTGCAATGATCCGTAAATAACACTTGGGGGGGAGGGGGGTATGTGAGGAGAGTTCCAAAGACTCTCTCACATTTCAAGAAGTGACCCTCTCTCACTATCTATATTAATACATAATCTCCATACTAACTCCAGAATGGATTACCAACTCCACACGATCCCATATGCCTTCAGTTTTACATACCATTTATTATTATATAGACCATTTGCATTCTATTATAGAATAGTTCTTCATAACCAATATCCTAAATATCGGAAAATTGTACATTATTGTATTGTCAGCACAAGCAGTTTCTACCTGAAACCTACTTCAACCCAATTCCGTGTTTGTTGCCGTTATTCTGTAGGGTATGGTTGATATTCTGAGTACTTGGGAACAAGGAGGCAGAGAAGAGGTGAGTGTGGCGGTACTTCCCGGTGTTGCAGTTTCCGCCGTCCGCCAGTTTCCGCGGTTCGCATCGCTTCTGCACATGTGTCAAAATTGAACAGCATCATCACTAACCTTATAAATTTAATATAATGTTTTTGGTAAAGATGATTTCTATATGTCTACCAAGCGATGTGTTTCTAGGTGGTGTGGTTTTAGAGATATTTCACTTTTTCTGTATTTTCTGTATGAAGATTGCTCACGACCATTGACAATGCATTGAGGTTGACAGTACGTGCAGTGCAAAACATTAGTTTTATTCAAAATTAATAGAAATGAAGAACCCTAACCTTATAAATTTAATATAATCTTTTTGGTAAAGATGTTTTATATATGTATACCAAGCGATTTGTTTCTAGGTGGTTTGTTTTTAGAGATATTTGACTTTTTCTGTATGAAGATTGCTCACGGCCATTGACAATGCATTTGAGTGTATGCGTACCGCGGAAACTGGCAGACGGCGGAAACTGCGACACCAGTCCCCAAGCCCCTCTCATCCCATTGGCTAATGAGAATCGGGGCAGATGGAGGTGGCGGGGGGGGGGGGGGACACGTCGCGCACATTACTATATAGGGAATAGACAGGGTGCTAAAAATACGCATTTATATGGGGATGGACGCGCATTTCTCACGGCCTTGATGCAATCGGGATAAAAGTCATAACATATAAAAACTCTACAAAAACACCCAGTATAGTCTAAAGGGACTGCGGGAGGAGACATGTCGATCAGTGATTTTATATTACTTAGTGCACTCTCCATCAAGAAGAGTCCGCATAGCTCGAGGTGGAACTGTTATTTTTGTTAGATGCTTTGCATATGTATAATTTATTCATATAAAAGGTGCTGCGATGAGCCTAAAGGAGGTGGTGGGTGACAAGAAGTGCCGAAAGGAGCCAAGAGGGGTTGAAAGGAACCGAGAGGGTCCGAAAGGAGCTGAGAGGGGCCGAGGGGAGCTGAGAGGGGCCGAAGGGAGCTGAGAGGGGCCGAAAGTTGCCGAATGTTGCTGAAAGTTGCTGCACGGTGCCGAAAGGTGTTCAACGGCTGAGACAAGCACAATCCTGAGAGACAGGCCCCGACTGTATGTCATCGTCTAGTCTTCTTGCCGGTCCGGTCTGGTCTGGGTAGATCCTGGCAGTCACTTCTTCTCAACCCCATCCCTCAGGGAAATGTTTGTCAAGTTTTACACTGTCATGTTTCTTTGTATTCAATAAAAAAGAAGATGGGGAGAGGGGCATGAGCGGGGCTGGATTAGGGAAGGAGAGGACTGGACATGTGGTTATTACGTGGCCGGTGTCGCAGTTTCAGCGCCCGGTCAGTTTCAGCTGCCTGTCAGTTTCATGCGCATGCGTCAAAATCTGACATCATCGTCACTAACCTTATAAATTTAATATAATGTTTTTGGTAAAGATGTTTTCTACATGTGTACACAGCGATTTGTTTCTAGGTGGTGTGGTTTAAGAGATATATCACTTTTCCTGTAATTTCTGTATGAAGATTGCTAGCGACCATTGACAATGCCTTGAGTTTGACAGTATGCGCAGTGCAAAACCTTAGTTTTATTCAAAATTAATACAAATCAAGAACCCTAACCTTATAAATTTAATAGTCTTTTTGGTAAAGATGTTTTCTATATGTGTACCAAGCGATTTCTTAATAGGTGGTGTAGTTTTAGAGATATTTCACTTTTGCTGTATTTTCTGTATGAAGATTGCTCACGACCATTGACAATGCCTTGAGTTTGAGTCTATACGGGCGGTGGAAACTGACCGGGCGCTGAAAGTGCGACACCGGGTCAAACCGACGACGTATAAATTGATACTAGCATGATGCTTAGAATTCCTAGCAAAGGACAAGGACTGGGGAAATGAGGATGATTGTCTCGTCTGTAATTGAACTTCCCATTACTTAAAGCTGCATAGTCCGATGAAATATCAAAGTTTCAAAACCAAACCAATTATCTAGATTTGATTTTACATATCTAACTTAGATACTTGTTTGTTTGTTGTTGTTGTTTTACGTCCTAGCAACATCTAAGGTCATATCAGGACGGGTACCGACTTGTGACAGTGCGCACTCATGGCGACTTTATAGTGCTGTCCCACTGGGAAACCAGGCCGCCGGCACCATGACCTGATATCCCACTCAGTCACATTATCCTGACACTGAGCACACCAGTCCTTGCCCTATCCTAATAATGCCGAGCGCCTGGCTAAGAA
This sequence comes from Branchipolynoe longqiensis, assembly GCA_030323885.1. Lineage (NCBI taxonomy): Eukaryota > Metazoa > Annelida > Polychaeta > Phyllodocida > Polynoidae > Branchipolynoe > Branchipolynoe longqiensis. The sequence goes on along the minus strand of CM059196.1, from coordinate 42,039,234 downwards.
GCAACAAGTATCAATTTTAAAGTCATTGGTTTGACTCGACCGGGACTCGAACCCACGATCTACCAGCACGGGAGACGGACACTCCAACCCACTCGGCCACCCCGTCTGTTTCTGCACAGAAGGCAATACTGAGTCAATTTAACAGAACCTGTTACTGCACCTGTTACTGGTGTCAGAGTTTTGGCAAGCTTGCCAAAACTAATTTTCTATGTTTGCACTCAACATTTCTCAAAAGTTTACCATTTAAAATGAAAGTAACTTTGAACTAATGTAAAGTAGATACTAGTGATCGATCTAATATATTTATCTCAGAAAAAATACAGAAATTCAAAACCATCGCCCTCTGAAACTTTGATCACTGAATGTAGATAAGGACTATGCGGGACGAGTAAAACTAACAGTTTTAAAAGCACCTTCATCTTATTGAAGGACAGTTCTACGAAGTATATATATATATATATCACTTCCCCAGTTGAGTCTGATTCTAGAGTAAACAAAATTACATCCCCACTCTTAGTTATTTTAAAACATGTCGCCTAATTATTAGTAATGTTCATGGCCTGCCCTAGAGGTGGCAAATTGTGAAGAACGTGGTTACCATGGCAACACTTCCGGAATGCCTTACTACAACCTTTCCGCGGTGTCGCGAGACTGGTTGTTTTCTTCAGGCACGTGACCCAGCATTGGCTGCCGTGCGCATGTGCGGTGTGAGGAGGACACGTGTGTTGCACCTGTTTGTTTTACCACCATTCTGTGTGGTTCCCGTGAGTAGAGGTCTTGTGCACTTAGTTTGGCCACAATGGCCGCCCTAGGCCCCGCAGGATTTGCCACCACCCTCACCGTCACTCCCACCCCCATCCCCATCCCCACCCCCCATTCCCATCCCCACCTCCATCCCCACCTGCACCCGCACCCTCACCCGCACTCCGATCTCCGCCCACTCACCGGGCGTGGTGGCCGAACCGATAGAGTGCAGGCCTCCCATGCAGGAGTTCAAATCTTCAACTCCCGGTCGAGTCAAACCAATGACTTACACAATTGATACTTGTCGCTTCCTAGCTGGCACTCAGCATTAACAGGATAGGGAAAGGACTGGTTAGCTCATTGTCAGTATAATGTGACTGAGTGGGATATCGGGTCATGGTGCTGGCAGCCTGATTTTCAGTGGGCTAGCACTATAAAGTTGGCATTAGTGTGCACTGTCACAAATGGACACCCATCCTGATATGACCTGAGAAGTTTCCAGGATGTAAACCTCCAAGAAGCAACCAATGACCTCTGCACACACGTCATATAAATGACGGTGAGACTAGAACACCGCTCCCCACGGAGACGCCACCTCCCTCATTCCACTGCTCCCACTCTCATCTGAGATCCCACATTTTATGTATATAAATATATGATATTTAGTTTGTCTATCAAAGAGAAGGTATGCAGATGCAGTTTGAATGAGAATATCTTAGGCTGACACCTGTCAATCCGTTTATAATACAAAAGTCAAATTGTGTGTGGAAGGAAGTATCATCATTCTCTGGAACTGGATGTGGTGTCTAAATCAGAAAGACTGCAGGCTTCTCTCCCTGCGAGTTTGAAAACCTGGCCGAGTCAAGTCAGCCACTGACAAAGTTGGTATGTTATTACCTAGCCTGGCACTCGGTATTACTAGGATATATAACTGTCTAAGAGTAGACAAGCTGCACCCCACCTATGACATACACAAAAGAACCAAAGTGAAATTACTAGAAAATAGGAGAATAATTCATTTGAAAACACTAGCATATAGCTACAGTCAAAACAATAAACTCCGAACAAAACCACAAAGGGTTACTAGAGCAAATAATGCGCCACTACTGAAGCAGACCAGAAGCCAAATAAAAGCTCATGAGAGAAGCATGCTGGAAATGGCTGCCAAGGTGTGGAATGCCCAAATGGTAAAGGAACGACAAATTCCTGACCTAAAAACTTACAAAAAATATCTGTGCAAATTAGGCTAGGAAACCCCCACTAAGCTGCACTGCAAAGGGGCATGTGATATGTCACGGCCCACCAGCGGGATGCCCAATGGAAGGTAACCATGCCAAGAATAGCCAGATAACACAGCACACAGCTATGTACAAGCCTATGATATGTAAATAGGAGTAGGCTAGTCTAGTAATAAGAGTAGAACAAAATAAAATACATATATGCCAAGAAAATAAAAAAAAACTAATATAGGCTACTAACCATACCAACCAATTATCTATCTGCTACTGAAATGCAGGCAATCAAATAACTTATCAGCAGCTACTGTGTGGTAAGATAACACCAACACTACAACTGGCCAGCATTGAAAACAAGCCCGGGTATGCGGGCCTATATGCTATGGACAGTATAAATAGGCCTCAATTAAAAAAAAATATTTAAAGGATAGAGCAAGAACTGGTTAGCTCAGTCTCCGAATAATGTGCATAAGTGGGAAATTGTGTCATGGTGTCAGTGGCCTGCTCTACCGGTGTGGCAGGACTATGAAGTTGCCATAAGTGTGCACTGTCACAAGTCGGTACCCATTCTGATATAACCTTAGATGTTACCAGGATGTAAAACCCCCAACAAACAAACTGTAGACAAATGTTACCTTTCTCTCTTGACAGACCTTTTGCTAGACCTCTTGACACATAACATTTTCAGAATTACCTGTGAATTTTGTATTAAGTTACTAATGGAGAAACAACAATTTATCTCATGGAATAAATAATGTAATATATAATCATAAGTGACAGAATAAATTTCTCTCTCAAATTTTCTATAAATTTCCCTGTTTTAACAGACTATAAACATAGCTGAAGATTTTAGTGCCACCTGGCCAAGCCTTGCTCAGCATCAACCTGGTGTTCTCCCCCTCTAACCCCTCCACTCCTCCCACCCCCCCTTCTCCGCCCCCCTCCCCCTTCCCCACTCCCGCTTCCCCACTCCCGCTTGCCCCCTCCCCCCTCCCCCATCCTCTTCCCTCATTCCAGGGCGGTGGGAACCTGGCCAGGTTCCCGGAAGTAGTCCTCCTTTTTTTAGAGGATGTTATTGGGGGTTTTCTCCCTCCTCCATCTCGGTGTCCGCTGACAGGTGACATCCGCATGACATGATGGCATTCGTTGAATTAACCCCTTTGCAGTGCCACCTATCAGTTCACTACGACATTAGTCATCCCCCCCCCCCCATCACCCCCCGCCCCCTACCGACTCATCCACAAACCCCGGTGCTACACACCTTCTATATGTAACTATGCCTTCATGATAAATAATGCACATTTAAACCTGTCAAGAGTCACTTCTTTAGTTTCAGGTAGCTTTTTAATGGTGTCTGAAATTTTAATTAGATTTTGATGGTATAGCAAGTTATAAATAGCTTTGGATGGTATAGGAAACTTTTTTTTATATTTTATATTTTATATTTTTTTATTGGGGCTGTATTTATTCTGTCCATAGCATATAAGCCTGGGTATTCAGGCTTGTTTTAAATGCTGGTCAGCTGTAGTGTCGGTGTTATCTTATCATACAGTAGCTGCTGATAAGGTATTTGATTGCCTGCATTTCAGCAGCAGATAGATAGTGGATTGGTGTGGTCAGTAATCTATGTTAATTTGTTTGGATTTTCTGGGCATATATGTGTTTTATTTTTTCTACTCTTACTACTAGACTAGCCTACTCCTATTTACAGTAAATAGGAAACTTCACTATATCTGAAGTATTTTAACAAATTGGATAATATGTTGTATCCTAGTTTTATATTATTGGGCCTTAGAATGGCTTCTGCTGGTGAGGGGCACTATTACATTTACATTATTATTATTATTATTACTAATGTTATTACTATAATATCTGTGTTGTTTCCAGAATTGTGGAATTATCATTAACGGGTCAAAGATATACACGATTTTACGAATTTCCGACATTTTGTTAATCACCAATTTCTGAGAATTATAAAGTATTTACAGCTTTCTTATATTCTCTCCATGCATTACTTAATTATTACCATCCAGTGCCAGGAATATATTAACAGCAGTTGATGGGATCAAGGGGGGGGGGGGGCAGCCACTTGGGTGGCGGTAGTGGCTGGGTGCGTGGCCAACTATAGGAGAGTGTTTCTATAAGAATATAGAAATTCTCTTAGAGAATCTCGGGAAATTACCGGAAATCTGCTTTCAGACAGTGCTCTCAAAGCAGGATCTTAGCCCCTGGGCAATTGGCCCACTTAGTGGACTCTGATTGGTGAATCCTACTGTTGGATGTATTAATACAGATGGTATTTAACACTTACAGGCTTCACTTGTTTATCTGTTGCAGTGCTGTGGGAATGCATTAATGCAGGCACTGTCCTGCTGTGGGGATGCATTAATGAAAGTGGGGTCCTGGTATGAGGATACAGTAATAGTAATAGAGGTGGTGTCCTGCTGGGGGGTGTGGTAATACAGGTGGTGTCCTGCTGTGAGGATGCAGTAATAGAGGTGGCGTCCTTCTGACGGGGTGCAGTATTACAGGTGGCATCCTGCTGTGGGGGTGCAGTAATACAGGTGGCATCCTGCTGTTGGGATGCAGTAATACAGGTGGTGTCCTGATGTGGGGATGCAGTAATACAGGTGGCATCCTGCTGTGAGGATGCAGTAATACAGGTGGTGTCCTGCTGTGGGGGTGCAGTAATACAGGTGGCATCCTGTTGTTGGGTGCAGTATACAGGTGGCATCCTGCTGTGAGGTGCAGTAATACAGGTGGTGTCCTGCTGTGGGGCTGTAGTAATACAGGTGGTGTCCTGCTGTGGGGCTGTAGTAATACAGGTGGTGTCCTGCTGTGGGGATGCAGTAATACAGGTGGTGTCCTGCTGTGGGGGTGGAGTAATACAGGTGGCATCCTGCTGTGGGGATGCAGTAATACAGGTGGCATCCTGCTGTGGGGGTGCAGTAATACAGGTGGCATCCTGCTGTGGGGATGCAGTAATACAGGTGGCATCCTGCTGTGAGGGTGCAGTAATACAGGTGGTGTCCTGCTGTGGGGATGCAGTAATACAGGTGGCATCCTGCTGTGGGGATGCAGTAATACAGGTGGCATCCTGCTGTGGGGATGTAGTAATACAGGTGGCATCCTGCTGTGGGGGTGCAGTAATACAGGTGGCATCCTGCTGTGAGGATGCAGTAATACAGGTGGCATCCTGCTGTGGGGATGCAGTAATACAGGTGGCATCCTGCTGTGGGGCTGTAGTAATACAGGCGGCATCCTGCTGTGGGGATGCAGTAATACAGGTGGCATCCTGCTGTGAGGATGCAGTAATACGGGTGGCATCCTGCTGTGGGGATGCAGTAATACAGGTGGTGTCCTGCTGTGGGGATGCAGTAATACAGGTGGCATCCTGCTGTGAGGATGCAGTAATACAGGTGGTGTCCTGCTGTGGGGGTGCAGTAATACAGGTGGCATCCTGCTGTTGGGATGCAGTAATACAGGTGGCATCCTGCTGTGAGGGTGCAGTAATACAGGTGGTGTCCTGCTGTGGGGGTGCAGTAATACAGGTGGCATCCTGCTGTGAGGATGCAGTAATACAGGTGGTGTCCTGCTGTGGGGGTGCAGTAATACAGGTGGCATCCTGCTGTGGGGGTGCAGTAATACAGGTGGCATCCTGCTGTGGGGGTGCAGTAATACAGCTGGTGTCCTGCTGTGGGGGTGCAGTAATACAGGTGGCATCCTGCTGTTGGGATGCAGTAATACAGGTGGCATCCTGCTGTGAGGGTGCAGTAATACAGGTGGTGTCCTGCTGTGGGGGTGCAGTAATACAGGTGGCATCCTGCTGTTGGGATGCAGTAATACAGGTGGCATCCTGCTGTGGGGATGCAGTAATACAGGTGGCATCCTGCTGTGGGGATGCAGTAATACAGGTGGCATCCTGCTGTGGGGGTGCAGTAATACAGGCGGCATCCTGCTGTGGGGATGCAGTAATACAGGTGGCATCCTGCTGTGAGGATGCAGTAATACAGGTGGTGTCCTGCTGTGGGGGTGCAGTAATACAGGTGGCATCCTGCTGTTGGGATGCAGTAATACAGGTGGCATCCTGCTGTGGGGGTGCAGTAATACAGGTGGCATCCTGCTGTTGGGATGCAGTAATACAGGTGGCATCCTGCGGTGGGGATGCAGTAATACAGGTGGCATCCTGCTTTGGGGATGCAGTAATACAGGTGGTGTCCTGCTGTGGGGGTGCAGTAATACAGGTGGCATCCTGCTGTGGGGGTGCAGTAATACAGGTGGCATCCTGCTGTGGGGATGCAGTAATACAGGTGGCATCCTGCTGTGGGGATGCAGTAATACAGGTGGCATCCTGCTGTGGGGGTGCAGTAATACAGGTGGCATCCTGCTGTGGGGCTGTAGTAATACAGGCGGCATCCTGCTGTGGGGGTGCAGTAATACAGGTGGCATCCTGCTGTGGGGGTGCAGTAATACAGGTGGCATCCTGCTGTGGGGATGCAGTAATACAGGTGGCATCCTGCTGTGGGGGTGCAGTAATACAGGTGGCATCCTGCTGTGGGGCTGTAGTAATACAGGCGGCATCCTGCTGTGGGGGTGCAGTAATACAGGTGGCATCCTGCTGTGGGGGTGCAGGAATACAGGTGGCATCCTGCTGTGGGGGTGCAGTAATACAGGTGGCATCCTTCTGTGGGGCTGTAGTAATACAGGCGGCATCCTGCTGTGGGGGTGCAGTAATACAGTAATCTGCCCATCAGGGTTGTTATGGTGTGACATTGCTGCTGACTTGTGGCGTGTAGTTTGACGCCCCTCACCGGTCTGGCCGCGGTTCCCAGCCGTGTCACGGACTCTGGGCGACAGTCGGGTAAAGCCCGCCGTGTCTCCAGTCTGGCGTCTGGTGTCTCCAGTCTGGCGTCTGGTGTCGGGTGTCTCGCGGCCAACGTCAGAACGCCAAGATGTTAAGATGTTTAAAAGAAGTAAAATAAAACAAACAAAGAAATAATTTGCGGGTGTGCAGTAATGCATAGAGGGTGGGTTCAATCCCCGGCCGAGTCATTGATACTTGTCGCACTGCATAACTATCATGGAAATATGGTCAGTGTCACCATAATATGGGATTATGTCATGGTGACCGCAGCACGGTATCCCAATACGACAACACTATAAAGCCATTATGAGTTTGCTTATTCATATATCAGTACCGTACACTGGTACTGTCTGTGTTCCAAAATCCTTTGATTTCTTGTATGTATCGGTGTTTCTGGTTAAATACATTAACCCTTTTCTCTTGTCTCGTCACCATGAATTGGTACCTTTACCTGTTACTGACCATGACTTTCTGTTTTCTTCACAGGGTGACTATGCAGCCAGAGTGAAGGCGCAAAAGGTTCAATTAGCGTTAGACAAAATTAAAGAAGCCAATATCAAGAAGGTACGTACCCTATCCTTCCACATACCATTCTTGTGTTCTACTCCATTTTCTTCTGATCCTTAAAGGTGGAATTCCATACATCCAGAAAATGCATCTTCCTCATCAATACATGCAATTGGTGTAGACATGTCTTGTCCTTGTAAAAGCTTTTGAGGATTTAACCAAATGCACTACTCCTGGATGAGTGACATTCTATATGGTCTTTGGTTGAGGAGTTGGGGGTGAATTGGGTAAAAGGAAAATTAGATAGAATACAATTTAAAAAACTGGATGTGTAGGATAGAAGACAATTAAAAAAAACTGGATGTGTAGAATTTTACAGTGAATGTAAAACGCTTATAGATATATTAAGCTTTCCCGGTATCTCTATATGGCATATCTTATTTAATGTACTCTAAGCATTTATTATACATAATCAACTAGTTATAAGTACATGGCCGTGCTTTGGTGTTGTGAAATTAGTAGAGCACATCCCATTAGCTGTGAGCAACTCCCTTTAATTAATGAGCAGCTCGTTAATCAAAGTACCGTCTTCATTCACCACCCTGTGGCGCTCTGTCAAGTAGTATGTGTCCCCACTGGTTCCTCTACTCGGTTTCGGCTATTTTGAACACTTATTGCCCGATATGGGGTTTGAGGCCCGAGGCCCTGTGGGGCGCGTATTGCATTAGTTGAGCGCGCCGAGGTCGATACGCATCCCACAAGTCTGAGGGGGAACTCAGGTCTGATATTCGGTCGGTGACGTGTTTATTAAATGCCTTCAGGTTGTAGTGAAACCTGCCACAATTGGATCTACTGGGAGGTCAGGAATTTGTTATTGTAAATTGGTCCTGCAAATTTGATAAAGATGATTTAAATTGGGAACTGATATTGAGTGAATGCTATTCCGATATCACGTTTTATCTGAGCTGACAGTTCACCAACCTGTTTAGTTATTATAAACTTTTTTGTAACAAATTTTGTTAGTATTTACCCATTTTGCATTCCTAAGAAATAATTTAATATATACTTTTTTGTGTGATAATTTATTTATACTTATAAAATTCCAGACTTCCATTGACCGATAAACTAAGGCATTTAATGAATTAGTATCGTCATTATTCTAAGTTGGAACGGTTTGGGGTATTTTATTTACTTTTCACCTCAAAACTGTAGTTGGTCCCGTCATTGCTGGTACCACATACTGCTGGTACCAGCTATTGGTGGTGCCACTTTTGGTATGACTGCGGCTGGTATGTCCTACTGCAGTTAGTCGGTATCATTATTCTAGGTACCACCACTGCTGGTGGGTACCATACCACCACTGCTGCTGGTTAGTACCACCACATTGCTGGTTAGTACCACCACCACTGCTGCTGGTTAGTACCATGCTGCTGGTTAGTACCACCACATTGCTGGTTAGTACCACCACACTGCTGGGTAGTATCATGCTGCTGGTTAGTACCACCACTGCTGCTGGTTAGTACCACCACTGCTGCTGGTTAGTACCACCATTGCTGGTTAGTACCACCACATTGCTGGTTAGTATGACCATTGCTTCTGGTGAGTACCATGCTGCTGGTTAGTACCAACACACTGCTGGTTAGTACCACCACTGCTGCTGGTTAGTACCACCACATTGGTGGTTAGTACCACCACATTGCTGGTTAGTACCACCATTGCTTCTGGTTAGTACCACCATGCTGCTGGTTAATACCAACACGCTGCTGGTTAGTACCACAACTGCTGCTGGTTAGTACCACCACATTGCTAGTTAGTACCACCACATTGCTAGTTAGTACCACCACTGCTGATGGTTAGTACCACCACATTGCTGGTTAATACCACCACATTGCTGGTTAGTACCACCACATTGCTGGTTAATACCACCATTGCTTCTTGTTAGTACCAATATGCTGCTGGTTAATTCCACCACTGTTGCTGGTTAGTATCACCATGCTGCTGGTTAGTACCACCACACTGCTGGTTAGTACCACCACACTGCTGGTTAGTGCCACCATGCTGCTGCTGATTAGTACCACCATGCTGCTGGTTAGTACCACCATGCTGCTGGTTAGTACCACCACACTGCTGGTTAGTACCACCACACTGCTGGTTAGTGCCACCGTGCTGCTGCTGGTTAATACCAACACGCTGCTGGTTAGTACCACCATACTTCTGGTAAGTACCACCATGCTGCTGGTTAGTACCACCATGCTGCTGGTTAGTACCACCACACTGCTGGTTAGTACCACCACACTGCTGGTTAGTGCCACCGTGCTGCTGCTGGTTAATACCACCACTGCTGCTGGTTAGTACCACCATGCTGCTGGTTAGTACCACCACACTGCTGCTTAGTACCACCACACTGCTGGTTAGTGCCACTGTGCTGCTGCTGGTTAGTACCACCGTGCTGCTGCTGATTACTACCAGCATGTTGCTTGTAGTTGACAGTACTGCTACTGCTGGTACAAACTACTGCTGCCAGTGGGTGTTGGTACTGCTGGTTAGTACCACCACTGCTGCTGGTACAAACTACTGTTGCCGGTGGGTGTTGGTTCTGCTGGTTAGTACCACCACTGTTGCTGGTTAGTACCACTATGTTGCCCACTGCTGTGGTGCAAACTACTGCTGCCGGTAGGTGGCGGCACTGCTGATGGGTACTACCACTCAGACCGGACTTGACAGTAGTGGTGGCCAACACTTGAGTCTCCCTTTGCGCACACCTGTCACCTTTGATCCCTACATGTCGTTCTTGACTTTGACCTTGACCTTGACCTAATTCGCCCGTCGTGTCACAGAGCGTGGGTCTCATGCTTCCACGCATCATCAAACCCGGAAACTCGATGGTAAAGCGGACTTGTCTTTTTTTTCCCACGTTGGTTCCTGTTTTCTGTTTAATACAAATTAAATAACCCTCCTTTGTTTCCCTGCGGGAACTTGATCCACTTTATGAGTACACACTAATGGCCTGTTGTTTTGAAAAAAAAGAAGAAAAAAATGATAATAATCAATTAATTTGACTAAATTAATTAAGTATCTGGTATTTGTTCAGGATTTGATTGATAATAATTTGCTTGGAGGTGATTAGTTGTCCCAAACATTGCATGAAGCCCCTGAGAATTATAAAGGTGAAAATAATTGCCCTAATTAAGTTGAAGGCTCCGGACCAATTGAGGCCCATAAAAGAGCGTTAGTTTGAGTTGATTTGCACCTCTCCCCAACTCATTCAACACCCTACCCCCCACCATGTATGGCCATTCTCTGTGTACCAACCCCTTACTGTAGAGAGCAGGTCCATTGGAATGGTAAAATATTGGCGGGTTGTTGGAGAAATTTGGAATTCAAATGTGGGTGTTTTTTTAAGGTGGGTGTGTGTTCCGCCAATATATTACTCTTTTCTGACCAAATGGACAAGTGATACTAACGGGACATCTTCAGGTAGATTTGTAGTAACTCCGACCTTCTGGGTTTGTTCACAGTTAAAGTTGCATAGTCTGATGCTTTTGAGTTTCTGCTATTTTCTGAGATAAATATATTATACTAATCATTATAATCTACTTTACTTTAGTTTGAAGTAACTTTATTTTTAAATGGCTAAGTTTGGAGATATTTGACGTCAAAACATGGCAAAATAATTTAGGCAAGCACGCCAAAACTCTGAGTAGTAACGGTTTCTATTAATTAACTTAGTATGTCCTTCTATGCAGCAACAAATGCTTAATAAGTGCACCAATATCTAAGTTGAATATGTAGAATCAAATCTAGATAGTGTTTTGGTTTTGAAAATTTGATGTTTTCATCGGACTATGCAACTTTACCTCCTAACAACATCTGTATCTAACAATGTGTTCAACAGTTGGAAGTGACATTTACTGCTAAGCAATTTTAACCAATAAATGTTGTCGGAGTTTGGCTGGTCCCTCAGGAAAGATTGAAGCTGTGACCCAACATGCCGGGTCACAGCTATAGCATACACACTGGACATTGGTGTTGGTGCCACACCCCACTCTATCCTTCACTGTTTAGTGTCAGACTAACTTTGCGCCTATAACCACCACATGAGCAAATTTTGTATGGTTATTGCCATGCATTTGTTTCTAATGTAAATTGCAGTGACAATATTGTAGAAAATATGTTACATTAGTTAAAATGCCACTTCCCGTGTATGTGTTCCCCACACAAACCCTTCTTCCGCCATGTTTGTTGAGGGTGTGTCCCAGCGTGCTGGGTTGCAGCGTCAGTCTTTCCTGAGGGACCAGCAGAATCCAAACCACATATTCTGATAACTCTGTTGTCTTATGCTCGCCATACACCTCGTGGGAATTTGTTGTTTTTAGTTTTTGCCATATTATTCTTAGATAAAGATATTAGGTTCATCGTTATATGCTGACCCTTGTCTGAAGTAACTTATTTTAAAGAAATAACTTTGGAGATATTAGAAATTAAGGTAAACCTGATTAATTTCGGCATGCCCATTGAAATGCTGAACATTATACGCTTCACCAGTAACCCTTTCTGTATAAATCAGCCATAGATAGTTTGTTATTTGGATCTCTGAGATATCTAATCGATTAAGTTTTTATTATTTCTTGATTACCATCATGTGCATCATATAACTGGATTAATTCAACAATACTTAGGTAAATTAAATAGATTAGTAATTTATTATTTGCATTAGTATTTTCATTATTCTTAGCATTACGTTCTTCATGTTTGAATGCAATATTTCATAATTTAATATATTTTGTAATATTTTATTATTTTTAGCATTATCGTACGAATTTTGATGAATTAAATATTAAACATTTGTCATATGTATTAACAAGTGTATTTCATGTGTGAATTTTGATGAAGTAAATATTTTATTAAAATATTTATTGTTATTAACATTAAATACTTGACGTCGGGATTTGAGTAATTAGATATTAGGCATTTATTATAAACACCGTATTTCATGTACGAATTTCAGAAATTAAATATATTATGTTTAGATTAATATTGCTATTGTACCCTTCAATTTTGCTGGGTTTCCAATATTATTGATATATTAATATTGTTATGTTACCCTTAACTTTTTACTGGGTTTCCAATTTTGTGTTTAAAGTGTGTGTATTAGAACTAACCCCATTCACAAACTCCACTAGGTGTATGGCGGCCTTAATGAGAACAACAGCTTAATCCTACTCACCCACACTAGTGTCGAGAGCATCTAAGGGACTGAACCTGAATCTAGCTGATTGGACAACTGGTGGGCTACGGGTGTTGTTCTTGAGGGCTGCACTATATAACTTATCCTAGAACTAGGCCACGTGGAGGTACTCCTAACCAGATAATACCTAGCTGCACGTCAACTCTTAGAATTACTCACGATACACTGCAATAACAAGATGCAATAATACAATGTACTCGGCTACCCTTTAAATATGTGTCATCATTCAACTATCTTAATTGTACCCCACCAGACGGGGTGGCCGAATGAGTTCAGCCTCCGTCTCCCGTCTTGGAAGATCATGGGTGCGAACCCTGGTCGAGTGAAACCAATGACTTAAGAATTGATACTTGTCGCTTCCTAGCCTGGTGTTCAGCATTCATAGGATATGGCAAGGACTGGTTAGCTCAGTGTAAGGATAATGTGACTGAGTGGGATATCGGCGATCTGATTTCCCAGTGGGGCAGCACTATAAAGTCCCCATGAGTGCGCACTGTCACAAGTCGTTACCCGTTCTGATATTAGCTTAGATGTTGCTAGAATGTAAAACAACAACAAAGAAACAAACAAATCATTAAAGTATCTTAATTGTACTTTATTTGTTTACGGTGGAGCGGTTATCATTTGTATTCAATGAAAAAAAAAGAATATCTGCTTATGTCAGTTCTGATGTGATGGTAAATCACTTATGTTGTATTAAGATGAAACTGAAGTCATTGCTTGGCTTAGGTCGTGTTTGCCTTGGTTCAGAGCTAGGATAGCGTATTTATCTTCACTGACCTCGCAGGCAAGCAGCCACTTAGACAAATGGGCGTGGATAGGATGATGACATCAGGGAGTCTATGTGGTGTAATGCTTAGCACACTAGCCGGGAATGCAAGAGGTGTGGGTTCGAAAGCTGCTCTAGGTGAAATATTTCCCATTGTCTTCACCCCAACGAAAATAGGATTTTCCCATAGCTTTTTATGTCTACAAGAGAAGCACAGTTGTCACTTGAAGTTTCAGGTCTTCTCTCTTAGGATAACCTCTGCCATTTGGCCCACCTTCCCCATGCCTCCTTGGTGCATTCCGCAGGTTGGTCTATCTGTATACATGCGGTCTGGTAGTCCATTCATGGACACGGGTGCTGCCGGCTGGCGGAATGTAGGGGAACTAACTATCTATGGGTCTCGCTTTTGTACCGAGCAACGCTTGTGAAAGTACAAAGTCTGAACACTTTGACTTCTGGATACTGAATGGGTTATTCCGGTCCGGGGCTCACTGAACCGCCGGCTAAACTTTCCATGACGTCATCTCATTAGCATATCTACAGACGTGTCTAGACTTCTATTACGCATATATCACAATGCTGTATTACGCTGAACAATTTGTGAGTGCACATTGGGGGACTGCGGTGGCTGTGGCCTCCCTGTGTGTACCGAGCACTATCTCCTGTAGGTCTCCTTCTGCTGCTTTACTATAGGGTTGCATTCTGGTAGGCTATGCTATGGGGTGCTTTCTGGTAGGCTATGAGGCGCTAAGCTTCAAATAACGGGTTCTACTTCCTGTTCGTGGACAAAACTGTTGTGATATTTTTTTTTGTATTGTCTTTTTTTTTTTATTTGCCAAACTTAATAGAAGATCCATATATATTTACATTCGATTCTGACTATTGTGGTGTGATTAATTAATAGTAGCAGTTTATAATCATTACACTTATTATTATTTGTATCACTACGCATATTATTATTATTATTATTTTCTTATCATGGAAAACAAGTTAGCTTGATATAATTATTTTCCTTCTCGCATCCCGCGAAAAGAAAATTGTATGCATAGGAACCAACATATCTCAGCAACAAAACCAGGTCATTTTGTTAATAAGCATAACTGTGTCGTATTTGATCCAGTTGATGTGTTCTATAACTGCTTAGGGGTGATTTCCAACACCACTTAATGCCCTGTGAAATTACATGAACTGCTACAGTCCAGAAATCCACACACCCCAGATACTCATAATATTCTGCTCTCACCCGTGTCTCATGTGTAGTACCCTGTTTGTGTTTCAGCTGTTTGTTCGGTGTTACACACTCGACGGGTCGAGCAAGTCGATCCTTGTCGACGAGAACATGACGGTTGCACAAGTTTGTGACATCCTGGTGGTTAAGAACCACTCGGCACCAAGCATCCACTGGGCAGTGGTCGAGCAACTGCCAGACCTCTACATGGGTGCGTGGTTAAACAAATTTTACTTTGTTCTAAGTTCATCTCTGCAATACAAATGAAGGATTTGGTTTTATATACGGGTAGGCATACATAATAGTCCGAGTATATGGGCAGAATAATTTCACATGCGTCAATTCCGATATTACCATAGATGTTGCCTGGGCATCAAGCCCCAACAACCAACCAACTAACCAAGTCAATGCGGAAAGCTGAGACCCACTTAAGAAATGACCTAGAAAAAATGTTTCTCTAGTAAAAAAAATGTTTGCCAAAAAAAAATGTTTCCCCCACAAAATGTTGACTAAATGTATAGTGACACTAATATTTCTTTCAAAACTGTATTTACCACAAAATTATGCCGTATCAAATCATATGCAAATATATTATCTTCACAGCGGCTTACCAGGAAAGTGTTAACAAGCAACAATTCTCCCAAATTATATATACCTAAAACCATATGTGGTGCCGGAATAGGTACATCGCAGGCTTTCCGTGTGAAAGGTCGGGAGTTCGAATCCCATCCGAGTTAAAGCAATGACTTATTAAATTGATTCTTGTCACTACATAGCCTGGCACTTGGTATTAAGAGGATAGGACAAGGACTGGTTAGCACAGTATCAGAATAATGTGAATGTGTGCGATATCGGGTCAAGGTGCCAGTGACCTGGTTTCCCAGTGGGACATAACTATAAAGTCACCATGAGTGTTCACTGTCACAAGTCAGTACCCGTCTTGATATGACCTTGAAAGTTGAGAGGACGTAAAACTCCAACAACCACCCAATCAACTATAAAGTCACCATGAGTACACTGTCACATGACGGTGCCCAGCCTTTTATGACCTTAGATGTTGCTATGACGCAAAACAACAAACAAATATTTAATATGTTTGCAGAGCGGATGCTGGAGGACCACGATAACCTGGTGGACAATATGCTCGTGTGGTCACGTGACTCTACGAACAAGCTCATCTTCCTAGAGCGGCCCGACAAGTACGACGTGTTCCGGCGCCCAGAGGACTACCTGCTGGGAGGTGGCACGGACCTGCGGGGCAAGCTGGACGACCACGGCCGCGCCTCACTAGTTCAGGTAGGTCCCGCCAGGGTGTCCAGAACCAGCGGACTTAGATCTGAATATGAATGAGGCTCTGAATCTAGTGAGACAGATCAGAACGAGCTTCTTATTCTAGCCAGTGGACGGGAATGAGGATGTGATTCTAGCCAGCAGACCAGATTGAGGCCCTGATTCTAGCCAGTGGATGGGAACGAGGCTCTGAATCTAGTGAGGCAGACCAAAACGATGTTCTGATTCTAGCTAGCGAACCAGATTGAGGCTTTGATCCGAGCCTGTGGATGGGAATGAGGCTGTGATTCTAGCCAGCAGACCGGATTGAGGCCCTGATTCTAGCCAGTGGATGGGAACGAGGCTCTGAATCTAGTGAGGCAGACCAAAACAATGTTCTGATTCTAGCTAGCAAACCAGATTGAGGCTTTGATCCGAGCCTCTGGATGGGAATTAGGCTCTGAATCTAGTGAGGTAAACCAAAATGAAGTTCTGATTCTAGACAGAAGACCAGATTGAGGGTTTGATTCTAGCCAATGGATGGGAATGAGGCTCTGCATCTAGTTAGCCAAACAATTATTTGTTAGTCTTGAAGTCTTAAAAGAGTTGGAATTTCAAGGCAAAAATAAGTAGGCATATTGCACCATTTTAATCATAGTGTAAAGTCGTCGGCTGGCAGCTCTAGTTGTGTAGGCATGCTAATAGGAAATCACTACAGGCGAGTATAGAGAAGGAAGGCAATATATAGAGTGTGCAGAAGGAACCAGAAGGAGCTTGCTTGTTTTATTCTTATATAGTCTGTAGAATCCAAGATGGCTGTCACACCTGATCAGCTCCTCCAATCAGCACTACGCATTCTTCAATTAACCAATGAACATGTACCCTGCTTGTATCCAAGCCTTGGTTGTTTATGGCTACAGTGCCCTCTTGTGTCTGGGTGTGCAGTGATCCGTAAATAACACTTGGGGGGGTGGGGGGGGAGGGGGAATGTGCACAGAACTCCTAAGGCTCTGTCACATTACAAGTAGTGTCCCTCTCAAACTATCTACTATAATACACAATGTCTATATTAACTCAGCAATGGATCAGCAACACTACACAATCCTATATGCATTTGGTTTTATATACCATTTATCTTTTTATAGACCATTTGTAATCTACTATAGACCAGTTCACCCCATAACCAATGTCTTAAATATCGGAAAATTTTACAATAGGTTTAATAAACCAATGTCTTAAATATCGGGAAATTTTACAATAGGTTTAATAAATGTTCTGGGGTGGCAGGCCCTGGACCCCCTTAGTTTTTCAGAATTCTTTGAATTTGTGTCACTAGTACCCATGGATTCTAGCTAATGGATGGGAATGAGGCTCTGAATTTAGTGAGGCAGACCAAAATGAGGTTCTGAATCTAGCCAGTGGGTCAGATCGAGGTTGATCATAGCCAATAGACAGCGATGCGGCTCTAGTGAGGCAGACAAAAATGAGGTTTTGAATCTAGCCAGCAGAACAGAGCAGTGTAATCATTTCATTTAAAGCATTTGTGGTTATAAGAGTTTATCTACTTTAATCATTTTATTTTCATCATTTCTGATTATCATTAATCATTTCTTTAAATATTTGTGATAAAAGAAGGATAATTTAATCATTAGTAATAAGTTATCACATAAATCCAGAAATTTAATCATTGCTGATAACAGAAATCCGTCACATTTAATCATTTTATTTAGAATGTTGGTAGTATTAAATGTCTACTATATTTAGTTTGTTAATTCAATGAATATACAGTTGATGATGGAGTTGAATGGTGCTTGCAGGAGTACTTTTCCCCCACAAGTAAGCGGGTGCCCGAGATGGAGGGAATGTTGTACCTGAAGGCTGAGGGGAAGAAGGCGTGGAAGCGCTTCTACTTCGTGCTCCGGGCATCCGGCCTCTACTACAACCCCAAGGGCAAGAACAAGGTCAGCCATCTCTGGCTTTACCAGAGCGAATCAAGCTAACGCAGCAAATCAACCGCTCCACCACTGCAGTCTGCCTGACCATGTCCACGGACTATGGCCGCCAAGTTGTGAAAGTTGCAATGGTCTGTGCACGCGGGCAGGTGGCACAGTAGATGGGGAGCAATTTGATTCCCATTCTGATTACTCGCTGTAAGCATCAGAATTAGTTCGAATGGCTGAATGAGTTTAGAGTGTCCACCTCCCGTGTTGGTAGACCATGGGGTCGTGGGGTCGAACCCTGGTTGAGTCAAACCAATGATTTAAAAATTGATACTTGTCATTTCCTAGCAGGTGCTTGGCATTACTAGGATAGGGCAAGGAGCAGTGGAATGAGGAAGACCAATCATCCATGATTGAAATTTCCCCTGCTTAAACACCTAATTTTCCACACACAAAAAAAAGTTGTAACGGCATTATTACATTAACTGATAACCATAACCATTTCGACTGCATGTTATGAAATTAGCAGATTTTGCTACTGTGACAAAGCACTTTCAAAATGGATTAATCCAGATGAGCTAGTTCCTATCGAGAGCAACTGATGTTCTACTACAATGACGGGAGGGGGGGCGGTTAACATGTAAATGATTCTATTCCCAGGCTGGGTGTGGTGTAAAATTAGTACCAGGTTTCACATGCAGAAGGTCGGCAGTATGAATCCCAAATGAGTCAAACCAATGACTTACGAAATGTATCCTTGTTGATACCTTGCCTGTCACTTGGCATTTCTAGGATTGGACATGGACTGGTTAGCTCTGTATCAGGATAATGTGACTGAGTGGGAAATCTGATCTGGTTCTGGTAGCCTGGTCTCCCTCCCAGTGGGGGCAGCATTATGAAGTCACAATGAGTGCGCACTGTCATGATAAGTCAGTACCTATCCTGTTATGACCTTAGATGTTGCTAGGATGTAAAACCCCACAACAAACTCAAAACTACTACAACTATTCTCAGCAACCGATTATTCCAGAGCACATTCTAGTTAAAATATGATTTGAGAAGATCTAAGAGGGGCAATGTGCCCTCTTAGAGGTAGGCAATATTCTAAGCTGGCCTCGATTTGTTGCAGACCACGCGAGATTTGGTGTGCCTTCAGCAGTGCGATTTTGCAGAGATCTACACTGGTCTCAGTTGGAGGAAGAAGTATAAGGCACCCACAGAACACTGCTTTGCGCTGAAGGTGAGTAACACAAGGCAGCACGCGGTTGTTAGAGCCCTCTAATGCAATACAGTAAAACCTCTCTAAATCTACCGACCATGGGACCGACTTTAAGTGGTCCATTTAGGGAGGTGGTCGGCTTAGAGAGGTAGGATATCCTTACAATGGTATTGTTTGGACCGAAATAAAGAGATCGATATAGGGGAGTGGTCAATCTGTGGAGGGGTCGGTATAGAGAGGTTTTACTGTAATATAGTATGCTACCATAATCTAATTTGGCACAAACCATTCCGAGTTGGACAGTATCCTTAGGATATCTTGTGCTTTGAATCGACACATTTAAAGCTGCTAGAAACAGGCATGAGAATTTTGCGGCAATTGGCTGATTTCCGCCAATTAAATGCTTCCTGGGCTGTTCACGAGATACGTGTAAATCCAAGGAGAACAAATTTGGGGGGGGGGGGGGGGTGAAACTATTAACTATGGTATAGGTGTATTATTTATATTATTGACCTATCATTTATACAAGATTACAAGAAAAACACTTCTGTATTCTTAGAGTACTGGTCCATATGCCTACTCTTACCTTATGTCACAGGTGAAGATTGAAATTTCTCCATCCTAAGTGGCTAGCAAATTGCACCAATTGTGTCCTACTTGTAAAAAAAAAAATCCGTGGGAGGGGGGGTGGCCCCTCCTCCCTACACCCCCCCCCCCCTACTCGGCCTTTGGCCGAGTTTTGAGGCATACGCCCACGATCACCGAATTTGTTTTACTTCTCTGCTCATGTCTGTAGAAATGCGTGCAGACAGTTACTGTTTTAGTATTGGGAAACATAAAGCCATTCATGATTGCCCATGAGAGAGTCCAATTAATACAAAGCTGTTACTGTCTCTGAGTGATATTCATATTTGTACCGCTGTTAAAAATGATGAAATCATCCGTTTAAAAAAAGTAAGGCGATCCCTCTTTTAACAGCATTGATGATGAAAAGGGTTACACTTACAAGCAGTATGTTGACTAATAGTTGCCAGGGCGTAAAACACTATTAAAATAATGAAACACCATTCATTTGAGAGCCGATTAATCGTAGTTGGTATCGATCCGGTAACTTCTGTATGGCATGTCAAATGACAGTCATCATATAAACAAAACCAAGCACCATTGGCTGTGCATTGAATTTTGAGATGTCATTAAGATTTAATTTTACATAACAAGTCCATTTGAAGATGAGCTAAACCCGGACGTCATACAGAGATTTATTTGATGTTCTCACTCAAAAACGAATTTTAACAAAAGAAGCCCATAGGGTTTTTATCAATTGAATATTACATTATAATTAGTTTTAATCAGATTTGAGTGCTTAAATTAAGTTAAATGTGCATAATCCGATAAATGGATCTAAATTTTATAAGCGAAAATATTCATCTAGATTTAATCCTAAATATAGAAGTTAGATACTGGTGCACTCATTAACCTCTTTTCTTAGCAATTTGGTGTTCCCTCCTTGTCCCCCCTCCTTGCCCCCCCCCCCCCCCCCCCCCCCTCCGCCCCCTCACTCAATTGCTTACCTCAGCTACACGGGAGGTATATGAGGTGAAAGTGCATACTGGGTTGAGTGTAAGGACTTGGGGGAGGGGGGGGGGGGAACTCTCCATTCTGCCACCCACTGCCATCACAGACACTGTACTCATAATAGCAGCACAGTTTTTGCAGTGACCCACCTCTCATAATACTGAACTTATTATAGCTAACCCAGGTTACAAACGAACCTCCTTCATAATCTACTAATATGCCCTACCGAAGTACCCACTGAAGTACCTATTTACAATGTAATGTAAACAGCTGGAAGACCAGTGCCTCGGCACTGAACAAATGTATGTTCTGATAAATAAACTGTTTTACCACTAACAAAAAGAAATTGCTGATGATGAAAATGTTGACAAGCTAGTAGTTTCAAGTATTTCTAATCAGCTGCAAAAGCTTGTTTTGTTTGGGGTTATTTGTGACCGTGTTCGGTTCTTTTCGTAGCATCCACAAATACAGAAGAAGGCTGTAAAGTACATCCGCTACCTCTGTGCTGACAATGCGCAGGCACTGCACCAGTGGATCACCGCCATCAGGATAGCCAAGGTAGGGGAAAGCAGCTCAGTATCAGTATCAATATGTGTGCATTGAACACCACAGTGGTCCTAACCTTTGCCCATTGGACAAAAACAATTTATAGTAAATTTATAGCAAATATCCATTAATAGTGTCAGCTTATTGGAAACAATACTCAGACATCAGTCTTAATTATGATGTTGAGGATATTGATAATGATGTTTGGGTGCATAAGAGTAAAATCTAATTAATCACTGCACGAAGTTCAGATTTTACTTGATTAGCTTTTATATTTGGTTTGCGTGGGTTCAATCTAATCCTCGTGTATGAGTATGTGTATATACTCTGTATATATATGTACATTGCAGCACGGCCACCAGCTACTAATAAACTATGACAGCGTCAAGAACAGCATCGCTACGTGGGATACCCGGCAGATGGCGCCACACCAGGACCTGGTGTCGCTGCTGGCCCAGCCTGCACCTGCGCACATGGCTGCGCTGGCTGCCCAGAAGGTGCCCTCTGGTGGCATCATGAAGGAACCAATACAGACAGTGCCGTCTGCCACTG
This sequence comes from Branchipolynoe longqiensis, assembly GCA_030323885.1. Lineage (NCBI taxonomy): Eukaryota > Metazoa > Annelida > Polychaeta > Phyllodocida > Polynoidae > Branchipolynoe > Branchipolynoe longqiensis. The sequence goes on along the minus strand of CM059196.1, from coordinate 42,017,538 downwards.
CACCCTGCCACCACCACCAGCGCACGCCATCTGGTGGTGGCATGGTGACTGAGCGCCCCGGAAGTGGTGGCCTGCCCGGAAGGGGTGGAGGGGAGCACATGAGTGGTGGGATGTCACATGCTGAAGCGCACCGGCGGGCTTCACATGGCAGCATTGGCTCACCGCGACACCGCAGCACCAGCAGCTGGTGCAGTGCCAGCAACGGCGATGATGTTGGAGTCAGCCGGATGCCGAGCATGCACCGGCCAACGAAGATGACACCAGTCATCCCAGTGACGACAGAGGTGACGAAGCAGATCAGCGAGAACCAAAATAAGAAGCTGCCGAACATCCAGCGCATCCCCCCGCAACAGCACCCGCCCCAGCGGGCGGCCGAGTTGGATGGGCCGCCCAACCCGGGCAGCATCGATTTGCCACCGCCTCCGCCGGAAATGATGATGGCGCCACTGTCTGCGCATGAAGCAGTGCTGATGTCTGGAGACCTGCCACTGCCTCCTCCTCCAGGTCCGCAGGATCAGTATGTGCGCCCGGTGGTCATGTCCAGCAGCCAGCCGGGGTCAAACCGCAGCTCGACATCCTCCTCCAGCATGGGACTTCCGGCCTCCCCGGCCTCCCAGAGTCCCCGGCACAGCATCACCAGCCTGCACCACTCCCCGCGGCACAGCGCCTACAAGGCGCAGCTCTCGCAGTACATGTCCAGCTGCACCTCCCCGGGTGGCGCCAGCGTGGCACCTCACCAGCACCTCCCGCCGCTATCACCGCCGCTTCCTCCACCAGGGGTCGCCCCGCCCTCGCTCGTCGCCTCCCCGGGCCAGCCGAGCCCGGCCGTCCTGTCCCCAGCCACCTCAATGCCTGGCAGTCCGCAGAACCGGGCTATACCCACACCGACACCAACACAGACACAGAACCCGCCCTTCACCACCGGAAGTGGCCTCCAGCACCGACGCGCCAGTTCCGGTCCAAGCACGCCGACGCACGGGACGGGCGGGAGGAAAGTGCCGCCCCCGCCTCCGCCCCGCCGCAGCGCTGAGACGCAGCTGTCGATCTACCAAGACTCCACTTCCGGTCGCTACTTTATGGCCGACCTGCAGCGTGTGCTGACCCTCAAGCAGGGCCGGTCGCGCCAGTTTATCGCCGACCCACCCGCCGAGTTCCCGCCGGCACCGCCGCCAATTGCCCCGCTGCCACAGCCGCACTACACGAGTGTCGATGACTTCTCAGACCTGCCACCGCCACCAGAGGAGCTGCTCGAGGGACTTCCGGGACACGAGAGGGGCAGGCGCGTGCCACCACCACCGCCTCCGAAGCGCCACCTACAAACTCAGCTATCCTTCTCCAGAGGGCAGATCCCCCAACAATAACGGGCTGGCGCTTTATATAACCACCCACCCTGGGGAGGCAGCGGGAGCCATTGCCATAGCTACCTGTGTATGTGTATATGTGCATGACATTTTCCACACTGCTGCTCTTTAAGAGGGTGGTGTTGTGCGCGCGTGTGTGTAACCCCGTAGCGGCCCCTGACGGTGACTCCCCACACCCGCACCCAATACGACGAATGGCAGCAGGACCGCACCGACTGTCACTGCGTCAGGTACTCCCAAGGACACTCAGTTTGACCCTACCATACACGACAGCTCCACGACAGCTCCCTGGCGGGTGTGGCCGGAACTATGTGAAGTGGCAGCCACTGAAAGCCATAGCGTTTGCCCGACCGCCCAGATTGTCAGTGGTGCAAGGGCGTTTTTGTTTTTTTAATATACTTTTTTTAATAAATAATAATACTTAGTATTATTACATTTGTTTTCATATTATTCTCTACTGCAAGCGGTATGGGTTTATACATAATAAACAAGATACATAGAAAGAAGAGGGAAAATTGTTAATGTATATTAAAATGTGTATGCTGTGGGGATCCCAGGCAGGCACAAATACAATAGGAGACTAAGTGTATGTAGAGATAGATAGTCGACTGTTACCACGGCTTCTTGCTGAACCCTAGGTCTCAGGGCCGAGAAAGGTGTCTTATACTTATACTTGTCCATAGCATTGGTCTCTCACCATCTCCAGGCCCATCGGTCATGTGCCACGTGCGTGCGCGCATGCGTAGCACACATCTTTTCCAAGTTCACGTGTACATCCCCATGTCTGATGGCAATTTGCTGGTAAATTGTGTTTGTACAAAGGTGTGTGGTTTCAAACACAAAAAACACACAACTATTTTATTATTAAAGGTAGCCAGAAAGAATCCCAGCAACCGTCACTATTGTGTAACTGGCCCTGGTCTGGGGACCGGTCTGCGGACCACTTTGCAGTAGTGTTGGGTGCAAACAGGTGCAAAGTTGGTTGGTAGCTTCTTGCTGAATGCGCTACTACCACCAGCTGGTTTTTGAGGGGGTGTTTAAAAAAATATTATTAATAACATTGGCCCTGTCGGCAGCAGACAGGTAAGTGTGCTAGGCTCACACTGTGCTAATTATTATTTATGCATTTTATACTGGATTTTAATATATGATATAGTCAATGTAATACTAATAGACCTAATAGAGAGAATCGGCTTCTGTGTTCACCGTAAAAAAATGCCTGAGTGTCAGGGAGGCATTAAATAATTGGGATGTGCTGGTTTTATATGTGTGTATGTATACACAAATATATATACATATATATAATTCAGATATATACATATACACATTCATATACACATGTATATTCACAAATATGTATACATATATAAATTATGTATACATATAACCACAAGCACATGTCTAATAGGCTCGAGGACCGGGGCATAGTTTATTATATAATTAAATAGTATGAAACATTATGTAGCTAGCTACCACCTCAAGCCATGGTGCATAACTTATTTGGGACTTAGTGCCTAACCGTGTAGGCCCTAAATCCTAACATTGCAACATTATAAAGCCGAACAAGGAAATACCCCAAAGCCAACACTTGTTCTGTAGGTTCTAAGTCTAACATTGAAGGCCTGAAAAATGTTAGGCTTAGGCTAACCAGTGTAGGCTGGCTGTACAGTTAAACAGTACAGCCTCGTAGTACATGTTGTACAGTCTAACAGAGTAGGTTGTACCAAAGTATGGCTCAAAGCCAAACACTGCAGTGTATGCCATAAGGCATAGCAGTGTATGTGAGAAGCTTAACATTGCAGGGCAATCTGGGTGCCCATGAAGACTCCAAAAGCCTTAAAGTGTAAGCACTCAAAACAATGAGAGACCAAATGCCTAACAGCAAAACACCAAAAGCCTAACAGCAAAACACCAAAAGCCTAACACTCAATGACTAAAAGTCTAATTGTGTAACTGTAAGCCCTAGGCGTAACATCACAAGTGAGAAATCCTGATGGTGTAACCACGTAAGTCGAATAGTGTAAGACCAAAAGCCTAACACTGAAAGCCCAAGGCCTAAGAGTGAATGCCTAACAGTGTATGTGACAATGCCTACTGATGTATGCGACAAAGCCTAACAGTGAAAAACCCATGAAGCCTAACAGTGAAAGACTGACAGTGGAAGATCAAAAACAAGATTGGAAGCCTAAGAGTGCAAACCCAAAAGCCTAACAATGTAATCCACAAGCCTAAAGAGATTGACCAGTACAGGCCCTAAATTCTAACAGAACAGAAACCACATCCAAACTAGTAGCTCTTTAAGCCTAATGGCTTGGTCATACATGTACAGATCCAAAGCATTGGCGTTTATACAGTGAAGCCTCTGTATGATACAGGTTAGCAGTTGGCGTGGGGTTAGGGTGGGTGGGGGGAGGGCTTATAACCCAGTAGTGTCAGCTCTGTTGGGCGTATGTTATAACAGTGAATGTCAAAGCCTAGCAGAGTGGCCTTTTCAAGCCTAAGAGTGTAGGCCATGAAGCCTAGTCCAGGTAGATTAAGTATAAAGCAAACAATGAGCATCCCGCATCTCCTAGCCGGGTTCATTTTCAGCCGCAGCAGCGACAGCAACAGCAACAGCAGCAGCAGCAGCAGCTACAGCAACAGCAGCAGTAGCATTCACCCGGATGTAGAATAGATGGGGATGCAATGTGAAACCGAGCTGAATCAGTCATGTGTGACGAGTGGGGCTCACACAGGTCTTGTGTGTATGCTTATTGTCTGCTGTGTGAACTGTGAGCACCAGCTCTCACACACGTGTGTTTGCGCCACCTACCGGGGATGTATAAATAAAATAAAATGTGTGTTTTATGGAGTGCCCCACAATGTAGAGTGAGTGTATATGTGCTGGTGCGACTACCCGACTACCCACACACTCTGGTCTTCGGCTCCCTATTATCGCCCACCCAGAGTGGAGCCGGGCATGTCTAGTTTCACGTACAATGTCTTATATTAGGTGTGGTAGAGGACAAAAGCAGAAGACAAAATCTCCGAGTTGAAATCCATTTTTCGCGCCCCCCCCCCCCCGACCCCTTTATCTTTGTTTGTGTCGTGGTCGCAGACACAGTGAATTATGTCCTTTGAAATTTGTAGGCCGCGATTTGCAGATCCTTGACGATGAATTCCGATTTTATTTTGTATCACATTTTTTTTGTACGCAATCCGAATAAGGTGCTTTTATGTTTAACTTATTGGTTATGATTGTATCAATCGAAGTAGTTAGGTATATTACGATTATTATTGATTATAAATATTACTTTGTTTATCATAGGCATTTCTAATTTGACGTCAGTTTGTGGATGGTGGACACGATGCTGTAAACATGTACATATGAACGTGTATTTCCCGATTACGTGTGTGGTATATTCATAATTGTGGTAATAAAATTAAATAAATAAAAGTTGCACCGTCGGTCCCTTGAGCGATGGGCTGTCCTCTTTGTAAACCATGGTAGTTTAGATGTTTCAGGCCAGTGGGCGGCCATTGGCCACTAGTGTTGCCGTCTGGTGGCGGACGGTGTAAATAGAGGACTAACCCAGTTGTGACTCGATCGGAGCTTTGTACATATTATACACACACCCTAATCTCACCAGTCTCGTCTTACTAACAATTTACCAATTCTTTTCGTAAAGATTTGGTAACATGGGTGTGCCTTATGGTACAACATACCCTGATGACACATCGTCAATTGTAATTACATTTGCTTATAATATCATAGGTAAATTACCTTTAGACTATATATTATATGTTAAATATATGTGCATATGCATATATAGTATATAATATATATGTGGTTGAGAATATTTTTATTTTTCTGTTTTTTGTTGGCGATTTTTTTCTGGTGAAATGTTAGTAACACGGGGTTCCAATTCACCGGTCGGGACACTTGGTGATTTCTGATTTTAAATCATAATGGTAATAATAATAATAATAATAATGACTATATAAAGGGCTTGCGACTTGAGCTTTGACCCCCGCAACGTGTATTTATTTTCACGCAGGCTTTGATGAATAATTTCGCCCCAGTTTGACTCGAACCTCCTGTATGAGATTTTACCAGGCACTGTGTGCTTCCGTTTTTTTGTAACTAATCACGAATAGTTTTAGGGAAATTCTGTTAAAATGATAAATTCTAGATGTATATTGATATCTATTTTAATATTTTCAATTTAGGTTTTTAAGCTCTCTTATGTGGGGCCTTCTGGTCTGGTACATCTTTGTTAAAGAAGAAAATTCAGCCCCCTCAAATTGTCTCTGTGTGCGCGTACATGCAGCTGTGGTTGTGTGGTTCTTTTTGGATAAATGTTATTTGAAGGGAACATATTAATTAAATAAAATGGTGTTTGTTATACGGTGTTTGCTGAGCAGTGTCTTGTAAGCAGCGTTTTACCAAATCTGGATTTAGAAGTGGAACTTTAACCTATTCATCCAGGGAGCGACTGGCACTGGCCCGAACACTAGCACCGCGCACCACACTGGTCGACTCATCCACGCTCACACTACACCGGCTCGGGTTATCAAGAATGAAACTGTTGCCATGGAAACATACCCTAATACAATTGCAGTTACACTACCCTGACGTTATTCCCCACTCACCCCGCCACATCCCACACCCACACACCCACACACCCACACACCCCACTCAGTCAGATGAAGAAGATAGTGAGAAGGGTAGTTCACAGGCTGGTAGTTCACAGGATCTCCGCATAGTGTCGCTGCCAGTCTCATGCACGTCGACGCATAGGGGAGGGTTTTCGGTCAACTCATTACGCCTGATCCGCAGTTATTGGCTCATGTTTTGACAACTGACTCATGAAGAATAAGGGAACTCCTTAAATACGACACTTGCTCTTCAAAATAATCAGTTGGTAGCATATATGTCGAGCCTACAGAGATACTCACAAAGCCATTGAAATGGTTCTTAACTTCAGATTGAATCATTTAAAGCTGCATAGTCCGATGAAAACATCAAATTTTCAAAACCAAAACAATTATCCAGATTTGATTTTACATATCTACCTTAGATACTGATGCACTTATTGAACATTTGCCAGCACATAGAAGGGACGACTGAGTCAATTAATAGAACCTGTTACTGCAGAAGCCTATGGTGATAGAGTTTTGGCAAGCTTGCCAAAATTAATTTACCATGTTTCCATTTCAAATATCTCAAAGGTTTGCGATTTAAAATAAAAGTTACTTCAAACTAAAGTAAGGTAGATTATAATGAACAACCTAATATGTTTATCTCAGAAAATGAGAGAAACTCAAATCCATCGGAGTATGCAGCTTTAAGAATAAGAGGAAAAGAATGGAAATGTGGTAGGAGTGAATTACAATTTAGTCTAAATCCGAGAAAAAAAACTGCCTTAGTGTGAATTAAGTTGTGGTGTCGCTGATTCCAGCATAGAATGTTATTGATGTTGGCATATAGTTGGCAAATTGGATGAGAATGCAAAAAGAACCAACACAAATGGATGGTGGCCAAATAAAACTTTCGATTAGACTTTTAATATGTATTAATCTACATGATTTAATCGATTGTTCACTTTACTTGTAAAGGGATACAATATATACGTATTTTAACCATATCTTTAGGATATTACCTTGCACATTCATGTGGAGACTTCTATAACCCTGCCTTCTGACACTTTTCCTCATAGGTTTTCTAGCAGCCTCTGACATAGATAAAAGATTCACCCGGTACTTGTAGTACACGGGTGAAGACCAGCCTTATATAAATACGGGCAAAAATAGCATTAGTATGGAACAAGAAGTAGAATGCCTGGCACCAGTGTCAAATGGTTACTTATATCAGAACAGAGTTGGTGAAATGGGAGAGAATGCAAAAAGACAAGATGGTGGCCAGAGAACGCCGTCGATTTCACTTCTAAATTGCATTAAAGTATATGTTTTATTATATTTTCCAACTCAAAAGTAGCGGGTAAACATGAAGACATATACAAAGAATAAATGTTGCTTCTTAGATTGTGAAATTAGGCTCTCATAAAGACTCAGTTCATTAGCCCGATTTTTCAACCGTTTTATATAAGGCTGGTTTTCACCCCTGTACTGGAAGTACGGGGTGAATCTTTTATCTACCTCTGACAGAGAGAGAGTGATGTGTGAGTAACTAGAAATGTGGAAGCAAACACTTAAATAAGAACTATAAATAGTCGCTTTGAGTTCCTGTGAAAATTAATAAAATATTAATTAACTACTTTGCCCATTCGCCAAGTATGGAGGGATTCATGGGTGATGCTAATTTGGACTAAATTAGGAAAAAGCCTGGTAAAATTTGCGCCAGCCAGCCCTACTTCCGACAGCGACTGTTTCATTTGCGACAACCGGAAGCCGGTCGTGGTGCGGTTCAGTGTGTCTTAAGTTGTTTACTTCGCGAAGTCGGAGCTTTATATATGAATACACACATATATATATATATATGAATTTGTAGAAAGCGGTTAATGAGTGGTCGGTGTGACCGAGTCTGCAGTGCTGAACGATATGTGGTCATTGAACGTCATTTTGACCTTCTCGCCTGTTTTTTAATGTTGGTTGTTGAGAGGCGGTACACGTGTAAAAATTAAAAAAACAAGCAACCTGTGCACGTGCTGCACACGGCCACAGCTAGGTGAGTATGCAGCACAGGCCCATGGCCATGACGCTCACACTGTGCCGGTTATCTTTATAATCTGTATGAATGTGATAACAAGAAAGTGACAGTAAACCCAGAGTATAAAACAAACCAGTCTTGGAGTTCTTCCTTTGTTTTTATTGCGTTATTTGTGTGTGTGACTTGTTTTAGATTTAGTCTGGCCGTTTGGCTTTCGTCTGACTTGTTGAGAACTTGAGAAGGGTCCACAGCGACGAAAGGAGCATAAACGGCTGACCACTGGGTCATATCGAGCATACCATTGCAGGATGAGTTTCCCATTCAGTAAGTAGTGATATTGTGTGATTTAAACAAAAATCAATGTAGATAAATTTCAAATATACTTCAAACAATTTAATTTGTGCAAAAGATACATAAATGTGTGATAATATGAAGAGGAAAGTGTATTTCCGGCAAGTTCAAACAGGCTCAAACGCATAAGCATATTCAGCCGTGGCTGCTTGGGTCGCCCAGTATAGCGCTGAATATGCTTATGGAGTTTTCACCTATTATCGCTCAGTTTCCAACTTGTCAACCAAAACAATGTCGTAGAAATTGACATGGCCATGGAGCTTCAGGATGATAGATAAAACATTTGTTTATTGTCAAGTATTTCTGTTCTATAATATATCAATAACGCGGATTACTAATCTACTTCACTGAGTTCTCGCGAACACGAGAAGAGGAAAGTCTATTTCTGGCAAGTTCAACCATGGCTGGTTGGGTCGCTCCGTACAGCGCTGAATATGCTTATGGCCTTGTTCTATTCAGAGAGGAAGTGTCCTTATTCGTGAAATTGCCGAAAGTAATATGTTGTGATGGGTAAATATTATAAACTGAACCACCAGGTGGCAGCACCTTACAACATGTAGCGAAACTGTGGTGGATTTAATTTACAATGTCTTCTAGGCATATACATTATTGAGTAGGCGAACGAGACAAGCATTATTTATCTAATAGGGGCCTACTTATTTGGTACACAACAAACCTGTATACAAAATCCTGTCATTGGATTTCCGCCAACCTAGTCGGTGTTTAAAATTGCATAGTCCGATGGTTTTGAATTTCTGTATTTTTTTCTGAGATAAATATATTAGATCGATCACTAATGTCTACTTTACATTAGCTCAAAGTTTCTTTTATTTTAAATGGTAAACTTTTGAGATATTTTGAGTGAAATTAGTTTTGGCAAGCTTGTCAAAACTCTGACACCAATTGACTCAATATTGCCTTCTACCCAGAAACAAATGCTTCCTAAGTGCATCAGTATCTAAGTTAGATATGTAAAATCAAATCTAGATAATTGGTTTTGGTTTGAAAATTTGATATTTCATCGGACTATGCAGCTTTAAGCAATATGGATTTTATTAGAATAAATCTATATGAATTAACAATACAATGCTGAATGTACTAATGATTAGGATTCAAATGGTATTTTGGAAATGTTTATTTTCAACTTCTACGGCCTCAGTGTTCATGTTTTCTAATATAAATTTGATTGCCACCGTGTCAGATTTTTAAGTTGTGGTTTCTCAATAAATGTTCAAAGTACCGGTGGTCCCTCATGAAGGACTGAACCTGTGACCCAGCACATCAATTCGCAGCTTCACTTTACCACTGGGAGGCTGTCTTTCTTATTCCCCCCCCCCCCCTTTAAAAAAAAAAATGTATTGGAGGGTTAATTTACATGCGCCATGATGTATCAACTTGTATTTGATAATAAATAAACAAACTATTAAATAATGAATTATTTCGGCAAGTGTTCACTTCATGACTGATGCTAATTTCGCATTAAGTCGGGAAACAAATTCGCTACATTAGTAATAAATGTATGTCAATAGGTTCGGTCATCAGGGGCATGTGGTTAAGGGCGCAAGTTTATTTTAAATCTACTGAAGGATATGGCTGCGAGGGGCTGCAATCCCAACATAAATTGAACTTTGAAGCAAGGTCGCAGCTCCAGTCATAGCTGAGAGACCAACAGAACTCGGAATACCCCTATTAGGGCTCATGAATCGGTCAGTGACATGGCCATGATGTCACATGACTAATCCCGTAAGATGGTCAATAGCTGTGTTTACACGGGCGAATGTAAAACGATTTAAGACAAATCGATTTATATGAATCATTGTAGTGGCGCGTTTACACGGAACGAGTTTGAAGGCAGAAATTGATATCTGCGCATGAGATAGTCCATACTAACCAGCAGCCTTAGTGGTGAGCCTGTAGCCGGCGAGCACTGCTATTTGTTTAGTTTACACTCGTCGATTCGACAATATGAATAACGATGCCGATGTAGCTGCTACGTTAATATCGCTTGGAATTTAGGTTTAATTTAATTAAATTTCATTGTTTGAGTATATAATTCTGTTAACTATGATCGCATTCAATAGATTTCGGCCTAATCGGTCCCTAACACTGCCGAGCACCAGTGTATAGTTACACCTGAGCCTGTATCCGGCGAGCACCGCTATTTCACACTATCGCTGCCCGGGAACCAGCTGTATCGGTTCATCTATACTACCTCCCAAGGTGGTTTACATATACCGATTTATATGAATCGATTCAGCCCTAAAATGCCTCAGCGTCGCGTTTACATGGAAAATGTAAATCGATCTAGACAAGTGGTTTTATATGAGGCGTTTTAACTCGCCAGTGTAAACACGGCTTAAGTCAGTTGTATAAATATGTTCAGTTGCAAGTTACAAGGTGGCATCATTCAGATAGTGTCTCTACTTTAGTCATAAGCCGTGTTTACACGGGGAATTGTGAAACGATCTAGACAAAGCGATTTATATGAAGCGTTTTAGAGGCGCGTTTACACGGACGGAGTTTGAAAGTGTTTTGGCGCCGGGAACCAGCAGCCTTAGTGGTCCGCCTGTAGCCGGCGAGCACTGGTATTTGTTTAGTTTACACGTGACGATTCGACGCCGATGTAGCTGCTACATTAATATCGCTTGGAATTTAAGGTTAATTTAATTAAATTTCATTATTTGAGTATGTAATTCTGTTAAATATGATCGCATTCAATAGATTTCGGACTAATCGGTCCCTAACACTGCCGGGCACCAGCGATAGTTACAGCTGAGCTTGTAGCCGGCGAGCACTGCTATTTTACACTATCGCCGCCCGGGAACCAGCTGAATCACTTCAAATAAACCACCTGGCGACATGGTATAGATGAACCGTTTCATATGAATCGATTCAGCCCTAAACCGCCACAGCATCGTGTCTACACAGCAAATGTGAATCGATCTAGGCAAGGCATTTTATATGTGGCGTTTTAAATCGCCCGTGTAAACAGGGCTATAAAGAAGGGATTGGTTCCCTGGTCGATACTGACCGAATAAAGCACAGCTACAAAGTTGTTTGTCAGAAACAGTGTCTTACTGAAATTTGGATTTACACATTAATGTAAGTTGTGAATTATATTTCCGTTATACACATACATGTATAACATGTAATAGACAATGTATCAGACAGATATAGGGTTACCATTTAATTATGTGATTATTAACCCCTGCCATGCGGAACACTTATTTTAATGAATAAAAATAAGAAAAGACCATCAGAATATGACTTTTCCCTAGCTTCTTGATTAGAAAGATAAAGATGGATCGCAACTAAGAACTAATTAAAATAATAGACGTTGACCGATCTAGATCTAAATCTATAGTTACTTAGGTATAGAATCATACATAAACTATCAATTTTGTCAACAAGGATTTTCTTAGGGGATTGTCTGATACTGAATACTACCCAGTTTCTATTCTCGTCAAGAACGATCATAAATGGTGAAAGCGTAAATAGAATAAGAAAAAAATGGCAATCAGGTCTAAATCTAGATGTTTGTAGATCGAAATCCAGGTATTATAACGTCCTAGTAACTTTATACTAACATGTAACATGTATTTGACTAAGACAGAGGGCAGCCATCTTGGAAGAGTGTGTAAAGACATGTGAGATACAAAGTATACACCCAAACCGAATCCAACTTAATCTAGTTGATATGGTGCCATTTTCACTACAAATTTGGAACCGAGGACGGGATGATTTGGGCCAACCATATTATGACCATTTAATGGGAAACTAACCTGCATTAAAGTGACATTCAAGAAAAGTGAGCGAACCAACTTACAAATGAGGAAGGGCCACTACCACTGACTACAGGGCAACCAAAATCAAGGATCACAGCAAGTACCCATTAAAAATATTGTTTCTCATTGTATACCTGGTACTCAGGGCAATATGGTTATGAATCTTCCATTACCGTTTAACATAATTGTCTTTATTATTTATTTCAGAATCTTACACTGGTATACAGAAATGTCCTACTGATATTAAAAAAGGTTGCATTAATGTTATATGAAAATGTCAGTGACATTAAACAATATCTTTAGAACATTATAAAATAACGTTATATAACGTATTTTACTCCATACAAAATAACGTTTATGATATGACCTTAGATGTTGCTAGGACGTCAAACAACAACAAACAAACGTTTATATAACATCTTAATAACCTCATTGTGACATTTAATCACGTCATTATGAATTCACTGACATTTTATTTTTAGCTGGGAAATGTGTTGGGAGGAACTGCAGTTTAAATCTAAACTTTCCTAGATTTAAATCCAAGTGTCAAATTTGTTGAGAGCACTTGCTGTGCTACCTGTATCTATCTGATATTTCTATTTGATTTTCCAAAAGTTTTGTGCGGGCCTATGTAGTTGAAAATCTCCCCCCCCCCCCTTCCAACAAGCACACAGTATGAGTTCAGCGTCTTACCCAAAATACTAGTTTAGTTCTATTCTGTGCAAATCGTAAATGTCTGGGAATCGTCTATTATAGATATTTTTGTAGATTAGATAATGATTTGTGTCCTAAATTTGGCCTACGCACATTGCTTCCCTAAAACACCAACAAACCAAACACTCTTTTCAGATCACATGTGCATGTTTAAACGGGGGAGAGAGTTAGGAGTGGGGAGGTGTCAACAACTACCAGTTAATTTTTAGTAAGTGTTTGCTCTGATCGGCGCAATTTGATAGTATACTAGTTCTCGCCACATACACTAGATGGCGCCATCCATCGAGCCAGTGGCTTACTGAACAAACACCATGGGCATAAAGGCTCCCTCACACCTTTCCGGATTGGGGTACCGGATAGAAAACGACACTATCTGGTGAAATACGTCAATGTCCGGTTTATATACGGTACGGATTCGGCATGTCCATTCTCTGTCCGGTGGTGTCCGGCTTGTATGGTGGCAAGTTTTGAACAAGTTTTGAACATGTATAAAACTTGTACCGGACACTGCCGGACTGATGTGCACTGTTGGTGTCCAGTTTAAGTCCGTTTTATGACCGGTACCCATTCATTACATCTCCGGTTTGGTTCCTGAATAGTCCGTTGACAGTGTTGGGGGAATTCGGCGTGTCAGTTTTTTCGGCACGTCCGTGAACAGTCCAGTGGCTATTCGTTAATGTTTGCTCTGTCCGTTTCACATTCAGTTGTCGTCCGGTTATCGTCTGGTGTCTATTTGTTAATATACTTTCGTTGTCTGTTTAGCATTCATTTCGTCCTGTGGCCTTTGACCCGATAGCGCAACATTTCGACACATTTTGGTACATTTTGATACCGAACACCACCGGACATTCTTTGTCCGGTTATGTCCGTTGCTCAATCCGGTAAGATGTGACAGGCACTTAATCAATTAACACAACCCCGGCAACTCAGGTCACCCGAGTTGCTAGAATTTCAAACCGAACACTGCGAGTGGAGTTGACAAAACACGTGCCGTGTGCAAAACAACCCGACACCAGCAACCCACCTCTTGGTTGGGGTTTGATAGGAATGATGATGTCACATTTATGCTGGTAGCATCCTGCAGGATAACAGCTACCAGTACCAGTTCTACATGTTTTCTAACCAGACGGGATGGCCGAATGAGTTAGAGCGTCCGTCTCCCGTGCTGGTAGATCGTGGGGTCGTGGGTTTGGACCCTGGTCGAGTCAAACCAATGACTTAAAAATTGATACTTGTCGCTTCCTAGCCAGGCGCTCAGCATTATTAGGACAGGGCAAGGACTGGTGTGCTCAGTGTCAGGATAATGTGACTGAGTGGGATACCAGGTCATGGTGCTGGCGATCTGGTTTCCCAGTGGGACAGCACTATAAAGTCACTATGAGTGCGCACTGTCACAAGTCGGTACCCATCCTGATATGACCTTAGATGTTGCTAGGACGTAAAAGAACAAACAAACAAACATGTTTTCTTTCAGTAATAACACAGATTAATGAAATGGAAAGATAACTAATCCATGCAATCATAAAATACTTTAAATCTTATTTTGAACGACCTAGGACAATTTTTCCAGATGGTCAAAAAGATATTATGTGGTGGTTGTCACACATCAACAATTTGCCCATCCCCATTAGAATGGGAGAGCCTAACACTACAGTCACAACAGATGCTTCACTAGAAGGATGGGGGGCTCACAGAGGGCAACAGGTGGTCAGTGGATGGATGATGAAATCTTGGATCACATAAATGTACTCGAACTTAGAGGTATTTATCTAGGATTATGTAGTCTAGTTCACCTACCTAAAAATCATGTAAGGGTATTAACAGATAACATGACAGCTATGGCTTACATATGTAATATGCGAGGGACTCATTCCAAACTATGTTACTATTTAGCCAAGCTAATTTGGGACTGGGTAGAGAAACACGAGATATGACTAACAGTAGCACATATTCCAAGCAGTCAAAATACTTTGGCTGACAAAAAAAGTTGGCATTTTCACGACCATCTATAATGGTCATTAAATCAGGGTATTTTCGACCACATTTGTGATAAATGGGGCAAACCAGAAATTGATTTATTTGCATCATGCAACAACAAAATACCCAAATATGTGTGTTGGCATCCAGACTCTAGAGTAGATGGATTTTTGTTAATTTAGAATAATAAATTCTATTACATATTCCCACCATTCAGTATTATCAGCAGAGTGGCGAGGAAGATCAAGATGGATCACTCAGACGGAGTACTGATAGTACCTGCATGGACACACAACCAGGGCTAGTGGCAATAACATTAGTAGCAAATGACGTGCTCAGGTTCCCACAAGAAATGGACAACCTACAACATCAGGGACCACTAGCAGTCCACGGAGATGTCTCAACAACAACACCCCTTTTGGCATTCCTTTTCTAAGAAAACATTTAGAACAATATGGTTTATACAAAATTACACAAGAAAGACTCATTTAACACGCGTGGAGGAAAGGAACCGTGAAATTATACACAAGTTATCTAAAGAAATGGGGACTTCATTGTCTGCTTAAAGGAGTCAAACCTTTAAAACCTACAATAGCCCAGACAGTAAGATTTCTAAGAATACTAGAAGATGAAGGGTTAGGATTTGGTGCAATTAATGCAGCAAGATGTGCACTTTCAATTATTCTACCAAGGATAGATGGACAAACAATTAGAAAGCATCAGGTAGTACATTGGTTCATTAGATCAGTGTATGAAAGGAACCCACCCAAACCCAAATATAGTAGGTTTAGGGACGTGTCTATATTATTTAAGTTATTCAAGTCATGGCCTAGTAATAGACATTCATCAAAGAAGAAACTAGGATTTAAGTTGGCAGTGCTATTACTGCTGCTAGTGACGGGACACAGATGCCAAACCATTGTGGCTCTCTCACTCGATGGACTAGATAGATAAGGATGAGGCAACATTACTAAAGTCAAATCGCACAGGGGACGCACTGTCCACAGTACATGTAAATATTTTTCCAGGAAGATAAACGGATATGTGTAGTTTCAGCCAATAGGGTGTATATATCCAAGTCACACAGAATAAGGAATTCCAGACAGTTACTAATCAGCTTTATCAAACCACATAAAGCTATCTTGAGAGACACACTCGCAAGATGGACCATCAAGGCGCTTAAGCAGGCAGGCATCAATACTGGACATTATGCATCCCACTCAACACGTGGAGCCATGGTCTCTAAGCCAAGACAATTAGGAATCTCAGTAAAGTGAATCCTTGCAAATGCGGGGTGGAAGACGGCTAGATCGTTTGCAAAACATTACAACAAACGACTAGAAATGCCAGGCGGCCTGGCAACTCGCCTACTCACCAACTGACGGGTGAGAAACAAAATTGATATTTTGCACTAAAAAAGCGTATGAATACAACATTAAGTATAAAGTCACTACGACAGGAAAGGTAGACAGACACGAGTTGGGTTGAGTTCTATTTTATTAGTTCTCTGGCAGGGACTGATAAATATACCCACCTACAAAAAGAAAATTGTGATAGAAGTGATACCATTTCGGCGCTGTACAGGTGGCGCCCCATTCGCGCGCCCTGCTGGGGGTTGGTGCGCGACTCCTAATATACAATAATCTCGACAACAGTAATAATAAATATATAATAAACCTTGTATATGCTCCGTTATTTATATTATTATAATACATTATAATTCACATAAAGTCACTATGACAGGAATGGTAGACAGACACGAGTTGGGCTGAGTTCTATTTTATTAGTTCTCTGGCAGGGACTTATAAATATGCCAAAGACCATCCAGGTACCTCCAACCCAACTCAATTACTTTCGGTAGCCAACCTGGCTGCCACTCTCATATCATTTATGATTCGTACAATCAAGGGAGTTTTCAGATATTCCAAAACCGCGTTACTTGTCCAATCTCCCCTGGTATGGATCTCCTCCAACGAGGCACCGCACATTGACAAATATGTGCATCCACTCTCCGTAGTGAATGTGATGACAACAGTTCTTCTACATCAAGGCCCACTCGACCTGCAAACAACTTTAATGTCGATTGGTAAATTTCATATGTGAGAGGTGAACTACCTCCATTATTTGGTAACAATAATGCAAACTCATCACTAGCGGCCGGCCGTTCAGCAAAATACTTTTCAGTCCAATGAACTGCACATAAGTCCAACTAAGGACACCGTGCTATCGATATATCTAGTGACCTTTCACCAAATTGTATAGTTTTTGATTTCCGAATTTTTAATAACTTACCCCAAGGATAGAATTAAAAATCTCTCCGACGAACCATAGCATCAGAAAAGGTAGCATTTCATTTTCTTAATAGTCCTCTGAAACTACAAAGTACGGCCGCCCACCATGCAATATGAACCAAGCTCCTAGTTAACCAATCATTATCATGCAGTGCCCCATAGCCTCGCTTACTTGCATCACTATAAGTAGATTTTATTGCTGCAAATTTGCTGATCAATAATGCTTTACCATTAAAATCATTCGCAAATAGGATCCACCATTGGATATCCTCCCTGAAGCCAGCATTTAATCTCACTTTATAGTACGGGCATGCTACTGACCCCATCACGTCATAGACTCTTCGTGAAAATGTTTATCCACCACGCATCTTAACATATTTGGAAGTAACGGAATTGCCTGCTTAGGAGTATCTCCTAATTCCCTCCGAATGCCCTGTAGGGTAGATTCGATTACAAAGTCTGAATAATCTATCTGTAGAGACCCATTCTCTTTAAGAAAATAGTTAAGACCACTTATCTAGTTAATAATTGAGGAATATTTCAGTGTCCTCGCTAACCATGTAGCATATAGTGCTACCTGCATAGAATCACATGGAATAGGCATATGAGTTTCAGAAAATTCCTCTATAAAGGCCAATTACTTATTAACCTGGACTGCCCTTGTAGTCCTTGAGTTTGGCACGTAGCATCTCAGCTGAAACTCCTTCTGCTCTGCTTTTAGTCTATCGAGTTCTGTAAAGAGAAGGGTTGCTCAAATAAACTAATACAACAAAAGTGCTTCCCCTGGTCCGTATTATATATGACTTCTTGCATACGTTCATCATCTAGCCTGCTTAATGCATCGGATATAACATTAGCCTCACTGCTAATGTGCACAGCAGTGAAGACAAAATTATATTTTATAGATAACCAAAACAAACGTATCAAGTAATGCATAATCAATTTGCATTTCGATCTCCCCGTGGCTAATGCAGATTCCACTGTTGCACTGTCCGTAACCATTACTATGGAGGATCCCTGCTATACAGGACCCCATCTCTTTACAGCTGCATAAACCACTCCCATTTCTTGCACATTAATGTGTGCCGATCTTAGCTTATCGTCAGGGTGGTCATAGTGGTGGCCTACCACTGCTTGAAGATGTTTCCCAGTTTGTTCATTGAAACACCCTACCAACCAATCATTATCATGCAGTGCCCCATAGCCCCGCTTACTTGCATCACTATAAGTAGATGTTATTGCTGCAAATTTGCTGATCAATAATGCTTTACCATTAAAATCATTCGCAAATAGGATCCACCATTGGATATCCTCCCTGAAGCCAGCATTTAATCTCACTTTATAGTACGGGCATGCTACTGACCCCATCACGTCATAGACTCTTCGTGAAAATGTTTATCCACCACGCACTACCTTGGCGCAGTGGGCTAACAGTCCGCCCAAATTCAAAGAAAATTGTGATAGAAGTGATACCATTTCGGCGCTGTACAGGTGGCACCCCATTCGCGCGCCCCGTGGGGGTTGGTGCACAACTTCTAATATACAATAATTTCGACAACAGTAATAATAAATATATAATAAACCTTGTATATGCTCCGTTATTTATATTATTATAATACATTATAATTCACATAAAAGGATTATATAAAATTCTCCTTGGACTACGAGTAGCCAGAGGGTAGTACTGAGGTAAAATGGTATAGTTAAACGAATCTTACCTGGGTACAGATGATAGATAACTGGTGTTTTCCCGAGGTGCTAGCCTCGGATGGTCAGGGACCGCCCACCCTACCCTACCACGACTATCACGTTTCGCTGGTGCCAAAACGAAAACACTAAAGTATCCATATAATACTAAGAACATTTGTTATCCTATAAAGTATGTAAAAGATTGCTGGACCCGGATGGGCTTCCTTCTCCCTGACCCACGACTATCCGAGGCTAGTACCTCGGGAAAACACCAGTTATCCATCATCTGCACCCAGATAAGATTTGTATATATATATATATTTATATATATATACATACATACATACATACACACATATATATATATACATATCTACATACATACATATATATACACACACATATATATATGTATGTATATAACAATACAAATGCATAAGTCAGAAAGAAGACAAGGTTTGTTGAAGAGATGTTAATTTTTTCTACTAATAGATATAATAAAATGTTAAAGCCTGGCAGAAGAATCGGTAGTTGACCATAGTCAGGTGGCACCGGTGGCGGAAATAGATATCATAGCCTCCAGGACCAGAGCGGTAGAGGGGGACATGCCCTTTGGTTATACTCCCATAATTCATTTTACATTGCATATATATATGACCTACCAAGACAGTTTACCTGCTTCCCTGTCCACTTTAAATTAATACACAGAAGCGGGTTTTTCTCTATGTGATGGTAAAACCAGTGCGTACCGTGTATTCCTCCCATATATTGTGTGTGTTGTATATTCACCCATGTCATATTCCTACTCACCCTTCGCTAGTTCCCGAATCTGAACCAACGGTCGCCTTTTTATCCATTACTAGAACACGTTCCAGTTTCGAACTCACTAACCAAATAATCCAAGAATCCAACTTTCAGATATTC